>CM062297.1:787602896-788202896 GCA_031216915.1 Pictodentalium vernedei
TTCTATTGAACCCTTTTAGGGTTACTACGGCCACTATAACCCTTCCACATATTCATTTTCATAAACCCAACTGTCTATATTTTGTATGCGATGTGTGTATGTTTGTACAGACACGTGCATTACTACATTAATGCTGTACTATATGTGATACATTCTTATATTACACCCACTCATGTATGTCATAGTTAATAATGCCCATAACAAAAAGCCTTCCTAAAAATTACCCAATCCAACTTAGCTCGCTGAATATTAAAAAGAAACCTGATTATGGTTCGTCTAAAAAATGTTCCTTCTTTAATGCTCACTATATCACACAATCCTGACAACAGCACACAACTCGCCTTGGAAAATGCCAGATTAAACATTTTTGAAAATAAACCATTGGTTTCTTTCTGTGTAGTACACACTAAACACTAAAGTGTTAAAACTTACACTTTCAAGGTGTTAAACCCATTCTAACTCTTAGGGTGTGATTTTAACACTCAACGTGCAATGCTTTAAGCACTTGGACATTACAATCGTCAGACATCTGAAACTTGAATGGATGGCACTTCCCATGTGTCTAGCATGGGTGGTTCTTCCAGAATCGTCCATAATTTGATTTGCGCTTGGTGGGTACATAATTAAAAGGACACAACGCAGATGACGCGGATCAGGCTCGAGAGTTCGAGCCTGATCCGCGTCATCTGCGTTGTTTCCTTTTAAGTGTCGCGACATTACACTTGTCAAGTGGTATTATTGTAACACCTGTCAAGTTCTGGGATATCTACACTTAAACAAAGTGCTAGTTCAGCACTCAGTAAACGTTTAAATACAGCACTTCAAGTGTAGTTGTTAACACTTTAGTTTTTAGAGTGTATGGTCATCTTACGGACTCTTGATCACGGCTAACCCATTGACACTTAATGAGAGAAAGAGCAGCAAAGCATTTGATTTCATTTCCCAGTTTAATGACGCAATTACCGATAACGAAGCGGCCGACTTGAACTCCCCCTACACCATTGAGAAACGTAGTTGCGAATATTACACGCTGGAACGCTTTAATGATGGGATCTCAAACATACCCAACACACTTAGCCTCTTTAACATTAACTGCCGAAACCTTAATGCTAACTAGGAACCCCTTCATGGCCTAATATGTAACCTCCAACCCGAATCCAATATTTTGGACGTCATAGGCTTGACAGAAACATTTAATATAAAAAGAAAATATTACCTACTCACTTGAGGGCTACCACCCTTTGACCACACGATAACGACCTGAGCTCGACGACGGCATTTTATTAAAGACACCATTTCTTTAAAATTTGCGAAGATCTAACTATTGAATCTCTGTTTGTCGAGATCGCGACGAAAGAAAAACAGATCACTGGATCATTTATAGACCAAAAACAGCCCCTAAAGCCGACCTTGATTTATTCCTAGAAAAACTGTCGAACTCACTAGACATGTTTGGTGACCTTAGCAAGACTGTTTATGTTATGGGCGATTTTAATATCGATCTACTGGGGTTCTGCAAACACACTCAAACTGACTTGTTCACAGATACCATATTTCAGTGCTGGATTTATGCCTGCTAACACGAGACCAACGCGAATCACGGATCACTCAGCCACTATAATCAATAATATTTTCTGCAATAAAATCAAGTCGCAAACATCTGGAATAATTATCACTGATGTAAGCGAACATTTTTGAAGACGAACCAGCCAAACGATATGTCCACACAGTACAAACTCCAAAAAGATCATTTAAGCAGGAAAACATTAACCACTTCAGATCCCTATTGTCTGCAAGTGACTTCTCTAACATAATATGAACGCATCATGCCCGAAGCCTACAATACTCTACTTGACATTGTGCATACAGCCTTTGACCGCGCATTTCCAACAAATTTTGTTAAAGTTCCCCCCAAAATTTGTAAAACGCGAACCGTGGACGACATCGTGTCTTTTAAAGACATCATCAGAAAAAAACAAACTGTATGTAAAAAAATGAAAAAAAAAACAACTGTGTGAACCAAGTTGAGATACAAAACGTACTGTACCATTTACAACAGACTAAAATGAGCTCGTAAAACAGATTATTATAACACTATACTTCGAGAAAAGAAACTTAACATGAAAAAACAAGGGGAAATATTGAAGAAAGCAATTAATAAATCTAACCCTACCCTTGCCGACCCGTCGAAATTTATCGATGATTATGTTGAAATAACCGACGCCGAAGTAATAGCTTCCAAATTTAATTCATATTTCGTTAACATTGGCAAGAAACTTAGTGAGGCGGTACCTCCTTCCTATCGTCTATTTTTGTTTATATTGAGGGAAACAATGCAGAATCATTCTTTATCTTGTCCACTACTCCACACGAAGTAATTCAATGCACTAAAAACTAAACCCAAAACCAAGTAGAGATCTTGACAATATGTCCTCCAGAATGGGAAAGGAAATCATATACGAAATCGCGGAAACCTTAACCCTTTACCCAACGTAACGGCCAAAAACCGGCCAGCGCTATTCTCAAAAATCGCGAATTAATTTTCAATATTTTTTTCATTTTTTGTCTCAAAAACATAGGTTATGACCCCTCATTGGAACGAGCTCGACGAGCTCGTTCCAATGAGGGGTCATAACCTATGTTTTTGAGACAAAAAATGAAAAAATTTAGTTATTCAAGAATTTTTTTTCCAAGTGTCGTCTGCTTTTCATGTTAGGTAAAGGGTTAACGCACGTAATTAATCTTTCATTCTCAACTGGCCTTGTCCCCACGAATATGAAAATAGCTAAAATAATACCCGTCTCAAGATCTGGCAATCAACAACTATAGACCCATTAGCATCTTACCAGCGTTCCC
The DNA here is from genome assembly GCA_031216915.1 of Pictodentalium vernedei. NCBI lineage: Eukaryota > Metazoa > Mollusca > Scaphopoda > Dentaliida > Dentaliidae > Pictodentalium > Pictodentalium vernedei. The sequence continues at coordinate 787,605,753 of CM062297.1, forward strand.
TAAAATATTGAAAAATTAATGTATTTTTGGTTAATACATTTCCTGGAGGATAACGAGATAATTCATCAACATCAGTTTGGTTTTAGAAAGGCACAATCAACAATACATCCGGTACTACCTCTTGTCAATAATGTCGGCGAAATGAACGACCAGCTGACAAAAGACTGTATATAAGCTCTTTTTCCCGACATCTCCAAAGCATTTGATACCTTAAATCATTCGATTTTACTAAAAATGTCAGAAGTCTGTGGAATATGAGGGCATGCGAACACTTGGTTTAAAAATTATCTCGCAGAGATGTCAATCGGTATCAACACAAAATGCCTGTTCCGGTTTTCTGGACATATCTACGGGTGTTCCGCAGGGGTTTACCCTTGGACCTCTTCATTTTATTATTTATATCAACGATATTATAAATACCGCGTCTATGAAAATATTATCGTATGTCGATGACACTATTGCCTACACGGCTGGCAATAACTTAGAATCAATCATACAAGTAGCTAACAACGAACTCAGTAAGGTATACATTTGGTGTATGGCGAATAAGCTCGTCCTCAACGAAAGTAAAGCAAAGTAAAGTTTATTATCGTCATCCGCAGGGTGATAATTACTCTGTTGGAAGTAGGAGAATTGTGCTTAACAATTCAACCATCTACCCTATCGCAAATAACCAAAAAGAAAAAATTGTCAAATTCTTAGGATTTTTTTGTACATGAAAATCCGAACTTCAGTCACAAACTTTCGGTTGTCTGTTCCAAAATTTCTACGGCTACTTATGCCAAAAATAGAATGAAAAGGATTCTGCTACAAAAATGCTTAAGAACAATATTTTTCTCTTTAGGCCAAGGGGATATGCTGTACGGTATTCTAATCTGATTCGTCTCACAAAACTGCAAAAGAAAACCATCCGAATCATATCCAACAAAACATTTAATGCACATACCGATCCACTATTTAGAAACCACCGTATTTTAATATTCACAGGTCTGTATAAACTTCACTTTCAGCTGTTTCTGCATGATTGGCATAATAAAATTTGCCTGAACGTTTTGAGAATACCTTTAAAATATACCAAAACCCATCCGATATGGTCAACAGACAGTCAGGTAAATTGCGCACAGATAAACCGAGGACCCAATTATCTGCTAACCTTCCCATACATACTTCCCCTAGGACGTAGAATAATATTGAACCATCCGTTCAAACTTATCCAAGATCAGTATTCAAAAAGACGAAAACTGAACAATTTCCAAGTTCGTGCTCGCTACGTGTCAACTGTAACAATCCAGTAAGCCCCAACTGTAGGTTGTATCACATCGCCACCTCTCTCTGCAACTCAATCATCATCACATGCCAGAAAACATAGAATAGATTTCTCACACGATGGAAAGAACAATTATAATACATCATTTGCAGTAAGGCTATAAAATACCTTCTTACTGGAGAACACGAGTAGTAAGGGGTGTCACTATAGGTACAAGCATTTAACACTGAATTCCCCATACCCCAATGGTGCCACTATAGGGGCAAATTTAACATAGGATTCTCCATATGGTTTTGTCCCTATAGTGGCATTTTTGTCCCTATAGTGGCATTTTTGAAGGTAGGAAAAGGATTTTAAAATACGCCATCTCGCAGTGGTACTGTCATGTAGTTGTGACTAATGCCATCTCTATGTATGTTTTTGTTATTGACTGTATACATGTGGTACTACTGAATAAAATCAATCAATCAATCACTCTTTAGGGCCCTGTTACAACCAGTAGTGTATAAATTTACCAGTAATGTCGAAATCGACCAGTAATGTCGAAAAAATTAACTAGTAATGTCGAAATCAACCAGTAATGTCGAACAAATCGACCAGTAACGTAAAAATCCGTAATGTCGAAAAATTAACCAGTAGTGTCAAAAAGTGACGACCAAAATGACGATTTTTCGCAAAAATTTCAATATTTTTTCGGGTTGCTCAAATTGTACTTTTGCCTATATTCATCGACTTTTAACCATTTGCGCGCAAGTTTAAACACATTTACCCCAGTGAAATATGGAATTTTATGTTTAACAATTATTTCCCTCTTTCATATGCACAACATATCCCATCCTATTTGCTCTCTCTCTCTCTCTCTCTCTCTCTCCTCTCTCTCTCTCTCTCTCTCCTCTCTCTCTCTCTTTCTCTCTCTCCCCTTTCTCTCAATCTATCTCCCCTCTCTTTCTATCCCATGTCCCTCTGCCTTTGCCCCCCTCTCTCTCTCTCTCCTCCTCCTCTCTCTTTCTCTCTCTCCTCTTTCTATCTATCTCCCCTCTCTTTCTATCCCATGTCCCTCTGCCTTTGCCCCACTCTCTCTCTCTCCCCCTCTCTCTTTCTCTCTCTCCTCTTTCTATCTATCTCCCCTCTCTTTCTATCCCATGTCCCTCTGCCTTTGCCCCACCTCTCTCTCTCTCTCTCTCTCTCTCTCTCTCTCGCTCCCTCTCTCTCTCCATCATTCTCTCTCTCTATCCCCCTCTCCGTCTGTCTTTCCCCATCCCCCCTCTCTCTCTCCCCCTCTCTCTCTTTCTCTCTCTCCTCTTTCTCTCTATCTATCTCCCCTCTCTTTCTATAACATGTCCCTCTGCCTTTGCCCCCACTCTCTCTCTCTCTCTCTCTCTCTCCTCGCTCTCTCTCTCTCCTTCCCTCTCTCTCTCCATCATTCTCTCTCTCTCTCTCTCTCTCTCTCTCTCTCTCTCTCTCTCTCTCTCTCTCTCTCTCTCTCTCTCTCTCCCTCCCTCCCTCACTCTGCCTTTGCCCTATCTATCTATCTATCTGTCTGTCTGTCTGTCTGTCTGTCTGTCCTGTCTGTCTGTCTGTCTGTCTGTCTGTCTGTCTGTCTGTCTGTCTTTGCCCCTACCTCTATCTCTCCTTCTCTCTCTCCCTCTCCTTCCTTCTCTCTCTATCGCCTATCGCTCTCCTCCCTATCCCCTTTTCCCCTCTGTCTTTGTCCAACTCTCTCTCTCTGTCTCTGTCTCTGTCTCTCTGTCTCTGTCTCTCTCTCTCTCTCTCTCTCTCTCTCTCTTCCCTCCTTCCCCCTCTCTCTCTCTCTCTCTGGATAGATAATGAATTGATACGACGCTGAAATATTTAGTCTAGTATTTAGCGCTCGCACAGATAGACATACAGTCACACATGTAGGCTGGCAAGTGTGTAGGCAGGCAGGTTAGCAGCATCCAGGCAGACGGACAGAAATCCAGACAGACAGATAGCAATGTGGCGTGTGAAAAATAACCCCTAGACGTGGATAGACAACTGAATGACGGAAAGACAGGCAGACCTACATACAAAGATTGATTGGTTGGTTGACAGATTGATTGATTTCGTTTACGACACTTAGTTTAAAGCACGCGCACCATACACGTGTCATTTCGGCATGTGGCTTGGCACACGAAGTCAACGTGCACCTGGGATAAAGTGTCATTCCCAAGGACACAACTTAACTGACCTCGTCAGGTATAGAACCCGGATATTCATCAAATTGAATTGCGAGGCAATTTCTCGATTGAGCTAATAGTGCTCCCCACGTACATGCGGGTACATGCGGGTGACGCAGACTGACTGATTGGTGGATGTAGGTAAAATGACAGGTAGCAAATTGGTAGAACTAGATGATAGACATGTAGCAAATATTGGGTAGTGACTGACATTATAATAGTCAGTCATTAAAGCACATGACCAGGGGTGTCATCGGGTCATCGGGGGGGGGGTGGCTATACCCCCCTTCCCCCTCGGAAAGAGTTAGTGCTCCTCATTTTGGTCGTCACTTTTTGACACTACTGGTTAATTTTTCGACATTACGGACAGACAGACAGACAGACGGACGGACGGACGGACGGACGGACGGACGGACGGACGGACGGACGGATGGACGGACGGACGGACGGACAGACGGAGAATGATGGAGAGAGAGAGAGGGAGAATGATGGAGAGAGAGAGAGGGAGAATGATGGAGAGAAAGAGAGAGGGAGAATGATGGAGAGAGAGAGAGGGAGAATGATGGAGAGAGAGAGAGAGGGAGAATGATGGAGAGAGAGAGAGGGAGGGGGCAAAGGCAGAGGGACATGGGATAGAAAGAGAGGGGGGATAGATAAAGAGAAAGAGGAGAGAAAGAGAGAGAGATAGAGAGAGATAGAGAGAGAGAGAGAGAGAGAGAGAGAGAGAGAGAGAGAGAGAGAGAGAGTTTAAACTTGCGCGAAAGTGGTTAAAAGTCGATGAATATAGGCAAAAGTACAATTTGAGCAACCCGAAAAAATATTGATATTTTTGCGAAAAATCGTCATTTTGGTCGTCACTTTTTGACACTACTGGTTAATTTTTCGACATTACGGATTTTTACATTACTGGTCGATTTTTTCGACATTACTGGTTGATTTCGACATTACTGGTTAATTTTTTCGACATTACTGGTCGATTTCGACATTACTGGTAAATTTATACACTACTGGTTGTAACAGGCCCCCTTGATCATATTATCGCAGACTGGGAAGTGGGTTCAGCCTTACCGCGATAAAATATTTTTGGAACTTCAGACGTTTCTATTCACATATTTAATTACACAATATCACAGTTATTTATTTCATTTATATACACAACTTCAGTCCAAACAAAGCATTATTCTAATGGCATCTAATGTTTACATAACATCAAACCAGACCCTGAAAAATAAGAAACATCAGTACCTATTTTATAAAATGAAAGGCTTGCCAGAAAAAATTGCCAAAAAGGAGAATCACAAAAAGCGGAATTCTCCGGTATTTCTATGTATGTTCATTTGTGGGTTGGTCGGTGCTGGAAACACGGATCACACCACAAATGTACATATTATTGGTATACTTTTTTATAAACAATTACATAAAGTATCTTACCAAATCGAACTGACAAAGGTCTTCTTTATAAATCCTAACAAAGCCTCCACAATAAGATAGGTACTGACAAACCGACCGCCAAGATCGGAGTGACGAAAAAGAGAATTTCCCTCCACTGAACTAAAGCAGCACGGGTGAGGACAACTCACAGAACCATACTAACCCCAAAAATAACCAAGTTGCAACGACGCAGCACTCACAAATGAAATTTATGCTGTATTATAGAATAAATATATAAATCTGTTTTTAACATTCAGAGTCTACCTATAAATAATTTATTCAAACAGTTAAGTTAAATTTGCACACTGCCACAATATAGCATCACTCGCTGTCAAGGAACGAAAGGAAAAACGAGAATTTGAGTCATAATGTCCATTTCGGAGGGTTTTGATTTGTGTTCTTTGGGCGATTTGTAGATGTCAGGTGTTTTTTGGTTATTGGATATACTCCTATATTAGAGGCCTCCCAACCTCACAGCAATCCCGTGCCACCATCGAAACCAATAGAGCGGTGTCCAGTAAACAAATTTGACGACGGAAACATGTGTCATCATAACCACACGTGCTGCGCATGCGCACTAACACCACATTTCAGCATGGTAATGGCGTCACAACATGATGGCGCACACGGGTTATAGTGACAATTCATATGACGTAACTTGGTCACGTGACTATGACGTCACATGAGATCTCCGATGAGATCCCCGAATGATAATTTTTTCCGTCCCTGCAGTGACAACATCGAACGTTTCGCGCCCGCTTCGCTTTTTATTGCTTCAAGGAAGTATATTGAGTTCGGTTTCAAGTTCGTACCCACAGTCAACGACCCGGGAATACAGTCGGAAACTCTTAACTCTAGCTCTACCACGGCAGAAAATTCTGAAACCCTAGCTTTTGGCAAGGAACCAGAGAAGCCAGTGGGCAACTAATAGGATTCCTGTTGGGAAGGGTCAATAACAGCCAACAGTTCAGTGACGCTGGTAGGTCTGATAGGATTCCGTATTATTACCACTTTAGCTGGCGTTCTCCAGTACATTAACAAAGTTTAATAGGGCATTACGAGAACGCAACGCTCAACTTCAAAAAAGTCACTTGACGTGTCGGGCTGTTAATGAGATAAAACTCTCATTTACAGCCCGTCACGTCACGTGATTTTTGTTCCTTGCTGTCGTTCACTCGGAAATGGAAACGGTTTCTGGAAATGGTTTCAACTAGTAAATTATTAAATATGTAAAATGTCCAGCAAAGTTAGCTCCACAAGAACAAGCAAGCAGCTGTAGAAAGTAAGTCTGTATACATTTTTAACCTTTCTTCCCAACTTGAAAGTGGTAAACATCGGGTCTGTTTTCAAGTTTTCTGACTTCGTTGCAATTGAAAGCGTTCCGGTGCCGATCGCGTGATAATCATGTGGCACCAGTTCTTTTGACAACAGACGATACTATACTATCATCTGTCAAAATTGAAAACTTTAAAAATGTCATGCAAGGTACAGGGTCAAAACTTTCTCAGAATCCTAGTGGTAATAATAGTAATAACATGATTTTGTCGCGCCTTGTGGTTTATTAACCTACCAACATGTGTAAATAACAGCCCTTCAGCTTATTAACGGCCCTCGACTTCGTCTCGGGCCTTTTATAAGTTGTCGGGCTGTTATTCGCACCTGCTTGGCCGTTAATAAACCACAATGCCCTCCAAAGTGGTGTTATTGTTATATTATTCCGTATTATGGTATAAAACAGTATTGTGTAGAATTAATCTAGTAGTGGTAGTGGAAAACGCAGCCAATTCACTGAGTATAACTAGTCGAAAATGCACCACGGATGGGATGAATATTGGGAAGTCTTCAGACAGGAAGTGATTTAAGGAGGTGGACTGAGGCAGTACGCTATGTGGTAACGTAGTAGTGAATCTAAGGCCGTTTGAATTTGAACCCAACACACCCTGAACAGACTTGAAAAGAGCAAACGTCTGTTGGACAGCGAAGTAAACATCAACAATGGTCACGTCTGTATTGCGTCGATCTCGATTTATGACGTCGTGATTACATTGGCGAAGTTAGTTTTTTCACGGGGACGAAAGGGGGCGCGGTGGCGTTGCGGTAACCAGTTCTCGTCAGATCACGGAAGTTAAATGACGTCGAACTCGGTTAGTCCGTGAATGGGTGACCGACAGAGTAGTCGATTCAGACTCAGGCATTGTGTCCTTGGGAAAGGCACTTAACCCTGATTGTCCACACAGGGGCACGATGACGCCGTGTATTAAGGCGCAGTGCACGCCGATGGTGCGCATGTCTTCAACCAATCTAACCCTGCCTGTGCTGCAGTGCGGATTTCCGATGTTGGGGAGCTGGCAGCTGCTCGTCGTTGCTCGGTGGTTCTCTCCAGGTACTCCGGCTTCCACCACCCGTAAAACTGTCAGACACGATACGACCTTGGCTGTTAATGTGTCGTTAAACCTTACTAAAGGTAAAGTTTCAAGTATGTCATCAATCGTATTACACTTCCTCGCATACAGTCGTATATAGAGGTCCTCCATATATGGCTGAAGTGGGCGTGGCAATAAAACACAGACTACCTTAGACTGCTTTCGTATTCGGGATTTCTCATGTATTGAGTGTCTAACTCACGATTCCATACAATTTAGTTTGCTTTGATCCTGCTGAAACCTTACGGAGAAAACCCGCGCAAGATTCCCTTTTCGGTATACTGTTTTCGCCCTTTCTATCTCCGCTGCACTTGTTTTATTACTTTATTAGATTTGTCAATTGTTTTCTTTACTTTAGTTGATTGGTCAGTTGTTGTCTCTCTTACCTAACCCACGGGTGATGACGAAGTGAAGAAATATAAGTAATCAGTTATTCAAGCGCAAATGTTTACGATGATTCGGGAGTATAGTGTCCTGAAGCGTTCACTCAGTGGTATCAGCAACGCCGACCGTAACACGCCAATGGTGGATGGGAAAGGTACATTTCCTGGAGTGGGTATAATATCAGCTCCTACACTGATACCAGGGTCACCTCCTGAAGTTAAGCCTAGTTCAGTAATAAGACAACACCATCGTTCGATGGTTAATGATTTATTGATGGACAGAGACGTTTCTATTTCTCATTTTGATGACAGTGCCGGTAAAGGGATATCTACTATGAAGTTCAAACCATTTCTTGAATTTACCGTAACTCTCCCATCAAATATCAATATGGGCTCGCTGTGGAACCCTGCTTGGCTCTTCAAAAAGTGAAAAACTCAGAGTGAGTTGGTCTCCTTTTTTCATGCAGAATACATACTCCCGTGATGGGTCATCGAACGGAGTGAAATAATATATCCTCTTTTTACCTATCCTCGACATGAATTCCTCCAGCGAAGACAGCATATATTCTACCTTCCCCTTTCTTCAAAAGCAAACTGGCAATGCAAGAATTTCAATTGCATGTATCACATGCGATCAACCTTTATGGTTGAAGGCTACCGATACAATAACCACAAAGTCTATGAACATAGTATGCAGGTTGGGAGGTTTCCGCCCTTCCATGAGCTTCATAGGTAGCATTAGCGCAATGAGAAGGGGTCAGGTCTAGCGGAAGCTCTAGGGGAAGTATTTGGCCCAAACGCTGTAACACACATGATGTCTGGCAATACAGTGTCACGAGCCTTAACAGGTCACTATCTGAAAGAAGCAGCTCTGTTCAACAAGTTGCTCACTGAGATTACATGTGGATCCAGCGATCTTACAGGGTCTCCGGAAGAACATGCTCCAACCCAGCCAATCATATTTATACCTGATGAGCCAGACCCAAATATTCCTCGAGCCGATTGTAACAAAGAATTTTCCTAGTTGAGCTGAAGAAAATAAAAGAATTGCATGAGGATATTGAGTAATGTATCAATGTATTCAAATCTGAACTAATCTCAAAATCATCGACTGCGAAGCTATGGATCCAGTATATGGACTATATAAAAATATTAAAGAATTTCATCCGGGTTGAACGAACGGGAGATTGGAATCTCCATCTCATAACAGTCCAGAAAATGTTCAATATTTTCGCAGCAAATGTGCACATCAATTATGCAAAAAAGGTGTCGGCTGTACTTACAGATGATGCTGGAACTTCCAAATACAAATCCCTGGTTGCACGAATGCTTCACAGAATATGATGCCCATGTTGCTCGGAGAAGTAGCCGATTTGGGGCAGGCATGTCAGCGAACTTGGTAATCGATCAAGTTCTTATGAGATCAATCAAAAGTCGAAGAGGCTTGACACGTGGTCGAGGCACAACCGAAACAGTTCGTTTGCAGTGGACACACCATACACAGATGTGCTGAAATTTATGATGCGATCACTCAAACTGATGAAGGCCCGGCACCAAACATCTGAGCAACACATTGATAATTATGGGTGTATCTAGGAGTTGGTTAAGGTACGGACGTGGTTTGATGCTCATTGCCCATTTGACCTAAATTACAGTTAAAACTAGAAGTCCTGTCATGAAATGCGCACAAATGGCACGTCAATTTGCGCGTTAATCTACGCGTTATGGCCATAGTAAGGCTATCAAATTCTGTACATATGGTCTGTGCACAAGCAGTGTTTCAACCAATGGACCTCCGTATAACCCGGAGGTCCATTGGCAGAAACATTGCCTGAGTTTGTTATGAGTAGCCAAGAGAACCTGCCGTGCTTTGGAGACCATTCGATATGGCAATTCTTACGCGCCATTATGCCTAGATTAGCGCACAGTTCGTGACAGGACTTCTAGTTTCAACTGTAACCCAGCCGACAAGGAGAAGGCAGGGCAGGTCATTCACCAGGAGCTTAACAGTGTAAATGTTCCCCAGGCATCCATATGGAATAAAGATCAAATAAAGTCTCTAGATTATTTACATCTCGGAGTACAAGTTGACAATGAGCGGGTAACATTTGACACTACTTTGTTGTTTTCAAGGCCGATAGTGATTGTTCAACGTGAAGAGAACATGTCAAAATGCTTTGCTTATGAGCTAACAGCTGAGCCAACCTCACTTTTTTTCAAAGACTATTTCATGAGAAAACCTGTAAAGGCACAACTGGCAAACGATCTGACTAAAACAATTAAAATAGATAACATGCATCATGGAATAACCGTTATGGATGGTGGTTCTCTTCGTTATAGAATCAAATAGACAAAAATCGACATATACAGCTGTAGCCAATCAGCACCTAATGTTTATCAATGCAAAGTATGAAAAATGTCACACTGTATTTGATGGCTATGGCTGTAGTCAGCAATAAAGGATCACAAACAGCGCCCGAGAGTTGGAAAAGTGTGTGCCAATATAAAGGCTGATGGAACGGCAATTGCTCACAGTAAGCGGCATATGTTCCCATCGATCGATAGCAAAAAACAAAACCCAATTCATCCAACTGCTTGGCGAATGTTTGATAACGGACGGACAGTGTCTATAACAGCAGAGGCGATGCGGACACATTGACAGTGCCGGCTGTTTTAACCCTTTATCTAACATGAAAAGCAGACGACACTTGCAAATAAAATTCTTGAATAACTATTTTTTCATTTTGTGTCTCAAAAGCATAGGTTATGACCCCTCATTGGAACGAGCTCTTACCAAAGAGGGGTCGTAACCTACGTTTTGGGGACAAAAATGAAAATATAATGAAAATTAATTGGCGATTTTTATACGCCCGTTTATAAAAACGGGACGTATTATGTTACCAGTCTGTCTGTCTGTCCGTCCGTCCGTCCGTCCGTGCGTCTGTCTGTCCGTAAACAATTTGGTTTCCGTTCATTTAAAGTCGAACGCCTTGAAGGATCGATATCAAACTTTCAGAAGTTGTTTTTTAGCAACAGGTCATGTTCGATATAGGTGTTTCTCAGTCCATCCGCTGCAGAGTTATGGCCTTTTGAAAACACAATCTTTCGAAAAAAAATTGGTTTCCCTTCATTTAAAGTCGAACGCCTTGACGGATCGACATCAAACTTTCAGATGTTGTTTGTTGCAATAAAATACAGGTCAAGTTCGATATTGGTGTTTCTCAGTCCATCCGCTGCAGAGTTATGGCCCTTTGAAAACACAATTTTTGAAAAAAAAATTGGTTTCCGTTCATTTAAAGCCGAACGCCTTGACACCAAATTTTTCAGATGTTGTTTTTATACGCCCGTTTGAAAAAACGGGACGTATTACGCCCGTTTGAAAAAAACGGGACGTATTATGTGAATGGTCTCTCCACCCGTCTGTCTGTCCATCCATGAACACATTTCGTTTCCGGACGATAACTTTAGTTGTAATGGTTTGAGCTGAGTTAAATTTGGCATGTGGATTTAGCGGCCCATTTGCATTAGAGTTATGGCACTTTATTTATGGGAATTTAGCCCAACTTCTCGTTTCCGGACGATAACTTTAGTTTGCCTTGACCGATTTATTTCAAATTTTCAGTTTTTGTTTTGACCACAAAATACAGTTCAAGTTTACTTTTGACCATAATCGCATATACCTTTCCAGAATTATTCCCCTTTATTTATGGGAATTTAGCCCAACTTCTCGTTTCCGGACGATAACGTTAGTTTGCTTTGACCGATTTATTTCAAATTTTCAGTTTTTTATTTTTGACCACAAAATACAATTCAAGTTCACTTTTGACCACAATCGCATATACCTTTCCAGAGTTATTCCCCTTGAATGATTGCAAATTTGTGGATTTTGTGGTTTCCGGATGATAACTTTAGTCTGCCTTGACCGTTTTTTTTTCAAATTCTCAGATTTTGTTTTTGACCACAAAGCACAGCTCAAGTTCACCTTTGGCCATAATTGCATGTACCGTTCCATAGTTATTCCCCTTGAATGATTGCAAATTTGTGAATTATGTGGTTTCCGGATGATAACTTTAGTTTGCCTTTACTAATTTGTTTCAAATTCTCAGATTTTGTTTATGACCACCAAGCACAGCTCAAGTTCACTTTCGGCCAAAATCGCATGTACCTTTCCAGAGTTATTCCTCTTGAATCTGTGCATTTTGTGTTTTCCGGATTATAACTTTAGTATGGCCTGACTGATTTTTATACGCCTGTTGAAAAACCGTCGAATTATGGAGTCAGTCTGTCTATCTGTCCATTTGTCCATCCATTTGTTCATCCGTCGGTCTGTCCGTTCGTCAACATTTGGTTTCCAGATGATAACTGTAGTATTTTTTTTTCGATTGACTTCTAAACTTGGTATGTGCTTTAATCAAAACAAAAGACAGGTCAAGTTCGAATATGGGGTCAGTTCGAACTTCGAAGTTCCCCTGAATTATGGCCCTTGTTGGACATAGAATGCATCAAATATTTGGTTTCCGGATGATAACTTTTAATATTTGTTTGCCGATTGATTCCAAACTTGGTATGCTGTTTAATCACAACAAAATACAGGTCAAGTTCGAATATGGGGTTGGCCCGAACAATTTTCACCCTCACCCCCATCCTTACCCCAACCCTTCAAAAATACAAAACGGGCGTATAATGTCCCACTAGGCGGTGCTGTTGTTGTGAATAGAGCTGGCCGGATTTGGTCTTTACGTTGGGTAAAGTGTTAAGCATTGCATCATATGGAGATATAATGAGGGTTGTCGCGGAAGATACAGATATGTTAATTATACTTGTTCATCATCGGAAAGCAGACATAACATATATTTATTTCCAGCCAGAAGCACGGAAATCAGTCAAACATCAGTTCGCATTGTTGCGAATCGGCGATATCGTGGATAAGGTTGGACCCATACTCACTTCACACATACTTTTTATTCATGCTTGGTTTGGATGTGACACCACATCAACCATCCTTGATCAAGGGAAAACAGACATCTTGAAAAAGATAGTCAACATGGAAGAACTTCAACATCTTTCATCGATAATCAGTAACCCCAATGCATCAGGCGGAGCTGGTGTGAAGATTTTCTAGATCATGTATGGTGGTCAGGCTGATGACGTTCTTACGTCCCTTCGCTTTGCTAAGTTTATGGAAATCGTTGCATCTTTAAAGTCAGTTATTGAACCACAGAAACATCCGCCGACAGATAGGGCAGCATATTACCATAACCTCAAAGTCACCCTCCAGGTCTTGTTTTGGGAGAACTTGACAATGATTGTGTAAGCTACGTGTTTTGTGGATGGAAAGTACGCTGTAATGAACTCTTTCTAATAATGTCAGATCGAGATGCAGCTCCGGAAGAGCTATTAAAATTTGTTCGATGTAGATTTCATCTAGGAATCCTTGTGGGAGCAACCTTTTTTCTTGGCAAAAATGGACACAGGTGTGTTGTTGCTTGTGGAGATTGCCTCGGTGAAGGCTGAAAAAATTCAGAAGATATCATTGTAGAAAGTACAGATGATATTTTTTAAAAGCAACACACAAAACAATACGCTTTCAGTGACATCTTACGCAGAATGTTTTTTAGAAGTTATAAATTTGTATAATTTTGAGGCCATGATGGTGGCCATCTTTGTAAATGTCGAACATTTTTTGCTCCAGCTGTCTTCGAATGTTACCTAAGCTTCTCAGCTTATATGAACTATACATGCAGATACAGAAAACATACATGGGATATGCATTTATATGAACATACATGGAATTCCTTGATTTTCGCCGCCATTTTGGTCACCATCTTGTCTCAGAAAAATTTTCACCAAGGTTGATTTTAGCGGATTTTTCATTTGTTACTTCTAGGATCTTTCCGCATAAAATGGTACCAAAATTAGCTTTACAACAATTTCGTCCGGGTCCAATCCTTCAACTAGCAGACTACATAGAGCTTCGTCCAGCCATACGTCCAGTGTACCTTTGAACACTAGTTATGAAATGTCAATAAATTTTAAACTGCTTCTACGTCGCTTCTATATCTTAATGTCTGGTAAAAGTTCGAAGCCACAATGATTAGCATAAAGGGTCAATAAGCCACGAATATAAAAATATATTGACTGGGAGATTGTTGTTGTATGTGAAAGAGCATGTTAACAACCCATTGTGTGTAAAGTATTGGGCGTCAGAAGCAATACGAAATTACTTATATCTGTGATTAAAAATTTCCATGCAGACGAATTTGCAGAAGATACGACAATTCGAAGATATAAACGAATTTGTCCGAAGCGACAAGTAAACGGAAGTAAACAGAGCCGCGTGTTAAAATTTCTGATACATGTGGAAATAATTAATACCTCGCCTGCATTCCGAATGTTTTATCGCCATGAACAACAACTGGGCATTATTTTAGCAATAACTGGGCGTCATCAGATCAATACCTTAGTATTATACTTTTCAAAACAAGTTGGGGATATTTGAAAAAGTGAGATATATGAAGAAATATATTTATATTTTCATCAAAAAGACTGTTGAGGCATTGCACTGTGCCATCTGGTGAATGATTTCAGCGATAGTTGGGTGTCTGACAAGCACACATTCCACGCACTGAGCTGTAGAAGACATGGACGGTCAGTCAGAGAATTTACCACATTCAGTCCAAGACCTCAATACCTTGTAAATCCTCCTCGGTTCGCGAGACAAATGCGGATCCGACGAAGCACCCCAAACGTCCAATATTGACTGATGTGATTCCATTCTTCCTGCTGTGCAGCGGCGAGTTCCTGGACATTGGTAGGGGGCTGTTGGCGTTGTTGTAGGCGCCTGCCAAGCACATCCCAGACGTGCTCGATTGGTGAAAGGTCCGGACTTAGTGCTGTCCAAGGCAGTGTAGTGGTGTTCTGCTCCTGGAGGAACTCTGTAGCGACACGGGCCCTGAGTGCTATTGCTTTGTCATCTTGGAAAATGAATCGACGGCCGTGACGTCGCGCAAATGGCACCACATGAGCTTCTAACATGATGTCACGGTAGTACTGCTCTGTGACACGCCCGTTGATGACATGCAATGCTGTCCTGCTTGTCATGGATATGCCTCCCCACACCATAATCGATCCACCACCAAAACGATCGTGCTGCCTAACGGTTACGGCATGGTACCGTTCGTTCCGCCGCCGCCGCCACACTCTGTTTCGCCTGTCGAGGAAGTCGAGAGTAAACCTCGATTCATCGGAAAACATCACGTTGCTCCACCGACGATTGTCTGGGTCTGTAGTGCGCCACACCAATTACGCCTTGATGCGACGTGAGGTTCAGTCAAACGTGGAATTATTCAAGGTCGTCGAGCGTACAAATTCCAGTTGTGTATGCGATTTCGGATAGCCTGACCACTGACCTGCACATCTGTCGCTCTTTGCAGCTGCTGTCCAATTTCGGAGGCGCTTTGATGGCGGTTACGTAATACCGTGGTTCGGATGAAACGATTCTGTTAGCAGTTTTCGCCCTTGGACGCCCTGACCGACGTCCGTCATCCACATTGCCTGTCTGATGGTAGCGTGACCACAACCTGCTAATCACCATTGAGAGGGGGGGGGGACGTTTGGTGTACGCACATACATTATGATGCGGGACCCTGAAATACTGGTATCCAAGGGCGCTGGGAGCATCCGTGGGTAAACACCTTAGAGTTTCATAAGGTATCATAAACTGTAATGTGGCACTCAATAGTACTAACATATATATATAATTCTGTATTGTCCCAGCTTTTAAACACAGGAATGTCAATTAATGAAAGATCTCCCCCGCTTCTAGCCCCCTTGCTGGTATCCTGCGCATTTTCTTGGAAATAGTGCCGCCAATATATACTGTTCAACAAAAGTAGGGGATATTTGATAAAAGTAGGATATATGATGAAATATATTTATATTTTCTTCAAAAAGACAGGTGAGACATTGCACTGTGACATCTGATGAATGATTTCAGCGATAGTTGGGTGTCTGACAAGCAAACATTCCACGCACTGAGCTGTTGAAAGACATGGACGGTCAGTCAGAGAATTTACCACATTCAGTCCAAGACCTCAGTACCTTGTAAATCCTCCTCGGTTCGCGAGACAAGCGCGGATCCGACGTGGCATTCTCCTCACCAAACGTCCAATATCAGCTTCCATTCTTCCTGAAGTGCAGTGGCGAGTTCCTGGACATTGGGAGGGGGCTGTTGTGCCGGCCAAGCATATCCCAGACGTGCTCGATTGGTGAAAGGTCTGGACTTAGTGCTGGTCAAGGCAGTGAGGTGATGTTTTGCTCCTGGGGGAACTCTGTAGCGACACGGGCCCTGTGTTCTCTTACATTGTCACGGTAGTACTGCCCTGTGACACGCTCTTGGATGACGTGTGTTCTGCTTGTCATGGTTATGCCTCCTCACACTATAACCGCTCCACCACCTAAACGATCGTGCTGCCTAACGGTTACGCCATGGTATCGTTCGTTCCGCCGCCACCGCACTTTGTTTCGCCTGTCGTGGAAGTGGAGAGTAAACCTCGATTCATCGGAAAACCTGACATTGCTACACCGACGATTGTCCCAGCGCTGTCGTGTTCCACGCCAATTACGCCTTGCTGTGATTTGACGTTCTGTCAAACGTAGAATTATTTGAGGTCGTCAGGAGTACAAATTCCAGCTGTGTCGGCGATTCGGATAGTCTGACCACTGACTCGCACATCTGACTGCAATTTCTGAGGCACTTTGATGGCGGTGACGTTATGCTCTGGTTCGGATGAAACGATCCTGCTAGCAGTTGTCGCCCATGGACGGATGACCTGACCGACGTCTGTCATCAACATTGCCTGTCTGACGGTAGCGTGACCACAACCTGCTAATCACCGATTGAGTAACGTTAAGAATTTGAGCCACTGCAATCTGTCTGTCGCCAGCTTCCAACATGCCAACGGCACGTAAACGTTCGTCACGAGTCAGTCTTCGCATACCTCAAAAGTTACGTTTCGACCAGAAACTATTGATGAACGATATTATACCAAGAAACCTACGATGAAACCTCCAAAAAAGCCCGTCCAGTACAAATGAAAATTTCAAAACATACCCCACAGACATTAACGCAGCGCTCGTGCGAAAAACCTACACGAAGTTTTCGTGGGCCGGTGACATTCGTGATCCACACTAAACTTGATAGCATATTGATGTGTCCAATCACGCGTATTCAATACCAATTGCCGAAAATATCAACATCAGTTTGGATATCCCCTACTTTTTGAATAGTATACTTCAAACGAACGGATGTATAGTGTAATGCTTCCGATAAACCCACAGAGCAAGTATCGACAGCGGCAAACCGAGATGGATTTCATGGAGGCATGTGCTAAAAATAGAAAAAAGTGTATACAAACTGTACGTTTGTTTTTGTGACAGAACAAATTGCAACGAATATGGAAAAGTCGCACTTCAAGCTGTACCGGAAATTTTCATGAGTGATCAGGTGACAAGATTGGGATGAAAAACTATGGCACAATGTTTCTGAAAAAGCCAGTGAATTCTCGCCTTAAAGTTAATTAGTTTAATGAATACGAGCACGTTTGTATGAATGATATATGGAACATAAGGGTAGTTTTGCAAAACGAACATTGTGGTTTTGTCAATTTGTCAGCTTTTTTTTACATTCGCGGCTTATTGTCCCTTTAAGAATGTTTCATTTCTTTATGCAATGACCTAGTCACCGTTTACAGAATAATGTTTTTATTAACAATGTAATGGATCATTTTTAAAACCAATACGATTTTTCGAAACTTGACTCTTTATCTAACGGAATCAGAGGACGACACTTCACACTAAAAACTAAAGTGTTAAAACTGACACCTTCAAGGTGTTAAACCCATTCTAACTCTCAGGATTTCATTTTAACACTCAAAGTGCAATGCTTTAAGCACTTAGACATTACAATCGTCAGACATCTGAAACTTGAATGGATGGCACTTCCCATCTGTCTAGCATTGGTGGTTCTTCCAGAATCGTCCATAATTTGATTTGCGCTTGGTGGGTACATAATTAAAAAGACACAACGCAGATGACGCGGATCAGGCTCGAGAGTTCGAGCCTGATCCGCGTCATCTGCGTTGTTTCCTTTTAAGTGTCGCGACATTACACTTGTCAAGTGGTATTATTGTCAACACCTGTCAAGTTCTGGGATAACTACACTTGCAAAAAGTGCTAGTTCAGCACTTAGTAAGTGTTAAATACAGCTCTTCAAGTGTAGTTTTTAACACTTTAGTTTTTAGCGTGTTGCAAGAATGTTTTCTGAATGATCTCATAATCTCTACCATGCTAGTCAAAATGAATTATCAGATATTTCATCTATTGCAGAGTATTAGTCCTGGTTACGTTGAGACTGACATGATAGGAAAGGTTTTCAAGAGTAAGGAGAGAGCTCAAGAGTTGTTTAGCAAAGTGAAGGTAATTACTCTTGCCATACCTGTGCTAAAGGCACAGTAAACACACTGGAAAGGTGGGGAGGGGCAGACAGAGAGAGATAAAGAATGCTCACTCAACCGTAATGTATTTAAGAAATAATTGTTGTTTTCCTTCGGTTTATGCGATATAAACCGAAAATTTTCAGCACAAGCTTCATAACTCGCGTAGCGAGTTATGGTTAAGCTTCTGCTGAAAATTTTTTATAAGAAATAACTGTTGTTTTCCTTCGGTTTATGGAAAGGTGGGGAGGGGCAGAGAGAGAGAGAGAGAGAGAATGCTCACTCAACCGTAATGTATTTAAGAAATTTTTATAAGAAATAACTGTTGTTTTCCTTCGGTTTATGGAAAGGTGGGGAGGGGCAGAGAGAGAGAGAGAGAGAGAGAGAGAGAGAGAGAGAGAGAGAGAGAGTGCTCACTCAACCCTGATGTATTTAAGAAATAATTGTTGTTTTCCTTCGGTTTATGCAATATAAACCGAAAATTTTCAGCACAAGCTTCATAACTCGCGTAGCGAGTTATGATTAAGCTTGTTGTGATGAAATATTTATAAGAAATAACTCTTGTTTTCCTTCGGTTTATGCGATATAAAACGACAATTTTCAGCACAAGCTTCATAACCCGCGTAGCGTTTTATGATTAAGCTTGTGCTGAAAATTTTCGGTTTATATCGCATAAACCGAAGGAAAACAAAAGTTATTTCTTATAATTTAATCCGACTGTAATATTAAAATATAAAAACTATGTGTACGTGAACGAAAAACTTTTAATTTTCGCATAAGACAACAGTCAAATTCAGGAAAGTGTGCCACAAACAGGTCACGTCAGTCATTGTCAAATTGTTTGTTGTTTTGATTTTCGATCGCAGACGACAGATATTTTGCAAGTCACGTAACAATATCATTAAAAACATTTTTTTTAAGTTCCCCCAAAATCATGTTTGGGTATATGATCTTTTATTCGTCTCCCACTTCGGTATATTTTATGAAATTCAATTGTTCCTGAGAAATTATCATTATATTCTCGCTGACTGGAGGCGATGAAAAATCGATCATTGATCTTTGTTTACAAGCTTGTTATTAATCTATCAGTCTGCCGTCTCGCCCTCACGGTGAGAATTGGATTGAGTGGGCTGGGCTTCCAGAGTGTAGACATTCCAAATCATTACGTGATTTGGTTTATACAATTTTGACGACTTTCACGCTGTATGCTTTCAACCAATCAAACGCAGAGGCCGGGCAAATGATTAAATTATTTTTTGATAAAGTACTAATATTTTGTCTTTATATATTTATTTGTTTAGGCCCCACAAAGTATATCTTCTGTTTCCCAAGTCTTTTTTCTTAAATATGTGGGCTGGCGGTTTTTAATTTTATTTTTTTCATTTTTGTAATTATTTCTTTGCCATCCAAAGTGCATGTTCTTGGTTTGTTTTATGTTTTAGGCCACATAATCTACATACTAGCATGGGTGGTGGTCAAGTTTCACTATTGCCATCACTTCTTGTCCGCCGGCGTACGTACATACAATTTTCTTTGGCACACCGGACAGGTCGTATTGACGTATTTATGGTCAAATCGCTTTGAAACTTGGTATGCTTGTGTGACCTCTAGATGGGAGCTATCGATTTTCTTCCATTTCCGATAAAAAATGTTGCCGCTGTTAATGTAGTCATGCATGAATATATTCCTTTGGCACACCACACAGGGCACATTTATGATCGGATCACTTTGAAACTTGGCGTGCTTGTTTGGGGTAGCCTCTATATGGGGGCTTTCGTTTTTCGTCTATTTCCATGGAAAAACGTTGCCGTCAGTAACGACCTTTGAACTTAGTGCATAGAAAAGAAACTGCATCGATAAGCCCCACTGTCGCTCGCTGTGTCAGTTTTTGTCGTGCACGCCTCTCGTCTCATTGGACATTTCTGTATTTTTACACTATTCAAGGTACCCGCTTTTATTTGCTTTTGTTCCTGACATATTCTGCTGTCAAATTATCAACGAATGTTCCACAATCTTTGACCACAAATTAGGTAAAAGCCCATCAAATTGGGAATTCGGCCCACCTTTCTGAATTTGTGCACGCTATTATTCCGCTTTAAAAGCAGTAAGTTCGGCAGCTACCTGACGAACTGAACCTCGAGAGATTATCCTGCTGTAGGTTACAATTGTCGATTCTAGACCAAACCAAAAACTGGGGTAGAAATTTAGGTAATTTCTTGCGATTTGCAAGCTTATTTTCTCGAGAAATCGATCGAATCGAATACTAGCTCACTTCAGATTTCTTGCAAAGTGAACTAGTATGCAACGAGATGGCACGCGACTTCTTCGAATCGGAAATCTGATGGGAAATCGAATAGCCGAGAGCGACTACGAGGATCTATCCCGTCTTTTCGAACGAATCTCGGAGATCGGGCGATATAAAAATCTTAAAAAGTCATAGAAAATCTCCGGGATCGTCTGCTTCTGTCCCAGACGAGAATTCATCGAATTTTTTCTTGGGATGTCAGTAGAGATACGCGAAAGTTTCTGAAGCCGTCTCGGGATTTCCAAAATTCCCTCGAAATCGTATCTCATAACGTAAATTTCAATGAAAAAATGTATCAAGCACTTTAAAGTGCGTTAATAATTTACCTCGAATAAATGTCAGATCCTGTAATTTTCCGATTTCTCCGTTTATATGCAGTGTTAAGGTAATAAGAGGATTTTGAAAAATTGTAAGAAACCGGCGTCTCAATTTCCCTGCTTGCGAAAAAGTCGTATGTCATCTTGTGTCGTATCTGCCCCATATGTGGATAGGTTCTGGGCGGAAGGTAGAGCAATAACTATCGGCAAGAGATCCGTGAACATACTGAGACAGACATCCAACTACTACTACCATGACATTTCGGGCGAGTGGAACATGACAACCAACAGGACACTGAACGCGGCGTGGATACGTTCTGGGCGGATGGTAGAGCAATAACTATGGGCAAGAGATTCATGAACATACTGAGACAGAGATCCGACTACTACCGCCACCATGGCATTTGGGAGAGTGGAACATGACAGCCAGCAGGACGGAATCTGAACACGATGGATATACCTTGTTGAGTGGTAACAGTAAGCAATAACTTACGGCAAGAGAGATTCGTGAACATACTGAGAGAGAGAGAGAGATCCGCCTACCATTATCGTCACTACATGTCAGGACAGTGGAACATGGCAACCAACAGGACGGACTCTGAAAGCAATGGATATATGCTTCTGGGTGGATGATTGACATTGCCTTCATGATCTTCAGACGTTAGGCGATTTATGTAATGTTCTAAGGCAGGAGTGGAACGCAGTACCACAGGGTGACATCCAGAGACTTTTCAGGTCCATGCTCCATCGATGTCTCGCCATCCAAGAGGCAAACGGTGGCGATACACGCTATTGTCTGCATGTGAAACTTTTCATTTCACCTAATGTCTGAATTGCAACGTCTTGGCAACAGTAAAAACATGAAATTATGCAAATTTATACAGCTGGGCTCGGAATATGAATTTACAATAATTTGTTTGGGATTAAAGTCGATAATACTAAAAACAAGTGCTCCTTAAAGTTTATTATACTTTCTTTTTTGACTCAGTATATAAACTGCATCACAAAGAGCGAGGAACAACACATTTCTTTCACAAAATGGATAGTCGTAGACAGGAACAAGAGAAAATAGAAGGAGAGATGTCAGCAGTCAATATCAAGAGAGAAATTCGTTTTATAGATAATTTTAAATTTAAGTCTACTTGTCTTGAGAAACTAGTAGGTAGTTTAGGGAAGGAGAAATTTCTGATCATGACCAAACACTTTCGAGATGAGCACCAATTAGAGAGCGTATTGAGGAAAAGAGTCTATCACTACGATTGCATGGATGGTTTGCGCAGATTCGACGAGTTGATGCTACCTTCCAAAGATCACTTTTATTAGAAATTATACACTACTGACATTTCCGATAACGACTACAAGCACATTCAAAAAGTGTGAAAAATATTCCAAATGAAATCCCTGAGAGATTATCTGTATCTAAAAACCGACGTCCTTCTCTTGGCAGACGTGCTGCAAAATTTTCGAGACGTCTGTTGGAGACATTACGATCTAGATCCGGCTGGTATTACATGACTCCTGGTCTGGCTTGGAGACGACCGAAATCAACTTGGAATTATTATCGGACGTGGACATGTTGCTTATATATTTGAAAAGGGTGTAAGAGGCAGAGTGTTAAAGATATCTCACAAAACTGCAAAAGCGAAGAAATGCCACATGGAAGAAGTATTTGACACGCGAGAATCAAGTAAATACATAACATATCTAGATGCTAATAATTTATACAGTTGGGCTGTGAGTCATCCGTTACCAATTGGAAATTTCAAGTGGGTCAAGAATCGCAAGGAGATGGAAAAATGGAGACACTATCCCTGTTTTCTAGAGGTGAATCTACAATATCCCGAAATGTAACACGATCGGCACAATGAATATCCATTGGCACCCGAACAACTGAAAGTGAACAAAGTTTACAAACTCATTACAAATTTAAACGACAAACATACATTCCTAGTGTAATGTGAAAATTATATTGATGGCGGTTCTGTCGTTATCGACGATCTTCATTCTGGTCTGGATGAATTCGTTCAGATTGACTTTGTCGTGACTGCCTTTGGGAATGCGAATTGTGAATTAATTCGTTCAACTGGAATACCTGGACCTATTATTTTTCTCTGTTATGTTGGGAAACAAATAGTACATCTCCAGATTTACTAGTACCAGTATCATATCTCTTATCCCTGTTCAATTTGATTGGTAGAATGAATTTCAACATGTATCGAATCTTGTCATCACTCAACACAATTAAAAAAAATCTTTTGCAGTCGTATTACTAGTTGTTCTTTCTTGGCTATCCTTCCAATAATTGAGATTCGTATTCTCGCGACATTTTTTTTTTTAAATTTTAATAATTATTTTTTTTTTAGTTTTCTTTTTAGCTCACCTGACTGCAAGTCAGTGTGAGGTATTGCCATCACTTGGCGTCCGTCGTCCGTCGTCTGTTAACTTTTGCAAACCTGGCTTCTTCTCCACAGCCATTCAGCCAAATTCAAACATATACTGCACAAACCATCCCTGGGATATACCCTTTCTATTTTGTTCAAATGGAGCAGCTGCCTTCTTCGGGCTCTGGGCAATGATGCCAAAGCCTATAAATGTTTAAAAATCTTTTTCTCATGAACCACCACAGAGATTTCCTTGATATATGGTATATAATACTCTTTGGTGTTGCAGATTAAAATTTGTTCAAGAGAAGTTGGTAGATCAATATTTGGGCTCTCTGTGGGCACATATCCATTTTGGGCTCCGCCAAAAATTTCTATTTCAAGAACCGATGGGCCGATTTGAACCAAATTTGGCATGTAGCATAAGTTTGTCCAAAGTACTTGATTGTTGCCCGAAATTTTTGTTCGTTGCCCCGTGGATACCCCAGGGGTATATTTGAGTCAGTATATTTGCAAAAAATGAGAAAAACTTGTCTTCAGAACCGCTGATCAGAATCTTTTGATAATTGGTATACAGCATCCATAGGGTGGTCAAATACAAGTGTGTTCAAATCGACCCCCTCGGTTCATATTTGGGCTCAACAGAGGAGCCCAAATAATTAACTTAGGGCGCTATGGGGAATAAGCTTTAAAAATCTTCTTCTTCAGATCGCACAGTCAGATTCTTTTGATACTTGGTATACAACATCTCTACAGGGGTCAGATTGAAGTTTGTTCAAATTGAGTCCCTGGGTTAATATTTGGGCTTCCTATGGAAGGCCGAATATTACCTTGGTGCAATATGGTGGATAATCTTAAAAATCTACTTCTTCAGATCCACCAGTCAGATTCTTTTGATATTTGATGTGCAGCATCTCTGGGGGGGGGGGGGGGGGGGTAGATTCAAGTTTGTTCAAATGGGATCCCTGGATTAATATTTGGGCTCTTTATTGGATCTCAAATTTTCACTTTGTGCAATAGGAGAAAATTTCTTTAAAATATTTTTCAGACCCACATGTGAGAATCCTTTCATATTTGGTATGTGACATCTAAAGGGGTGTAACATTTGAATTTGTTCAAATCGACTCCCTGAGTTAATATTTGGGCTTCCTATGGGAGCCTGATTATTAACTTGGTGGAATAGGGGGATATTCGTTAAAAATCTTCTTCTTCAGATCCACCAGTCAGATTCTTTTGATATTTGGTATGCAGCATCTTTAGATTAAATTTGTTCAAATGGGATCCCTGGATAAATATTTGGGCTCTTTATTGGAGCCCAAATTTTAACTTAGTCCAATATGAGAAAATTTCTTAAAAAAATTCTTTTTCAGACCTGCTATTGAGAATGCTTTCATAGTTGGTATGTGACATCTCTGGAGGTGTAGGATTTGAATTTGTTGAAATCGAGTCCCTGGGTTGATATTTGGGCTTCCGGTGGGATCCTGAATATTAACTTTGTAATCTTTAAAAATCTTCTTCTTCAGATCTACGAGTCAGATTCTTTTGATATTTGGTGTACATCTCTGGGAGGGTTCGATTGTTCAAATCAGGTCCCTGGCTTAATATTTGGGCTTTTTATTGAAGCCCAAATTTTAACTCAGAGCGATATGAGAAAATTTCTTGAAAATTCTTCTTCTTCAGATCCACCAGTGAGAATCCTTTCATATTTGGTATGTAACATCTCTTGGGGTGTCGAATTCAAGTTTGTTCAAATCGATTCGCTTGTTTTAAAAAAAAAATTGGGGGGGGGGGGGGGGGGGCGCTAGAGAGAACCACAGTAGTTTAAAACAAAACAAACATTTCTTTCTGTTGTTGGTTTTTAATACTTCACAGAAGAGAGTTTGCTGGGAAGCTTTCCTAGGACCAGCAGAAATGAATGGCCAAAAAGTTGCCTTTGATTGTGTCATAGCAAATCAAAAAAATTGCTCTTACTGCTGATCACATGCTGATACACTCATCCGTTTTGACAATTTGAGTCAGGTGAGCGTTTTAGGCTCACTCGAGCCTCTGGTTTTACTCTTCTATTTTATATTATTATTTTTTTTCTCTATTCATTATTAATATTATTATTTTTTTTCTCTATTCATTATTAACTTCAGTCTTCGAGAACATAAAAATCGTTGAATCCCTTCCTATATTTTCTGTTCCATTTGTTACTCATCAGGTCGATGTCCACAAAATTAGAAGGTTCATAATCCCACACCCACTTACAAAATCTCTTAAATTCTCTTTTGATCATGTCGTCGCCCATGCAGGGACGTAGCTAGAGGCCTTTTAATGGGGGGGGGGGGGGGGGAGACCCTTTGAAATTCTAACCGGGAATCCCGACACACGAGCGCCGTAGGATGGTAGGCGCGAAACTGCGAGCGCCAAAGGCGCGAATCTTTGGCAGGGGGTCTGGGGTACTCCCCTAGAAAATTTTGAAAAATTGATGTGCTCAGATGCATTTTCATGGGTTCTGGTAATAGTTATAAGGCTAATTTTCAGTTCCAAATTCAGTGATTTTTTTGTAGGGAAGCATTTTTAATTCGAGTTGGATAAAAATTTTTCAATATCTTCTTGCTTTGCTCGAGTTGTCCCCAGTGGCTCGTATGCCCCCTGTTTGACGGACAAATTTGAAACATCGCCTTTGGGAAAGTGGGAGTTTTGTGTTTCTAGAGAATTTCACAGGCACTTGGCATGACAACAAGTACTTTTTTATTAACACCTTTGAACCCGTAAGACCGCTTTTCCGATCCAGGATCATGACACACCGCACATTTAAAAAGTAGAATGGCTGCTCAGTGAATTTGTAGGGTAGACCAATCGATATTTTCAACGTGCAGCCCAAAGGCTGCACGTTGAGAATATAGATTGGTCTACCCCAAATGATGATTATGGACTCTTCTAATTGATGCCATTCAACTGACATGGAAGGAACCATCAGGGTTCAAAGGCTTAACATGCCGTTACATGCGACTCGGCTGGGTGCATTGTGGTACCAATCGCACCATGTTATATATAACATCAAACTGAAAGGTTCGGTACATAGACCATGTACCTAAGTTCCTATACTAACAGCGGCTGCTAACAAAACGTGTAACGCAAAGTGGGTATGTGCAGTTGATATACGGCATCAGTCTGCAGGCCGCGTGGAGTCGGAATTCTTTGACCCGATTTTCACCCGAAGGTCTCGGTAGTCGGAATATTTCCTTATTATGGTCCTCCGGTCGGAAAAATAGGTTTGTTAGTGAAATATACCGTGTACTCAGTAGTTTTTAAATTTCTAACTGTTGATATTTTTGCCCTCCGAATCCGAATTTCCAACTATTGAGGTTTTGACAAATATTGGGGGGGGGGGGGGTGAGACCACCCATCCACCCACCCACACCCCCACCCCCATCCCTTGTCGCGACGTCCCTGCGCCCATGTAATCATAGCAGATGTGATTGAGATTCTTGAGATCTTGAGGAAACAGACACAGAAAATTTGTGTTCTCTGTTATAGTCTGCCTGGGCAATCTGAAATAATGTTGAGACAGATTATTTATTTATTTATTAGTGGTTAAGGTCACATATTTATGCACAATGGCTAATCATGACCTTGACAGTTTTACGGGTGGAGGAAGCCGGAGTACCCGGAGAGAACCACCGAGCGACGGCGAGCAACTGTCAGCTCCCCAACATACTAACTCCACACAAGCAGGGTTAGCATTGGTTGAAGACAAGTGCACTATCGACGTGCAGTACGCCTTAGGACACAACGCCACCGTGCCCCCACGCGGGCAATGGAGATGAAGTGTCTTGCCCAAGGACACAACGCGGTTGCCGCAGGTGGGATTCGAACCGAGGACCTCTCGGCTTGCAGCCTGCACCTCTACCTACTGAGCCACCGCGCTCCCCTGTTGATACAGATAGAAACAATCTCGCTGACGTCCTCGAACGTCCCAGTGATCAAAGAGTCTCATGACGTAAATCGGTAAGTTTGCACTCAGACCTTTTCACAATAATGTGTATTCGTGTTGAAAGAGACTCTTGCCAAGCAAGAACAACCAACCACTCCTGTCGCAACAAAAGTTTCATCAACAGATTCGTCTTCCTGCAATTCGATTTTCCAACTATCAATCCTCTTATGTTTTGGGGAAGGAGTTGTTTGTGACTCGATCTCTCAGTCTTCAGGCTAAAAACTAAAGTGTTAAAAACTACACTTGAAGTGCTGTATTTAACACTTACTAAGTGCTGAACTAGCACTTTGTTCAAGTGTAGATAATCCAGAACTTGACAGGTGTTACAATAATACCACTTGACAAGTGTAATGTCGCGACACTTAAAAGGAAACAACGCAGATGACGCGCATCAGGCTCGAACTCTCGAGCCTGATCCGCGTCATCTGCGTTGTCTCCTTTTAATTATGTACCCACCAAGCGCAAATCAAATTATGGATGATTCTGGAAGAACCGCCAATGCTAGACACATGGGAAGTGCCATCCATTCAAGTTCCAGATGTCTGACGATTGTAATGTCTAAGTGCTAAAAGCATTGCACTTTGAGTGTTAAAATCAAACCCTAAGAGTTAGAATGGGTTTAACACCTTGAAAGTGTCAGTTTTAACACTTTAGTTTTTGGTGTGTTCGGTGCGTCTCACAATAGATCATGATTTCCATTCTCTTTTTTTCAGTTTTTTTAACTAAGACTTTTTATGGGATTTTTTAAAACTATTTTTTTTATTTATTAATTTTTTATAAAAAATAAAAAAAAAATCAGTTTTCTTTCTTTAAACCATTTTCAATCCCGATCCACTGCTGTTCAACATCTTAGCGAGTTTCTGTATCTGCATGACACCACACAACCCTTGAAATTTACAAGTTTCATCTTCGCTAGAATCTCTTCTGATGTTGACGACAATTTCGGTCATTTAGCCGCCGGTGTTATCAAGTTCTGAATTAAATCAGCACTCCTCTTGCCAACTTCTGAAGCGATTCTAGTGGTTGCTTCTGCTGTGGCGTTCTTTTCCACGTCCATCGCAGTCTTCTTCCCGACCTTCGCACTGAAGCTATCTGTTTCTCCACATTGCCGGTGAAGGCGTGGAATAGAGCTCCCGTCATCAAATCCAGCAAACCCGATCCACCATAGATGTAAGATCTCCTAAATCCTCTGTTCTTTATCACTAACATTTTTTTTTCTTTCATCTTATTTTTTTAATAATTATTTTTTTTTATATTTTATTTTTTTTATTTCCTGTTTTATTTACTATTAATTTCTTTCGATGCTTTCATGGTCGCTTTATACATTTCTCTATCAAAAACCTTCTGTCGTTTCACCACGATCTTCCACTTCAACTTCTGATCGCTTTCGGTCTCGTCTCTCTGGAATCGTTGTTTTTTCTCATGACAGTCATCCAAACCAGGAGATTGCCATACGTTTTGTAATCCTCTTCGTCATAATCATTAGGTTTAGCCAGCATGAGCAGATTCCTAGATCCCTTAGTGCCTTTGTAATCTCGATCTTCGATGATTAGATAATATTATTACTTTCCAAAGTATGATTTACTGGGATTTCCGGGTTTGATTATAAACGATAACTTCACAAGTGAATTATGCAATTAACAATTGTGTCATGTATCTGTGCGCGCAAACGAAGACGCTTTGCCATGGATGTAATGGGAACTTCATTGTTTTTTAACCCTTTACCTATTATGAAAAGCAGACGACACTTGCAAAAAAAATTCTTGAACAGCTATTATTTTCATTTTTTGTCTCATAGGTTATGACCCCTCATTGGAACGAGCTCGACGAGCTCGTTCCAATGAGGGGTCATAACCTATGTATTAGCGACAGAAAATGAACAAATAATGAAAATTAACTGGCGATTTTTGAGAATAGCGCTGGCCGTTACGTTAGGTAAAGGGTTAAATAATATAATTATCGTTAATAATGAAAAGTAATAAACAGAATAATCGCTTGACTGGAGTGGTTACGTGAAATAATTCATTCGAGGCGAGGGACTATATTGTAAAACACTAGAGCGCATTCGCGCACTCGTGTTTGTACAACGTCCCTCGCCTCTCATGAATTATTTAACGTAACCACTCCAGTCAAGCGATTACTCTCTGTGTCCTTGGTTATTTCCACTTGTTTGTCACCTATGTGGACGTTGCCATCGTCTCCCTCATTCAAGCTGTAGACAGAGACCGCGTTCAATGGATTCGTCTCATATGTAATCTTTGGATTTCATGTTTCTGGCATCTACCATCATGGTGCCGATCGTGCTCGTAGAAACCACCGATATTTCACTCAGTTATTGCTATCTCGGAAGGAGTGTATGCAGAAGACGATGCTGTATAACGAGGTTGACCAGAAGGTCTGTAATCATAAATCGGATCAAAAGAAGGTTCATAAATAGAAGGTCTGTATCTAGGTGACCTGCTTTCTCTCAAGGGTTTCAATTCTTTGGCGATCTCTTTTCACCTCTTCATGAGTTTCTGTTACGGGTATGAACAACTTGGTTATCTCCCATTTTATCTCGATGTCACCCATTCGTTTTGCTTTTTTGCTCTGTCGAATATTTCTCTTCAATTGTGGAAATCGATGAAGCATCTCGTCTCTCAACTTAGGAGCTTTGATCTTTAAAAATGACATGCTTTTTAATATTTTAGAGTGTTTTTTTTTTAATTTTAATTTTATTTGTTTCCTATTTTTAATAATATATATACTTTTTTCAGAAAAAAGCCAACATATCTATATATATATCCCCGTCATAGGGCTTGTCCAGTGTAAACTCACTTTGCAAATTTTCTCTCATCAGAGAGATCACTGCAGAATCGATCGCCTCTGTCAAAGAGCCATTGCAAAACACCTATGGAAAAATACGCGATTTTACATTTTCTGATGATTTGTAGTTTTTGCACATACGAGAGATCACCACCGAATCGGGGAAATCTGTTGATGAGACACTTTAAAAAACCGACAAAAATTTGACATTTTAGCACATTTACACATGCTGACGAGTGTGTCGTTTGCATCACCCACTTAGATTTAGCACCAAAAGTGGGGACTAATATGTCATGAGATGACACGCAACATTTCAACTCAGTGTCGTTCTTTAACCCTTTACCTAACATGAAAAGCAGACCACAGTTGCAAAAAAAATTCTTGAACAACTAATTTTTTTTCATTTTTTGTCTCCGAAACATAGGTTATGACCCCTCATTGTAACGAGCTCGACGAGCTCGTTCCAATGAGGGGTCATAACCTATGTTTTTGAGACACTATGTGAAAAAATAATGAAAAATAACTGACGATTTTTGAGAATAGCGCTGGCCGTTTTTGACCCTTACGTTGGGTAAAGGGTTAACAAAAATCTGTCACTGACATCTCGGCGTCAGAAGCTTTTCCCATATATTCACTGTCATCTGGTGAAAAAATGTGGTGAATTCACCGACTGGGACAGAACTGGACGACCTTTTCTAAGTTTTTCTAAGGTTTTTATTTTTTCTCAAACTCCAAGATTCATTTGAGAAGACGGGACGAATCCACGAAGATCTCTATCGGCAATTCGATTTCCATCAGATTTCTGACTTGAAAATGTCACATGTCGTCTCGTGGCATACTGGCTCATTTTGCGAGAAATCTTTAGGTAGTCAGTGATGTTTTTCTGCTTTAAAATGAGTTTTGAAGTATTTTGAATTGTTTTATGGAATTTTTTTTTTCCCATATGAGTCTTATGACCCCTTCACACGGTTTGGGGTGATTTTTTTGCAAAAGAAGAAGAAAATCACAATATGACCCTTATGACCCCTTAAGCCCCGGTTGGGGGTTTGAATGATGATTTCCTGCTTTAAAACGAGTTTTGTCATATTTCAAGTAATCTTTGGCCAAAAAGAGAAATTCACCCTGACCCTTAAGACCCCTTCAGACCAGTTAGGGCGAGGGTCAATTTGGGTGATTTTTTTCTGTTTGAAATGAGTTTTGAAGGATTTTGAGTGACTTTTTTTAAAAAAAAAAGAGAAAAAAATCGCCATATGACTCTTTTGAACCAGTGACCCGGGGTTAGGGGGGGGGGGGTCTATTTGTATCATGTTTTTCTGCTTTAAAATGAGTTTTGATGAATTTCAAGAGATATTATGAAAAAAATCACCATAACAGTTATGACCCTTTGACCCCAGTTAGGCGAGGGGCAATTTCGATGATTTTTTTTTTTTTTTGCTTTAACATGTGTTTTGAAGGATTTTGAGTGATTTATGAGAAAAAAAGAGAAAAATCATCACATGACTCCTTGACCCCCAGATTGGGAAAGGTCTATTTGGATGATATTTTTTCTGCTTTAAAATGACTATTGAAGGATTTCAAGTGATTTTTAATGCAACAAATACAAAGAAAAAAAAAGAAATTCACCTTGAAATTATGACCCCTTGACCCCAGTTAGGGCAATGATCCATTTGGGTGGTGTCTATTTTCTGCTATAAAATGCGCTTTGGGGGATTTCAGGTGATTTTAGAAAAAAAGATAAAATCACGATCTGACCCTTTTGTTATGACCCTTTTGTTATGACCCTTTGAAACCAGGTAAGGGCAAGAGTCTATTTGGGTATTGTTTTTCAGCATGAGTTTTGAAGAATTTCAAGAATTACCATGCTACATTATGATCCCTTTACCTTAGTTTGAGTGAGGGTAACAAGGCTTAGTCAGTGGTGCTGTTCGCAGGTTGGTCAAAAATAAACTTAACAATCACAAACTGTTAGCGAAAGTTTACAAAACAAAAAACATTTCTGCCAAAAAGAGGCCTTAAAATTGACTTTATTTCCAGGCACATTAAGTTGAAAATTGTCATTTAGGGGTAATGTTTTATCAGGAATAACATGGACAGGGCTGTTTTTTTATGCGACGTGCCATTAACCCTAGACCATGAAATATTCATGCAGGGCAAAAACATGTTGCACACAGATTTCAAGATATTGCACTGAAACTTGAGCGTGGGGTTCATTTTTTTATCAGGAGTTACATGGGTTGGATGGATTTTTCATTAATATTGTGTTAACACTTCAGCCAGGACAATACTGGTATGCACACCTACCGAAGGGGTATTTCTTATTAGGACTAACATGACAGGAGAGTTTTAGGTACAAAGTTGTTTTAACCCTTTGCCTAACGTAACGGCCAAAACCGGCCAGCGCTATTTTCAAAAATCGCCAATTAATTTTCATTATTTTTTTCATTTTTTGTCTCAAAAACATAGGTTATGACCTCTCGTTGGAACGAGCTCGTCGAGCTCGTTCCAACGAGGGGTCATAACCTATGTTTTTGAGACAAAAAATGAAAAAAATTAGTTATTCAAGAATTATTTTTGCAAGTGTCGTCTGCTTTTCAGGTTAGGTAAAGGGTTAACCCTTCATTCATCATCCTTTTGTAAAACACTACCCTGCACTCATACTTTTACAGAAATCGAGCTGAAATGTGTCACCCAAGGTAAATTTACCAGAAAAGGGATATGGGATAAGTTCCGATTGCGAATGATGTTGCCACACTGGTAAAACCTGCAACCGCAGCATCTCTGGGAGCCTGGAGAGCTGGTGGAATAATCGTGCATAGCTCTGTTGCAACGCATTTTGTAATAAAAGTTGCAAAATGTAATAATAATTACAAAGTGCAACTACATGGACGGGAAAAACGTTGCAAAATGTAATAATTATTACAAAATGCAACTACATGGACTGGAAAAACGTTGCAAAATGTAATATACTTTCTGTTCAAATGGGCAATCAGAAACTAATTTATGTTATACAAATATTAAAATAAATTTGTATCTCTATGATTCTACAACTGTCTTTGGGTATATTATGTACATTTCTACGCGTGTTTGGGCGAGTTTCGTAGATGTTTGAAGTTTTATTACAAAAAACTTGAAAAAACGTTGGGAAATGTAATAATTATTACAAAATGCAACTACATCGACTGGAAAAAGTTGCAAAATGCAATAAAATATTTTCAAGCAAAGCAATCAAACTATTCATTGTATCATACAATTATTTAGAGGAAATTGTATCTGTATTTCTTAACCAAGTGCTGTCATTGTGTGTTTTTTGTGAGAATTTCCTTTCATGTGTCAAGTGTTTGTTCGTAGCGTTTTGTATTGTCTTATGGCCCCCTCTCCCTCGACGTACTCCAATAATAAGTAAACAAATAAATATAAAATTGAGGCCTGTCCTCACACCCCTCCCTTTCTCATACGAGGAGATGACCACTGGTGATCACTAGTGGCGATCGCGAGGGATGCCTAGTGATCACCTATGGTGATCTCTAGTGATCGTTGGGAGCGAGATGAGGATAATAGGTCTATGATGGCAATCCTTGCTGAGGCCTCTCCTCACAACCCTCACATCCTCATACGGGGAGATAATCACAGGTGATCGCCAGTTCCCGAATTGGCAGTTACATATACATATATACAGGAGGCCAAGACTTTTTGAAAGTTACAATACCAACCCACCATGTGGAGACACGGGGGCGTTGTGTACTACTATTTACTGCACGTCGATTGTGAACGTACCTTAAGTAAATCTTCTCAATGTACGTGGGCTAATATTCTGCTACCGTGAGCTTTTGTAACCTTTTCTCATTGTTCTGAAGTGAAGTCAGGACTTGAAAGACAGAAGGTGGAAAATCAGTGGCTCCTTATCAGAGACTTGCGACGGCATTATTCCGAAAGCGCACAAGCCAGTTTCTGTTGGAAAACGCCGATCCAATCAGCTGCTATCGATGTCTTTTTGAGGCACACGTTTAGTGATGCGGACTTGACCGCCCTGGTCCGGTCCGTTCAGCAGTCCACCGCTGCAACGCGGTCCGATCCGGACGGGTACCACTGGACCAGTTTGGGCATGTTGGGCACGCTAATGGTATATTATGTACCCGACCTATCCTCACCCACTCCCGGCGTCCGCTCCTCCCGGACCACGGAACCCAATGTCCTGTCGCTGGCACAGCATCTATAGGATCAATGGCCAACTCTAGTCGCATGGCTATGCACAGTGCATATCGCTTGCATCGCAGGCTGGGTGTGGATGCTTAATTCAAGGTGTATGTGAATGGGAGAAAACAGACATCAAGAGTGAGATACTATTAGAGTAGCTATGACGTCGGCGACGTCATGGTGATCGCGCTGTCGTTGTCCACTGAGCTGAGTGACTGACGTTGTTCGGACCCAGCGAGAGGCCGTGCTGCTGAGTAGACCCGGTCCTAGATAAGTACGGCTGTCCTTGGGATGGGATAGCTGTATTTGCTAGTTCAGTCGGCCATGCCCAGGGATTCAAAACGCTCAATATCACGGAATTAACCGACATAAGCCAAGTGGACGACTGTCCTAATGACAATTTCCTCAATCACTTCTCGTTATGTCGCATGAGGGTGTCTAGGGGCTGGACACCGTAGCCCGAGTCGCGTGTAGGGGACGCATGTGGTTCGCCTCGGTGACTCCAGAGGGCGGATGGGTGATGAGGCCTCCTCCCTCATTCTTTCCACGTCCCCTGGGCGGGTGGCTCTTTGTGTCTTGGTGGCCTTCTCGGTTCTCTTGTTCCCACATGTCCTGGCCTACTTTTTACTTGAAAAACATAGAATTAATTTATCAAAGAAGTAAATGGGGCTCGCGTCCATATAGACGGCCCTGTTTGTCTTCAGTGCGCATAACAACCATCCGTCTACCCCCACCCCCACCCCCACCCCCCCCCCCCACACACACGATTACCAGGAACATTTTTATGACTTTATTCATACACACATTAGCTTGTGCGTTCTGGCTATTATCGGGAGTCGTAAGTAATCAGACCATGACATCTCAGTTGAAAGCACTTATACCCGTAATTTTTGTCATCGCGTTGTTCACCCATACAGTTCAGCTGCATCACCCAAAATTGCTTTATTCATTTCAGCTAGTTAAAGGGGGGGGGGGGGGGGCGGTGGCACTTTGACTACATTGTCGAACTTGAGACCGAGGGGTCGAAGGTTCAAGCCGAGTCCCGGTTACTCACGTTGAGTCCTTGAGCAAGACACTTAATCCTGATTGCTTATGTGGGAACACGGTGGCAAATTGTGCAAATACGTATGACACGCCGTTGGTTCACACGCCTACAACCAATGCTAACTCAGGTTAGTACATTGAAGAGTCTGACAGTTACTCGCCGCTGTTCGGTGGTTCTATCCCGGTACACCAATTTCCTCCATCCGTTAAACTGCCCGACACGATATCACCCTGGCTGTTGAAAGTGTCGTAAATCTCCAATAAATAAATAACAGTGAATTTTAGTTTAGTAAAAGCAATACACCTATAGCAAAACACCACGTCCACTAGACGTCGTACATGTTGGTCCGCAATCTTTTCACCCTATATCTTAAGAGTGACACTTCTATAAATCGTAGACCTACGATGTCTTGTGGTGATTTGATATTGTGGTTAATCGGTTATGATCCGGTCAACGCTAGTGGTTAATCGGTTAAAAATGTCAAATCGTTTCAACACTAGTCGGATGGCGGAGGGTGGGGCTGTTGAATATTGCATCATCAAAATATGTACAGACAAGTCCACCTTGCAAACAGTGCTATCCTATGGTGAATGTATTCACATGTAGAAATATCAATATGGCCAACGAGTTTTTTCGCAATGGACGAGAATAATCCGCCAAATTATGCAAGAACCTCGGTGTCTTATCAGCAACTTTATACTTCTTGTAGCAGAAAAATATAGAGTTGTAAAATCAATGGAAACGGTAATTCGACGATTCAGTATATTGCCGATTGACACATGGCGCGGGTACATGCAAGTGAACTAATCAGATGAAAACTTTCCCGATAGTTACATTGGAAAATAGTGTTTATTACACAATGCAACTCCTGTCGAGTCAATTTCGTTGCATTTTGTAACAATTATTACTTTTTGCAATGTTTTTCCAGTCTATGTAGTTGCATTTTGTAATATTTATTACATTTTGCAACGTTTTGCCTGTCCATGGAGTTGCATTTTGTAATACAATTTCGAAAATGTACGAAACCTGCTCAAATACGCGTAGAAGTACACATAATATACCCTAAGACAGTCGGAGAATTATAGAGATACAAATTTATTTTAATAATAACAACATGAATTAGTTTCTGATTGTCCGTTTGAAAAAAAAGTTTATTACATTTTACAACGTTTTTCCCGTCCATGTAGTTGCATTTTGTAATAATTATTACATATTGCAACTTTTTCCCGTCCATGCAGTTGCACGTTGTAATAATTATTACATTTTGCAACTTTTATTACAAACTGGGTTGTTACAAAAGCACAGTGACATCTGCTAGTTGTGAACAAGTGTGATTTTATCAGAATTTGTTGATATTTAAATACGGTGTCTTTTGTGTTGGTCACATTGTATGGGACATGAGTACATCAATTTCTCTAGAAAACCGACTTTCATTTGAATGTAGAAGCAAATTGGATTACAGACAATTGATAGACAAGCTGCATATTGTATGTTTGTTTTGTTAACCCTTTTATGCTATATGGCTCTTGCCAAGGTGTTTGGTATCATTTTCAGGGGCATAGCCTGTGCTCCCAGCTTGGGGATAAGGTCATGAAACAAGGTCAGAAAAACTGATTTGTACTCAGTCACCGGAAATACGGCTTGCTTTAAACTGTTTTGGTTTTGTTGGTAACCATGGCAGTTTGGAAGCACCAAGTAAATTTTAATTTATAGAGTAACAAATGTTTCTACCCAGTTGTTAATAATTCCTGTCAAGTCAAAGGCTATCACGTGCTAGGTGTGATACAAGCTTGATAGATAAATGGTATTTGTAACCCCCCCCCCCCCCCGATACCCATATGACCCCTTGACCACGAGTTTGGGGCGAGGTATACTTTTGTGATGTTTTCTGCTTAAAAATAAGTTCTGAAGGATTTTTGAATGATTTTATGGAAAAAGGAGAAAATCTGCATTGAGCTGTATGACCCAGGTTAGGTTTAATGTCTATTTGAGTGACGTTTTTCTGCCTTAGAATGAGTTTTGAAGGGTTTCGAGTGAATTACTTTCAATGTTGTGATATCACTTGAACCAAAACAACACTGGTATGTACACCTATACATTCAGAGATATGGAGCTGAAATTTGGTAACTGGGGGGTGTTTATTAGGACTAGCATGGCGGAGGAATTTCATGTACATACTTATTTTAACCCTACAATTAATCAACTTTCATACAACGTCAGGCTGCACTTCTATATTTACAGATATCGAGCTTAAATTTGTCACCTGAGGTAATTTTACCAGAAATGGGACATGGGGTGGGGCCCGATTGCGTTTGATGTTTCCTTAATGGTAAAACATTCAACCACAATAAACCTGGGGCCCAAAGAGCTAGTGGAATAATATAACACTAACATGATTTTGATGGCATTACAGTGTATTAACGGGTCAACAGAAATGGTTAACAGCCCAAGTGTTTATGAGCGGCCCGAGACGAAGTCGAGGTCCACTAATAAGCTCAAGGGCTGTTAACCACTTCTGTTGAGCCGTTGATACACTGTAATGCCCGACAAAGTCATGTTATTTCGATTATTACCACTTTTGTGCATCGGGAACACTGCGATTAAATTATATGGGAAATAAGATAAATAAATGAAGTTTGACCTTTTCGAATTAAAAAAAACAGCGAAACTATCGTCTGATTTGTTGACAAACAAACCGGGTAACGTGACTATCGTCTGATCAGTCTACGGCGAAATTTGGAAAGTTAGATAATGAAATATATCTTCGAAATGCGAACTTTAGGCAAAGAGATTATTCATCAGAGATGTCATTACTTACTTTGTGTGTATCGCTTCCTGTATTTGATACATTATCTATCCGTGATACAAAGGGAAACACTTGAAACAAATGTGTTAATTAACAAATTAAAAATCCGCATTGAATTTCGATCCAAATTGAAATCTTGGAAAAAATATTATTGATCGGCTGAGAGATGTGACGTCATTGTCTATATTTAAACGTGTTGGGCTGTTATTGACTTGTCGGGCCGTTATAGTCAATAACGGCCCGACACGTCACATGACTTGTACTTGTTGTGCATTACGAGGTTTGAACGCCCGTTAATGTGCTAGGAACGCCCGCAAAAGTGGTAATAATAGTGAACAGCACAGGGATCTCGGGTAGTTGTAAAATAAGTGTGAGTTTGTCATAAGTTTCGTTCGCATTGTTTGGGGACCTTCACAATAAATTTCTCTAGAAAATCGACTTTAATTTGAATACAGCTGCAACTGGATGATAGCCAACTGATAGACAACCTCCAAATATCTTTGATGCTGTATGGCTATTGCCAACGAGACCTCCATCAGAGGTACAGGAGAGCACACACCAGCTCGCAGTGATTCTTCCATACAAACATTATCCTGCCTTTGTGCCCATGGTAGTTTCCAACAGTTGGAGCGCAGATACGCGAGTGGTCCATTACTGACGAATTTTCCTGACTGACAAAGTTACTCTGAGCACTGTCACAAATGCCTCTCTGAAAGTAATAGGAAGAAAATAAAACAAGCCAAGACCAATACCGGGTCTGGACCTGCGTCGCTGCATGCAATTGAATCGGCAAACAGGAAGTGGCTGCATGGCAGATCTGAAAATTGCATACACGATACAACTGATCATTATCAGGCTCCAGATGAAATGTAAAATCAATCCCTTGCATAGAAGCCGAGAAAAGTTTGACGAAAAATTTTAATGTTCAGTTGGTACAGTAAAATTTCAAAGTATCGGCAAATAGGAAGTGGCCGCACGGCAGATCTGAAAATTGCTTACACGATACAACTCATCATTATGAAGCAGCAGACCTAATATAGAATCAATCCCTTGCATAGAAGCCGAGAAAACCTTGACGGAAAATTTCAGTGTTCAGTGGGTATAGTAAAATTTCAAAGTATCGGCAAACAGGCAGTGGCTGCACGGCAGATCTGAAAATTGCTTACACGATACAACTCATCATTATGAAGCAGCAGACCAAATATAAAATCATTCCCTTTCATAGAAGTCAAGAAAACTTTGACGGAAAAAGTGTTTCGGACGGACGGACTGACGGACGGACGGACGGACGGACTGACGGACTGACGGACGGAGTCGAGCGGTTACTAGACCTGCTCTGCCGCTGGCGACGCAGGTAAAAACAACCTATCACCACCCTGCCATACACAAACAAGGCACATTTCAGGATGGAGAGTTTCAAAGCGGTAGACTATTATTCCCATAATTCATTCAAAGGGCTAATCTTTTTGTAAGCCAGGAAAAGCCTGTTTTTCTACGGAATCACTCTGTCTAGTTTATTTATTGGGGTTTAACCCTTTACCTGACATGAAAAGCAGACGACACTTGCAAACAACATTCTTGAATAACTCATTTTTTTCATTTTTTGTCTCAAAAACATAGGTTATGACCGACGAGCTCGTTCCAAAGAGGGGTCACAACCTATGTTTTTGAGACAAAAAAATGAAAAAATAATGAAAATTAATTGGCGATTTTGGGGGAATAGCGCTGGCCCGTTTTATCCATTACGTTGGTTAAAGGGTTAACGACCCCTTCTACAGCCAGGGTCATCTCGTGTCCGACAGTTTTACTGGTGGAGGAAGCCCGAGAGAACCACCGAGCAACGGCGAGCAGCTGTCAGACTCCCCAACGTACTAGCTACACACAAGCAGGGTTAGCATTTGTTGAAGACAAGTGCACCATTGACGTGCAGTACGCCATAGCACACAGCGCCAACGTGCCCCCACGTAAGCAATCCGGTTAAGTGCCTTGCCCAAGGACACAACGCAGTTACCCCCGGTGGGGATTGAACCGTGGACCAATACCATAACCACTTAGCCACCGCGCTTCCGATTCATTGTATTGAGAATTATTTTCGGACTGCTATGGCTTAACCCGCCTCTCCCAACCTTAAGTAAGAAAGTGTGGATGCATCCCTACCTAACATTGAGCATGTTCGAAAAGATGATGATTAAAGAACGCAACATCCTTGATCTGCCAGACAAGTGGTGAATATCTCCTTCCGTTTCTACTTTATGAATATCAACTAAGAAAACAGGTCTGCAAACTTTTGCAAAGGAGAAAATGTTTGCTAATTTTTTATACCTCCCCACCCCGCCCCCTCTTTCGATGTCTCCGTATTGTCTTGAAATACTGACGGGGTTACCTCGAATTGTAATACAAACTATGAATATGGTTGAAATGGCTATAATAGTATTTTTTTCTTACAATCAACATGTATTTTGTCTGTATTAACTCCGCAACTGTCGTGTATCGGACCGCCTGGTACAGATGTTTGTTGTAGGGTCGGATACAAGCACGTTCCTTTCGCGTGAGTTCCTTTTTTTTCTTTTTGTTCATCCGTACGAATAAATAGTTCGTTATATATTGGTCTACATTCTTGACTTATCGCCAGTATATTATAAGATAAAATGATTATTACCATTATGTGGATGTACAAAATATGTATCCGAGTCTCGCTCCGGGTTCTAAGGGTAGATCACGACTCGTCTTCGACTCGTCGTGATCTGCCCTTAGAACTCGGAGCTCGACTCGGATACATATTTTGTACATCCACATAATGGTAAAAATCTCTATGTATCACAAAATGATTCGCACCCAGTTCTACAAAAACTGTGGGCTTTATTTCTACTCATTCACTCAAACGTATTGATTTGTAATGTATGATTTATTGCTTTCAGTGTTTGACAGCTGATGACGTAGCAGATGCCGTCTTATATGCGTTACATGCTCCGCCACATGTCCAGGTAACTTGTTTTCAGATCTCTGAGTAGTGATTACGTATGGGGTTGCATATTTGTATGCCCCTGATAGGGAGGCATCTTAAATCCGGTTTGTCCATCCGTCCGTCCGGCCACCCGTCAGTCCGTCTGACCGACTTTATTTGTCCGGATGGACCCATAATTCTTCAGTGCTTTGGTGGATTTTCATAAACCTTTGCACAACGATAAAGGCCAACGGAAGGTCTTTTGCAAACTCATTATATTGTCATAAGATGATACGCTGAGCACCATTAAAACATATAAAAAAACATTAATAGCTACACACCAACAGAATGAGTGACCTGCATAAACTTCCCAGAGTTACGGTAGTTACCCCTGCAAATAAGCTGAATACTCTTCAAAAGACAAACGTCCTTAACCCTTTCACAGATGATTTTCTACACACAATATTATTTCTTGAGTGTATTGTCAAATTAAAGCATGGTTGCTTCTCAGCAATCATGAATTAATTTAACAATAAACTCAAGAACTAATGGTGATTGATATGTCATGAACATACTTCACAGTTTCGTTGTTTTTACAAAAGACATGGGAAAATATATATTTGGCTGACAAAGTTATTGTCCCCTTACACACTGTCCTTATTTACAAACACTGTGAGCAGTTTCATTGTTTAAAAGGTTAATCTATATCAGTTAACCCTTATATCCAAGGAAGTTTTTTTTTTTAATAAACTAACTTCCACTCATGGGGGAAAGTTTATCTCTGCTTTCCAATAAAACCATTCAGATATCGTTTTTAAAGAGCAAAAACAACAAACTTTCTGCACTGCACGGAAGTAGTGCTATTTCTAAACGCATGTATGCGTCAGGCTCCAATAGAAGACTGATATCTTGCATGGGAATTCACTGCATGCTTCAAAATTTACAACTTTTACCACAACTGAAGTTGCTCTCTGAGCTCTCGCGAGGAAAAGATGCATGGTATGATTTTGTGTTGTTACAAGTCGATACTCTTGAATCTTATGCGCCAACATTCTGAATTAGAAAGTTTGTACAGCGTTCTGGGAGATTGCTACAGTGAATAGAAAGCATCTAGGTGTTGTGTTGTGGTATGGGTACGAACATAGCGGAGTCAGATCCGAAAGTATTTAAATCAAAATTCCAATGATCCGAATGTTGCGGAATACAGAACGTAAAAGATTAATTGACTATATTATATAAAGATTATGACCAAAACACCATTAGGGATGGGCGGTGTTGCCATTGCGACAAAATAACCCGAGATGAGCCAGTAGCATCATATATGGAATATATGTATCCATTTCGCAAATTATGAAAACCAAGTTAGTAGTATTGGAGGGCCCAGATGGGCGCTATTGCTCGGACTTTTAAATTCACTTAAGAACTGGACTTTTGGTGGAGCAACTTTTCCCGGTGCAAAACTTCGGCACCTCTAATTTGGCCTGGCAAGTGGTATACGTACTGCACACATTGTATGCTATGGTAATTATTATAGCGATATATGCATGGGTATGGTTTAGGGTATATAGTAGGGGTATGTAATGGAAGATTGAGGATTGAGATTGGGAAGTTGAGTTTTCACAGAAGCATTCCCCGCGAAACGGTTGACGGTGTTAATGACGTCGTGACGTCATAATGCTCACGCGACGTCGTAGAAACGTTGATCGCTGTTGTTGTC
Organism: Pictodentalium vernedei; assembly: GCA_031216915.1. NCBI lineage: Eukaryota > Metazoa > Mollusca > Scaphopoda > Dentaliida > Dentaliidae > Pictodentalium > Pictodentalium vernedei. Next base: position 787,648,444 of record CM062297.1, read on the forward strand.
CCCTGCACAATCCAACATTATATTGTTCGGGTCAGGGTGTGTCGTGCTTCTCGTACTGGACTGACATGGTAGTAGAGTATGGGCTGTATATACCTCTGTAGGTCCTCTGTTAGTCCACGGTAGTACTAATCCACCTAGTACTTTAAATTAGCCTATGACTGGTATAGGTAATACGTAACGTTAGTCCATGCAGTATTATGGAGTTGGGGTGTGGGTAGTGCATGGTTGTCTAATATGGTAGTATAGGAAGTACAGTCTTTATCTGCTCTACCATTAGCCCTTAGTACTATTGATCCACTCAAAGGCGTATGAACGTAACAATCAACAAACTGTTTCCTCTATACAAGGTACCCTAGCATGTACTAGGTCATCCTTTAGATGAATGGAGCGATCTGATTGAGCCTGTTAAGGACCTGATCGAGACATGGTCAGGCATAGCCAGGACGTATGAAGTAGTGCTACAAATGAGCAGTAATATTCTAGACTGAGAGGGTAGAAGACTATAGAAATGGTGAATACAATAGAAGCTGATCATAGGACATATATTTGAAGACATGGTAGTAACCGACGGTAAGACTATTAGGGGTGTATAGGAGCTTTGAATCCCACTTGCAGCGAACCACTTATGGAAACCTACGGAATCCCTATTTGGGGAATGTCTGTGGTTGTAGAATCCTAAACTGCGAGATAAGTCGAAGAGTCCTATGTGGATTCACTCGTTCGAGTAATTGCCCGATAACTCATTTGCTCAGTGGGATTCTAGTCTTCCGAGCGATGCCTGTTCCAGTCACTACTTGACAGCTCATTGGCCCGATGGGATTCGAGTCGTCGGAGCAATGCCTGTTCCTGTCACTACTCGATTGGCACTTGACCTATCTTTACGTACTACTTAAACCAGTTATATTATGATCTAAAGCATTCGGTGGATTATAGTACTAAAGGCTAACAGGAGACCAACAGGGGTATATTCCGCCCATACTATACTTCCGTTCTAGACTGCCAAGCATTATTCCGCATTTCCGCATGGCCTAGCATTACGACCTGCCCATGTCAGTTATAGGATAATGTAAAGGTTATTTATTTATTTATTTATTTATTTATTTATTTATTTATTTATTTATTTATTGGGGTTTAACGACACTTTCGTCAGCCAGGATCACCTCGTGTCGGACAGTTTTACGGGTGTGGGAAGCCGGATTACCCGGAGAGAACCACCGAGCAACTGTCAGGCTCCCCAACATACTAACTCCACACAAGCATATTTAGCATTGGTGGAAGACAAGTACACCATCGACGTACAGTACACTTTAGTACACAACGCCACCCTGCCCCCACGTGGGCAATGGGGTGAAGTGTCTTGCCCAAGGACACAACGCGGTTCCCGCAGGTGGGATTCGAACCGAGGACCCCTCGGCTTTACAGCCTGCACCTGCACCTACTGAGCCACAGGTGAATTGGTAGTACAATGGCTAATGAAACCTATAGGTGTATAGAACGCCTATACTGTACTACCACAACCATGCATTACCCCCACCACCACAATAGTGCTTGGACTAGCAATACGCACTACTTAAATCAACTGTGAATCAACACCGCATTAGATGGATAGTGGTAAATAGGGTTACCAGTAGACCTATGGGGTACAGACACTTCATCCTGTACTACAGTACCATTAAACCAAGTATTATCCTGCATGGCCTAGTATTACATACTACCCAATACACTCAATACCAAGTATAGATCCATATAAAGCCTTGGGTGGGTTGATAGTACTAAGGATTAGCAATAGACCAACAGAGGTACAGACCGTACATCATATACTGCCATTCTAAACTCCCAAGCACTACCTCGCAATACCCTTTGGTCTAGCATTATACATTACCTATACTAACTAACTCCAATGGTAATACGAAGTCAGTTGGTTAGTGTAACCAAAGTCAAACAGTAAACAAACAAGGGTACAGACTGTACGCCCCATACTACCACATTAGTCAACTATGCAGAGCCCCATAACACCGCATTGCATAGCATTATGTTCTACCTATACAAGACCCGTTCTACCTACATTTTCCAGATGCCAGACCCAATTGGATGGAACCGAAGTTTTGCGCAGGAAATAAATGCTCCACCAAAGGTCCAGTTCCTATGGAAATTTAAAACTAGCTGCTCCACCAAAAGTCCGGGTAATAGGGCCCGTCCGGACCCTCCTATACTACTCAAGTTCTTAGGGAATCACTAACTACACCCCGTGCCGTCTGCTGTGAGACAAAGGCGTATAATTGCTTCAGACACCCGATATGCAATAGAATGGAGCAATTCATATAATATTTCCAGATGTCATTCAACGAAACACGTCCATCACCGAGTTGGACCATCCGCCGAGCGGTCTTTTCTACCGAGCTGGCTTACCCACCGAGCAGGCCCACAGAGGGGTTACGGTGTCTGTTATTTGAGTAATGTCTCTTAATTTCAACTGTTTGTAGTGAAATTTAATGCAGATATTTTCCGACCTTCAGGCTCCAATAACGTTATAGCCTTAACCATTTTCCGACAGTTTGGATGGAACTGCACAATGGGTGCCCTCAACTATCCCTCTTGTCGTGTGTGGTAGTATTGTAGTTGTTTTTAATACACGCCTGTTCTATGAAATCCCCATCTACAGCAACACTAAGCCATGCGGGAAAATGAAAATCCGTTCCGCACACATGAGTCGAACGGAAATCGTTGAACAGACGATTGATCACACGAAACTGAATCGATTGCGAAATAACTAAATAAAATGTCTAAATTGAAGGATATGGCGAGTTTAACCCTTTACCTAACATGAAAAGCAGACGACACTTGCAAAAATAATTCTTGAATAACTAATTATTTTCATTTTTTGTCTCAAAAACATAGGTTATGACCCCTCGTTGGAACGAGCTCAACGAGCTCGTTCCAACGAGGGGTCATAACCTATGTTTTTGAGACAAAAAATGAAAAAAATAATGAAAATTAATTGGCGATTTTTGAGAATAGCGCTGGCCGGTTTTGGCCGTTACGTTAGGTAAAGGGTTAATGTGTACACAACTAGCGAAGAAGAAATAGAATCGATAATGAATATTCGGAACAGGAAGAGTATGAGTACGCAAATTTGGTTGGCGATAAAATGTGTTCTTTTTGTTGATAGTTGTCAAATGAATTGCCGAGTGTCCTTTTAATAATAACAATAATAACAATTTTGATAGACGTGAAGGCGTGTAATAAACACGGAAGGACACGTGCGTGGGAATGGGTTAGTCGATATGGCACTTGTGCCATCGCGGAAGGATAAAACTTGAGGCCTGCTGCCTCTCGTTTTATCCTTCCGCGCTGGCTCTCGTGTCATATCGATTAATCCATTCCCACGCGCGTGTCGTTCTGTGTATGTTATGTTGCTTGAGGGGGAGGGGGCTGCATCCGGATGGAAGTCGATAATATCCTGTCGGTATTCACGTCACATCCCCTGTATTTGATGAATGATTTTAACCCTTTCGCCAACGTAACGGCAAAAATGACCAGCGCTCTTCACAAAAATCACCATTCAATTTTCATTATTTTTTTTCATTTTCTGTCTCAAAAACATAGCTTATGGAAAGAGCTTATGACGTAAAAACTGAAAAAATTAGTTATTCAAGAGTTTTATTTGCAAGTGCCGTCTGCCTTTCATATTAAGTAAAGGTATAAAAAAATCGTTGCAACTTCCTATTTGTGATGTTGAGTACTGAAAGTTACCTTGATTTCAAGTTTATGCAGTGAAATTTGATTTTGACGTTTCTCGACCCTCGGTAGCCAACAACATGGTAGTGTTAACAGTGTTCAGATAATTTGCATGAAACTCCAAAATACTGGTCGTCAGCTACTCCTTTAGTTGTCTGTGATATTATTATAGTTCTATGGTATGTAGTGTGTGGGATGGGGCTGTCCCCAGATTGGGGGGGGGGGGGGGAAACAACTGTCGGAATTGACGACATATCTCTGGGTATCTGAGGTTGGATTTTTAAAAAAATTAACGTGTTATTCGGGATGGTGAGTACTAAAATTCCACTTGATTTCAAGTTTATGCAATGAAGTTTGATTTTAACGTTTTCCGACCTCCGATAACCAATAATGGCATAGTGTAACAATTTTCCGACAATTTGGATCAAACTGCACATTGATTACCCTTAATTATTCCTCTAACCTAATATATAGAGATTATTACCATGATGTGGATGGACAAAACATGTATCCGAGTCAAGCTCCGGGTCTTAGGGCAGATCACGATGAGTCGAAGACGAGTCGTGATCTACCCTTAGAACCCCTATGCGAGACTCGGATACATATTTTGTACATCCACATAACGGTAATAATAATTAATAATTTTATCTTACAATATATTGGGGATAAGTCAAGAATGTAGACGAATATATAAAGAACTACTTATTCGTACGGATGAACAAAAAGAAAAAAAATGGAACTCATGCGAAAGGAACGTGCTTGTATACGACCCCTGATACAAACATCTGTATCAGGGGGTCGGATACACGACAGTTGCGGAGTTAATACAGACAAAATACATGTTGATTTTAAGATAAATATTATTATAAGGCTGCAGGGTTTGCAAAGTACCGTCGGTTACACTGCTGTCGGTACCGGTACCGTACTGGTGTACAGAACCGAGAACCAGGTCGGTACCGGTACTGAGAACGGTACATCTATTATTCCGATAATGCAAGTGAAAAGTCCATCGCGGTCGATTCGTGTAAACTCTAATCGGTAAAAAAGAGTGAACTGTGATTTTCGGGGTCAAATTCAATCAATAAACACGCGTTATTTAGGCTGAAAAACAGATTCAAGAGTTTGTCAGAAACATGAGGTGGGGGGGGGGGGGGGGGGGGGTTAACGCGCAAATTACAAAGCTGTGAACAGTAGGACTGCTGCGCGTGATTTCCAAATATGCATTTTCAGTTTGTTGTTTGCAGCAATTTTCATCAATGACTGCAACCCCGCGTATCCGACATCCTATAGTCCGTCTCAAACGGGTCGTCTCTTGAGTTCCAATGTGTTCGATGTGCCAGTAGGCACATGGAAAACATTGGAACTCAGGGGACGGGTCGTGGGACTCTAGTCTTTGAAGTTCCAACGTTATGGAAACATTCAATTAAATCTTTACTGCCCGTGTAGATTCCGTCGTGTTACTCGTGTATCACATTCACATATAATAACTACGAGTACCGGAACCGTCCGTTCTGAAGGATGGGAATCTGTACCGATTAAAACGCCGAGGACCGCCGGTATCGGTATCGGTTCCAGTATCGATTGCAAACCCTGTAAGGTTGTGGTTTGAAGTTTGGGGGGACGGCTGTCAGCAAACGGGAGGGGGTAACGCTTGTCGCTATTGGAGTCATATCTCAGGTATTTGACGTGAGGTTTTCATGTTTTCTTTCAACATGTTATTCAGGACCACGAGTTCTAAAGATTCCCTTCATTTCAACTGTATGCAGTGAAATTTAGTTTTGATGTTTTCCAACCTTTGATCGCAGTAACGTCGTAGCGTTCACAAGATACCAACAATTTGGATGAAACTGCGCAGTGATTGCCCTTAATTATTACCCTTGTCGTCTACTGTATTATTATAGTGGTGTGTTATTAGATGGAGGTTGGGGGTGGGTAGTGCTGTCACGAAATAGGGCTTGTTATTCGGACCCATGCATACTAAAAGTTCCCTTGATTTCAACTTGAGGCATGAATTGTCAGACCTCTGATCGCCAATAACGTGACAGCGATACTAATTTTCCGACAATTTGATGAAACTGCTTAATGTTTGAACTGAACTATTCCTCTTGCCGCCTGGGATATTATAGCGCTTTATTATATAGTTTTAGGGGTTGAGTTGTCAACATGTTGGAGGGGCTAACGCCTGTCGTTGTTGACCTCATATCTCCAGAACTTGACGGCGGATTTTCAAATTATTTTAGCTTGGAAATGAAATGAATTTATTTCGCAACATGCTATAAATCTGAACAAAGTTGTTAGAACGTTTTTTCTACAATAATAAATTCACAGTACAAGCTGCAAGTACATTACTTTAACCCTTTGCCCAACATAACTGCCAAAACCGACCAGCGCTATTCACAAAAATCGCCAATTAATTTTCATTATATTTAATTTTTTGTCTCAAAAACATAGGTTATGACCCCTCTTTGGAACGAGCTCGTTCCAAAGAGGGGTCATAACCGATGTTTTTGAGACAAAAAATGAAAAAAATTAGTTATTCAAGAAGGTGGTATAGTCGATGAGACTGTCTTCCCACCATCCGCATACAGATAAAACAGTCGGACAAATAACCTGGGGATATATCAATTGCAGAAGTATTTTGATAATAGTTTCTCGGTAAAATATTTAATTTTAAGTGATGTTATTTGTGGTTCATGGGAAAAATGTGTGGTGTCCTTCTATTGGTATACGTCAAACAAGTATAAGTAGCGACAGGATAAGAGTTGTACCAATGAAAAGAGACTGGGCTGGTGGTATTCTGTAAAAGTACTTGTTTAATGAGACAAATGAAAAATGTGAATCGATGGTGGTTAATGATGAGATACCAGAATTACTTATTTGTACAGTCAGTACACCTTGGGTTGTCACAGAGTATTGTGGGGGAATATGTGCTCAGCATCTTTTCTTTAAAACTTTTCTTGAATAGTGATCTTGGGAGAGTGTCAGTGGCTTGTTCGAGATCATTCCAATCCAATGTTTTGGAAAGGCGCGGGTTGGCAGATTGGCAGTAAAAAGCGTTCTCGGTTTTGGCACTTGAATGTTTCCGGATTGTCTAGTTTCCATTCCGGACGGGTTTGTATATATACTAAAAAAATCAGAAAATGTTGTCAGTTTCGAGTGATACCAGTCGTGCACGAATAGCAACACGTGTAGTTTATGAAGGTTTTTAAATTTCAATATGCGATGTTATAAAAAAAATCAGGTCAGTATGTGCCTTATAATTGCTGTTACACATGGTACGAATGGCTCTTGTTTGTAATAGAAATATTCGTCGCGTGGCCGGGACATGTCCCCAAACTTGAACAGCATATAAAATATGGCTGTGGATTAATGAATAATACAACATTTTTAAGGCTTCGGGTGAGAGTATATGTTTTGCTTTGTTTATCGCATAAATAGCTCTACCCATTTTTGAGCATACCGCTGAGATATGGTTTTTAAATTTAAGGTTTTCGTCCGTATGTACCCCTAAATATTTGAACGTTTTTAACACTTGAAGTTACCTACCGCCTTTACGGGGGAGTTATTCAGAAGTAAATGCCTATTTTCAAAATTATAGAGATCACTTGGGGGTGGAAAATCACGAGTCTGGTTTTGTTAGCATTGAGCGTAAGTTTGTTTGCATTACACCAATCGCTCACCTTCGATAACTCGATATTTGTTTTTTCAACTATATTATCAAATTTGTTACCTGGGGTGTGGATTGATGTATCATCCGCGAATGAGAGCATTCTGTGAGTCGTCGATCCACTGATAGCATTTATGTATAATAAGAATAGTAGGGGACCTAATATTGATCCTTGTGGAACACCTGCTGAAATTTCCATCAAGTCAGATTGTGTGTCCATGTAGAGACAAAATGTGTTCTTCCACTTCTGGAACAGTTATCAGCAACACCTCGTATACCATAAACTTCCATTTTTGCAAGTATTATGTGGTGGTCAATCGTGTCAAAAGCTTTGGAAAAGTCGAGGAATATTGAGAGAATACAGTCTTTAGTTGCCTTGTCGTTCATCTCGGCAATTGTTTGGAAGAGGTGCAGAATTGGGAGTATCGTGGAATGTTTTTTTCTGAATCCAAACTGGTATGGATAGAGAATATCATGTTGATCAAAAAAATCTGAAAATCTAGTGAACATTATCTTTTCTAAGACTTTAGAAATAATTGGCAGAATGATTATAGGTCTGAAATTAGAAAATAGCTTGGGGTTATCTGCTTTAAATTTGGGTGTAATTTTGGCTATTTTCATTTTTGTAGGTACTACTCCCAAAGATAACGATTGATTGATAACGTGTGTTATTTTTTTTAGTAACTTTATTGATAGGTTTTGAAAATCTTTAGTATATTTGGACTTTAGGTTGTTTATACATATGATTATTTCTTGTGGGTTCGTTGGTTGAATAAAGAACGACGCATCATTGACCTGTGGCATGTATTGGGAGAAATGGATCGGGGATTGCGATAGTTTGTTGCATATCTCTTCCCCTACATTGTCAAAGAATGCGTTCAGTTTATTAGCATTTTCTTAAGGGTTTGTTGATTCGACGTTCCCGCCCAAAAAGGTAGTCGGAAGAAGAGGTTGAAGTTCAGATTTATATATGGCTCTTCTTAATATTTCCCAGGACTTTTTAAGATTAAATTTGTTTTCTTTTATGGTGGCAATATAATATTCAGCTTTGCTAGCGTGTTTCAGTCTTGAATACCTGACAGTATCTTCTGTAGGTGTTAATATTTTCAGTTTATGGGGATTTAAGCTTTTTGTTGTATAACCGATTCTTATGTAAAGAGAATTGTAGATGTCCCCGTGGCATTATCGGTTGTCGCTTAATGAACATTTTATGGTTAAGAACTGTCTGTAAGGGGAATGCTTCATCAAATGCTGCATTGATGATAGCGAGAAACGCGTCGTGCGCATCATTGGGACACTGGCTTTCTACGACAGAGGAATGGTCGCTGATGTTCAGTTTTCGTTTGAAATTGTCTATATTGTCTCGTTTAAATGATCGCTTCAAGGACTGATTTCTTCGGTTAATGGGTTTGTTTTCTCTTCAACTAGAAGAGTTGCAAAATGGTCACTTAGGTCCGTTGTAATAATGCCAGAAGTATTTTTACCACTAAGTTTATTGGATATTATGTGGTCAATTATTGTTGCCGAATATTTGGTTAGTCTTGTTGGTTTAGTTATTAGTGGCAAAAATCCTGCACCGAACAAAGATTCCTCGTATGAATTCGTCTTTTGATGGTTGTTGTATCCAAGAAGATCAATATTAAAGTCGTCCATAAGATGTGCTTTTTTATTTTCGGAATTAATTTTATTGAGTATATGTGAAAAATCAGTTAAAAACCTATCAAGGTCTGCTTTCCGGGGAATATATATGGTCTATATATAATTCCGACAATACACTTGGTTGGGGCGGTGATTTCGATAAATAAGGATTCAAAGACATGTGAAATGAAGATAGACAGATCGTCGTGAATATTAAATGGTATGTTTTCTTTGATGAATAACCCTACTCCTCCCCTGCCGTCATCGTCATCGGGACGCATGCGGGTTATTAGTGAGTGGCGATATCCTTCTAATTCGGAGGTAATCCCTTCTTTCACCTTAAATATTTCTGTTACACCTGTAACATCAAATATGTTGAATATTTGGCTGTAAATCACACGAAAGGTTGCAGAAATTTTCCTAATTGACATTAAGGCTTCTGCAATTGGCGTTTAGTAATGAAAAATGTTTACTTGATTTAATTTCTGTTTTGAACTGCTCCAGGAGATAGTATTTACAGTTTGGCATTTCTATTGCCAATTCGGTGCCAATATCATCGCTCTTTTGCAGGTCATTTATACAAGAATTATTAAATTTTGCCACGAAATCAAAATTTAAATTTTTCTTTATCTCATCTAAGTTAATTTTGTTAGCCATTAGTTATACATCTGAGCATGTACTTATAAAGGTTACCCATGAACCATAAGATGTTTGGTAGGAATCTGTTACAGTCATTTTTATACCCCCGCCCGATAGGCGGGGGTATATAGGATTCCCCGTGTCCGTCAGTCCGTTAGTCCTTCCGTCGCGAAATTGTTTAATGGAGGGTTACCGTCATGCTGTAATCAACTCCTTCCCACTTTTCAATTCACATATTTGAAACTTCAGAATATGATCATACACACAATGAAGATGTGCAACATGTATAAAGTCTTGCGAAAATTTTGTTTCTCCACAGTTATTTCCCTGTCTTGACTTACAACATTTTAGTGCTATTTTCAATAGAGGGTACCTTTATGCTGTAATCAACTCCTCTTACAGTTTTAAATGCAGATTGCTGAAACTTCAGGATATGATCATACACACAATGAAGATGTGCAACATGTATAACGTCTTGTTTATTTTTATTTTGTCTTCAAAGATAGGATAAGGGGATTTCAGCTCAATGAAGGTATAAACTAAACCTGTCATTTTATCTATATAGCAGGCCTGGCATTCTGAAAAATGCAGGAGGGCAAAAAATCGCTCTCCTCAATCAGCTTAGGAGAGCAATTAGCTTTACACAGCATTTTAAGTATCCAAATGAATGAACTCATTGAAACTGAAACCAACAGACTATTACATCAGTGATTTTATTAACTTTACTAAGGTAAAGCGAAATCTCTTAGACATCTAGATGTCTCACTCAACAACCGAACACACACTTGACAAGACCTGTGTTTGTACACAGACCTGTTGTCCAAGAAAGTCATACGCCTACCACTACCACCTTCAACCCCCCTTGTGGGGGTTGAAGGTGGTAGTTAGTAGGCGTATGACTTTCTTGGACAACAGGTCTGCTTGAATCTACAGTCACATCCTGGTGCAAGTGCTTCAAGTGACAGGATAGTAGTAATGGTAGTATATTATAGTGTCAATATTCCTTGAATAATTTCCCCTCAAACTGTGATGTCAGTTGTTGAACTTAAAACTGACAGAAAAAAAAAATATTACTGTGACCCATTTTGCTTCAAATGGTTGCAACTGTGTTTGGGTATGGTTGCAGCCATTACCTTTTACCACTAAACCACTTTCAAAATGAAATTACGTGATGTTATGTGACTTCGATGTTAAATTACATTTTTGCTTTACAACAAAAATTTAATGTGAGCATAATACATGTAATCTCAATCATCCCAGACCAAAATATTTAGGAGGGCAATTTTTCGCTCTCCTCAATTCTTTCAGGAGGGCAGTAAGGAGAGCTAAAAAATCGCTCTCCTGAAATTGCCAAGCCTGATATAGTGTAGTCACAGTGGGGAATCACGTGGTTTCGAATTGTATGGCGGAGGAGTTCGAAGAATCCAGGAAAAAGGTAATATACTAGATATGACATATTACATAGTTTTTTGGCAGCGACGAGCATATGAGATACTATTTTTCAAACAAACTGATACCCCATTTGTGGCCAAACTCGCAGTAGTTTTCTATAACATTCTGACAAAAGTTGCCAGTCGGAGGATTTGGTCCAAGTAGAGAGAAAGCATAAAAATAGAATATGTTCGTGGAATACACCAGTAAACACATCGTGGAAAATCCTCCGACTGGCAACTTTTGTCAGAATGTTATAGAAAACTACTGTGAGTTTGGACACATAAGAGGTATCAGTTTGTTTGAAAAATAGTATCCTATATGCTCGTTGCTGCCAAAATACTATTTAATATGTCATATCCAGCGTATTACCTTTCTTCCTCGATGGTAAGTGCACATGTCAATACGGCTAGGGCTGGCGATTGTATTTATGAACCGATATTCATGAAACTTCTTGGGTACCTTTGTTATTACCTTGGAACGAGAACGAGTGTTTTTGGGTGCGGTCCGAAATTCGAGATGGCTGCCGGCGGCCATTTTGTACCAAAATCAGGTACAATCAGTTTTTGGTACAGAACTTCTATATGGAGGTTCTGATTTGAATAAATTTTTGAATGAATGTTTAGTAAGATGGAATACATTACATATAATACGGGTTTTTTCTCATGCAGAAATTATGCGGCCATTTTGTACCGAAATTAGGTCCAATCAGGTTTTTGTACACAACTTCTATACGGCTCAGGCTTGAGGCCGTATTTATGAACCGATCTTCACAAAACTTCTTGGGTACCTTTGTTATCACCTTGGGACAGGAACGAGTGTTTTGGGGTGCCTTTGTTATCACTGTGCTATATTATGGGGGTTCAGTCAGACCCACTCTGGGACTCAAAGATTTCTTTTCTAGTTTAGCAGCTGACTGTCTCCCACCTTTACAATACTTTACCTATACATTTGTTACAGGCTGCGGTCAGTATTTATGTACAGACCGTTACAATACTTTATATGGTTCTTTGATATCAGGTCATTACCTAGATGTATGTCATTGTTGTGTCACATACTATACATGTACATGTCTTAATAAGTTGAGCTACAGTGTCATTGACACGTTCATTGTGAATAGCTCTGGCAGTATATGGCCAATACATCGTATAACTCGTGTAAGCATCGCGTACACTTAACGCTTTACATAAAACGAAAGGCAGACTAAACTTGCAAACAAAATTATTTAATGACATTTTTTTAACTTTTTGTACAGAAAAATAGACTTTCACGCCTCATTGGAACGAGCTCAACGAGCTCGCTCCAATGAGGGGTGACAAGCTATGTTCTTAGACAATACAATGACACAATACCAAAAACTGAACGTTGATTTTTGTGACTAGTACTGGCCGTGTATGGCCTTTACATCGTATATAACTCCTGTAAGTATCCTGTAGCTTAACCCTTTACATAACTCGAAAGACAGACTAAACTTGCTAACAAAATTATTTAACTGGTAGAGTGCTGGAAGCCCATATCTGGGCTTTATTCTGAAGTTCGGGTACTGCAACTTAAAGGCTTCAACTTCAGTGGCAGTGCTTCATATTATCTTTGAAGTGATATTATTCAGTCTGTTAGGTTTTACCTTGTTACAATTTATATGAGAGTGCCCACAGGCACTCTCCTATAAATTGTAACAAGGCAAAGACATGTGAACAAATTTTGGTGGCCAAAAAGAATTTAGCACTCTACCAGTTAACAACATTTTTTTTAACCTTTTGTACAGAAAAGTAGATTATTACACCTTATTGGAACGAGCTCAACGAGCTTGCTTCAATGAGGGGTAACAAATAAAAAAAAAATGACACAATACTAAAAACTGAATGGTGATTTTTGTGAATAGCACTGGCCGTATATGGCCTTTGCATCTTATAACTCTTGCAAGCATCGTATACACTTAGCTCTTTACATAAAGGCAGACTAAACAAAATTATTTAATAACTGTTTTTAGCTCACCTGACTTCAAGTCAGTGGGAGCTATTGCCATCACTTTTATCCGGCGTCCGTCGACCGTTAACTTTTTGCAAACATGGCATCTTCTTCACAACCACTAGACCAAATTCAAACATATTCAAACATATATTGCACAGACCATCTATGGAGTGTACCCATTCTATTTTGTTTAAATGAAGCAGCGGCCATATTCGGGCTCTGATCTATGCCCCAAAAGCTTAAACACTTTTAAAAATCTTCTTCTCGTGAACCACCAGAGGGAATGCCTTGATACTTGGTATGGAACATCCTTTGGTGTAGAAGATTAAAATTTGTTCAAGGGAAGTTGATAGGTCAATATCTAGGCTCTCTGTGGGGGCATGTCCATTTTGGTCTCTGCTCAAATTTCTATTTCAAGAACCGGTGGGCCAATTTCAACTAAATTTGGCATGTGGTATAAGTAGGACCTAAGCAATTGTGTCAAGCCCAGGGACTAAAACAGAAAACAAATTCAAAAGCCCGTTTATCCCAAACCACAAGGAACAGAGAACTGTTATCTGGTACGAAGCATCCTCAGGATCGTTAGAAGGGATTGGTTACAAAAAATTGCCACTGCTTCAATCACGGTGCCCGATAGAAGGTATTGAAAACATGATGAGTCAGCATTTTTGCAGTAGTTTATCCTGGGGGAAAATTTTCATTCTCTGAGAACCTTTATTGACATATTGTTCTTAAAACAACAAATTGCTGCTAGGCACATTGTAGTCTTGTTATTCTTATCAGGAAATTGTTCAGAAAATTTGGGACTTCAGTTTGTTTTCCAAAGATTTTATTTCATGTTCAACCATTTCAATGCTGGAAACATTTATTTGATTCCTGTACGCATATCTTTAATTTAACCCTATCAAGACTGCAATGCGGTTCCAAAGATTTTGTTGATGCCATGAACGAACCGTTTCAATGCTGTATATGTTTTTGGGGGGTTCCTTGGAAAAGCAATTGATCTGTTTCCGTTATGAATATCCTTAATTTAACCCTCTCCTGACTTCAGTGTGTTTTCCAAAGATTTTATTTCATGATGAACCCTTTCACTGATGTGCACATATATGTTTCTTTCTGGTTTCTTGGACACATTTATCTGATTTCTGTATGCATATCTTTAATTTAACCCTCTCAAGACTGCAATGTGGGATCCGAAAATTTTGTTGATGCCATGGTCAAACACTTTCAATGTTGTGCACATATATGTTCTTTTTGTTCCTTGGTAAAAAAATGATCTGATTCCTGTATGAATATCTTTAATTTAACCCTCTCATGACTTCAGTGTGTTTTCCAAAGATTTTTTTTCTTGTTGAACCTTTTCAATTGCGTGCACATATATGTTTTTTCTGGTTTCTTGGAAACATTTATCTGACTCCTGCATGGGTGTTTATAATATAACCCTCTCAAGACTTCAGTATGGCTTTCAAAGTTTCCTGTATGAATATCTTTAGTTTAACCCTCTCAAAGCTTCAATGTGGGTTCCAAAGATTTTATTTCATGCAATACTGTTAATGAAAATCTATTTCTGATTTCTTTGAAAACATTTTACCCCAAAATAAGCCTCCATAATTTCTCTTTCTGTTTTGTTTATTGTTTATGCTTTAACCATTTTCACACAGACTTGAATTTACTGGTGGCAGTAAAATTCAGTTTCTCTTGTTTGAAATGTTTCTTATTCTTTAAAACCGCTGGGCCAAATTCATTCATTTATGGCACAGGCCATCTTTGGAGTAAACCTTTTCTCCTTTTTTCAAATGAAGCTGCTGCCATCTTCAGGGTGGTGGAATTTACTCTTCTGATTTTCCCTCCAAATTACTATATCCCTTAGGGTGGGGTTACTGCTCCGTAAGCCTAATATGCTTTTAAAATCCTCTTTTTATAAGTCACTTGTAATAATGCTTAGATTTCTTGTTTGGAACTTACTTTAGTGATGCAGATTCACTTTTTTTCAAAGAAACTCAGAAGGTCAAAATTTGGGGTCCCAAATTTTGGGCTACATTCAGTATTTCTCTCTTCAGATTCAGTGGGCAGATGTGAACCATATTTGTCATGTAGTATATAACTGGGTCATAAGTATTTCATTTATGCCAGAATTTTTTTAATTTTTATTTTGGGGGGGGGGGGGGCGGAGTGTGGGGGGGGGGGGGGGTAGAGAGAACCACAGTAGATGAAAACAAAACAGAAATTCACAGAACAGAGCTTGCTAGAAAGCTTACCTAGGACCAGCAAAAATGAATGACCAAAAAAGTTGTCTTTTGGTTGTTACATAGCAAATAAAGAAATTGCTCTTGCTGCAGATCACTTACTCATACACTCATCTCTATTGACAACTTGAACCAGGTGAGCGTTTTAGGTTCACTTAACCCTCTGATCTACTTTTTGTACAAAAAATAGACTATCACACCTCACTGGGACGAGCTCAACGAGCTTGTTCCAATCAGGGATGACAAGCCATGTTCTGAGGCAAAACAATGACACAATACTAAAAACTGAATGGTGATTTTTTGAATAACGCTGGTCGTATATGGCCTTGATATCGTATAACTTGCGTAAGCATCGTATACACTTGGGGAGCGCGGTGGCTCAGTGGTAGACTGTTGGACTTCTATATTAGAGGTTCCGAGTTCGACCCCGTCCAGGACGACCCACGTTGTATCCTTGGGGGAGGCACTCTTACCTACACGGTTGCCTACATGGGGGCACGGTGACGCCGTGTACTGAGGCGTACTGCACGTCGATGGTGCACGTCTTCAACCGCGGTAACCCTGCTTGAGCGGAGCTTGTATAGAGTTAGAATGTTGAGGTGCTGACACTTGCTCGTCGATGCACCGGTAAAACTGTCACGGTCACGATTAGCCATTGTGCATAAGTATGTGACCTTAAACACCAATAAATAAATAATAAATGAATAAATCGTATACACTTAGCTCTTTACATAACACGAAAGGCAGTCTAAACTTGCTAACAAAATTTTTTAACAATTTTTGCCACTTATTGTACCAAAAAATAGACCATCATACCCCATTGGAACGAGTTCTACGACCTCGCTCCAATGAGGGGTGATAAGCCATGCTATGGGTCAAAAAATGACAAAATAGTAAAAACTGAATGGTGATTTTTGTGAGTTTCGTTTAAAACATGATATTGAGTAATTGTTAGAAAACAACATCCACACCAAAGGATTTACCATTAGAAGTGGACATTTTCATCTTATTGCTCAACACACATCAGTTAATATATTCCAGACTACAAGAATCACACACTCTGTCGCCACTGTAAAAATAAACACCTCTATTGTCCAGACATTAGAAATTTTCGTGCTGATACTAGGGGAGGAGAGGTATTATCTGTCGCAATGTCACAAGGATGGAAAAATTCCACTTTTCAAAGTTAAATGGAACCATTAAATCAATAACATATCCAACATATGTTTATCGAACAAAGAAAATTCATTTTTGCTTTAATCAAATCTACGTCCATCCAAATTTTCTTATTAGGATTTAGTACATTTTTAGGACTTTGAAGTTACCCAAATCAGTCTTTTCTAACAAACTAATAAAGCGATGTATTAGGGTAAAAAGCGAAAATTTTAAACAGAAGTGAAACCATTAAAAAATAATTTTATTAAAAAGTATTTGATATCATTTTAAAGACTGTGTTATATATATTATGATATATATATGATATATTTTTTCATAATTCTGTCCGTCTATTCTGTAAAAAAATGAAATTTATGGCAAATGAAAGTCTTTCGTTTTTCTCCGTAGACCGCTATAGTAATTCAGATTGACATCTTCACTACTGTTTACACGCATGCGCGTTCAGTGGAGTAGAAATAGTTCAATATGCATACTAAAATTTCATGAAAGTCAGACAAAATTTTATTTTTTTTTTTGTGACGTTGGTGTGAGAAGAATGACTCGAAAAATCGGCCAGAGTTATTGAGAATTTTCCAGATCGATACCACATTTTTAGATATGGTTTTTGTTGGAGATGGGATAGCCAGCGTTTGAAAGTGGGATGTATGATAAAGGCATTAAAATTAAAAGTTGAAAAACACGTCAGATGAACGCTGTATTGGATAAAGGAGTGAAATAAAAAATCTGAAGCAACCGTGAGAAGTAGAAGTTAAGGACTACAATGTGCCAAATCTCAAGCGGCTCGATTCAGTGATGAACTCTAAAACGTCACTGGCTGAAAAAGAGGGTGGAGGGGGAGGGCTAACGATCGCTATAAGTCATTTCAACTTCCTTGAATGACTAAATAAGTGGCGTCATAGAAAATTGTTGTGTTTTCTCTTGGAGTACTAGGACTTCTATACACATTAAGAAACATAATTTTAAGATTTTGAGATTCAAGCATGGGGGAAAAAAATTATTGAAGTTCCTCGATTTTTAGCTCAACTTGACAAAGTCAAGCTGAGCTATTGCCATCACTTCTCGTCCGTCGGCGTACGTACGTACGTACGTACGTTAGTACGTTAGTATGTTAGTGCGTTAGTACGTACGTCCACAATTTCCTTTGGCACACCTCACAGGTCGCATTTATGATCAGATTACTTTGAAACTTGGCGTGCTTGTTTGGGGGTGACCTCTAGATGGGAGCTATCGATTTTCTTCAATTTCCGTCAAAACATGTTGCCGCGGCCAACGTTCTTAGAACTTAGTTTAGTCAAACCACAATATTTCCCTTTGGCACACCCTACAGGGCACATTTATGATTTGATTGCTTTGAAACCTGGTGTGCTTATTTAGGGTGACCTCTAGATGGGAGCTATCGATTTTCTTCAATTTCTGGCAAAAAATGTTGCCACGGCCAACGTTCGTAGAACTTAGTTTAGTCAGACCTCAATATTTCCCTTTGGCACACCCTACAGGGCACATTTGTGATCAGATTGCTTTGAAACCTGGTATGCTTGTTTGGGGAGACCTCTAGATGGTGCTATCGATTTTCTTCAATTTCTGTCAAAAAATGTTGCCGCGGCCAACGTTCTTAGAACTTAGTTTAGTCAGAAGACTCAATATTTCCCTTTGGCACACCCTACAGGGTACATTTATGATTGGGTTACTTTGAAACCTGGCATGCTTGTTTGGGGTGACCTCTAGATGGTAGCTATCGATTTTCTTCAATTTCTGGTAAAAAATGTTGCCGCGGCCAACGTTTTTAGAACTCAGTTTAGTCAGACCACAATATTTCCCTTTGGCACACCCTACATGGCACATTTATGATTTGATTGCTTTGAAACCTGGTATGCTTGTTTGGGGAGACCTCTAGATGGGAGCTATCAATTTTCTTCAATTTCCGTCAAAAAATGTTGCCGCGGCCAACGTTCTTAGAACTTAGTTTAGTCAGAAGACTCAATATTTCCCTTTGGCACACCCTACAGGGCACATTTATGATCGGATTGCTTTAAAACCTTTCATGCTTGTTTGGGGTGACCTCTAGATGGGAGCTATCGATTTTCTTCAATTTCCATCAAAAAATGTTGCCGCAGCCAACATTCTTAGAACTTAGTTTAGTCAGACCACAATATTTCCCTTTGGCTCACCCTACAGGGAACATTTATGATTAGATTGCTTTGAAACCTGGTATGCTTATTTACGGTGACCTCTAGATGGGAGCTATCGATTTTCTTCCATTTCCGTCAAAAAATGTTGCCATGGCCAACATTCTTAGAATTGAGTCTAGTCAGACCACAATATTTCCCTTTTATACACCCTACAGGGCACATTTATGATCGGATTACTTTGAAACCTGGCGTGCTTGTTTGGGGAGGCCTCTAGATGAGAGCTATCGATTTTCTTCGGTTTCTGTCAAAAAATGTTGCCACTGGTAAAAAAATGACATTGGTACCAATGATCTTCAATTTTGCCATTTCATTTATAACTTACCAAGTTCAAGTTTGTCAAATTGAGCTACAGTGTCATTGACACTTTCATTATGCATTTATACTGCCCGAGATCTTTATAGTATTAACCCTTTACCTAACATGAAAAGCAGACGACACTTGCAAAAAAAATTCTGGAATAACTAATTTTTTTCATTTTTTTGTCTCAAAAACATAGGTTATGACCCCTCGTTGGAATGAGCTCAACGAGCTCGTTCCAACGAGAGGTCATAACCTATGTTTTTGAGAAAGAAAATCAAAAAATGAAAATTAATTGGCGATTTTTGAGAATAGCGCTGGCCGGTTTTGGCCATTACGTTGGGTAAGGGGTTGAACCATGCTGTTCTAATATGCTACTATGGGGAATTATGAGTACCTTCTAACTTTACAGGGAAACCCCAGTTTAACTCTTTGCCCAACAATACGGCCAAAACCGGCCAGCGCTATTCACAAAAATCACCATTCAATTTTCATTAGTTTTTAATTTCTTGTCCCAAAACCATAGCATTTGACCCCTCAGTGGAACGCAAAAATAAAAAATATAGTTATTCAGGGATTTTGTTTGCAAGTGTCGTCTGACTTTCGTGTTAGGTAAAGGGCTAAAGACTAATTTTACTAGGCCAAAAAATATATTGCGTGTTTTGGGTTACTCGACCTTACCCATTTTCTAGTGTCAATCGACACAGGTGGCGTTGTGTACTAAGGCGTACTGCTAATATGTTATAACGAGTTAGTAAGTCGTTATAACGAGTTATATGAGTCATAACGACTTTCTTATGTGTTACGAGTTTACTAGAAAGTCGTTATAATGACACACGTAACTCATTATAACGAGTTACAAAAGTCGTTATAACGACTTTATATGTCGTTTTAACGACATTGTCAGTCGTTATACCGAGTTACTAATTCGTTATAACAAGTTACGCGTGTCATTGGAACGACTTTCTTTGTCGTTACAACTACTTTCTGTATCCTGATAACAAGTTAGCTAAGTGCTTACAACGACTTACGTGACTCGTTACAACGTGTCATTTATTCATTTATTTATTGGTGTTTAAGGTCACATACTTATACACAATGGTTAATCATGACCGTCACAGTTTTACGGGTGGAGGAAGCCGGAGTACCCGGAGAGAACCACCGAGCATCGACGAGCAACTGTCAGCTCCTCAACATTCTAACTCTGTTCAAGCTCCGCTTTAGCAGGGTTACAGCGGCTGAAGACATGTGACCATCGACGTGCAGTACGCCTTAGTACAGGGCGTCATCGTGCCCCCATGTAGGTAACCGGGATAAAGTGCCTTGCCCAAGGACACAACGCGGGTTGTCCAGGACGGGGATCGAACTTGGACCTCTAGAATAGAATTTCAACAGTCTACCACTGAGCCACCGCGATCCCCAAGTGTACACGGTGTTTACACGAGTAATACGATGTAAAGACCATATGCGGTCAGCGCTATCGTGCCCCCATGTAGGCAACCGGGATAAAGTGCCTTGCCCCAGGGTTACAGCGGTTGAAGACATGTGCACCATCGACGTGCAGTACGCCTTAGTACACGGCGTCATCGTGCCCCCATGTAGGCAACCGGGATAAAGTGCCTCGCCCAAGGACACAACGCGGGTCGTCCCGGATGGGGATTGAACTCGGGACCTCTAGCATAGAAACTCAACAGTCTACCACTGAGCCACCGCGCACCCCTACAACGAGTTAGTAAGTCTTTATAACGACTTAAAACAAGCATTTCACACATGTCCTAAATACGCTTCCGTACTAGAGCATTTAGTGTATTGATAGTATTTGTCTTATAAAATGTCGTTTGATTTTCTAATTGGAATATTATGCAGACAACGTTGCAAAATACACAACTACGCCGTTAATACAGAAGTATTTATTCCTGCTTAATATATTTGCGCAATTTTGATACAGTGTATACAAAATAATGGAACGGCCAAAGAAAACATTCAGAAGCGTGGAAGAGACATTTGACTGCCAATATTTATCTCGCCGCGGCGAGAAAATTAATTCGCAGCGGCGAGATAAATATTGGCAGCCAAACTGCCCCTTCCACGCATTTGCAGAAAACAATGAGTAATAACAAAATTCACATATCGGTCGATCCAGTGAAAATTGAGTTTCCCTTCTTTTTGTTTCATAACTCAATTGAATCGACATGATAATCAAGTTTTACATTTTTTGAGGTTAGAAATTGTTGCAATATACTTATGCGCAGACGCGCTAAATCAGAACCCCTGGTTCAGTGCTTGCCTATTTACCCGTAAGTTTCAAATTAAAGTTAAAAATTTCAGTGTTAGGACTGTTGATCTTAGGCGAATTTTGGTATTGCCAAACAATGCAGACTAGTAGAGTTCGTAATCAATAAATTTAATAAATTAATGTGGACTTTGGTAAGATGAATATTTAGTAATATCTTACCTCCAACAAGTATCTGGGAATTTCATTGGTTCAAAGACGTCACATGCAGACTGCATATAAAACTATATACTGCCTGTCAACATCAATATACGCTGACAGCTCTGGGTGATCTGCCCTTTGTTCATTGATTATTCAAAATGGCTGCAACCGATAAACGCTTCAAGTTGAAAGATTGAGTGTTGGAAGCCCATATTTGGTCTGAAGTGCAGGTTAGTCAACTTGAAAGGCTTCATATTCTGTGGATGTGTGTCATGTTACCATCGCAATGAAACTGTTTGGTATGTATGAATTTGCCTTGTTACAATTTATGGGAGAGTGCCTGTTGACACTCTCCCATAAATTGTAACAAGGCAAAGACACGTGAACACATTGTAAGAATTCTCTCATTTAATTTTGGTCGCTGTTGTGATACGTTCTGTGCATCGATGCAGCAGTCGGTAAGATATATTCGTTACACAGTTTGTTGGTGGCCTAATATGGTATATATGGTGGCAGTTAATTTCATATTGGACGAGAGCTCGTCCAATATGAAATTAACTGCCACCATATATACCATATTGGGCCACCAACAAACTGTGTAACTAATAATGTTTTTGAGGCAACAATGGAAAAAATAACACAATTGGAATGGCGACCTTGTGAATAAGGCTGACCGTATATGACCGTAACGTTATATAAAGGATTAAAGTACGAGCGTTTGTGGTATTTATTTATTTATTTATTTATTTATTTATTTATTTATTTATTTATTTATTTATTGGTGTTTAAGGTCACATATTTCTGCATAATGGCTAACCATGACCGTTACAGTTTTACGGGCGGAGGAAGCCGGAGTACTCGGAGAGAACCACCGAGCAACGGCGAGCAACTGTCAGCTCTCCAACATACCAACTCCACACAAGCAGGGTTAGCACTGGTTGAAGACAGGTGCACCATCGACGTGCAGTACGCCTTAGCACACAGCGTCACCATGCCCCCACATGGGCAATGGGGGTGAAGTGTCTTACCCAGGGACACAACGCGGTTGCCGCAGGTGGGAGAGCGTTTGTGGTATCCTATAACTTGGCAGATGTTACCAGTAATAGTTGAGGTTCGGTCAGCTGGCTACTAGCCTAAATATTCTGAATTCAATGATCTATATGAGGCGCCAACTAATACAATAAGAGAGATGACATAATACACTTGGTGAATATTTCGCGCTTTCAAGTCTCCAAATAGAGGCACTTGGTCATCCCCCGGAGAAATCTTTGAATAATATCCCCTTCTCCTACGAGAGAGGTACACCACATCCATCCCATTCCCCCAATTCAACATTTAGATCTTCGTGATATGCCCGCGGCACAAAACTGTTTAGCCCTTTACCCAAACTCAGACGATATCAAAATTTATTATTTTAAATATCATTTTTTAATTTTTTTCAAAAAATTTTAACAAACCATATCATGTGACCCCTCGCTGGAACGACCTCGACGAGTTCGTTCCAACAAGGGGTCACATGATATGGGTTTGTTGAAAGGTTTTGAAAAATACTATTTTTTCAGCTGCTGAATTTGTATATTACGCGGACGGATACTGCCGATTCGTTGGGTAGGGTTAGACCCTCTACATGTTACGAGCCATAATTTGGGCATCTGATGAAATGTAGAATGTCCATCTGGACCGTGCCACAACTAACTTAGACTAACAGCCAAACTCCATATTTATTACACCATAACATTGTTACATTTAAACGAATAGAGAAGACGGGAGTCAGAAAATACATAAAATAATACATTGTACTACCTGTTTATAATTTATCCCTCTATATGCTGTAACATAAGTTGATTTAATAATATTGCAGTAATTATAAATAAAACCAATAATAATAATAATAATACAGTTCAATACTCCAGTCCTATAAACAATACACTTAACCTTTTCCATCCTATAGAAGCTGATAGACAGAAGCCAACACATACAACCTACAACCCACTAATAGTGGATACAAGTAGTATAGCTCGCACGTTTCGATGGTAGTTTGCCGGACCCCGGAAGTGACGTCATGTCACGTGACGTAGTGGCGCCATGTTGTGTTGTCATGGTAACTCGCGTGAGCGGCCATGTTGTGACGTCATCTCCATAGTGATACGTGGTGTGAGTGCGCATGCGCAGCGCGTGTTGTTAGGGTGATACGTGTTTCCGTCGTCCATTTTGTATACTGGAGGCCGCCATCTTGGTTTCTATGGTAGCACGTGATTGCTATGTTACCCAATTGTTCTGCAATAGGACGGGGTATGTTCGGAGGGTGTGTTCCTTTGTAGAAGAGTAAATCTAATTACCACAAACAACCCGACAATCCTTCCAAATCACCAAAATCCACCCGAAATCACCGAAATTGACTTTATTTCCCCATTTGATCGGCTTAGCGGTAGTGCTATAGTACTAAGGGGTACAAGGGGTGCATTCGACTGAAGTGGAGTTAATTTCTGGTTCGGATTCTCCCAGAATCCTCATTTAATTACCCAAATAAACCCGTCAAGTTGTATTATTTCGAATTTTTTAAGAATCCCTTTTTTTGGATCCCATGACGTGTTATTTCCCTATTAAGAGTAGCACGTAATACCGAGGGGGTGTGTTCGTTTGAAGTGGAGTAATGTTCCCATTTTTTTTGATCCCATGACGTTTTATTTCCCTATTAAGAGTAGCACGTAGTGCTATAGGACAAATTTACCCAGAAATCCTCTGCTTCTACTTGGAACTATATTTTTATAAATTCCTACTCTCTATTTTTAGTAACATCCTTAACTGACCCCCTAACTAATTGTTAGGGTCTATATTTAGCAATTTCTTTAAATGACCCCCCTAACTACATGATTTTAAATAATAAAATTAATGAGGATCAAGATGTTTTTACACTAACCAATCAGAGCGAAGTTAATCCACCAATCAGATTTCTGGATTCCCATTGTGTTTCTTTCCCATTACTTTCTATACTAATTTTCTAAATTTCCCAACTTTAACCTTTAATCCTATAGGAAACAAACACAAACGCCCATCGAGAATGAAAATATCGATGAAAAAACGTTGTGACGTCGTGACGTTTTCAAAAACGTCCGTCACGTAGAAATAAATTCCGGAGAAGAATAACGTCGCGTCATTCTGTTTCGATCCTTCGAACTGAACACATCGCTAGAGAGTTTTCTATAGCAATTTTGCCTTTGCAAAAAATTTATGAAGATGTCTGAAGCTGCTACTGCCGTTACCAGAACTGATGTCTACGCCTGTGAAGAGTGTGGGAAGACCTTTACGGACCGTCGGAACCGAAACCTCCATGTGCGTACCAAGCACGCCACCGGAGAGAAGAAGACCCACGATTGTACCAACTGCAACAAGACCTTTACGAGGAAAGAAGATTTGGTAAACCATCTGAAGAAATGTTTGGAGACATATACATGTATGGAATGCGGCCAGGAGTTCAACCAACTACTCCATTTTAATCGACACAAGAGCGTTGCCCACCGACCAGTTCCTGTACCATCTAAAAGGAAGACTGATGAACCGAAGAGAGGACCGCCTAAACAACCACGGACCACGACGACCACCCATTATGATGTTGACCCAATTGAGTTTGAAAAGAATATGATGTCTGAAGAAGAGCCAGATGAGATTTTGACCGTGTACGAAGATAACTGGAGTTCTATTAGAACTCGCCACATGATGAACAGAAGAGTCCAGGACCAATATAACTACCGGATCAACGATGTGAACCTGCAGATGATGACTGATGAATTGATGACTACCATATTTCTGCCACAAGAGCTAAGATTTAAAATTAATCTGAGTTTTGGTTTTATCCTGCGACACAAAGAAACGAATGAACTGAAGTATTACCATCCATCACAAAACAACGCCCGGGTACTTGATGTTCCACAACTTGTATGCTGCCAAGAAGACTTTGAAGAATTCCTTGATGATGTCATGGAAGAAGATATCCTGGAATGGGCCAAATTTAAACGGCCCAACACCAAATGGCTTGTGGAGAGAGTTACCAACGTCACATTTTATGTGAATAAGCTGAAAGACCACCCAATTGGAATGGCAGAAGATCTTCCTGACTGCATTCTCCAGAACAAAGCAGTAAATGCTTTGGTGAAAGATAGAAATCGCTATTTTACCTACGAAGACAACCTGTGCATGTTCCGCTGTTTAGCTTTATGGAGTGGTTCCACAACAGACAATTTGAATAAAACAACAGATGCCATGTACAGCAAGTATACAGAGAAGCCAAAGAATGAATTCCGTGGAGTAACTTTAGCCGAATTACCTGACTTCGAGAAATGTTTTGAAGTAAATATCCAAGTATATGAACTTGTCAAGAATGATGATGACCAAATTGTTGCCAAATTAGTACAGAGATCTCATAGAAAGTATGAAGATACCATGTATGTGAACGTTTATACAAGAACCATTTTAGCTACATCATCGATATAGACCAATACTGCAAATCCTTTGAATGCCGCAAATGCGGCAAATTATGGAAATCTGCCCGATATCTTCGGCGTCACGAGAAAACCTGTACAGATGAAGTAAATTACCAGTATGTTGGCGGTGTATACCATCCATCCCAGTCCATATTTGATATGTTAGAAGACGAAGGTATAGAAGTATCTGAAGAGAAGAAGTTTTATCCATACCGTGCAACGTTTGATTTTGAAAGTTACTTTGTCAAATCCTACCTACCTGCTGACAGTGATAAACTGATATGGGAAGCAGAACACCGACCATTGAGTGTGAGCATATGTAGTAATATTCCAGAATACCAAGAACCGAAATGTTTTATTACAAATGGAAATTCTCGAGAACTTGTTGAAGAAATGATGACATACCTCACAGTTATTTCATCTCATTGCCACCAACTGATGCAGACCTATCATGCTTGGACCTTGTTTAAACTCAGACAGAAAATTGATGAAACGCTGGAAGCGGAAGCCAGAGCTACTGGAGAAGATACATCCAAGATGCACCCTTTACAAAAATTGGAGAAGAAATTTCAAGACTACCTGCAAGAGATGCCCGTCATCGGATTCAACTCTGGAAAATATGATATGAATGTAGTCAAGCGTGAACTGATGACATACCTGAAGAGACAGAATCCACTCAAGTTTGCAGTGAAGAAATCGAATAACTATATGTGCGTCTCGACAGAATCTTTCAAGTTTGTTGATATTTGCAACTACCTCGCTCCAGGATTCAGCTATGACAAGTTTTTGAAAGCATTTGGCTGCTCCGTGACGAAGGGATTTTTACCATATGAATGGATCGACAGCTTGAACAAATTGGATCAAGACCACCTACCAGACCATGAAGCCTTCTACAGTTCTCTCAAAAAAGAAAATATATCCAATGAAGAATACCAGTACTGCCAGCATGTATGGAACGACCTGGAGATGACAACTTTCCGTGATTTTCTGATCTGGTATAATAACCGAGATGTAAAACCATTCCTTGAAGCAGTTGACAAGCAGTTTACTTTCTACCAAGAACGCCACATCGACATGTTTAAAGATGATATCAGTGTTCCGGGCCTCACGTTGAAATACCTGTTCCAGACCTTGAATGATAACACTTACTTCACATTATTTAACCAGAAAAACAAAGACTTGCATCACTTGGTGAAAGATAATATCGTTG
Source organism: Pictodentalium vernedei (assembly GCA_031216915.1). NCBI lineage: Eukaryota > Metazoa > Mollusca > Scaphopoda > Dentaliida > Dentaliidae > Pictodentalium > Pictodentalium vernedei. Next base: position 787,675,561 of record CM062297.1, read on the forward strand.
GTGGACCTTCAATTATCTTCAACCGATACCACGAGAAAGATGTTACCAGAATCAGAGAAACAAAATATGGCAAAGAAGCAAAACGATGTGGAAGTATTATAGGCTTTGATGCGGATGCATTATATCTTTGGTGCCTAATGCAAGAGATGCCAACGGGTTGGAGTATTAGACGTCGTGAAGAAAACCAGTTTAAACCAGAACATCCAATTAAGTATGGTAAAATGGCTGAACAATGGTTAGAGTTTTTATCCATGAGAGATGACATCCACATCAGACATCAGTTTAACGGAGCTGAAAAAATGATTGGTCGAAGACAGTTGCCTGTTGATGGTTGGTGCAAAGAGACACAGACTGTATACCAATTCCATGGCTGCTTCTGGCACGGACATACCTGCATGAAAGATAAGAATGGCCTTCCTGTCATCCATAATGAAGTCAGAGATAAACCGATGAAAGAACTGCTACAAGACACCCGTACCAATGCAAAGTACATCACCGATTTGGGCTATAAACTTATTGAAATCTGGGAGTGTGAGTGGAGAGAGATGAAGAAGACCGATGCCACACTCAAAGCCTTCCTGAAAGAGAACTTTTCAGACAAAATAGATGGTGCGATGACAGAGGAAGAAATACTGAACAAAGTGAAGTCCGGTGAACTGTTTGGTTTAGTCGAATGTGATATACATGTACCAGATCACCTGAAAGAGTACTTTGAAGAGATGACACCTATCTTCAAGAATACAGATATTTCCATAGATGATATTGGTGAACACATGAAGGCCTTTGCCGAGAAGAATGGAATCATGAAGAAACCCCGTAGAAGTTTGATCGGAAGCTATGGAGCGGAAAAAATGTTGTTTGCAACCCCTTTATTGCAGTGGTACCTCCAGCATGGTATTGAAGTTGATCACGTCTATCAAGTTATCCAATATAAACCAAGAAGATGTTTTGAAAAATTTGGAGATGAAGTATCTGAAGCAAGAAGACAAGGAGATGTTGACCCCGACAATTCGATCGTTGCCGACACCATGAAGCTGTTGGGAAATTCTGGATATGGCAAAACCGTCACCAACAAAGAGAAGCATCGACGTGTGTGCTATTGCGACGATGAAGAAGTTACCAAAGCTGTAAATGACATGTCCTTCAGAGCCTTGAATCCATTAGATGAAACATTATATGAAGTCGAACTCAACAAGAAGACCATCAAGTTGGATCTGCCACTTCACATCGGATTCTTTGTTTACCAGTATGCGAACCTCCGGATGCTTCAGTTCTATTATGATGTCATCGATACTTTTATCAACCGCCAAGATTTCGAATATGCTGAAATGGACACAGATTCTGCATATCTATGTACTTCGTCACCATCCATAGATGAATTAGTGAAAGCAGAGAAGAGAGTAGAATTTTACAAAGAGAATCACAAGTGGTTTCCATCAGAGTGTTGTGATTTCCACAGAGATGATTATGTGAAAACCAAATTAGAAGGCAAAGAATGGCTGTCACCCTCATGCTGCCAAGAAAGAAAGCGTTTTGACAGGAGAACTCCAGGCTTGTTCAAGGTAGAATGGCAAGGAACCAGTATTGTTGGACTGTGTAGTAAAACATATTATTGTTTCGGAGCCACCAATAAATTCAGTTGTAAGGGAATCAGCAAACGCCACAATGATTTGACGAAAGACACATATTTGCAAGTTTTGAAGACTCAACAAAGTGGATCTGGCATCAACCGAGGATTTGTGATGAATGGCAACACTATGTATACCTACCAGCAGAGCAGAGATGGACTATCATATTTCTATCCAAAACGAAGAGTTTTAGAAGATGGAGTTAGTACCATACCACTAGAGATTTAAAAAAGAAACAATTAAGTGAGTGTCATATTTTTCTACAACCTGAACCAAGTCTAGCTTTTGCCTACAAAAAAGTTCTATTTAGTTGACCAAAAAAAATTTCTAAAAAAACCGAAATGGTTTTTAGGTGGTCTACTCAATCATATTAGGTTCATCAAATTTTTAAAGTCCTTTATGGCATTCTCTAAAGTCCTTTATGGCAGTCCTCATAAAGTCCTATATGGCATTCTCTAAAGTCCTTTATGGCAGTCCTCATAAAGTCCTATATGGCATTCTCTAAAGTCCTTTATGGCAGTTTTTCTCTAAAGTCCTTTATGGCAGTCCTCATAAAGTCCTATATGGCATTCTCTAAAGTCCTTTATGGCAGTCCTCATAAAGTCCTACATGGCAAGTTTTTCTCAAAGTAAAAAGTCCTATATGGCATTCTCTAAAGTCCTTTATGGCAGTCCTCATAAAGTCCTATATGGCAAGTTTTTTCTCAAAGTAAAAAGTCCTATATGGCATTCTCTAAAGTCCTTTATGGCAGTCCTCATAAAGTCCTATATGGCAGTCTTCAAAAAAAAATTCTAAATGGCAAGTCTTACAAGGCAATACATTTTTTCTAGTGTAAAGATTTTTCAATTTTTTTTATTTATTCTAATACAGTAAGTTTTTTCATCATCATCATCATCATCATCATCATCATCATCATGTTCCTGATATACTTTAGGCTAACCCTATTGGAAGTGGAGGATACTTCTTTACTTTCATTCAAAACTTAGTTTCATTCAAAACTTAGTTTCATTCAAAACTTTTTAGTTCAATTTATTTTTAAAAATTGTTGATTCATGGTATCTTTTAGGTTACACCTATTGGAACCAGATGATACTTCTTTATTCAAAATTTAGTTTCATTCAAAACTTTTTAGTTCCATTTATTTTAAAAAATGTTGATTCATGGTATCTTTTAGGTTACACCTATTGGAACCAGATGATACTTCTTCCCTTTTCAGTTTCATTCAAAATTTAGTTTCATTCAAAACTTTTTAGTTCCATTTATTTTTAAAACATGTTGATTCATGGTATCTTTTAGGTTACACCTATTGGAACCAGATGATACTTCTTTACTTTTTAGTTTCATTTCATTTTTTTTAAAGTTGATTCCTGGTGTCTTTTAGGCTACCCCTATTGTATAACCAAAGGAATAAATCATCATCATCATCATTACTAAGAAATTCTCTGTTGTGAATATTTAAAAGAAATGAGAAATTTTTATGATAGAAAAACTAAATTGCTAAGTTGGACATGTTGTTTTCGTTTTCTTTTTTGATGAACAAAAAAAAAAATTCCCTCAAAGAGGATATGAACTGTAGGGGGTGGGAATGCACTCGAGCTATTTAACTTATCTCCATTGGACAGAGGTTTGTAGCTTGACCTGTCCCAAGCCAGTATAAAATGCAGAGGGCCCTATCCTACAGTTTAAGGATCAAGATTGCAGTTTGATCGCCAAACTGACCAATCAGATCGAAGTTAATCAACCAATCAAATTTCTGTATTCTCATTGTGTTTCTTTCCCATTACTTTCTATACTAATTTTCTAAATTTTCCAACTTTAACATATAATCCTATAGGAAACAAACACAAACCCCAACCAAGAACCAAAAGCTCAATCAAAATTTGTTGAACTGGTGAGATGTTTTCAATCACGTCCGTCAAAGATATATAAGATTAGGCAAAGCATGGACTTGGTATCATTCACGATCGAACCATTGACCAGAGAAGATGTTCCGAATTGGCACCAAGCAGACTTATGCTAACGTCACCCAGTACCAGGGTGAACTGAAGATTCATCTCAGAAGATATTTTGAGGGAAAAGACCAGAAACCTTATCCTACGAAGACTGGTATTGCTCCATCTTTAGAAGAATGGAATGCCTTGAAATCCCAAATAGAAGAAGTAGATGCAGCCATCAAAACCCAACAAACAACTTTAACTGAAGACACTAAACCTACTAACCATGAAGACTTCAAAAAAAACAAATCAAGAACCACCTTTGAAGAAGATCACAGTGAGAATAACCCAACCACGACCATTGATCGTTGATGAAATTGATAGTGAACTCAGGCAAGTTCGCTTGCAGCATGAACTTTGCTTGGCATATGCTCGTTATGTCGAAGAGAACATTGACGCTGTAATGAAAGAAAAATGATATGGATGTACAGTCGATCACCCAAGTCAGATTCAACATAATGTATGCCTAATGATGTCTGAAGAAGAGAAGATTAAAAACATGTTTTAGTGACGCACTTGAAAGAGTTAACAAGAATGATGTTCATCTACTGTGGCACCATAATACTTCTGGAATGAATCCACCACCAGTACAGAAAGAATATGAAGCTATGTTCGAGAAACCTCTCACAAATGAACAGAGACGTTGTATTATGGATTTGGTGATGGAATTTATGACCATCAAGAAACCTGTTACAATTGGATTCTAATTGAAGATGTAAATAGATGTTGTAAATAGATGATTTTGTATAAAAAGAGAAAAAAAAGAAGAAAAAAAGTATAAAATGAAGAAACAAGAAAAAAAGGTGGTGACGCTTAAGTTATTTGATGTTTATCTTCTTGACAAATATCAAACAAACTTAAACTGTCCCCAGCCAGTAAGTCAGAGGGCCACCAATTTTAAATATTTTTTGGATGACGGGTCATATTGACCACCTCTTCAAAAGGTATAAAAGGGGAGTAGTCCCCACGTTCAGTGGGGGCCACCTCCCCAAAAGGTATAAAAGGGAAGTAGTACCAACATAGAACAACAAAGATGGATCCTCGTTGGAAGCATCCATTCATTGTGTGGTCCCACGGGTAGTGGTAAATCATCCTTTGTAAATCGGGTTATTCAAAACATTCAAAATATTATATCACCTGTCCCAAGTCACATCATTTGGTGTTATAGCGAATGGCAACCATTATACAATACTTTACCCCAAGTAGAATTCATAGAGGGTCTCCCTCAAGAATTAAAATCTGATAGTTTAGTCATATTGGATGATCTGATGCTCGATGCAGATGTTCGAGTGTCTAGATTATTTACTAAAGGTAGTCATCACCGTAACATTAGTGTGATCTACATTGTTCAAAATTTATTCGATAAAAATAAAGTCCATAGGACTGTAGCTCTCAATAGTCATTACATGATCTTGTTTAAAAATCCTAGGGATCGTTCTCAGATCTCACACTTGGCAGCACAGATGTATCCTGGTCATTCCAAGTTTCTGAGAGAAGTTTTCGAAGATGCCACTTCGACACCATATGGTTACCTTTTAATAGATCTCAAACAAGATACTCCTGAACACATGAGATTAAGAAGTCAAATTTTTCCTGGGGAAACCCAATATGTGTACCTCCGAAAAGTATAAAAGGGGAGCAACAAGTCTGACTCGAGTCAGAAGCATGTCTGACCGTCTCAAGCGCAACATCGCTCTTCTCAAGGTTCTTATTAAATCGAAACCCGCTCTCGTCAAATCCATACTAAAACATGCAGACAAAGAATTGATAACTTGTTTGTGTGACTGTGCCTCGAATATACTGAAGGGAGCAGTACCTCTGACCAAAGCGCAGAGAACCAAACTCGTTCGTCAGAAACAACTAGTGAGGGCAGTGGCAAACAAAGGTACCTCTGACAAAAAGAGGAGACAAATCTTGCAGAAAGGGGGATTCTTGGGGGCATTGCTACCTCCTGTACTATTGGGTGCTGCTAAAGGTATATTTGGATGATGGAATATGCAAAGAAGATGGCTTTGGTAGAACCAAGGTTATTGGAACGTCTACAACAGACTCCAAGACAACCGAATGAACTGGCTGTTTCATCACTGCATAGAGAAATGAGAGATATTCTCGATGCCCCTTTTTCTTTCGGCTGATGAAAAGATGACTCAATATAATCAAATTTTACAAAGATACTTGACATTTCAACAAAAGGTAATGGCTCCTCGACCAATTAAAGTCGAATTCGAGAAAGATAATAAAGACGAAGACATTCTCGATTCTGTACCTATGACAATGAAGAAAAAGGGAAAGTTGTTGTTGAATCGTATTAGAAGTGACCCAAATATATCTTGGAATGAGAAGGGTGAATTAGTCTACAAAGATCAAACAGTGGTAGGGTCGAATGTAACAGATCTTCTAAACGATTTACTTATAAGACGAAAATCTTTCCAACCAAAGGGATGGGAAATGTTGGCCGAAGCTTTGAGAGATAGTAACATACCCCAAGAATTAATTGGTCATAAAGAACGTTGGGATTTTATGAAACAGGCACCGATAAAGTTGGAACCAAAACAACCAAAGAAAACAGAAACGCCAAAGTGGACCGAAAAAAAGGTATAAATAGAGTTGACACTTGAACAAGGCAGTCATGGAAGCATTGTACTATGATTCTGAAGTGCCTGGTAGTTTTGGTGGTGTAGACGCTCTTCGTAGAGCGTCCAAGAAAAAAACCAAACAAGTTGTAAAATGGTTAGAGACTCAAGACACATACACTCTTCACAAACCTGTTCGTCGTACATTTCCTAGAAGAAAAGTAATAGTTAGTGGTATAGATGCACAATGGCAAGCTGCCTTGGTAGATGTTTCAAACATAAGTAAATTCAACAAAAACATAAAATTTTTGTTGACATGTATAGATGTGTTTAGTAAATATGCTTGGGTGATACCATTACAAAACAAACTTGGTGATTCCATCGTGAAAGCTTTTAGTAAAATTTTCAAACAAGGTCGTAAACCAGAAAAATTACAAACTGATCAAGGCAAAGAATTTCTAAACAGAAAATTTCAGAATTTTCTCAAAGATCACAAAGTCGACTTTTTCACAACACAATATGTGGAAACAAAATGTTCCATAGTAGAAAGATTCAATAGAACTTTGAAAACCAAAATGTGGAAATATTTTACCAAGAACAATACAATAACTTTTCCACTTCAAAACTTGGTGAAATCATATAATCATTCTCATCATCGCAGTATAGGTATGGCCCCCATTGCCGTGAACTTTGAAAATCAAGAAGAGGTTTGGCAAAGATTGTATGGGCAACCCATAAAACACAAGACACCAAAGTACAAAGTAGGAGACAGAGTGCGAATCAATAAAGTTAAGAAAACTTTTGAGAAAGGTTATTTGCCCAATTGGGCCGAAGAGTTATTCACAGTAGTAGCCATCAAGAAAGGACATCCAGTCACATACATGTTACAAGATGATAATGGAGAAATATTGAAAGGGTCATTCTACACTGAAGAGCTTCAGCGAGTTTCACATAAAACTATTTACAAAATCGAACACATACTCAAGAAACGTGGTCGAGGTAAGAAAAGGGAATTGTTCGTAAAGTGGTTGGGATACCCAACTTCGTTCAATTCGTGGATCAAACAGAGTCAGCTCACCTATAAAAGGAAGTGAACCTCTGAAGTTTCTTCAAAATGGAAGAAGGATCGAACGGTGCTTGGCCTCTGTTTGGTAAAAGAATTCCAAGCAGCGAGATCACTTATTTTTCACAAATAATCATTTTGTATATCATCCTCATTACCAGTGTCGTTAATCTCACTCTCGAAAACACAGACAGCAAGTTGTGGACTGCTCTCTTGAGTAGTAGCATAGGATATTTGTTACCAAATCCAACCATTAAGAAAAAGTAATGTTTTATTTGACTCTACCAAGTAATAGCTCTATGAACGTGTCTCCAGAAAACACGTTGACTACGTACACCACTCAGTTATCACAACCAGTGAATCTCACGGGAGAATGGGAAGTAGGTCTGGCAGAGATTCAGTATCCAAATACTTGGTTCAATATTCGTGCAGAAGAAGCTTTCGTTACAGTTTTCTGGTCTTCGAAAAAGAATTACCGACTTACTCTCAAGGAAGGTCGTCATTCGGATCCCATTGATGTGATACGAGCTATCAATGGTGTTAAAGAATTACTCTTGCCTCGTCACGATAAGGTAGCTTTTGAACTGGATAGAGTGACTGGTGAAGTTCGTATCACGGTACGTGATGGAGTCGTGGTCACATTGAGCCCTACTCTTCAAAATATTTTGGGATTTAATGAGTGTGTTTTTAAATCAGGAACTTACAATTCTTCCAGAGTTGCCGATGTCAACCAAGGATTTTATTCACTCTATGTATATTGTGACTTGGTTCGTGACCAAGTCGTAGGAGATACAAGAATACCACTTCTTCGTATCGTACCCGTGCGTGGGAAATATGGGGATATCATCTCTAAAACATTTGAGAATGTGTATTATGTACCAGTAGAACGAAAAAATTTCAGTACCGTCCAGGTGTATATAAGGGGTGACACACGAGCCATAGTACCATTCGAGTTCGGGAAAGTGACAGTGACACTTCATTTCAGAAATCGTAGATCTCTTCATTTCACATAAACATGACTTACTGTTGTAAGTCCAAATTATACGAAGAATATTACACGAAACAAGCTGGGAACGGTCTACCGCCTTTTTCTGAAGCTCAAATACAGAGAGGATATGGTTTGGGAAGTATATTGGGAGGACTGAAGAATATGGTGTTACCTTTATTGAAAACAGTTATTGAGAAAAGGAGCAGCCTTTGCCGAAGATGTCATTGAAGGGAAAAATGTAAAAAAGGCAGCAATCAAAAGAGTCAAAGAGGCTGGTGCAGGAGCTTGGAATGAAGTGGTTGGTGTTTCAAAACCACCCGGCAGGAAAAGTATAAAAAGGCCCGCACCACGCAAAACTAGCAAATCGACAAAAAGAAGGAGAACTGTTCAGACCCAAGACCATCTCGGTGCTTGATGTCTCTAATTAATGAAAAATCTTGTGAGTGTGTCAACAGCGAACTCGACTTGTTTTCCATACCACCAACACAGACTAGTGTGGAACATGGGCAATGGGTAGAACACAGGCCTTTGGCGACTATAGGAAACAGTGGTCCAATAGAATTCCACATTGCAGGATTAGGAGATGATTATTTGAATTTGGCACAGACATACTTGTATGTTAAAGCAACGGTTGTTGATTCCAATGGGGCATCAGTTGCACCCGATGCCAAAGTGGGCCCAGTCAATTTATGGATGCATTCCTTATTTAATCAAATCGATATCAGCTTGAATGAAAAACTGGTATCTCCTTCCAACAACACGTATCATTACAGAGTTTCCATAGAAACTTTGTTGAGTTATGGACCAGCTGCCAAGAAGTCACAACTGACTAATGCATTATGGTACAAGGATACGGCCGGACACATGGAAGATTTGACAGATGATAACAAGGGATTTCTTCTTCGAAAGAAATTTATAGAGAAAAGTAAAATCGTGGACATGACTGGAAGATTACATTTGGACATGTTTTTCCAAACTCGTTACTTGCTGAATGGAGTTAATGTTCGTGAGAGCCAAAGATGCTTTCGCATTGATGGCCGATACCGCTACATACAAGATCAAAATTCTAGATGTATCCATGTTTGTACGCAAAGAGAGACTCCAATCATTCGTGAGAATGACTCACGAGAAAGCACTAACAAAAGCAACTGCAAAATATCCTATCGATCGTGTGGAAACCAAGGTGTTTTCAGTGCCGAAAGGAAATCTGAGCATTACACAAGAAAACTTATTTTTAGGCCAACTACCTAAACGCATCGTAGTGGGATGTGTAGACAACGATGCTTTCAATGGAAACTTTTCAAAGAATCCATATAATTTCAAGAACTACAAAATCAATTACTTAGCATTGTACGTGGATGGGCAGCAGATTCCAGCCAAACCATTACAACCTAGATTCGAACAACAAGAAGTGACGAGATGTTATGCAACTCTGTTCCAAGGAACTGGACAAATGTATGAGAATGAAGGAAACCACATCAGCCGAGAAGAGTACATAAATGGATACACCCTATTCGTATTCGACCTGACTCCAGATCTATCACATAGACAACACTTCGATTTGGTGAAGAGAGGAAACTTGAGACTAGAAGTCCATTTCGAAAACCCATTACCAACCACAATCAACGTACTGGTGTATGCAGAATTCCAGAACATCATAGAAGTGGATAAGAATAGACAAGTAATCTTCCATTACTCAACATGAACACGTTGCAGTTAGAGAATGCACTTCGATCAGATAGTTTGTTTGAAGAGAATATGTTTGGGTGTATTTAGAAGAAACAAATTACCAAGAAGATTACCAGACCACAGACCAGTGGCTTTGATAGCCAACACGGATCCAGCCCACAGAAAAGGAGAACATTGGGTGGCTCTCTTTGTGAGTCACCACAACGCAGAATACTTTGATTCCTATGGATTACCACCACAACACAGACCATTCGAGAATTTCCTGAAGAAGAATTCCAGATATTGGAAGTATAATACGAAACGCCTTCAAGGACCATTACCAGTGTGTGGACAATACTGTCTGTTTTACTTGAAGCATCGCTGTCGCGGTGTACCGATGGAAACCATATCCAACATGTTTACCACTGATCTAACGGATAATGATCTGTTGGCTAATGACGTCATAGAGGAAACCAGCCACTAGATGTCGCTGCATTGAAGGAAAACTATAAAAACTGGTGCACTTGGTGTTCAGCTCATTTGTGTTTCGACAGCCAAAGAAGAAGGATGTCTACTAAAGTGACAGTCTTCAAACTTAACAACGATTTACAGATTCAACTGTTCAAGAACGACGTTGGGTTCCAGTTTACCACCAGAGATTGGGAACAAGTGACCAAAGCAGTGGATATTGCAAAGAAGAGAAGTCTTGAAATAGGAGAACCCAAACCAAAAAGGGAAAGAAAACCAAAGAAGAATGAAGATAAAAAGGAATGAAGAATGTTCACCATTCCATGTTTGATCAGGATGGCACTGAATGATTATCAATCAAGAAACCAAGAAACAAGAAATCCAAGAGACTTTGTAGAGAGAATGAGCGTTTCATTCGAAACGTATTTTCGTGATGTTCCGCCACCAGTACTGGAGCAGTTATTACGTGGCGAAGAAAAAATAAGAAAGACACCAGAACAAAGACCACCAAAACACATCAAGTATGCATTGGAGGAAAATCGTCTCAAGACATTTCAATTCATGTTACAAAGTGGAAGTGTGAAAACCCCGAATGAACTGACAAAAGCTGGATTCTTTTATTTGGGGACAGGAGACAGAACTCAATGTTTTCATTGTGGTATTATTGTTCGTTTCTGGGAAACAGAAGATGATGTTATAGAAGAACACAGAAAATATTCTCCAGACTGTTATTAAATTCATAATTTACCACCTGAATTCATGGGCGTTGAAAAAGAAGAAATGGCCATCAGTGAAGAAGAAGAAATGGACACATCATTTCAAGAAGAAGATTCACGGAGGACAAAATGTAGTGTGTGTTTATTAGCTGAAGCCAATGTCGCTCCGCGACCATGTAACCATTTGTGCCTGTGCAAAGACTGCTGTAAACCACTCAGAAGATGTCCAATCTGCAGAAAGACTGTTTATGAATATCTGACAATCTGCATACCATAAAAAGATGTATTTTTGTTGTTGAATAAAAGAAATTTAAATTTATATTTAGTGTTGTTATTTTTTTAACTTTCCATCGAAGTACAAAGAAAAATCAAAATGAGGGATAATAAATTAGACCTCGTACGACACATCTGTTGGGTAGATCCTCATATGAGTATATGGTGGAACTTAGCTTCATGGCCTTCATGTACACATATGGGTCCTACTTATGATTTAAATAATGGATTCTGGGTAAATTTGTCCTATAGCACTACGTGCTACTCTTAATAGGGAAATAAAACGTCATGGGATCCAAAAAATGGGAACATTACTCCACTTCAAACGAACACACCCCCTCGGTATTACGTGCTACTCTTAATAGGGAAATAACACGTCATGGGATCCAAAAAAAGGGATTCTTAAAGAATTCGAAATAATACAACTTGACGGGTTTATTTGGGTAATTAAATGAGGATTCTGGGAAAATCCGAACCAGAAATTAACTCCACTTCAGTCGAATGCACCCCTTGTACCCCTTAGTACTATAGCACTACCGCTAAGCCGATAAAATGGGTGGATTTTGGTGATTTGGAAGGATTGTCGGGTTGTTTGTGGTAATTATATTTACTCTTCTACAAAGGAACACACCCTCCGAACATACCCCGTCCTATTGCAGAACAATTGGGTAACATAGCAATCACGTGCTACCATAGAAACCAAGATGGCGGCCTCCAGTATACAAAATGGACGACGGAAACACGTATAACCCTAACAACACGCGCTGCGCATGCGCACTCACACCACGTATCACTATGGAGATGACGTCACAACATGGCCGCTCACGCGGGTTACCATGACAACACAACATGGCGCCACTACGTCACGTGACATGACGTCACTACCGGGGTCCGGCACCGGGGTCCGGCAAACTACCCTCGAAACGTGCGAGCTATACTACTGATACATTACAGCCAAACGTCCGAACTGCTAACCGGGATCAAGCATAGCCTGAACTTGGCACAAGGCCAAATACATGCTAGTCTTGAGTCCGGTTTGTAGCGGTACAAAGATTTCATATACTTTCCCATAATAAATATTGAATGGTATTGAAGTTTACTAGAACTGCACTCAGCAGTAGAATAAAACACTGATTTATACATATTACCATAGTCCCTCACACATATTTACACTTACTTAACAAATTCAATTCTTACCCGATTGTGGATCAAATTCCCTCAGTCAAACATCAGTCCATCGATCACAACAACCAGTACCATACCATCATTCCATACTGTGCAGTGCAGGCTAGCTGTAAAATAGAACCCATAACCATACATGCAATATTATTGTCAAATAGTGCAATTGATAAATATCACGATAAAGTTTGTCAGCCAACAAATTCGGGAACCTGAAACCCGCGAAATCGAATACCTTTTCAAATTGTCTGTAAACAAAAGTATGGCTGCGTAAAGAAGCAACCAATAAACTGGATTCTTAACTCACATCTCTCCATTTACAATCAGACCGGACCTGGTAATTTAAAAAGTTCAATACATTAATATTTAAGTTAAAATATGTAAAATCGCATCTGACACATACAAGACCATTGTGCTCCCGCCTAATATGGTTACCTGACTATTCGAATGGGTTCAGTTGTTCAGTTTAACCTTTTACCTAACATGAAAAGCAGACGACACTTGCAAAAAAATTTCTTGAATAATTATTTTTTTTCATTTTTTATCTCAAAAACATAGGTTATGGCCCCTCGTTGGAACGAGCTCGTCGAGCTCGTTCCAACGAGGGGTCATAACCTATGTTTTTGAGACAAAAAATGAAAAAATAATGAAAATTAATTGGCGATTTTTGAGAATAGCGCTGGCCGGTTTTGGACGTTATGTTGGGTAAAAGGTTAATATGCATGGAGTATTTGAAAAGGGAGTACAATAAGCGAAGTCAGTCACGTTTTCGCTACAGTTACTTGTGGTGATAAATTTCCCCCAACCTCATCATGTCTGGAAGAATTTAAGAGCTCTGTCAAACAAGATCAAAAATGTTGTCACATCTGAAGCTAAACGTGGCTGTTGACTGGTAAGGATATTTGGCTTGAAACCAAATTTATAATTTTATGTTAGTATCACAAGAACCGCAGCCTTGTTGAAATATATGTGTGAGCACCTTGTTGGGCGGAGCAAGGCTAAATGTTTGTTCTGCGGATGTGTTAGACAACACCATGAGTCTTTAATGGGTTCGTTAAGCTGCAATTTTCAGCATTTCATGAGAAAAAACAGCATGTCAGCTATGGCGCCGAATGTGGAGGGAGGGGCAAGGGACAGCTTCCCGTCTTGCCCCGAGGCTAGTGGAATAGCACTTGTCATGGTTATGTCTCCCCACACCATAACCGCCATCAAAACGATCGTGCCGCCTAACGGTTGCGTCATGGTATCGTTTGTTCCGCTGCCGCCACATTCTGTTTCGCTAGTCGTGGAAGTCTAGAGTGAACCTCGATTCATCGGAAAATATGACGTTGCTCCACCGATCATCCCGGTGTTGTCGTGCTCCACACCAATTACTCCTTGCTGCGATGTGACGTTCAGTCAAACGTGGAATTATTCGAGGTCGTCGAGCGTACAAATTCCAGCTGTGTAGGCGATTTCGGATAGGCTGACCACTGACTCGCATATCTGTGGCTCGCTGCAGCTGCTGTCAAATTTCCGAGGCACTTTGATGGCGGTTACGCAATGCTGTGGTTCGGATGAAACGATCCTTGTTAGCAGTTGTCGCCATTGGACGACCTGACCGACGTCTGTCATCAACGTTGCCTGTCTGACGGTAGCGCGACCACAACCTGCTTATCACGATTGAGTAACGTTGAGAATTTTAACCATTGCAGTCTGTCTGTTGCCAGCTTCCATCATGCCATCGGCACGTCAGCGTTTGCCACGTGTCAGTCTCAGCATACCTCAAAAGTCGGCTATGGCGCCGAATGTGGGGTAGCGCGTGTCCTTTTTACCAGAACTGCAGTGGTAGAAAATACTTTACTTTCCGAGAACTGCAGCTGCGACACTCTGAAGTATTCATTTCTAATTTATTGTACATGTAGCAATGTCATTGAGGAGAGGGTATCAGGTACAATGACTGGACAATGGCTGGGTAGAAATGACTAGAAAAGGCAAGCCGTCACAGGGGATTGGAGTAATACAATTCATGCCAATTTAATTCCCACCCAGAGTTAAGTGTACTTTTTGATACCACTACCCCCTTAACCTCGGATTCTTCCGGCGTCGTTGTATGTTATGCACACACCGTTCCTTATCTGGTTGGCCCCAACGGATAACTCTAACGATGATGTCGTTGGGCACGTGATCAGTAACGCGATCAGTGATGTCACCAGTCACCATATTAATGACACCATATTATAGTATGGCATCATCAGTTATGGTATACTGAATGACCTCATAATGGGCGTCACACCTTTGTGGATGATGGGATCACGGGGTCGCTATGGTAAGAAATCTGTGGGATGGAAGGTTTGTGCATTTACTTGTACGTGAATATTGTGGTAGTACAGTGTGGAGGGACAATCCCTTTGTGTGGGGCGTAGAAATATTGAGATTGTTGTTTTTTTTCGAAAGAGAAGAAGAGTTGAGCTTTACCCACAGAGAATCCAGATTAAGTTCAATTTTGATTTTATGTGACATTCCTTTTTGTGTTGTTGCCTTTTAGTTTCGAAGAATTTCCATGATTTGGGGTTTCCAGATGATATCCTCAGCCAAACTTGACACGGCCAATGTATATTATTCAAACAAGTAGGGAATATTTGATAAAAGTGAGATATATGAAGAAATATATTTATATTTTCATCAAAAAGACAGCTGAGGCATTGCACTGTGACATATGTTGAATGATTTCAGCGATAGTTGGGTGTCTGATAAGCATACATTCCACGCACCGAGCTGTAGAAGACATGGACGGTCAGTCAGAGAATTTACCACACTCAGTCCAAGACCCCAATCCCTTGTAAATCCTCCTCGGTTCGCGAGACAAGCGTGGATCCGACGTGACATACTCCTCACCAAACGTCCAATCCACTATCAGCTTGACTGATGTTATTCCATTCCCCCTGCAGTGCAGCGGCGATTTCCTGGACATTGGTAGACGGCTGTTGCCGTTGTCGTAGGCGCCTGCCAAGCATATCCCAGACGTGCTCGAGTGGTGAAAGGTCTGGACTTTGTACAGGCCAAGACATGGTAGTGATGTTCTGCTCCTGTAGGAACTATGTAGCGACAAGGGCCCTGTGTGCTCTTACATTTTCATCTTGGAAAATGAAACGACGGCCGTGACGTTGCGCAAATGGCACCACATGAGCTGCTAACATGTTGTCACTGTAGTACTGCCCTGTGACACGCCCTTGGATGACATGTAATGCTGTTCTGCTTGTCATGGTTATGTCTCCCCACACCATATCCGATCCACCACCAAAACGATCGTGCCGCCTAACGGTTACGTCATGGTATCGTTCATTCCACCGCCGCCACACTCTGTTTCGCTAGTCGTGGAAGTCGAGAGTGAACCTCGACTTATCGGAAAACATGACGTTGCTCCACCGACGATTATCCCAGCGATGTCGTGCTCCACAACAATTACTCCTTGCTGCGATGTGACGTTCAGTCAAACGTGGAATTATTCGTCGTCGAGCGTACAAATTCCAGCTGTGTAGGCAATTTCGGATAGACTGACCACTGACTCGCATATCTGTCGCTCGCTGCAGCTACTGTCAAATTTCCGAGGCACTTTGATGGCGATTACGTAATGCTGTGGTTCGGATGAAACGATCCTTGTTAGCAGTTGTCGCCATTGGACGACATCATCGACGTCTGTCATCAACATTGCCTGTCTGACGGTAGCGCGACCACAACCTGCTAATCACGATTGAGTAACGTTGAGAATTTTAACCATTGCAGTCCGTCTGTTGCCAGCTTCCATCATGCCATCGGCACGTTAGCGTTCGTCACGTGTCAGTCTCAGCATACCTCAAAAGTTAACGTGTCGACCAGAAACTATTGGTGAACAAGTTTATACCAAGAAAAGAACGATGAGACCTCCGAAAAAAAGCCCGTCCAATACACATGAAAATTTCAAAACGTACGCCACAGACATTAACCTGTACGAAGTATTCGTGGGCCGGAGACATTCATGATTCACACTAAACTTCGTAACATATTGATGTGTCCAATCCCGTGTATCCAATACTATTTTCTCCGAAATATCAACATCAGTTTGGATACCCCCTACTTATTTTGAATTGCATATATCGGTGTATGGCCGCATCCACACTAAGTATAGATCAAGTTTGAATTTGACGTTTGTCCAACGTTTCATTAGAGCGTTATTGTCCCTTATAGGCTTTCATATCCACTATTTTAGGATTCCAGATGGTAACACCAGCAACGTTTGACATAGCTAATCCATATTTGGTATACTACCTTATTTACGGATTATTTTGACGTTTCGATTTTGATTCGATTTTAACGTTTACACACTAAAAACTGAAGTGTTAAAACTGACACTTTCAAGGTGTTAAACCATTCTAACTCTTTGGGTTTGATTTTAACACTCAAAGTGCAATGCTTTTAGCACTTAGACATTACAATCGTCAGACATCTGAAACTTGAATGGATGCCACTTCCCATGTATCTAGCATTAGTGGTTCTTCCAGAATCGTCCATAATTTGATTTGCGCTTGGTGGGTACATAATTAAAAGGACACAACGCAGATGACGCGGATCAGGCTCGAGAGTTCGAGCCTGATCAGCGTCATCTTCGTTGTTTCCTTTTAAGTGTCGCGACATTACACTTGTCAAGAGGTATTATTGTAACACCTGTCAAGTTCTGGGATATCTACACTTGAACAAAGTGCTAGTTCAGCACTTAGTAAGTGTTAAATGCAGCACTTCAAGTGTAGTTTTTAACACTTTAGTTTTTAGCGTGTGTGTGGCATTCTTTTGTGAGGTTATTGTTCTGTATTTTCTTAGAATTTCCATGATTTTAGGTTCTGGGAGATAACTTCAGTCATATTTAGCTGAGCCAATTCATATTTGGTTTTTGGCCTTATCCATAAAAATCCAGATCATGTTTGAATTTGTTAGGAATTAGGTCAGCACTTTACAAGGCATAGTTTAATCCAAGTGACTCTGTGTCGGTTTTTGAAAACACTAAAAAAATATAGAGTGTATTAAAAAATGGATAGATATGATCGATGGGTTAGGTAAAGGGACAAAATCGACTTAACCCTATACCCAACGCATCGGCCAAATCCGATCAGCGCTATTCACAAAACTGACGTTCAATCTTCATTATTTTTCTTTCATTTCTTGCCTATAAAAGAGCACGTTCCAGTAAGTGGGTCATAAACTATATTATTGACGCAAAAAATTAAAACAATTGGTTTGCAAGTGTCGTGTGCGTTTTATGTTAGGTAAAGTAATTGAATAATCTTATATTTCAGGTTCATGACGTACTGCTTCGACCAACAGAACAACAATTTTGAAAACAGTGATGCGTTGAGGAGAATAGACCTCAGGGATTATTTGGTTGGTAGGAGTGTCTTCACAACACAAGCAGTATTCTTCACCGAGATCAGGGGTGGGGGATGGGGATCGGAAAATATCTCCAGGAACATGTGATTATTTTTACCTTTCGACATGTTAGACCACCCACCAAGCCCTTTCCCAGTTTTTCTTCGATTTTTGACAGTTTTTTCCCACCAATTTCGGACATAGCTGGATATTCACAGTCCTACTCGGTATTCACTGCAGTTTAGAAATGTGGACGGGGTGCTCTCAGTATCTATATCATTTTCTGCAGTATTATTTGTCCACAGTCTTCACATAAAATCGATGAGCATGATGTATTGAAAAAACCTGCAAAATGTGGTGCGTTTCTGCAAGTCTGTGGTCTATATACACTCTTGTCACTATATTCCGATAAATTCTGTCTTTTGGTTGGTCAGAATGCCTTGAACAAATAGCCATGGCAAAGGGTGCTTCCAACATCCAAGGTATATGAGAGCGTGCAACATCCAGGGTATAAGAGCACGCGAAACATCGGGGGTATATGGTTAACCCTTTACCTAACATGAAAAGCAGACGACACTTGAAAAAAAAATTCTCGAATAACTAATTTTTTTCATTTTTTGTCTCAAAAACATAGGTTATGACCCCTCGTTAGAACGAGCTCGACGAGCTCGTTCCAATGAGGGGTCATAACCTATGTTTTTGAGACAAAAAATGAAAAAATAATGAAAATTAATTGGCGATTTTTGAGAATAGGGCTGGCCCGTTTTGGCCGATAAGTGGTGTAAAGGGTTAAAACGAAAGCTTTCCGCGTTTGCTCGCCTCGATATAAAAATCGAACCAAAAAACCCGAAAATGGTCACAAATATCACCAGATTTCCGACAATTCGTTCATATTTTGTCGTTATAAATTAATTAGTCGAATAATTAAAATGACACAACTTGAGAAAAATAAAATAAGCGCAAATAATTCGTCCCCCGGAGTTCCAATGTGTTCTACTGTGCCAGTAGGTTCAAAGGACACACTGGAACTCAGGTGACGATATGTCAACAAAATACTGTTCACTCGTTTCCTTAACGACCCAAGGGATGTAACTCTATCTGTTGTCTTCGGGTTTGTAGAAACAAGACAATTACCCAACTGATTGCGCATCGCGAGAAACGCGTCCGCAGATTTATTTCCACTATGTTTCTATTGTGTTTCAAATGGGACAAGAACGTTATCTCTACCATCATGTATGGTATATGGAGATTTAATACCTGGGTGTCTCATTTAAACGCCTTGCCTTGGCTCGGTGTTTAAAAATCGACATCCAGGTATTAAATTTGTTGGCGGAGAAAACTTATAATATCCACAAAGTATTGAGGATTTTCAGTTTGAAACATGGGGCAGGGTTAATCAAATCTTTTCACACTTTAAAAAGTTTTCTTCAGCTTGCACATGCAATTTATAGAGCTAGTTTTCTTCCAATTTTATTATTTTATTTCAAAAATTGGAAGTGACAGGAAACTGTTTGAAGAACCAATTTATTATCAGTTTACTACCAATGACTTTCAGTAATTTTGAGTACCTATCCACTGACCCGTCTTTAGTTTATGACAGTGCATGGCCATCCCCCAATTCAGGAGTGTCAGTAGAGAATAATCAGTCTTAAAGTGCACTGATATATACATATATATATTTCTGAAATATATTGTTTCGGTATACATACAGTACGTGGAGAGTGTATTATCACTAAATCACCCGCAGAGTGGAGATTTCACCCAAGCTATAATTGCAAAGCATAACAAGCACAAGCAAATTTCCAGCCAATGGGCCTCCGGGTTATACCCGGAGGTTCATTGGCTGAAACATTGCTTGTGTTTTTATCGACTTGTACAGAATTTGAAAACGATACTTTGGGTGATAACTCCATTCCCAGGGTGATTTAGTTACGATCCACCCTCCACGTACTGTATATACCATGGAATGTCTTGATATTAAGTCTCTTCTATTTTCATTCAGCGGTTCTTTTGTAGATGTATATCACATATCGCTAATACTAACATTTTGTTGAGTGAAAAGCTAAAAAGTTGAAACTCGTTGAATAAAAGTGACCAATGACTCATTAAATGACTGCTGCAAATCTATCAGACTGACAAAATGAACATTTTTATGGATGTACCGGCCCTGAAAACCTATCAAATCATTAAAAGAATGAAAGGCCAAAGATTTTTAGGCCATGGAGAAAATCTGGCCACTCCGACCACTCACCCACCCCATCTTACGTTCCTGGAAATATTTTTAAGTCAATTCCCCATTTCAGCACCTCCTGAAGAGATAGCAATTTCTATGAATAAAACTGACTTCTCATTTAAATAATTATGTGTCTGTTGGCTTAACAAAAGACGCTATTAATTCGCAATTTTTTGTATTAACCCTTTACCCAACGTAACGGCCAAAACCGGCCAGCGCTATTCTCAAAAATCGCCAATTAATTTTCATTGTTTTTTTCATTTTTTGTCTCAAAAACATAGGTTATGACCCCTCGTTGGAACGAGCTCGACGAGCTCGTTCCAACGAGGGGTCATAACCTATGTTTTTGAGACAAAAAATGAAAAAAATTAGTTATTCAAGAATTATTTTTGCAAGTGTCGTCTGCTTTTCACGTTAGGTAAAGGGTTAAACATTCACGTGATCTCGTGTAAAAAAATACGAATTCTTTCTTTACATGCACTATTTTGTTTTTAAATACGTGCCTCTTGAAAGAACTGTGATCAGTTGAATAAAAATGTGATAGAACATTTATCCATGTTGGTATGATGTAGCTCTGTGTTCTTAGTTCACCCCTTCAATAACAAAGATTGGATCAAGCCCCTCCCCCCCCCCACCCCCACTCCTCTATCTGTGTAACCCATTTTTTCACACCGAGGCCAGGGAAAACGGTGTTATTCGCATAACACATGGGCATCCGCTTCCAGATGCCAGAGGTAGCGGATGTCCATGTGTTCTCGCAAATAATGCCGAGCCCCATGCTCACAACTGTTGCTGATGTGGTTCGTTTTAAATTGGCTTCCCTTTTTCAATTGAATAAGTCTATATAAAGTCTCAGGAATACTTTCGAGTAGTATAGCTCGCACGTTTCGTGCCTGGTCAGGGGGATCTCATGTGACGTCTTAGTCACCTGACCCAATGGCGTCATGTTGTATAGTCATGGTAACCCGCGTGAGCGGCCATATTGTGACGTCATTACCGTAGTGATACATGGTGTGGGTGCGCATGTGCAGCACGTGTTGTTAGGGTGGCACGTTTTTCCCTTGTCCATTTTGTTTGCCGCTATCTTAGTTTCTATGGTAGCATGCGGTTGCTATGAGCCTGGAAGGCTTCTTAAAGGAAGGGTTATGTTTGGAGGGTGTTCGATTGAATAGGTGTAAATCTAATTACCGCAATTAACCTGACAATCCTTCCAAATCACCAAAATCATCCAAAAACCACCAAAAACGAACTTAGATTCCCCCATTTTGGGCATATAAGAGTAGCACATAGTGCTATAAGGCGCGTTTCTTTATCTAAGTCGTTAGAGCAATGACTTTTCGGCAACTGCTCGATAGCTAATTAGGGGAACTTGGAATAGATATGAAAACGTTGTTCGGGCAAGTAGTTGTAGAATGCTAGTAATGTGAACTGGGACCCGTAGCGGTATTAATGTATTAAGAGCCGTAGTACTACTACAAGTTAGTGATGGTTGAGACACGGTATCGAATAGTGGTAGCCAATAGTAATGGTATAAGTCCTTAATGGTACACTTTGTAATGTTGGTAGAACACCATACCAAAGGTGAATAGATCAAAGGCTAACCAAAGGACAGATAGTTCAAGACAAGATGGAAGACGATGGTAAGACTATCAGGAAGTGTATAGGAGGCATATGAGAGCTAGGAGTTCTATGGGAGCCATGTTGTGGGTGTCCTTAAATACCGATATGAATCGTAGAACAGTATTTGGAGTCACGTTTTCGAGCAATTTCTCTATAGCATTTGCTCATAGAGTAACTTCTCAATAACTCATTTGCTTTATGGGATTCGAGTCGTTCGAGCAATGACTTCTCATGGTGGTGGTGATGGTGATGAGGTGCTGGTATTATGGTGGTGGTGGTGGTGGTGGTGGTCAGTACCCTATTGGTTTCAGTGGAAAGAGATTACAAACGGTTCAATATTTTATACTTTATTGTCCCTGTAAAGAAAGCCAGGTATTAGTCAGGGAGCCAACCCATGCACACTTAACACAGATGCAAATTTGCTAAGTCAAATACTTTCCCTATTCCTGAATCATTATCAGTGTGATCACTGTGATTTTATTACAGTTGGGACATTACCGTCAATTCTAGTTCCATTAGAGTGGCTGCAACTGACACCTCACTGTCAAATACTTTCTCGATTCCTGCGATTAAGATTTTACCAGTGGGAAAAACAAGTGTAGGGGATTCCGTTCCTCCTCTCCTGACAGTAATGGATTGAAATATTTCACGCTAGAGTTGTGTGCTTATTAACTCCACTCTTTCTTCGATACATAGAGGCCCACTTTGTTCATGATATACTGATGCCGTGGCAACCTTGATAGAATCTGAAAGCACGGGATACCTTAACTTTTGCATGAGGCTGGCATACTGTTTCGGGTACTTCTTCCCTTCCTGAAAGTTGATTCTCGACTGAGAAACATTTCGCTCGTTGATTCAAATAAAATGAATGCTTATGTGATTTTTAGATTCAGTTGTTTGCAATATTTCAATTGATCGGAAAAGCGAACCGAAAGTTCGCTTTTCCGACCAACTGAAATATTCCAGATAATTAGTCCCCTATCGGTATCGCCGGGGGGACTATAGGTTTGCACTCTGTCCATCCGTAAGTCTGTCAGCCCGTCAGTCCGTCAGTCTGTCTGTCAATCTGTCAGTCCGTCAGTCTGTCAGTCTGTCAGTCACACTTTAGTTTTCCGGACTTTTTTTGGAAATGCTTCAACCGAATGATTTTATTTTTGGTAATCTACTATAGAACGATGACTTACAGATCATGTTTGAGTTCCATGCTGATTGCATTATTCTTGTGTGAGTTATGGCCCTTTGAAATATGGAAAAACACCAAAATACCAGTTTTCCGGAGTATTTTGGAAAGGCTTCAACGGAATGATTTTATTTTTGGTACACTACTATAGAACGATGACTTACAGATCAAGTTTGAGTTTCATACTGATTGCATTATTTTTTTGTGAGTTATGGCCCTTGGAAATATGGAAAAGACCAAAATATCAGTTTTCCGGACTTTTTTGGAAACGCTTCAACGGAATGATTTCATTTTTGGTAACCTACTATAGAACGGTAACTTACAGATCAAGTTTGAGTCTCATGCTGACTGCATTATTCTTGTGTGAGTTATGGCCCTTGGAAATATGGAAAAGCGCCAAAATATCAGTTTTCCGGACTTTTTTTGGAAACGCTTCATCAGAATGATTTCATTTTTGGTAACCTACTATAGAACGATGACTTACAGATCAAGTTTCATTTGCACTCTGTCCATCCGTCAGTCTGTCAGTCAGTCTGTCTGTCACACTTTAGTTTTCCGGATTTTTTTTTTGAAATGCTTCAACCGAATGATTTCATTCTTGGTAACCTACTATAGAACGATGACTTACAGATCAAGTTTGAGTTTCATGCTGATTGCATTATTCTTGTGTGAGTTATGGCCCTTGGAAATATGGAAAAGCGCCAAAATATCAGTTTTCCGGACTTTTTTGGAAACGCTACAACGGAATGATTTCATTTTTGGTAACCTACTATAGAACAGTAACTTACAGATCAAGTTTGAGTCTCATGCTGAGTGCATTATTCTTGTGTGAGTTATGGCCCTTGGAAATATGGAAAAGCACCAAAATATCAGTTTTCCGGACTTTTTTTGGAAACGCTTCAACGGAATGATTTCATTTTTGGTAACCTACTATAGAACGATGACTTACAGATCAAGTTTCATTTGCACTCTGTCCATCCGTCAGTCTGTCAGTCAGTCTGTCTGTCACACTTTAGTTTTCCGGATTTTTTTTTTGAAATGCTTCAACCGAATGATTTCATTCTTGGTAACCTGCTATAGAACGATGACTTACAAATCAAGTTTGAGTTTCATGCTGATTGCATTATTCTTGTGTGACTTATGGCCCTTGGAAATATGGAAAAGCGCCAAAATATCAGTTTTCCAGACTTTTTTGGAAACGCTTCAACGGAATGATTTCATTTTTGGTAACCTACTATAGAACGATGACTTACAGATCCAGTTTCATTTTCACTCTGTCCATCCGTCAGTCTGTCAGTCAGTCTGTCAGTCACACTTGAGTTTTCCGGAATTTTTGGGGGGAAATGCTTCAACCGAATGATTTCATTCTTGGTAACCTACTATAGAACGATGACTTACAGATCAAGTTTGAGATTCATGCTGATTGCATTATTCTTATGTGAGTTATGGCCCTTGGAAATATGGAAAAGCGCCAAAATATCAGTTTTCCGGACTTTTTTGGAAAGGCTTCAACAGAATTCATGCTGATCACATCTAGCTTATAACATTTGTATAATTATTAATGCTCATTAGTACGGTAGGGGACATTGTATTGCTTCAGCGATACGCGAGCTCTTGTTTAATCCAGACGTGAACGATGGATTATTTAAGGATAAGACTGCTAACTGGCCATAATGGCGTCGTATTCCATATAAGATTAGACTCTTGGCTTGGGAGCTTGCCAGAGCATTACATTTCGAAGACATCTTTGTCTAATATTATTATAAAAAGTACACTCCATTACCTAAACGGAAGCAACGTTGTGGCAAGAATTTTAATTGTGGGAGTGCGATGAGGGTGATGAAGTTTGTTATCCCCGCATTTGAAAAATTGCGGGGATACATTGGTTGTCTCCGTCCGTCCGTCCGTCCGTCCGTCCGCCCGTCCGTACGTCCGGGAATGGTTTCCGGCGAAAAATTCCTAGGGCTTTAAATTCAAAACATTGAAAGTGTGTTCATGTTCATTCATAGGGTCTGTAGATGTGCATAAAGGTTTTGGATTTTTGATTCGGCCCTCGGGTGCGTAAGGGGCACCACTTTTGTCGTTAGAGGAATGGTTTCCGGCGAAAATCTCCTAGGGGTTTCAATTCGAAACATTGAAAGTGTGTTCATGTTCATTCGTTGGGTATGTAGATGTGCATAAAGGTTTTGGATTTTTGATTTGGCCCTCGGGGGCGTAAGAGGCACCACTTTTGTCGTTAGAGGAATGGTTTCCGGCGAAAACCTCCTAGGGGTTTCAATTCGAAACATTGAAAGTGTGTTCATGTTCATTCATAGGGTCTGTAGATGTGCATAAAGGTTTTGGATTTTTGATTCGGCCCCGAGGGGCGCAAGGGGCACCATTTTTGTCGTTAGAGGAATGGTTTCCGGCGAAAAACTGCTAGGAGTTTCAATTCGAAACACTGAAAGTGTGTTCATGTTCATTAGTAGGGTCTGTAGATGTGCATAAAGGTTTTGGATTTTTGATTTGGCCCCGAGGGGCGCAAGGGGCTCCATTGTTGTCGTTAGAGGAATGGTTTCCGGAGAAAAACTCCTAGGGTTTCAATTCGAAACACTAAAAGTGTTTTCATGTTAATCAATGGGGTCCGTAGATGTGCATAAAGGTTTTGGATTTTTGATTTGGCCCCGAGATGCGCAAGGGGCACCATTTTTGTCGTTAGAGGAATGGTTTCCGGAGAAAAACTCCTAGGAGTTTCAATCTGAAACACTGAAAGTGTGTTCGTGTTAATCAATAGGGTCTGTAGATGTGCATAAAGGTTTTGGATTTTTGATTCGGCTTCGAGGGGTGCAAGGGGTTCCATTTTTGTCGTTAGAGGAGTGGTTTCCGGCGAAAAACTCCTAGGGGTTTCAATTCGAAACACTGAAAGTTCGTTCATCTTCATTAATAGAGTCTGTAGATGTGCTTAGGATTTTTTATTCGGCTTCGAGGGGCACAGGAGGCACCATTTTTGTTGTTAGAGGAATGGTTTCCGGCGAAAAACTCCTAGGGGTTTCAATTCGAAACATTGAAAGTGTGTTCATCTTCGTTAATAGGGTCTGTAGATGTGCATAAAGGTTTTGGATTTTTTATTCGGCCCCAAGGGGCGCAAGGGGCGCCATTTTTGTCGTTAGAGGAATGGTTTCCAGAGAAAAACTCCTAGGGGTTTCAGTTCGAAACACTGAAAGTGTGTTCTTGTTAATCAATAGGGCCTGTAGATGTGCATAAAGGTTTTGTATTTTTGATTGAGCTTCGGAGGGCGCAAGGGACACCATTTTTGTCGTTTGAGGAATGGTTTCCGGAAAAAAAAACTCCCAGGGTTTCAATTCGAAACACTGGAAGTGTGTTCATGTTAATCAATTGGGTCTGTAGATGTGCATAAAGGTTTTGGATTTTTGATTTGGCTTCGAGGGGTGCAAGGGGCACCATTTTTTATCGTTAGAAGAATGGTTTCCGGAGAAAATCTCCTAGGGGTTTCAATTCGAAACACTAAAAGTGTTTTCATGTTAATCAATTGGGTCTGTATATGTGCATAAAGGTTTTGGATTTTTGATTCGGCCCTCGGGGGTGCAAGGGCCACCACATTTGTCGTTAGAGGAATGGTTTCCAGTGAAAAACTCCTAGGTGTTTCAATTCGAAACACTAAAAGTGTGTTCATGTTAATCAATAGGGTCTGTAGATGTGCATAAAGGTTTTGGATTTTTGATTTGGCCCAGAGGGGTGCAAGGGACACCATTTTTGTCTTTAGAGGAATGGTTTCCGGAGAAAAACTCCTAAGGGTTTCCATTCGAAACACTAAAAGTGTGTTCATGTTAATCAACAGCGTCTGTAGATGTGCATACAGGTTTTGGATTTTTGATTCGGCCCCGACAATAATCACAAATGCGAATGCGGGGATATACTATAGAGTGCTTTGCACACAAATGACACCCCTCTAGTTATTTGTTTTCAATCAGGTGACAGTTTTGTAATTTATTTTAGCCATTTGCCTCACGTGAATACTCTTGCATTTGTATATTCAACAAACTAAACATTTTAATTTTTTTATATTTCAATACCATAGCTTATCACCGCTCAATGGTACAAACTTGGACAGCTCATTTTGATAAGAGATCAGAAACTATCTTTGGAGGTAAAACTTGAAAAAATAAAATATGATTGTCCATAGTCACGCGACTGGCCGGATACGGTTGCTGTTTTTGGAAAGGGGTATGGAGTATGGCACATGTTTATGAGTGAGTGTTTCAGGGAATTTGAAGAGAGGAAGGTACAAATCCTGTGTTTAGGTTGCGGGTGGGAATGCTCCCCAACACCCCCTGCAGTGCTGTGACTGATAACATAACTACATACTGGAACTGCAGATAAAAATTAATCATGGCGAGTCACTGCACGTGGAGGAATTCATGGTCGAATTTGTTGAATGTGATTCTTCCTTGCCATGTGAAACTGGGGCCAAATTCATGAACGATCTTATGACAAATATTTGTCCTAAGATATGTCTTAAGACAATTTTCTGACCTAGTTGCGATTCACCAAAATGTCATAACTTAAGATAATCCTAAATTTGGTCGTAACTTTAAGACACCTCTAGAGGTGTCTTAAGACAGTCATAAATATGTCTGCGCCCTATGTTGTTCTTCAAGGTGAAAGGAATTTACGTCGCCAAAGAGTATTTAGAGATCGTAGTAACCCTTTGGACTACTTGGACGATGAAGATATTGTTCGTAAATATCGATTAACGCGCCCGTTAATATTAGACATTTGTAATTTACTAAATGAACACCTCGAGCGTGAAACTCG
Source organism: Pictodentalium vernedei (assembly GCA_031216915.1). Taxonomy (NCBI): domain Eukaryota; kingdom Metazoa; phylum Mollusca; class Scaphopoda; order Dentaliida; family Dentaliidae; genus Pictodentalium; species Pictodentalium vernedei. The sequence goes on from CM062297.1 coordinate 787,703,338, forward strand.
AAGGTCATCGCCATTTCCAGTATCAATGCAGGTTATGGTAGCTTTACGTTTCTACGCAACTGGCAGCTTTCAGAATGTAACAGGCGACGTCCATAACATCAGCCAGGCGAGCACATCGAGAATTGTAAATAATGTTACCCAAGCGTTAGTTAAATACCACAGGAGATACATTAAAATGCCACGAGAACCCAATGAACTGCGGGAAGTAAGGAATGGCTTTTTTGATTTAGCAAATTTTCCAAATGTTATCGGTGCCATTGACTGCACACACGTTAGAATTAAAGCACCAACCCTTGACGAAGATGCTTACGTAAACAGAAAAGGATATCATTCTATTAACATTCAAGCTGTTTGCGATGCGAATCTCAGATTTCTGAATGTTGTGGCGAAATGGCCAGGATCTAGCCACGACGCCTTTATATTGATCAACTCTGAACTTTTTCGGTTGATGGAACAAGGAACAATAGACAGTGGGTGGCTTTTGGGGGATAGTGGCTATCCGTTGAAAAAATGGCTAATGACTCCTGTAAACAACCCAATCACAGCACAAGAGACAAGATATAACGCGTCTCATATACGAACACGAAACACCATTGAACGTGCGTTTGGGGTGTGGAAAATGCGATTCCGCTGCATGGACACTTCTGGTGGCAGTTTATTGTACAGGCCTGATCGTGTCTGTGGCATGTCTGTCGCTACGCTTATGCTTCATAATATGTGCATAAGCAATAACGTTCCCATGCAGGATGTGACCCCTAGTGACAATAATGATGATGCCCAGTTACACGTGCCATATGGGGGTACTCAAAATGACGGAATGGGTGTAAGAGCTCGTCTGATCGAGGGAAGGTTTGGAGTATGTTGACGTCAACTTTTTAACCACTAAAAACGCCATTTGCCGTCACGTAACGGTAGCTTATCAATAAAACAATGTATATATGGACGCAACTGGAACTGGCTCCCCAGAGAGCAAGTTCCAGTGACTTCCATATATACATTGTTTTATTGAGATGTAGACAGTTATTTCTTAAAATACAAACCCATATAAGGTATGGGGATATTTTCTAGGATTGCATATAGGGTTCCGCAAAACTTTAGTTCTGAGGGTTAAAGAGTTAAATAAATATTGTAATTTAACTAGACTATTCTGTACGTTGTTTGTTATGACAACATAGTACGCACGTGCAGTAGAATTTACCACTTGAATTAACTCATCTTTGTCCCTGCTCCGAATGGTTCTCATTCCAACTTATGTCATATTTCTTCGGTCGATTTGGTATGATAAATTTAAGATTTGCAATCTTCTGTCTTCAGGCAGCGGATTACAAATATTACAATTTATCGTACTCTATCGTATAAGCTTGCGCTTTACATTAACAGCATGCTTGGTGGTATAGATAAACAAGAAGTTATTTAATACTTATTTTTTTAATTGCCTGTAATTTCAACATTTATATTTGGTTCAAGTCCAGCTAACTGTGACAAATATATGTTATGTTTTTCTTGTTTCATTCGCAGTAACTCTTTCTGACTCTCGAGCATCTCACGTTCTACAGCTAGCCTTTGCGTCTCTACCTCAAGCCTTTTTTCCTCCACTATCAGGCGTTTTCTCTCGACTTCCAGACGTTCTTCTTCGATACTTATTAAATGGTCAGTTTGCCCCTGCTTGTTACTGGACCTCATCTTCCTCTTTCTACTTACTTCTACGTCATGGTCTGAGCTGTATCCACTTGCAGCCTGTGATGTTTCATCCTGTTCTTGTTGTGCTGTTCCAATAAAAAAAAACTACAGTTATCATATGGAAGTGTTGGGAGGTGACATTTGTGTAGATAAACTTAAACCTTTCAACACTAAAGGCCGATATTTCGGACAATGAGCGTACATAGACCGGAACTGTGTGTAGGATACAGCGGGCTATCTATAAACGTTCAGAACAAACTAATCGCGGCAATTTGCAGCCAGAGGCGAGCTGCATATTGCTGTGATTAATTTATCCTTTCTTTATACCTACAGTAGACTCATCAGTCTTATAGAAAATACACACATATGTGATTCCATCCCAGAAAGCTCGAGTTCAAAGGGTTAAACGTATTTGAAAAGTTATGATATTCAACGACGCCGTCACTCGTCGTCGTTCAATATACCAATGGAGCCATGCCAAATAAACGTGCAGTAAGTAAAGTCCCCACACTAATAACTTTAGGGCGTGGCTTATTGTTATGTCTGTTTCACTACTTTTTCAGTTGCGTAACAAAATAAGCATCAATTCACTGTTCAACATACGTTTTTGATGGTAAATCAATTAATATATCATGTCGAAATCGTCTTGGCAACTCCTTCAATCCCAAATGCCCGTGAAAAAATCTAGTTTTCTTTTGACTTCTTATACCCACCCCCATAAAAAAACACCCGACACCCTCGCCTATTTCCCTCTTTCCCAAATATTTATGCCCTTCCTATCTTTGGCTGTCTGTCTGCCTGGCTAGCTATCTATCTGTCTGTCTATCAGTCTGCCTGTTTGTCAATGATTGTGTCTGTCTGTCTCACAGTCAGTCAGTCACTCAGTCAGCCAGCCATCAGTCAGTCAGTCAGTCTGTCTGTCTGTTTATAATATATATATATATCCCTTTACCCCTCACTTTCTCTCTCTCTCTCTCTTCCTCTCTCTCTCTCTCTCTTGAGAGGAGAGGGAGAGAAACGGAAACAGAGAGAGAGAGAGAGAGTTATCAGTGAAGAATGTATAATATAAGTTTTTTTCCTACTTTTTATATGTAGCTGGCCATGAAATAGGTTCAGTCTAATTTTGTTTGTATATATGTGACAATTTTGAACCGTTATTATGGAGCTAAATGTTTACGGTGTAGCTAAATAGTAAATACATACCGCTAGTGTTAGGCAACTGTTCCTCCGTGTCAATTCCAGAATGGATTCCACATACTCGTGTTTCTCCTATTACGCCAGAAATTCTGTCGTCCACATCAGTTACCTTATCGGGTGGAGGACCACCCCCTGTTTTTCGCGATTCGCGATTGATATGTGCCAACTTTTTTTCGTCTCACTGGCTAGACATGTCCACTTTTTCTTAATCTCGGGGACAGTCCTGGTAACGCCCGAACTGTTGGTGGCATTCACAGTTTCACATATTGCCTCCCATGCACTCTTTTTTTCGAGTTATTAATTGATGTGTTGTGTTTAGAAAATAAGACCCCTTTCCTTGAGTCTACGCCCTCGGTGAGAGCTGTAATCTCCGCCGCACTGAAATTGGGGTTCCTTTTACAAGTCATTTTAAAAATGTACTATTCTCATTGAAACAGATAACTTGGCAGAATGTTTCTTTTATTGCGAACACACAGTAGAGACCATACTATGTGCCCCGTGCACTTCATGCTGGGCGAAGCAGTTGATGTAATTGGGATTAACGCATCCTTTCCTATAATTTAACTGTTACTTTTTTCAATATTAATTATAGCAGGTATTTTTTGTAGCGCACACTGCTTTGTTACGGTACATTACTTCATTGCTCACTGGATAACACGGTGACATCTTACACTGATCTTTGAACGTGGATGACGCACTTGCCTAAAACCCAAGCTAACTGTATTAATAAATCTATGACTCGCCGCGGTTTTCTGCTTCCCTCAGACTGACCCTCGCCACCACATCGTGTTAATGTCCCCAAAATATCATGGTTCTCCAGTAATACGTCAATAAGAAATATATGAGGAGTATTTATGTGTATACAGTGCTAAATACAGAATAATATCATAGCACAAGCAACTTGGTACATCATTTCCAGTACTCACTGTATTTTCGACACATAATTTGCTGCTAAGCCAACTTTTTTTGCACAAACCTGTGTCTATGTTGCATCATATTAGGTCAATGATTTCTCCCTCCGATTGTCTTAAGATCGTCCTAAGAAATGTGACATAAAAAGGTCTTACGATTCCTTGATGAATCGCAATTACGTTTTTCCTAAGATTATCTTATGACTTTTCTTAAGTCACAACTTATGACTTATCTTATGACATATCTTACGATTTTTTGATGAATTTGGCCCCTGAAACTTTCGACAACCAAGGACGCTCAGTCAGGACTAACAGCTGTACGATGACTCATGAGGAAATATAAGCGCAACTGGGTTTCATTTCTGTATTGACTTACTCATAATAATCAAAATATTTCGACATATATTTTATTTGTAGTTAACTGTTAAAAATAATGAAGTTTATTACTTTCCAAAGTGTGATTTCCGGGTTTGATTATAAACGATAATTTCACAGGTGAATTATGCAATCAACAATGGTGTCATGTATCCGTGCGCGCTAACGAAGATGCTTTGCCGTGGGTGTAATGGGGACTTCATTGCTTTTTGGGGTTTTTTTTAACCCTTTACCTAGCATTTTTCGAAAAGCAGACGACACTTGAAAAAAAAAATTCTTGAATAACTATTATTTTCATTTTTTTGTCTCAAAAACATAGGTTATGACCCCTCATTGGAACGATCTCGACGAGCTCGTTCCAATGAGGGGTCATAACCTATGTTTTAGAGAGACAAAAAATGAAAAAAATAATGAAAATTAATTGACGAGTTTTCAGAATAGCGCTGGCCGTTTTTGGTCTTTACGTTAGGTAAAGGGTTAAATAATATAATTATCGTTAATAATGAAAAGTAATAAACAGAGTAATCGATTGACTGGACTGTTTACGTGAAATAATTCATTCGAGGCGAGGGACTATATTGTAAAACACTCGTGCTCATTCGCGCACTCGTGTTTGTACAACGCCTCTCAAGAAGTATTTCAGTAACCAGTCCAGTCAAACGATTACTCTCTATAAAAGGCTACTTGATTTGTCTGTTTTGTAGTAATCTAGAGTTAAAGGCGGACTGACCGTATGTTCCACATGGAAAATCTCCGGTGGGCTTCCTACTGAGTGGCCCCTGGAGCCCCTAAAACCGATGGTGTCCAGCCCCTATTGGTGCTTGAAATTTCGTGAAAACGCTGGAGAGGCAAAGTGGATCAGATTGCATAGAATGCTGGTATAATGAAATGTTCTGTATGTGAAGTGCCATTGGCTCTCCATATTGAGAACATTTCGATAATCCAGTTTTAATGGCTAAAAACTGTTTATTTTTGCCTCAAAAACACAGCTTATGACCTCTCCTTGGAACGAGTTCAATGTTCCAACAAGAGATATAAAGTTTCTTTTTGAGATGAAAACAGGGATACATTTGAATAGGGTTTCCAATTTCCTGATATTTTTCGTAAATCGGTACCAGGAATTTTTCAGACCCCAAATACGGAAACCGGATGTTTTCCTCCCCACAATAACCTTCTGCGATTGAGACGAAATGACCCAGGGAGAGTGATCATTTTTCGACAAAAAGTTTTGCGTTGTTTAGAGGAAATTAACGAGGTTTTTATTAAACGAATATGAGAGAAAAAGAAAATGAATTTGGCGATATTCGTTGTGATCTTCATCTCATACTTCGACTTCAGTACCAGTATTTTGTCTGGCAATCGTTTTACATAACAGTCATTGGTTCCGACAATCAGAAACAGATCGGCTGGATTGAGAATCGCGAGACTCGTCACACATAGTGTTCAAGTCCGAAAGAAATGTTATACAGTACAATTTCATTACTAAGGGCGTGCGTACATAATTCATGGAATTCAGACCGAGGCTAGATCCCGCTCTGAGTCTCTGACTTACAGCTAATTGCAAGTCAAAGACTCAGATCGGGATCTAGCCTCTGTCTGAATTCTATGAATACTGCTACTGGATAATAATGAGAACAGTATTGAACTGATGCATACTGTACAATTGGGCTAACTGGTAAAATTATTGGTAATTACATGCAGGAATTAATGGTGTAAAACCTCAAACTTATCAGACGATAAATGTATCAAAGTAACTAGAATTACGAGACTGATATTCCCGGTTCCCAGTGGTGAAAATCCGGATATCGGGTCTGCCAAAAACGCAATCTGGAACCGGAAATTCCAGGGCCGGGTGGAAATCTCAATTTCTAATGACGATTCTTTTGTGAATAGCACAGGCCACTTTTGTCGGTACGTTGAGAAAAGTGTTTAAACGTCTGTATATGAGAAATTAAAATATTAAAATAAGAAAAAGTACTGGACGACCAACCAGTATACTCTAAAATCAGCTGGGTTAAAAATCAACCCAAATCAACTGGGCTGGGTGAATACGGATTTTTGGCCTAACTGATTTAAAGTGTATCTGAACCAAGTCATTTATTTTTTTTACCAACGTCTTTTCTACCTTTTATAAAGTTGGCTTATCGTGTCTTTGTGTTGTTGGTGACACAGTGTTGGGATCACAATGTAATCAATGTGAGCTGAATCAGATAACGGTCCTGTGGCGGCATACTTGTATCAGTTGTTCGAAGTTTCATGAATAAAATATTGTGAATGCAATATTGGGGGAAGCAAAGCGGGATACGGACATCTGCCCCCCCCCCCCCCCCTGTCAAAGTTGATAGGAGAGGACACCTGCCCCCCCCCCCCTCATGATTTTCCAGGGTTGGACACCTGACCCCCTACCAAATGTTATTAACAGGACATCTGCCCCCCCCCCCCCCCAGCTAATTTTTATAACGTGGACACCTGCCCCCCCCCCCCCCCCCCCCCCCCCCGCTGGTTTATACACCTATTGGACACATCTAATAATGAAAACTAGTCAAAAAAGTGTCAATGTGATTTATTTCCATAACACAATTGTCTCAAATAACAACAATAACATACAGGTACATAATCTTGAGCAATAAATAATAATCTATTTTTCCCACTTTATAAAGGCCAAGCAATCGAAAATGTGTCGACAATTTCAATGATAAATGTTGTTCATTATATTCTATTCCCCACTGGATAAAACCTAAAAATGTATTGCGTGTTCCACTCAGACGAATTCCACTTAGTCCAATTCCACTTAGACAAAATTTATATATCGCCAGCTCGAAAATAAACCTCAGTAAAATGTATTTTGTCAATGAAATGATAGAAATGTTGCTGTCAATGGAACGAGCTCAAAGAGCATTTTCCCAGTAAAGCTAACATTTCTATAATTTCATTGACAAAAAAGTTATATATCTTCTCTTCAGCACTAAAATAAACCTCAGTAAAATGTATTTTGTCAACGAAATGATAGAAATGTAGCTGTTAATGAAACGAGCTCAAAGAGCTTGTTCCAGTAAAGCTAGCTTTTCTATAATTTCATTGACAAAAAATTATATATGTTCTCTTCAGCACTAAAATAAACCTCAGTAAAATGTATTTTGTCAACGAAATGATAGAAATGTGGCTTTTATGAAGCGAGCTCAATGAGCTTGTTCCAGTAAAGCTAACTTTTCTATAATTTCATTGACAAAAAAGTATTTTGTCAATGGAATGAAATATATATATATATATATATCTTCAGCACTTGGATAAAACTTAAAAATATGACAGCACATCAACAACATATCTTGGACCACTTAAAACCTAATACACTTCCGTACAGCATGTAACAATTCCTTGATAGTTTTGTCACCAGCCTGAAATGCTTGGCAATGCTTTTTAAGTCTTTTCTGAAGTTTTTCTTTTTCTTTTCTCACTGGCCTAGGTGAGGGATCCCCTAACCTAACCCTTTCCAATTCAGTCAATGCTGCAAATTGATCTTTTTGAATGCACCTTATACTGCGCCACAGTCCAGGATTTTTGTGTCCCACCAAACAGGTGAAACCATGGTTCCATGACTCACATATATTGTTGGTTCTATGTCCATCATTGATAGTGGCTGAGTTAACCCTTTACCCAACGTAACGGTCAAAACCGGCCAGCGCTATTCTCAAAAATCGCCAATTAATTTTTATTTTTTTTTTTCATTTTTTGTCTCAAAAACATAGGTTATGACCCCTCGTTGGAACGAGCTCGTCGAGCTCGTTCCAACGAGGGGTCATAATAACCTATGTTTTTGAAACAAAAAATGAAAAAAATAATTATTCAAGAATTTTTTTTTCAAGTGTCGTCTGCTTTTCATGTTACGTAAAGGGTTAACATTCCATATTTCAATTGGGTATGTGGGTGCACCAGTGCGGCATATTCTGATAACACCTCCTGCTCCTCACATTGTTTTCGAGCGACCATTTATGTATGTGATATTAAAGTATTCAATGAGATCGTTCAGTTCCCTGGGCACAACAGTTCTCAAATATCTCACACCTTCCTTAACAGAGTCAGGTGGAAAAAAGCCAATCCATCTAGCATTCCACAAAAATGCTTAATTTTATCATCCTCCTTGTAACAAGTGGCTAATCCCTCTTTCTGTTTGTGTCTCCACGTGCTTGTTTACAGTAAGCATCTGTTCTATTTGCTTGTCTTTAATGAATAACAATGTCTTTCTCAGCAGACTTCAAAGCATACCAGCAAAAGGATAACTGTGTGAATTCATTTCTTTGCTTTAGCTTGTGTTTTGAGAATGCATCTGTTCAATATTTACAGTAAAAAGCCTGCTCATATCAATAAGTTACTATAACATTTTTGTTAGAAAATAGGCCATATGTCCTATAGGTGTATAAACCAGCAGGGGGGAGGTGTCCACGGTATACAAATTAGCTGGGGGGGGGGGGGGCAGGTGTCCTGTTAATAAAATTTAGTAGGGGGCAGGTGTCCAGCTCTGGAAAATCATGAGGGGGGCAGGTGTCCTCTTCTATCAATGTTGACAGGGGGGGTGGGAGGGGGGCAGACAGCCGGGGGGGGGGGGGGGCAGATGTCAGGGATTCCGCAAAACAAACAAAAACAGCACGTGATATCAATGTTTTTGCAGTTGTTTTATTTTTTTTTTTTCGACGGGTGAGATTGAACTGTCGGAGGGAGTAAATCGGACCGAGAAATTCGAAAGGGTCTTGACTCAGTCGAAATTCTATTTCACCTTTGTAACTCGTGACTTCATTGCATCATTTCCGTTGTCTGCAAAGACCTTTTTCACAACAATTTGAAAATTCAGGTCAAGAAAAGTAAGTGGTGTCGGAGGGGTTGGGGCCTTTAGAGTTGTCGAAAACAGGGGGAGGCTCCTACCGGGCGAAACATGGTTCGGTCCGATGTGAGAAAATTTTGACTTTCAGGTACACTCTAAATCGGTTGGGTTAAAAATCAACCCAAATCGACTTGGTTGAGTGAATATGAACCCAATTTGGGTTCATATTCACTCAACCCAGTCGATTTGGTTTGATTTTTAACCCAACCGATTTTAGAGTGTATGAAAATCCCCAAATCCTTGACTATTGGTCTTTGGAAGGCTCGCTTCTGACACACACATTTTGCTTGTTTTGAGCTAATACTCAATTGGTCAAATACGGGACACAACTTGTGTGTTACTAGAGGGAAGGGACGGAGTATCATAAAAACATTGCTCCGATATCCTTTAAAACTTACTTGGACTCCAAGGGCCCACTAATATTTGATACAAAAATGCTTTAGTAAAAAAAAATTCTTCAAACGTTTGGGGACCTTCCGGAGCTCTGGGCCATCACCCTCTCCCTGTGGGTGAGCTGTCACTGAAAAATGTAGATTAGTGCGAACAGGAGAGATTTTTCAACCCTTTCATCTCGTATTGCGTTTTACGTGAATGAAAATCTGGCAGCCTGTGCCAGGGTTGGGGTATTCGTATTCAGTGTTCGTATTCAGTCGTATTCGAATACAGTTTATCAAGTATTCACATGTATTCAGTATTCACTGAATGTTATGAATACATGTATTCGTATTCAAATACATTAAAATTTGAGCTGTATTCATGAATACATTTCGAATGCTTTTTGAATACTTTCTATATTTTGGAATTAAAGAACCATACACTGAATAAAAGGTTTTCACAGATCAAGCTCACGGACTCCAAACAACAAATTCACACCTCATATCAATATTAAAGACTTAAGACGGACGGAATGGTTTCACGCGCCGAGGGCGCGCAGGGACGGTTTGGGGAACAGGCCCCTTTCGACCCTCAGTGACTGTATATGATTCGTTTTCTCATGTCGAGGCGTGTTGAAGAAGGGAAGGGTTCAGGTACTCGGCAGATGTCGCCGGTTGCGGCGTGGCGGATGGATGGCTTCGTTGATTGGTGTAGGTTGAACCCTCGGGTGAGGACCAGTGTGGGAGGTTGGGTCCTCTTACAAAGGTACAAAGGTACTACCTCTCCCTGAGGTGCAGTAGTCTTAGATTTTCAGGCAAGTACACTCTGCCACTTAGGAGATGATTTCGAATGGTGAAAAGGCTTAATAATCCCTGATATAATTTATATACCACCAAACATCTTGTCTGAAATTTATGCATTGAAACAGACAATAGACTTAATTATCAATTAACTTGTCACAATACAACCTATTTTTGTAACAATGGCAACATATCCCCATGGCTTTTTAAATTGTTGAAAACATGGACAATAAAAATAAAACAAAAAAACTTGTGTTATTGGACACAACTCAGTTATTCAATGATATTATATTCTAAAATTTTTGGATTTATTTAAAGTTTTTCTATTTATCCATTATTTCATAATGAAAGCACATATTTATTTATTTATTTATTTATTTATTTATTTATTTATTTATTCCTGTTTGAAGTCACCTTTGTACAGCTCAGTATGTCTAATTATAATCGGGGAAAGCACGTAAATATTATAAAGAAAATACTACTGCTGTTAGCAAACTTTCAGCCAACATACCTCCAGGTTTAACCATGAAGTGCATTGGCTAAAACTTTACTAGTCCTTCTTATGTGGTGTCATTGCAATTGATACTTAACGTTCAGGAGGAAACGCCAGTCTGTGATTTTTTAGAGTTAATCCACTCACACTTTGTGATGTGTTGTCCATGGAGAGTAGTCTAATTACTATGACACCCATAGAGTGGATTTCCCTTCAGGTAATTACTTTAGTTTCCCAGCAAAGCATGGTAAGCACAATTAAAGCTTCAGCTAAAGGACCATCAGTTTAAAAATGACTTTTAACCCAACAAACAAAAAACTTAAAGGCCTTGCTATAAATACTTCTAATTTAAAAAGTATTCAAAAATGGATTCATGAATACATTGTAATGTATTTGCATTCGTATTCAAATACATTTGAAAATTTTTGTATTTGTATTCGTATTCATGAAATTTCAAAGTATTCGTTGACGTATTCGAATACATTTACAAAGTATTCGCCCTAAGCCTGGTCTGTGCGAAGACGACAGAATGAACTAATATCGAAAGAGCTAATCGGAAATGAATATAATCAAACAGTCCTGTGGGCCTGTAGAATTATACTGCAGTTCTGTGATCATAAAAGCGGGTGGAAAATTTGGATCCCATCGCCAACTGGTCGCGATCCGAACGAAATTATCTCTCCGCTTTTCTGCCCACAGCACTTGAGAATCCCATCCGCCAAAACAAATGCGATAACCCTGAATCGAAGATGCTAATTTCGTTCATTTTAACCCTTTAGCCAATGTAACGGGAAAAAAATGACCAGCGCTATTCACAAAAATCGCCAGTTAATTTTCATTATTTTTGTCATTTTTGTCTCAAAAACATAGGCTATGACCCCTCTTTGGAACGAGCTCGTCATAACCTATGTTAGTTATACAAGAATTTTCTTTGCAAGTATCATCTGCTTTTCATGTTAGGTAAAGGGTTGGGAGCGCGGTGGCTCAGTAGGTAGAGGTGCAGGCTGCAAGCCGAGAGGTCCTCGGTTCGAATCCCACCTGCGGCAACCGCGTTGTGTCCTTGGGCAAGACACTTCATCTCCATTGCCCGCGTGGGGACACGATGACGCCGTGTACTAAGGCGTACTGCACGTCGATGGTACGCATGCCTTCAATCAATCTAACCCTGCCTGTGCTGCAGTGCGGAGTTACGATGTTGGGGAGCTGGCAGCTGCTCGTCGTTGCTCGGTGGTTCTCTCCGGGTACTCCGGCTTCCTCCACCCGTAAAACTGTCACGGTCATGATTAGCCATTGTGCATAAATATGTGACCTTAAACATCAATAAATGAATAAATAGGTAAAGGGTTAAGTGATTCGGTATTTCACAATCTTTAATTTATAAAATCTCGGCCCATTGGTCCACACAATCCAGAGCTTAAATTTAGACTAGATTCATACAGAGATTCGGGCAACAGAAACAAAACCAGCGAGAATCCATGTAGATTCTGATCATTCTCACTGCACGTCTGCTATGATTCGTGTGAAGACAATTGAGCCAATTTAACCCCCTAACTATCATAGCGGAAGCAAATTAACCAATATAAGGCTAACATGACCTGAAATATCCTGACACTTTGTCAACAAAATTGTACAAATATGGCTGACAATGACATCCCTTTGTCTTATTGGTAAATACTGTTTATTTTTTTTTTTAAATATCAAATGCAGTTTATGTTTTAAAACTTAAAAGGATGTGTTGGGTAAAGGATTAACATGTGTTATCAGTATACAACAGGGATGCAACCATGGTGGCCATATGGGATCCTCATAGCAGATATGAATTCTTGCTACCATTTTCGCGAGCATTTGAATGGATTCTTCCCCGATTGTCCACAAGGGGGCACGATGACGTCGTGTACCAAGGCGTACTGTGCGTCGATGGTACGCATGTCTTCAACCAATCTAACCCTGCCTGTTCTGCAGTGCGGAGTTACGATGTTGGGGAGCTGGCAGCTGCTCGTCGTTGCTCGGTGGTTCTCTCCGCATACTCAGGCTTCCTCCACCCGCAAAACTGTCGCGGCCATGATTAGCCATTTTGCATAAGTTTTTAACTTTCAGCGACTGATTCGCGCTCCCGCGTTATGTCCTTGGGCAAGGCACTTAACCCCAATTGCCTACATAGCTTATGACCCATCATTGGAACAAGCTCGTTGAGCTCGTTCCAAAGATAGGTCCTGAACAATGTTTTTGTGGCAAAAGATGTAATTATTTAGATATCCAAGAATTTTTGAAAGAGTAAATACAAAACAAGGGGTTAATGAATGTATATTGTAACCAGTACCCGCAGATATTTTTTCCTATATTTTTCCTATATTTCCTGTGCATTATGGACTCATTTCCATTCATTGATTCAGGCGGGTCGTCAAGAGTTTCTATTTAGAGGTCGGCCTTGTTTAATATGCAGCCGAAGGACTGAGGCCCGTCTTGGGGATGGAGGGTTCGGAGGCCTCTCACAGAAACGCGCTATTTGGAGATACTTTGAGACTCTGTGGAATCTCACTTTACACTAAACGTGATATGTTATCTGTAACTACTTTAGTTGCTGCTCCATGCAGATGGTATTTTGGGAAAATCGGCGTGGATTTGTACCCCCCCCTCCCCCCCCCCCCCCCCCTCACAAGGCCCCAATGATTACGTCGCTGTGCAAAACGCTCTCGGAAAAGGTTCTCAGATTCCTTTTCAACTATGTGTAACATTTTGGCGGACAATCTGCTGGTATGTGTGTTCTGATTAGATTGGTCTCGGAAAATATTTCTACCTCCAGTTTTACGTACTAATCTTCACTTTGATAAGGTATGACAACCGAAGGGGAATTTTAATTTATGACACAAGTGACTAAGAAATGTGAATAATCTAGATGTTTCTAGTGTTTATATGAAAATAAATGACAAGATCGAAAGGAAAACAAACTGGTCGGTGAGTTCGGCGTACCGCATGAGGGAGAAAAAGAAGCGTTGGTTGCTGGGAAACAGCCATTGGTCTGGAAAAAGGAAGTTTTGAGAGATATTGATAAATGTGCATACCACCCGCCTCTGGTCGATGAGTACGAAGCTCTTTGGTGTGATTTAGTAAGAAGAAACCCCCCTACTAATCCGCACTTGATATTGGAAAAAAATGGATACTTGTCAACACTCGGTTGTCGAATTACGCTCGGATCCGAGCATTCAGACGTGAGATGTTAAGAAAATGCATGCCCCATACCTCAAATGGATGAACGCGGAACTCGTTGGGCGGTATTTGGTTTGAAATGGAGCAAACCCAGAAGCCTGATTTGGTGTTTTGAAAAATTGCTAATAGTCCAAACTCGTTTTCTGAATTTCGCTAGAATCCATGTATTAAATCCAGGATTTTTAACAAATTTTCTTATCACCCCTGTTACATAACGGGACAAAATTCGCAACTCTGTACCACTGGGTTTCACCCCCGTCCGGGACGATCCGCGTTGTGTCCTTCGACAAGACACTTTATCCCGGTTGCCTACATGGTGGCACGATGACGCCGTACTAAGGGCGATGGTGCATATGTCTTCAACCGCTGTAACCCTGCTTGAGCGGAGCTTGAACAGAGTTAGAATGTTGAGGAACTGACAGTTGCTCGTCGATGCTCGGTGGTTCTCTCCGGGTACTCCGGCTTCCTCCACCCGTAAAACGGTCACGATTACGATTAGCCATTGCGCATAAGTGTGTGACTTTAAACACCAATAAATAAATAAATAAATAAATAAATAAATAAATAAATAAATAAATAAATAAATAAATAAATAAATAAAAATAAATAAATAATAATGGGTTTCAAATATCGCCTGTCGTCAATATTCCTTGCTAATGTGCGCACCTTTTGTAACATTTGAAATCCGAGTCCCGCGTATATTTTCTATGCCGTTTCTTGAAGTATTAAAATGTGTAAGTTTGATTCTGAAATCATATCAAACTCTTCTTTAAAATGTCTGGCAATGTCCATGACTGGAGTCTTAACTGGTGGAGTGCTAAATTAACGTTGGCCCCGTCAAAATTTGCCCACATGTCTTTGCCTTATGACAAATTATTACAGAGTTTCAAGAGGTTCTGTTCGATAAACTGCAACAAGACAAGGCCATACAAAGAAAATAATTCAAGCGAATATGAAGCATAACGACAGAAGTAGAGACTCCAGCACGGGGAACCAGCGCACGTATCCACTTTGCCACCACTCTGTGGTGGCCGAGTGGATAAGTGTGCTAGTCTCTCACGCCAGAGGTCGTGGGGTCGATCCCATGTCGGGGAGAGTTCTCGAAGTGTCCGAACACTCTCTGTCAGCATCAGTTGTGGGGTGGGGTTTGATGCTGACATAGTGTGTCGTCCTATCGGGCGGAGACGTAAAATGGCTGTCCTCTGTGCGGAGAGAAACACACTCCGAGCAGGCTAAAGATCCCTTCGTAGTATTCGAGAAGAGCGAGGCCACGAAGTTGCCGCTACGCAGCTCTCCCCATACACCTGCGCCATTGAGTCAAGGATAAGATGCATAACTTGCTCGCCAATTCTTGCAAAACAAATAAGCTTACAAAAATAACGAAAGAAGTTCGATACCAGCTCTTCTGAATGAATCCAGAATATGGGTTCCTAGTACTAGGGCCGGACGATACTCAAAACTTAATACCGGTATCGGTATTAAAAAAATACCGCGGTATGCCGGTATATCGAAAACTGTTCAAAAAAATGAACATAAGTACCACAATCGAGGCTTGAGGCATCACAGTCGGAACGAATTAGCATGCTTTGATGATGGGATTCGAAAAACCTTTACCCAAGGCAGACGATATCAAAATTTATTATTTAAAAAAAAAGTTTATCAAATTTTCCCCAAAAAATTCTTCAAAAGAATATCATGTGACCCCCCCCCCCCCCTTTATTGGAACGATCTCAAAGAGCTCGTTCCAATGAGGGGTCACATGACATAGTTTTGTTGAAATCTTTGAAAATTACGTTTTCAACTGCTGAAATTGTATATTACGTGAGCACATGCAAACGATTTCTTGGGTAAAGGGATAACATTATTCATTCGGGGCTACAGTCAAAAAACTCAAGACATCTTGAAAATTAAATTGTGGGTAAATAAACAATGGCGATAAACCGATATTTTTGTATTTACACCGGTATTCATTCGATATTGGTTTGAATACAGGCATATATCGGTTCATCGATATACCGTGCAGCCCCACCTAGTACTAAACCAGATAGGATGAAGTCGCATGATCAAAACTCACTCAGTAACGATGTTGCAGCTTTCAACGGATTGAAAACCCCTTAAATTAAAAACGTATGTAACATATTCCCCTTGAACGTCCATGGAAGGTGCCAAGATTCATCAAATGTGGTCATCGATGGCTGGTGGTGTTGACTGTTCTCAATATATAAGTTGTACGTCCTTGCTGCAGCAGTGCACGCTAAAAACTAAATAGGGTTAACATTGGTTGAAGACAAGTGTATCAGCGACGTGCAGTACGCCTTAGTGCGCATCGTCACTGTGCCCCCACGTATATAAGTGGTATAACAATCGCGTATTAATTCCGATACACGCTAAAAACTAAAGTGTTAAAAACTACACTTGAAGTGCTGTATTTGACACTTACTAAGTGCTGAACTAGCACTTTGTTCAAGTGTAGATATCCCAGAACTTGACAGGTGTTACAATAATACCACTTGACAAGTGTAATGTCGCGACACTTAAAAGGAAACAACACAGAAGACGCGGATCAGACTCGAACTCTCGAGCCTGATCCGCGTCATCTGTGTTGTGTCCTTTTTAATTATGTACCCACCAAGCGCAAATCAAATTATGGACGATTCTGGAAGAACCACCAATGCTAGACACATAGGAAGTGCCATCCATTCAAGTTTCAGATGTCTGACGATTGTAATGTCTAAGTGCTTAAAGCATTGCACTTTGAGTGTTAAAATCAAACCCTAAGAGTTAGAATGGGTTTAACACCTTGAAAGTGTCAGTTGTAACATTTAGTTTTTAGTGTGTGGCTCTATGGTTACGGGTTGGACTTCAAAGCGAAAAGTCCACGGTTCGATCCTAAACCAGGGATTACTGCTTTTTGTGTTTTTGGGCAAGGCACTTCATCCCAACTGTCCGTGTGGGGCACGGTGGCGCTATGTACTAAAACGTTTTGCACGTATCTTCAACCAGTGCTAACTCTGCTTGTGCGGACTTAGTACGTGTGGGAGTCTGGCAGGTGCTCGCTGGTGCTCGGGGGTTCTCTCCGGGTACTCCGACTTCCTCTACCCGTAAAACTGTCTGACACGAGGTGACACTGGTTGTCGAAAGTGTCGTTGAACCCCAATAAATAAATAAATAAATTGGCTGCGGCAAGTCTCCCATTCTCGAATCTAGTGTATTTCGCTGAGCACTGAAATCTTGCCGACAATTTGGAAATACTCTCATCCTCAAAAGAAATCCATAATAAAATCCATTTAGAGATTATTATGAATCTAAAGTGATTTGCCTTGACGTGTCCCGTCGAGTTGACGGAATGTGACAAACCAGATCATTTTACTGTCATAATGATCTGTTTATTATACGCCGTTATGGAAAGTCACCTTTCACACTCGAAATTCATCTAAAATTGGTTAAGAACAATATTATACGATGGTGTTTATTTACACAAATGAACCGTGCCTAGAAACGGTTGGTAAATTGGGCGGACTCGATTGACGTTCTTCAGTGCCGTCTTCGTTCTGAGACCAACCATCTGATACGGAATCGGAAAATCACTCAGTGTGATCCGGCGATCAGGATTCGATGGGCGAAAAACACATCGTACCATTGATAGGTTTGTAATAAAAAACTTTACCTAATACAGCTTGGAGACGATACTGACAAACTTTTTTTGGAATAACAAAATATTTTTATTTTTAGTCCCCAAAACATAGCTTATGACCCTGCTTTCGAACGAGATCGAAGAACGAGTTCTGATGAAGGGTCATAAGCGATTTTTGGAGGAAAATAATAAAATTTGAAAGGTGATTCTTTGGAATAGAGCAGGCAGTTTTGGGCCGTAACCTTAGGTAAAGGGTTAAAAGAAAGGTGGCTAACCCTTCACTAAATTGATTGCAGGTTGCCATTTACATGCAGTGAGATTATACACTTCCGATATCCATTTTGGGAAATTATCTGCGTTCGAAGTATATAATTACCCCTAAATGACTATGTTGATGAACATAGTGGAGGAAATAAGAAGTTTGTCATACTGAGATACATGGCGGATATCGCGGGGCTTGTGACGTCATAACCATGGTGAGGTTACAGCGCATGGGCAGCGCATGTTGTTAGTGTAATCCGTGTTTCTGTCGCCCATTTTGTTTCTTATGACCGCCATCTTGGTTTCAGTGGTGTGAGTTGGCTGTTATGTGCAGCACCTAGTGATATGGGACTGGTTACGTGATATATATTGGGATGTGTTCCATTCAACTGGTGAACTGTGGTTGCATAACTTGGGAAGTATGTATGCATTTGATCATTTTTACCTTAGGGAACACCCTTGGTATTCATAAGCCGTACGCGGAACCACCCCGAGGGTGTTATGCTATACTATGAAGTTTTATGGGGTTTTATTCATTTATTGGTGTTTAAGCTAATACCGCAATATGGAAATGAAGTCAAGTTTTGTCAATCGTTTATACCCCTGTTGCCCATTTTAGAGGACTTCCAACCCAACCATTGGTGACTGGGTCCTATTTTACCAGTACAATAGACTTTGTTTACACAGTAAACAACCACTACTTCACTTTCCAGGGTTCCTCGCTGGGGTTTAGTAGGGGTTTAGTAGGTTTGTACGAATGTTTCTGCGCGTATTCTGGCACGTGAAAGAGCCTTTAACATGTTACAAAAATCCTCAGCATTTTAATCTATTTTGTCTGTTCCAAAATCTATGCTGGCAACCTTTTGAAGTGGGTTTCGAAAAGGAGATTCCATGAAACGTAGCAGTTTGATACAGAGATAGTGACATCAGCGATATTCGGTTGGACCTCACTAAGGCTTTCTCTCATAGCCATCATACGATATAACGACAATGTACGGCCCAAGAAAAAAGGTTTTGGTAAGAGGGATACCAACGAAGGTGATGTAGCCGTTTAATACCTGTATGTTTTATGATGGGCGTTAACAGACTGCAATCTAGCAAGTCCACTGGCTGAATAGTACAGAGGTGGCGGAAGCTCCAAAAAGTGTGTGTGTGTGTGTGTTGGGGGGGGGGGGGGGTCTACACCTTTCTGGGTACCGCAAGGATGTAGGATGTGGAAAATATTTTTCTTCGGGGGGGGGAATGTCAATGGTGGTGGGGAGGTGTATTCATGAAAGATATATAAATTTATATACACTACCCCTCATTCTTGAACCAACTCTATTTAAGACAGTAACCTCAAAGTATTTATTTTGTTTTGTTTTTTACTTAACCCTTAGAACCCTGGTGGTATTTTCCATGTCAATTCAATGACAGCAATTGGAAGAGGCTATATTCATTATTTGTGGGCAGACCAATTAATATTTTCAACGTGCAGCCTCAGGGTAAAAAACCGAAATATCGATTGGTCTTCCCCACGCATTCACTTTCCAGCTATCAAATTTAGAAAGTATCATGTTCATAGGACGGAAAAGCGGCCTCTCGGGTTCAAGGGGCTAAACATAACTTTGAAACGGTCCTTTGAAATATTACGCTCCATTTGGAGCCTTCTGTTTTTATTCAATAACATCTTGAAAATTAATGTGGTCATATATGTATAGGTGATGTGTAGTGACCATAGGGGGTTGTGTATGTTATGTCGGAAAATGCCGTTCGGGTACCTATAATTGGTGAAAAAAGCGTGTGTGTGTGGGGGGGGGGGGGGGGAGGGGGGGTCACATGCCCCCCTGCCCCCTGCCTCGGCTCAACCGCCCCTGGAATAGTACGATGTAAATAATGCTCTCACCCACTAGGAATATTTCCACCTTGGTTTAGCCCGGTGTAAAAACATGAATATGTAGATAATGTATGTTTTTAAAGTTCATAAAATGTTTATAAAAGTTCATTAAAGTTCATAGAAATAATATATGATAATGATATACGTATTAAAATTAACAATTTTGTTCTTTAAAAAGAAATAATTAGTTTCGCGTTATTCGTGACAAAAGATTAGATCAGAAATGAAACTATATTTTAATGCGGAGTTATCAGTTTTTCGTGTTCGCCTTCTAAATGCCATTTGGACAGTAATTGTCGGCTTTTTCCCATTGTAAAAATTCCACGGAAGATATATTTATACCTCATCAATGTCAAGGTACCCACTGATTATTCCGAAGTGCATATTATTCTTGGTACACCTCATGAAAATAACCATAAATATTATAAGTTATCTCCTCCAACATGTATGGTATATGGAGATTTAATACCTGGATGTCGGTTTTTAACCACCGAGCCGCAGGCGAGGTGTTTTAAATGAGACATCCAGGTATTAAATCTCCATATACAATACATGTTGGCGGAGATAACGTTTTAGTCCCGTTTGAAACACAATACAAACATAGTGGAAATGAATTTGTGGACACATTTCTCAGCTCCACAATCATTTGGACCAAATTCGTGATAATTGTTTTGTTTTTATAATCCCAGAAGACAACAGATAGAGTTACATCCCTTGGGTCGTCAAGGAAACGAGGTAAACAGTATTTTGTTGACATATCGTCCCCTGAGTTCCAATGTGTTCTGTGTGCTTATTGGCACATACAACACATTGGTACCCAGGGGACGAATTATTTGCTCTTATTTTATTTTTATGATTGCATTTTCGGAAATCTGATGATATTTGTGCTGTGCCTATTTGGGGGGTTTTGGGTTCGACTTTTGTAATGAGGCGATCGGAAGCGAAAAGCTTTCATTGAAACCATATACCCCCGATGTTTCGCGAGAGCTTATACACTGGATGTTGCACGCTCTCATATACCTTGGATGTTGGGCGCACCCTTTGCCATGGCTATTTGTCCAAGGCATTCTGACCAATCAAAAGACAGAATCTATCGGGATATAGGGACAAAACACATTATATTTTGTTTGACAGAGCTCGTACAGTTCTGTCAAACAATAACATGATAGGTTATTTCCCTCTTCCACATAACTGAGTTTTTTTTAGTTTAGACAATATTTATTTGTTCAACATTTCAAGAGATACAAAGTACAACATTGTTGATGGTGGGACCCTACAGCAAGCTGAAGAGCTTATACGAGGTCGTTTACCACGTTTGGCATTTACAATATAACGATATAATCTGATTAATGACACTCACACAGTTACATTTATATTGTTTTAAACTATGGAAATTAACATGAGAGGTACTGTAGGAAAAAAGAGAATATTGAATGAAGAAAGAAAGCAAGAAGCCAACTTGAGTGCAAACTGATCTAGTATTACAGAGAATACAAGTAGACTGTAATCACAGCATACGTGTAAGTTGGATATGGACTTTGCACAGGGAAGCCGTCTACGTTCTTACACATACACATACATATATACGCACGCACGCACGCACGCACGCACGCACGCACGCACACACGCACGTATATTTACATACATATGCATACATACATGCACTCTCACGTGCGCGCGCATGCACGAATCTATATACACTTACTAGAAGCGCTTTGAAGCTATAATATAATCCTGGACAAGGTCACAATTCGGAGCCATAGAGTAAGCCTGAAACACTTGGAGTAAAAGATAGTTGACCAATGGTACGGTTACGAATATTAAAGTAAAGAGGGCACTTTAACAGAAAAGTTTTTTTCTTCAATGTGAAGTAATTTAGTGAGGAATTTAGTGAGGAAATAAATTCTTTATCCATATATATTCCAGTATTTACACTGGTTTGAAACATGTTGCAACCTGCGGCAGCGTAAATTACGATAAAAACCTGGAACATACATGGATAACTCACATTATCTAACAATCATAAAGATTTTGGCTTGAAAACCACGAGAAACGGTACGTATCACATAATGTGTTCCGATTCCGTATCATTTCGACGACTCATTCTGATTCCGTATCACATAGACAACTCGTTTCCGGTAACGCGACAGCGACAGTTACGGGCGATTGGCTAAACGATAAATAGAATCTGCACAATTCAATATTACACCTACCCGGTTCCCGAGGATTGTACCCTCGTAAATTCAACCGGATCGTCATAGGAAGTGACATTGAGAGTAAATAATTTGGCAACATAACTTTGAAAAATTGCGGTCAACGCACTCATTGTTTGTCCAACTACACAACAATACAGTTCCATAAAATATGTTTTTTTAAAATCTTTTTCTCGCAAACATTATGTCCCTAAATTGGTGTTAATAATTTAAGATGTAATCTGTTTATGTGGCAGAATTGTTAGATAAATGAATTATCGTGATAATGTGCATGTACTGTGATTTGAATCAGATTCTCGGTGGTGTCCAAAAATGGGATCACAACTCGCCGGCAAAGCCGGCTCGTTGAGATCCCATTCTGGACACCACCTCAAATCTGATACAAATCACAGGACATGCACATTATCACGATAATTCATTTATCTTACAATTCTGTATATATCGCAATTAGAAGACGAGCAATTGACCAAATCTTGGTTTAGGTATTGCATTGGCAGACAGTGGTGCATACTGCGACCCATGTCGTTAGCATCCAGCACTGCTATGAAAGTGGCGATACAGGCTAGTGGTGGTGGGCATGGTAGGGTTTGAAGATAGAAATACCTTTAACAGTAGTGATTGAGCGTAGCAGTGATACTTACATCAGAGAGATGTCACTATGCGATGATATTGGAGGCGACAGTGGGTGAAGAAGGACACGGGACTGTCAACGTAGACCTGATAGTGGTTAGATCTCTTTAAGGGATGTCCTCGTAGGCCTCATACGATGAGAGGCGAACTGATAGTATTCGGTTTGGAAATGTGGAGGCAGACATGAGCTGATTGAAATGGGGCAATGTGGTTGTACCTTCATAAGCTTAGTAGAATAGTACTCGGGTAGAAGATACGTATTTTGGATATGTGGAGCATGAAAGGGTTAAGGATCAAACAGAACAGATTCTAAGCTAAACGTAGTGACAAAAAATAATTATGTTCAAAGGGAAAGACCCTTATACGATGCGGGAGCACACCGGGTACAATCAAGTTGAATCATCCATACTTCCAAAACTTAAAACTAGATCCCTTTGCATAACCATCACCACATGGTAAAGCAGCATAAGGCTTTAGGCCAACATCTGTTTTGTGGCTATAATGAACTGAAATGGGTACATATCGCCCTATTCGATAGGACACAGTACTCGAGTTTATTTCAACAAAACAGTTCCGCGTAACTGGATCAATCGCATTACGAGTTGCCACAGCAACCTCATGACACTATACCAACTAAAATTGCGTCCTCCAACAAACATAATAAACGACCCAAATACGTATTACCCTAAGAACAAACGCTATGCATGTGTAGTATTACCGCGTATCACAGTTGTAACGACTCCCCGTCCCCCAACATAGTCGCTCACATTTTCTATAATAGCATCTCACGTGACACCTACAATGCACCGCGGTATGACATGACGTCGCTTACTATGCCTCCACTAGTTCTCCAAACTGATGCTGTTGTGGAACATCATATAAATGCTCAAGTAGTACATCCCGTGCGCGGAAAGGCCTCCATTGCAGGACCTCGGATGTTACGTTACAAACGCAGAAAGCACTTGAAAACTGGAAAAGTAAAGCGATTTTGTTGATTGAACTACTGGACGTTCCCTTGCTAAACTTAGGAGGCCAAAATGTGTATATGACGCACTAGATTACTCTGGACATACTCCAATTGAAATTGAAACAAATCCTAAAATATACCCTCATTCTGTCGAAGGCATTTCGACCCACAGCGGCCACTTGTCTTATTTAGAAATCCAAGAGTACTGTGCTCCCCATTAATGGACGATGGAAAAGCGTGTCGCCTGACAATACGCGCTTTACGTCAGCAGTAGCACCATACATTTTAATTACGTCACAAGGCACTCTCCCATAAATTTTTACAAGGCAAACTTATGTGAGCAAAATTTCACAACCAACGACATTTTTGCCCTCTACCAGTTACACGTCTCGCTCAGAATCATCACACACGACGATTTCGGTTAGATCTGAAGACACGACATTTCAATCAGGACTTCGACGCGCTAACTAATACGCCCCCTTCGTTCGGAATTTCGGTTTAAAAGTGAAAAACATAACCTTACACTTTACCTAAAATAAGCTGCAGATCAAGACTACTGATATGTGTTCCATAATAACTGAGAATAACTTTTCTCTGCTTGTCTATATCTTATGGAAGCTTGTAGGAAGGAGCTCGTCCAATTCGATGACATAAGCTATGGTCCAGAATGTTTGCGTAAGAACGGGTGCATTTATCAAGTTCATATCCAAAGGGTTAATCGAGATAAAAAAGGTCTTGAAACTCAAGGACATAATATTAGTAATTCGTACAGTCTGGACTAATAGCTCTCATTTTAATAAAAGTTTTTTCCACTGTTATTGAAATTCTAGCTTGCTTCAGTTCTTTTCAAATAAATATTCGAGAACTGACAGTTTTCCCAAGAAGTTTTTGACTTTACTATACAATATTACCCGCAACAAATTTTAATACTCATCATTCGACGACCAGCGCTAAAACTGTAAGGCTGAAAAATGGGCAAGAATAAAAGCACCTTTGGAAAGTAAGTAATAACAAATTCGTTTTTTAACCCTTTACCTAACATGAAAAGCAGACGACACTTGCAAAAAAAATTCTTGAATAACTAAATTTTTTCATTTTTTGTCTCAAAAACATAGGTTATTGAACCCTCGTTGGAACGAGCTCGACGAGCTCGTCCAACGAGGGGTCATAACCTATGTTTTTGAGACAAAAAATGAAAATATTTTGAAAATTAATTGGCGATTTTTGAGAATAGCGCTGGCCGGTTTTGGCCGTTACGTTGGGTAAAGGGTTAACAGAACACAGACCTGGGCATACATGCACAAACATCTTCTCTCACGCGTAAACCCATCTTCTGCTACATACAGTAGTACACACTCACGCGCAATCACACTCGCAAAACATGCTCTTTTTTATTAAAACCGACTCTAACAGACTACCGCAAGACGCATCCCACACCCATCCTACACCCCTGCTATTATTTTTGCAAACCCTTCCTAAGTAGTTCATTCTATATATGATGAAGTTTTTTATACAGGGCTGGAAACAGAATGCGCGCATATACTTGAGCTCTCACGAATCCTGTATGTTTTTATTATTTCTTTTTATTTTAATTATTTTATATTTTTCTTTTGTTTTGGAGGGGTTTTTTTTGGTTTGTTTTTGTTTTTGTTTTTATTTTTGTATTTACTTCTTTTTAATTATTGTAATGGTTCTACCTTAATTCGGGAAGCTGGCATAACTTATTTTTGTATTTACTTCTTTTTAATTATTGTAATGGTTCTACCTTAATTCGGGAAGCTGGCATAACGACTGAGACGTAGTTAGTAACAGTCAGAACATTCAGAAACCTTTGATCAAACACAAGAAGAGTTTTCGTCCGTGTTGTACTTCCACAGAACATGGGAACCACCAGCCCTTCTCACGCACCCACACCCCCGCAGCATTACAAATATTTTTTATTGGGGTTTAATACACTTTTGGTGTAGGACAGTTTTACTTGTGGCGGAACTCCGCACAATGAGGGTTACCATTGATTGAAGGCAAGTGTATAATCGACGTGCCGTACACTTAGGATACAGCTCAACTGTGTCTCTGTGTAGGCAGTCGGGATGAGCAACCTTGCCCAAGGGCAGAACGCAGTTACCCAGGGCGGGGATCGAACCCTGAAATTTTCGGCTTTAAGTCGAATGCGGTAACCACTGAGCCATCGCGCTCCCTACAATATAAATATTCACACTCGAAAAAAGTCAATTTTTATCATACTCAACGTGCCTACCCTACAACACATTTTCAAATATCTTACCTCCTACAAGTATCTGGGAATTTCATTGGTTCAAAGACGTCACATGCAGACTGTATATAAAACCATATACTGCCTGTCAACATCAATATACGATGACAGCTATGGGTAATCTCCACTTTGTTCGTTGATTATTCAAAATGGCGGCAGCCGATAAAATCTTCAAGTTGAAAGATTGAGTGTTGGAAGTCCATATTTGGTCTGAAGTGCAGGTTAGGCAACTTAAAAGGCTTCATATTCTGTAGATGTGTGTCATGTTATCTTCATATCCCATGTTCTGTGGACAAAACTATTTTGTGTGGATGTACACAACGTGAAACTGTTTGGTATGTATGAATTTGCTTTGTTACAATTTATGGGAGAGTGCCTGATGGCACTGTCCCATAAACTGTAACAAGGCAAAGACACGTGAACACATTATGAGAATTCTCTCATTTAATTTTGATCGCTGTTGTTATTAGTTCTGTGTATCGATGCAGCAGTCGGTAAGATATATTCGTTACACAGTTTGTTGGTTGCCTAATATAGTATATATGGTGTCAGTTAATTCCATATTGGACTCGAGCTTCGCTCTCGTCCGATATGAAATAAACTGACACCATATATACCATATTAGGCCACCAACAAACTGTGTAACTAATAATATCCACAGTCATTGCGTTTGCACTTGCGCTGTTGAACGTTCCCTGGAGATGACTTTTAACGGGTGATGTAACTTTTCTCCAATCTCTTCTGCATGTATTATTTGGCAAACAAAATATGTTTCAACGAGCAAGACATC
This sequence comes from Pictodentalium vernedei, assembly GCA_031216915.1. Taxonomy (NCBI): domain Eukaryota; kingdom Metazoa; phylum Mollusca; class Scaphopoda; order Dentaliida; family Dentaliidae; genus Pictodentalium; species Pictodentalium vernedei. Next base: position 787,729,895 of record CM062297.1, read on the forward strand.
CTTACATGGCTGCCCCCCCCCCCCCCCCCCCGCATCCCCAGGTATGTGTCGTGGGTTTGGGGTTTTATTCTTTCTAAAAATTTTGAAACAATCCTGCACGAGGAGAAACCCGATGAACGCAGAGAAAACCCATCGAACAGCAGTAATTAACAAACAGCATTGATTTTAAGCAACCCGAATAGACACAGAGCTCGCAATTGTAAAGAAAACTGGCCGCAGGCCTCGATTGTTATCCTTCCGCGATGGCACAAGTGCCATATCGATTAACCCATTCACACGCATGTGTGTCGTTCTGTGTTTATAAAACGCCTTCGCGTCAAAAAACAATTATTAGGACACTCAGCAATTCATTCATCAACTCGTTCTCTGCGTTCCAATATACTGGCACATAGAAAACATTGGAACGCAGGGAACGAACTATCAGCACAAAAGAACACATTTTATCGCCAACCAGATTTGCGAGGGGAGCCCGTGTAACTATGTTTAGCTATCGTTAGCGATTCAAATTGTAATTGCGGTGCATGCTTTGTAGAAAATTCCAGTGAATTTCGCTTCTATTTAAAAATACTCCGTCAACGATTTCCGTGCGGAACAAATTTGCGGAACAAATTTTCATTTTTCTCATGATTTTGTGTTGCTGAAGATGGGATTACATAGAGCGGGCTTGTAATAAACATTTGTTTGCGATGCGAGCGAAGTGATGACGTGACAAGTGTTCAACTCGGTCTGCAATTTCCGCATATTATGATTCCTGTAATTTGTCTCTGCTGTCCAACAAACACAATAAGTACCTAAACTGAACAAAATAACCAAATCAAAACATACAATCAATGAACGTTGTGAGTCGCTGTAAGTTGGTCTCAGTATAGGTTATTACTTCCCTAAGAGTCCTGCGAATATTCGAGATTCAATTCGATATCGATGGGAGTGCGGGAGCGCGGTGGCTCAGTAGGTAGAGGTGCAGGCTGCAAGCCGAGAGGTCCTCGGTTCGAATCCCACCTGCGGCAACCGCGTTGTGTCCTTCGGCAAGACACTTCACCCCCATTGCCCACGTGGGGGCACGGTGGCGTTGTGTACTAAGGCGTATTGCACGTCGATGGTGCACTTGTCTTCAGCCAATGCTAACCCTGCTTGTGTGTTAGCATGTTGGGGAGCTGACAGTTGCTCGCCGTTGCTCGGTGGTTCTCTCCGGGTGCTGCGGCTTCCTCCACCCGTAAAACTGTCATGGTCAGGATTAGCCATTGTGCAGAAATATGTGACCTCAAACACCAATAAATAAATAAATTCGATATCGATACCATACGTCTGCTTCGAGGTCAGTCTCAAGATTCGATGTTTTCGAATCTCTCGTTCTAACTTCAATCTGTTACATTTCCAACAAAAAACGGATAAAATTGTCTTTAGACAATTCATTCATGTGGGCTCAATTCCTATTTAAATGAGTAACTGACAATGTTTAATTGTTAGGTAAGAAGTGAATTTTGCCCAGAACATTACCCATAGTTTTAGTTTTTGAAGGCTTAATTTGTTACTATTCACGTTCTTAAGAACGTGAATAGTAACAAGTTAAGCCTTCAAAAAACTAAAACTATGGATAATAGGCCTAGCTGCGACGGTGCTGCAGAGAATATTTATTTATTGGTGTTTAAGGTGTTTACTCAGTCTTCTAAGAGTTATCACAGTGTTCAGTAACTTCCGTTTGGTGCAATATGAAATAACTTGTCTTTTAAGATTCGATTCGAGGTTGATTCGAGATCGATATCAGAGACACGATTCGATTCGAGATTCGATTCGATTCGAAAAAGAAAATTGTGATTCGCAGATCCTTAACTTCCCTAGCAGGTTCCGATGTGGTGTATTGAAGTCAATACCTCGATCTGGGCATATATTGATGACTCCGAAGGCCGAGTCGATATACAGCCCAGGCACGCGATAAAGAGAAGGTCACAACTCCCCGGGTGGCTATGACCAATTTAGCAATTTATCCTACAATATCGCCCCAAAAAGTTACCAACTTGCTTGCATGTCATTTAAAAGGGGACTATTTTACTGGGCGCGAACCAAAACACGACGCAGATTCGTGGAAATATTTTCGCTTCCTTTTCAGTTAAGCGTAAAATAGTATATGTATATTAAATCGTGTAATATACTCGTTCAACTGTAAGGCTCAAACAAAAGGCGCCACAGTGACCTGAAGTAAACTGTAAAGAAAAATTCGTCATGAATCATTTATTACTAATATTATCAGTTCATTGCAACGCTGCCACCCTGTATAGTGTCTAAACATTAACCCTTTCAACAATTTAAGAAACTTTAGTTCGAAGCTTTAACGATCAAAATAGACCAGCGGTACACAACACCGATGCTAACTTATCATAAAGTGTTTTAATTGTTTTTGTTTTCGGAACAATCAGTTTATAATACAGAGAGGATGTCTAGTGTTTTTGAGTGGATACCGAACATTATCTCATGAGTGACCGAGACAAATGTTTATTTTTCGTGAGCGCTAGCGCGAGCGAAAATAACCCTTTATCTCGGACACAAGTGAGATAATTTTTGGTATCCACTCAAAAACACTAGATTTTCTTTTTATTATACGCTTTTTATAAGAATCTGATAATTCCACTCGTTTCAACCATGAGTTGATGCATGAAAGTAAACAGCGCAACGAATCATCGAAACAAGCAAGTGATTTGGTTGATACTTGGAACAAATAGCGTCTTGCAATCTAATTCAGTTGGCGGGTTTCTAGTTCAAACATGGTCTGAAAGTCCGTAATATAAGTTTTTGATTTGGTACGTCCTTTGAAAGGACGTACCAAACCAAAAACGTATATTGCGGACTTTCAGGCCATGTTTGGACTAGCGGGTCTCATGCATCAATTCAATGTGAATACGTGTTGAATTATTGCTGGAAATGATAGGTATCCACTCAAAGACACTAGATTTACTTTTCATTATATGTTTTTAGAACCAATTGTTCATTTTCAGCGATAATTTGACTCGTATTCACCTTGAAGTGATCCATTTTAAATGATACCGTGAAAGTGAAAATGTCTATATCTTCACAGTGGAGGATACGGTTTCTATCTTTTCGCAATTTCTTCGATAATCTATCGTTTAGCGTATAATAAATAAAGAGAACACGACAACGGTAGAGTCCCGTGGAAAACTCCAACAAGGGACCTTGATTTCTGCCCCCTTCTCTTCTCCCTCCCTCGTACAGTTCCTGAGTTGTATTCTGTATGTATGCTAAGACTAAACTTAAATTAGGCGAATGAAGAAAAGAAAACTTAGCACCTTTGTGTGCGTTTCATTCATGACATTACGTCAATTAATGCGTAGCGACCAATCAGATGCGTTCTTAAATGCCATTCTTACAGGAATATGATGTATCTAGCACATTTTTCAACTATACACAAAATCGAATATCGTACTTTATTACACCCCTAACGTCTAATTATAATAGGAATCGAATACAGAACACAGCTCGAGTAGAGTACGGTGGATAGAACTCAACGACACTTGAAGTTTTTCATGTATTTCACGCGCGCCGTCAACACTCGTGAAGTTAAGGAAAAACTCCACCTCGGATCGTTGATTCCAGTGCAACGTCTTCCATCCTCGCTGTGGTCTGTCTTAACCCTTTACCTAACATGAAAAGCAGACGACACTTGCAAAAAAATTTCTTGAATAACTAAATTTTTTCATTTTTTGTCTCAAAAACATAGGTTATGACCCCTCGTTGGAACGAGCTCGTTCCAACGAGGGGTCATAACCTATGTTTTTGAGACAAAAAATGAAAATATTTTGAAAATTAATTGGTGATTTTTGAGAATAGCGCTGGCCGGTTTTGGCCGTTGCGTTGGGTAAAGAGTTAATACACAGAATGATCGTGTGTTACGACCCATAATGTAATAAATGCCCATAATGTAATACCTACCCATAATGTAATACAAAAAATGCCCGTAATGTAATACGTACCCATAATGTAATAAAAAACGACCCATAATGTAATAAATGTAATAACGTGTAATAAATGTTAGGCGCCCATAATGTAATAAAATTCACAAAAATTTAGATACAAATTACACTCATCCAGGCCCGTAATGTAATAAAATTCTAAGCTTGATTTTTGTTTTTTCTCTTTACTCCAAAAGTGCATTCGGCTACTTATGACACATCCTACGCCTCCGTCAATGCTGCCAATGGCCCCTATGCCGTACACAGCCAACACGTATGGGTGTGTTGGGATTACGATGGAGAGTATTCCGGGACCTGGGGCGGGTATTCTCTGCTCTGAGTGACAGGCATTATTCCTTTTCTATTTGTACCACCCACGCAAACGATTTCCTCGATAGCCTCTACTGCCCTGCCACAACCATATGGGTCTACCTTACCAGACATTCAATAATTTCGATTCCAGGATGGTCATTTATAACTGCAATCATCATATTCGACCGGCTGTTCACTTGTGGGTAGCAGGTTCCTGCTGTTAATAAATGCAAGTGACTGTGACCAAAGTTGCTGGGGCAGAGGGTGGAGTGGGGTCCGGGTGCACAATGACCGGATAGTGGAGGGGGCGGGGGGGGGGGGGGGTAGTGTGGGATACAAGGAAAAGATAGAACAGAAGCAAGACAAATCAAGCGGCGCAGAGGAATATCGGGAGGCGATATGGTGAGTGTACTGGTATTGGGATAGGGGATATCCTATAGCTCGATGGGATTTGGATTAGGCTACTTTGCTCCAAATTAAGCGTACGATCTATAATCTGTCTCTCCAATTTTCACTACCTGAACAAATTAGTCATTTCCCTGTACTGTACTACTATAAGTTCATGTCGCACCCACCGCACCTGGAAACCAAGCAGCCCGATCACAGGATGACACTTAATAACGACCACATCATAAAATATGCTACAAGTATCCTAGTATAAGTAACTTGGTACTGGTATCATGGTAGTGCCATGGTACAGGTACCATGGTAGTAACATGGTACATGTACCATGGTAAAATTTGAGGAGTACCATGACACAAGTACCCTGGTATAAGTAACATGGTACCAGTACCATGTTACTTATACCAGGGTACTTGTATCATGGTACTCCTCATCATTTAGTAACACGGTACAGGTACCATGGTAAACGATGTGGGGTACCATAGTACTTGTACCATGGTACAAGTATTGTGGTATAAGTACCGTGGTACTGGTATCATGGTAGTACCATGGCACATATGTATGGCACCACGGTTTTTACCATGGTATTCTGTGCCAGGTAACACCATGGTTCAAGTATGGTAAAAATCACCACGTTATTACGGTCTTGGTACTACCCTGGTATTACCATAGTAATACCATGGTACTACCATGGTACAGGTACCATGGTTGTACCAGAGGCCAAAATACAGTGGTACATTATACCATGGTAAAACCACGGTACATTTTTATAAGGAGTGTACCACCGGGGGCCGGTTATCTAAGTGATTTGGGCGTCGTTTCCGAGATGCTATAGTCCCGACATCAACTCCCGGTCAAATGTGTCCTGAACAAGGCTTTTCATTGCCATTGCTCGCCTGGAGGAATGGTGGCGCCGTGTGCTAATACGTGCCAAAGGCTGAAGGTACACATGACTTCAATCAGTGCAAACCATGCTTCTGTGGGATTGTCACAATGGACAACTGAAAGTGATTTGCCGCTTCCCATTGGTTCTGCCCGGGTACTCCGGCTCCCACCAGAGGGGATGAAGTGTCTTGCTCAAGGACACAACTCGGTGCACTCGAGATCTCGCTGTCGCAACCTGTCGAACCTGAGACGACGTGGTCGCGAACACATTACTCTAACCACTGGGTACCATGTTACTACCATGGTACATGTATCATGGTACTACCGTGATACCAGTACCATGCTACTTATACCAGGATACTTGTACCATCTTTTACCATGGTACTTGTACCATGGTGCTACCATGATACTAATACCGCGGTACTTATACCAGGGTACTTATACCAGGGTACTTGTCCTCCCATCTTTTACCATGGTACCTGTACCATGGCACTTCCACTTATAATACCAGGGTACTTTTACCATGGTACAAGTACCCCACATCGTTTACCGCGGTACCTGTACCATATTACTACCATGGATCGCACCCTGATATGTGAACATTGTGTGCTTGTACATCCATTTTGTACCATGGTAGTACTATGGTGGTACCATGGTACACATGAATTGTACCATGGTAGTACCAGGCTGTACCATGTTTATACCAGGCTGTACAATGGTATTACCATGGTAGTTCCATGGTACACCATGGTAGTATCATGGTACTTTTTCATAAGGGCATTGGGTAGTTTAGTGAAGAACCGTGTGTGATCACCCCATCCCAAGCCCATCCCACCCCACCCCACCCCACCCCGGAAACATCACCCCATTAGTGTACCCATTTCACTCGGTAGTTTAGTGAAGAACCGTTCACTCGGTAGTTTAGTGAAGTGTGTCTGGTCGCTCACTATTACTACATCGTTACATTGAGCAACATGAAATTTTGTATGCTCAATCACCTATCCTCGGCGAGTGTTCTAAGGTGATTCATGTCCCCAGGGGTCTCCTCCTATGGGGTGTTCTCTAACTACTCTTACAACGTTACAGTCCGCAGCACCAAACTTGGTTTGAACAATCCTCTACCCCAAAAGGAGTGACCTAAGGGGGTTGATATCCCCGGTGTGGGGCGCAACGTGTTGCGGTGGGGTGGTGAGTGATATTCCGGGGTACCTTGAGACCCACGACCATTAAACCTGGTTTGACCGATCCCCTACCCCAACCAGTCCCCTAATTGGGTTGGGGGTGGGGGTGGTGGAGGTTATTATCACACATGGTTTTTCACTAAACTACCCAGTGAAACGGGTACAATAATGGGGTGATGCCCCGTGGTGGGGTGGGGTGGGGTGGGTGGAAGTTGGGTTTGGGGTGGGGGTGGGGTGATCACACACGGTTACACCCAGCTAGACTATATATATATATATATATATATATATATATATATATAACTTCGTCAAATTGCCGTCATGCTCGGAAGTTTACTTCCTTCTAAGCGGCTTTCATTTTTGACTAATACTTATTCCGTTACGTTAAGTGCCGTACCAATGTGTATCGCGTCATGGGAACGTAAAATTTAGCGTCACGCTGATCCTAATTGTTGAATGGGAATTATAAAATTGATCGTGATACGCGTACGTCTTACAGATCGATTTATTATTTGGCAAGTGGCTGCCTAGCTCCTAATCACGAACCCGTCTATAAAATCGCCGATGCATATCTTCCTTGGGTGGCAACAAGTAAAGATATGTTCCGCATTACACGTTGTTCACTGTTTTTAATTGTAAATTATGGACAAACAAGACCGTATCATATCTTCCTTAGGTGGTAACGAGTGGAGATATATTCCGCGTTATTGCGCGCATTTTTTGTTCTCAGCCTAAGAATTAGAAGCATTCAATCATTTATCTCAACCTCGCCCTGGTAACAGAGGCAGAAGCGAGTTCGCAGGCAGTATTCACACATTCAACCATTCCTTGACCCGAATTGTTCAAACGCGTTGTTCTCCATATTCAAGTGTATTGCTTGTAAACCACCGTATCATATCTCCCTTGGGTGGTAAAGATATGTTCCCCGTTTCATGTTGTTCCCCGTATCCGAGTCTATTACGCGCAAAATAACTGTATCATATCTTCCTTGGGTGGCAACAAGTAAAGATATGTTCCGCGCTTCACTTTGCTTTTTGTATTCAAGTGTAAATTATGAAAAAATACCGTATATCTTCCTTGGGTGGCAACAAGTAAAGATATGTTCCGCGTTATTACGTAAAAAACAAATATGAATTAGACACTATTTCTAAAACCTCGCCCTGGTAACAGAGGCAGAGGCAAGTAAGTTCGTATACCGTATTCACACATCCAAACGCGAATCACACATAAAATTTCTTAGAAAATGCCAGGAAGAAAATATAATACCGCGAGGATTCAAAGTGAAATGGAATATGACATCGGATGTCAGTGGAAGACGAAAATCGGAATATGAAAACCTTTTAAATGAAACATCAGAGAGACTGGTAGATATTACGCGATTAGAATTCGAGGAACAGTTGGGTCTTCTGAGGGATGAGTTCGCGAAGTTAGAAAATTCGATAAATTCCCGTTTCAACATCTCGGATAAAGAGGCAATTCTGAAGATAATAAAGAACCATGGTGATAAAATCCAAGTCCTTACTGAAAGAACAAAAGATAAGAAGATAGCGGGACTGGGAGATTCAGACGGTACCGACCTACCTGGAAAGAATGTATCGCTGTTGGAAATAAATAATGTGTTAAAAGTATTAGGAATAAAATTACAGAAGAAACTTCCCAGCCACACTGATATCGCAACACACAACATTGAACTGAGAAGGCAAGGGTTTGGATTGCAAAATGTTAGAGCTGATGGAAATTGTTTTTATAGATGCATCAGCAAAATCTGTACAGGCGATGAGGAATATCATCATGTAATACGGAAACGAGTAATGGAGTATGTGGAACATCACGCGAAAATAATGTCTAAATATATAGATGGGCCAGTATCAGTATTCATTAGAAACAGATCAAAAACGAATGGTAGTATTGAGAGCTGGGCAACAGATGAGGATATAATAGGTTTGGTGAATATGCTGGGAATAGGGATTCATGTATATTGTAAGTATGGTCAAAATTACAGGTGGGTGCGATTCGAACCTGAAAAACCGGTGAGTACAAATGAATTAAATTTCTATCTCTTTTTGAATGATTCTCATTTTCAGGTTGCACAAATGATTGGAAGTATGAAAAAGACAAATGGGCCTAAAACAATCAAATACAAATACTTGCAGTCACAAAATATTTCCGCGTTCCGTAGGGATGAAACAAAACTGAATCCCCGGGGTTATTCCAAAAAAATTACCGACAAAAAGTCTAAGAAACCCTCCAAGAAGGACGAATCTGTGAATCCCCGGGGTTATTCAAAACAAATTACCGACAAAAAGTCTGAGAAACCCTCCATAAAGGATGAATCTGTAGAAGTTAAGAATATGAGCGATGATCAAAATAACATGTATGTAGATATAAAGAGTAAAATTCTGCACAACGAAACTAAAATAAATCAGCAAAATAACGTGTTTAATTTATCCGGTAAGAAACTAACAAAACACCAAAGAACATTACTTAAAAGGGGTCTCAAGTTTGTCCCAACGGAAAGAACTTTGGATATAGCGAACCTTATCGTTGAGATAAAAGAATGGGAGCGAAGAATGCGACTATGTGAGTATTTCCTAGACGATAAACAGCAATATATTAATGATAAATTTAAAGAGAGTAACCCGTGGACCCCTAAAGAAGGTAGAGATAAGCACCTTGACCTTTATTTAGAGATAGTACGGGAAGATATTTTGAAGGGCATAAAAAAACGCGTGCGAAACAACATAACAAAAATGGAAGAGAAGGCTCTGAAGGAGTTGTTAAATGATAATACAATAGTCGTGCGACCAGCCGATAAAGGGTCTGGAATAACCGTTTTGGATGCAAGTAAATATGAAAATGAGATCTTGATGGAATTGGGGGACCAAACAACATACAAAGAAGTACCTGTAAATCTGACAGAGAAAATAACAAACAGGATTAAAAGCCAACTCAAAAAACTAGAAAAAAACAAACTGATAGACAAAAAAGTATTAGCGTACATGATACCTAAGCAGCCACAGGCTGGTAGAGTAAAAGGTAACCCCAAAATGCATAAAAATGAAGCCCCTTTAAGAACAATAATTTCGGGAATAAACCACCCAACAGAGAAAATAGCAGAAGTGATGGAGTCTGAATTAAAACAACACGTTGAGTCATTACCATCCTACATACGCGACACCACACATTTCTTGAACAGACTGGACAGTATACCCCAACCACTCCCTGAAAACAGCATAATGTACTGTATGGACGTCAAGAAACTATATCCAAGCGTCCCACGTAATGAAGGTATATTAGCATGTAAAAAAGCACTAGAAAACTCTAAAGGAAAATTATTCCCAACAGAGATAGGTCTTAAACTAATAGAAACTGTTTTGGACAACAACAATTTTTCATTTAAAGGAAGACATTATTTACAAACCGACGGCGTTGCAATAGGCTCGCGATTAGGGATGAACTATGCGTGCACATATATGGGTGAATGGGAAGAGAAACTGTCAAAAGCATCGAAGTTACACCCCCTTGAACAGGTACGGTACGTTGATGATATCTGGGGAGTATGGACGCATGGGTTGGAGTCTCTGAAACAATATCATTCTTTGGCAAATACGATACATCCAAGAATACAGGTTGATTTAAGGTGGTCTGAAAATGAGATAGAATTCTTAGACACGATAGTCAAAATTGAAGACGGATTTCTTAAAACCGGTTTATATACAAAACCCACGGACACGCATCAATACCTACACGCAAAGTCAGATCACCCAATCAACACTAAAAGAGCGATACCATATGGAATAGCTTCAAGAGTAAAAAGAATTTGTTCCGATAATGCTGAATATGAATGCCACAAAAATGATATAAAACAACACCTGCATGCCAGAGGTTACGATGAAAAGTTTGTAAGCGAACAACTAGAAAAGGTCGATCAAATCCAGCGCAAACAGTTACTTGAAAAACGATCCAACAAATCAACCGGCGAAAGAGTCCCGTTTGTGGTCACCTACTCGCGGCGCCTCCCCGACATCGGGAAAATAACGCGGGAGCGAATGCCCATTTTACACCGCTCAAAACGCATGAAGTTGGCATTCGAAAAACCTCCCCTGATTTCGTACAAAAGATTGAAAAATTTGGGAGATATCATAGTCCACAGCAAGCATAATAAAATGTTCAACAATCAAGGGACGGGATCTGATAGATGCGAGAGAAAATGTGCAAGGTGTGGGTTTATGCTCCAAACAAAACAATTCGCAGACAAGAACGGGACGGCCTACCACATAGGAAAAAAAATCACCTGCATGTCCAGGAATGTGATATATGGGATTTTCTGCGACAAGTGCAATGAAGTTGTGTACGTGGGAGAGACGGGGACAAAATTGTATGAGAGAATGCAAAACCACCTGAGTAGAATAAAACTTGAGGTTATGGATGAACCGATACCACATCATTTTCTGACGAAAAACCATAGTATAAACAATTTTAGGATTATTGGGATTGAACAAATTAATAAACAAAATACAGCTTACAGGAGGGGTCGTGAAGCATTTTGGATTAACAAACTTCAAACACTAGAACCCAATGGGCTCAATAGACAAGAATAATTCCAAATATTCTCATTTATAAACTTGCTGAACGGGGGGGAGGGGGGGGGGGAGGGGGGGTGGATATAAATTAGTGTACAGAGCAATTACACCTAAACACGCATTGGTGGTGAACATAGCGTGTATATGTTGTGAGATTATGATCATTTGGTATATGCCAGTGCGTACATCATGTGTATGTGGTGTGGGGGGGGGGGGGGGGGAGTATGGAACCCTAGCCTACGATTGTCGGTGTAGACATTATAGGAGGGATTGCCCTTAGATCAGTGGTGGAGGGCATATATATGCTGCAATAGTGGGTGGGGACAAGACATTTACACACCCTGGAAGGATCGTCCGGGGGGGGGGGAGGGGGTTATTACTACGCAAGGAGGGTATAAAAAAATTATATTTTCCATCAGCGGTATTGATGTCTGATTGACGCGGGTTGGGTACGGGGGCGGAGATATGGAGGCGCGCTTTTAAATGATTGAATGATTCGGGCCAAGGAGTGGTTGGATGTGTGAATACGGTATACGAACTTACTTGCCTCTGCCTCTGTTACCAGGGCGAGGTTTTAGAAATAGTGTCTAATTCATATTTGTTTTTTACGTAATAACGCGGAACATATCTTTACTTGTTGCCACCCAAGGAAGATATACGGTATTTTTTCATAATTTACACTTGAATACAAAAAGCAAAGTGAAGCGCGGAACATATCTTTACTTGTTGCCACCCAAGGAAGATATGATACAGTTATTTTGCGCGTAATAGACTCGGATACGGGGAACAACATGAAACGGGGAACATATCTTTACCACCCAAGGGAGATATGATACGGTGGTTTACAAGCAATACACTTGAATATGGAGAACAACGCGTTTGAACAATTCGGGTCAAGGAATGGTTGAATGTGTGAATACTGCCTGCGAACTCGCTTCTGCCTCTGTTACCAGGGCGAGGTTGAGATAAATGATTGAATGCTTCTAATTCTTAGGCTGAGAACAAAAAATGCGCGCAATAACGCGGAATATATCTCCACTCGTTACCACCTAAGGAAGATATGATACGGTCTTGTTTGTCCATAATTTACAATTAAAAACAGTGAACAACGTGTAATGCGGAACATATCTTTACTTGTTGCCACCCAAGGAAGATATGCATCGGCGATTTTATAGACGGGTTCGTGATTAGGAGCTAGGCAGCCACTTGCCAAATAATAAATCGATCTGTAAGACGTACGCGTATCACGATCAATTTTATAATTCCCATTCAACAATTAGGATCAGCGTGACGCTAAATTTTACGTTCCCATGACGCGATACACATTGGTACGGCACTTAACGTAACGGAATAAGTATTAGTCAAAAATGAAAGCCGCTTAGAAGGAAGTAAACTTCCGAGCATGACGGCAATTTGACGAAGTTATATAAAATATTTGATGAAGTGTGTATATATATATATATATATATATATATATATATATATATATATATATATATAACTTCGTCAAATTGCCGTTATGCTCGGAAGTTTACTTCCTTCTAAGCGGCTTTCATTTTTGACTAATTGTTATTCCGTTACGTTAAGTGCCGTACCAATGTGTATCGCGTCATGGGAACGTAAACTTTAGCGTCACACAGATCCTAATTGTTGAATGGGAATTATAAAATTGATTGAGATACGCGTATGTCTTACAGATCGATTTATTATTTGGCAAGTGGCCGCCTAGCTCCTAATCACGAACCCGTCTATAAAATCGCTGATACATATCTTCCTTGGGTGGCAACAAGTAAAGATATGTTCCGCATTACACGTTGTTCACTGTTTTTAATTGTAAATTATGGACAGATCTTCCTTAGGTGGTAACAAGTGGAAATATATTCCGCGTTTTATGCGCAAATTTTGTTTTCAGCCTTAGAATTAGGAGCATTCAATCATTTATCTCAGCCTCGCCCTGGTAACAGAGGCAGAAGCGAGTTCGCATGCAATATTCACACATTCAACCATTCCTTGACCCGAATTGTTCAAACGCGTTGTTCTCCATATTCAAGTATATTGCTTGTACAATCCCCGTATCATATCTCCCTTGGGTGGCAAAGGTATGTTCCCCGTTTCATGTTATTCCCCGTATCCGAGTCTATTACGCGCAAAATAACCGTATCATATCTTCCTTGGGTGGCAACAAGTAAAGATATGTTCCGCGCTTCACTTTGCTTTTTGTATTCAAGTGTAAATTATGCAAAAAATACCGTATAATATCTTTCTTGGGTGGCAACAAGTAAAGATATGTTCCGCGTTATTACGCAAAAGCAAATATGAATTAGACACTATTTCTAAAACCTCGCCCTGGTAACAGAGGCAGAGGCAAGTAAGTTCGTATACTGTATTCACACATCCAACCACTCCTTAGCCCGAATCATTCAATCATTTAAAAGCGCGCCTCCATATCTCCGCCCCAGTACCCAACCCGCGTCAATCAGACATCAATACCGCTGATGAAAAATAGAATCGTTTTATACCGTCCTTGCGTAGTAATAACCCCATCCCTCCCCCGCCCGATCTTTCCAGGGTGTGTAAATGTTTTGTCCCCACCCACTAATGCAGCATATATATGCCCCCCCCCCCACCACTGATCTAAGTGCAGCCCCTCCTATAATGTCTACACTGACAATCGTAGGCTAGGATTCCATACAGCCCCCCCCCCCCCGCCCCCATATACACATGACGTACGCATTTACATATACCCAATGATCATAATCTCACAACATATACCCGCTATGTTCAACATGAATGCGTTTTTAGGTGTAATTGCTCTATACACTAATTTATACCCCCCCCCCCCCCCCCCCCGGTTCAGCAAGTTTATAAATGAGAATATTTGGAATTATTCTTGTCTATTGAGCCCATTGGGTTCTAGTGTTTGAAGTTTGTTAATCCAAAATGCTTCGCGAAACCTCCTGTAAGCTGTATTTTGTTGATTAATTTGTTCAATCCCAATAATCTTAAAATTCTTTATACTATGGTTTTTGGTCAGAAAATGATGTGGTATTGGTTCATCCATAACCTCAAGTTTTATTCTACTCAGATGGTTTTGCATTCTCTCATACAATTTTGTCCCCGTCTCTCCCACGTACACAACTTCATTGCACTTGTCGCAGAGAATCCCATATATCACATTCCTGGACATGCAGGTGATTTTTTTGCCTATGTGGTAGGTCGTTCCGTTCTTGTCTGCGAATTGTTTTGTTTGGAGCATAAACCCACAGATTGCACAATTTCTCTCGCATCTATCAGATCCCGTCCCTTGATTGTTGAACATTTTATTATGCTTGCTATGGACTATGATATCTCCCAAATTTTTCAGTCTTTTGTACGAAATCAGGGGAGGTTTTTCGAATGCCAACTTCATGCGTTTTGAGCGGTGTAAAATGGGCATCCGCTCCCGCGTTATTTTCCCGATGTCGGGGAGGCGCCGCGAGTAGGTGACCACAAACGGGACTCTTTCGCCGGTTGATTTGTTGGATTGTTTTTCAAGTAACTGTTTACGCTCGATTTGGTCGACCTTTTTTAGTTGTTCGCTTACAAATTTTTCATCGTAACCTCTGGCATGCAGGTGTTGTTTTATATCATTTTTGTGGCATTCATATTCAGCATTATCGGAACAAATTCTTTTTACTCTTGAAGCTATTCCATATGGTATCGCTCTTTTAGTGTTGATTGGGTGATCTGACTTTGCGTGCAGGTATTGATGAGTGTCCGTGGGTTTTGTATATAAACCGGTTTTAAGAAATCCGTCTTCAATTTTGACTATCGTGCCTAAGAATTCTATCCCATTTTCAGACCACCTTAAATCAACCTGTATTCTTGGGTGTATCGTATTTGTCAAAGAATGATATTGTTTCAAAGACTCCAACCCATGCGTCCATACTCCCCAGATATCATCAACGTACCGTACCTGTTCAAGGGGGTGTAACTTCGATGCTTTTGACAGTTTCTCTTCCCATTCACCCATATATGTGCACGCATAATTCATCCCTAATCGCGAACCTATTGCAACGCCGTCCATTTGTAAATAATGTCTTCCTTTAAATGAAAAATTGTTATTGTCCAAAACAGTTTCTATTAGTTTAAGACCTATCTCTGTTGGGAATAATTTTCTTTTAGAGTTTTCTAGTGCTTTTTTACATGCTAATATGCCTTCATTACGTGGGACGCTTGGATATAGTTTCTTGACGTCCATACAGTACATTATGCTGTTTTCAGGGAGTGGTTGGGGTATACAGTCCAGTCTGTTCAAGAAATGTGTGGTGTCGCGTATGTAGGATGGCAATGACTCAACGTGTTGTTTTAATTCAGACTCCATCACTTCTGCTATTTTCTCTGTTGGGTGGTTTATTCCCGAAATTATTGTTCTTAAAGGGGCTTCATTTTTATGCATTTTGGGGTTACCTTTTACCCTACCAGCCTGTGGCTGCTTAGGTATCATGTACGCTAATACTTTTTTGTCTATCAGTTTGTTTTTTTCTAGTTTTTTGAGTTGGCTTTTAATCTTGTTTGTTATTTTCTCTGTCAGATTTACAGGTACTTCTTTGTATGTTGTTTGGTCCCCCAACTCCATCAAGATCTCATTTTCATATTTACTTGCATCCAAAACGGTTATTCCAGACCCTTTATCGGCTGGTCGCACGACTATTGTATTATCATTTAATAACTCTTTCAGAGCCTTCTCTTCCATTTTTGTTATGTTGTTTCGCACGCGTTTTTTTATGCCCTTCAAAATATCTTCCCGTACTATCTCTAAATAAAGGTCAAGGTGCTTATCTCTACCTTCTTTGGGAGTCCACGGGTTGCGCTCTTTAAATTTATCATTAATATATTGCTGTTTATTGTCTAGGAAATACTCACATAGTCGCATTCTGCGCTCCCATTCTTTTATCTCAACGATAAGGTTCGCTATATCCAAAGTTCTTTCCGTTGGGGCAAACTTGAGACCCCTTTTAAGTAATGCTCTTTGGTGTTTTGTTAGTTTCTTACCGGATAAATTAAACACGTTATTTTGCTGATTTATTTTAGATTCATTGTGCAAGCTTTTACTCTTTATATCTACATAAATGTTATTTCGATCATCGCTGATATTCTTAACTTCTACAGATTCATCCTTTATGGAGGGTTTCTCAGACTTTTTGTCGGTGATTTGTTTTGAATAACCCCGGGGATTCACAGATTTGTCCTTTTTGGAGGGTTTCTCAGACTTTTTGTCGGTAATTTTTTTTGGATAACTCCGGGGATTCAGTTTTGGTTCAGCCCTACGGAACGCGGAAATATTTTGTGACTGCAAGTATTTGTGTTAATGTGCCGCACATTGGTACGGCACTTAACGTAACGGAATAACAATTAGTCAAAAATGAAAGCCGCTTAGAAGGAAGTAAACTTCCGAGCATGACGGCATTTTGACGAAGTTATATAAAATATTTGATGAAGTGTATATATATATATATATATATATATATATATATATATATATATATATATATATATATATATATATATATATATATTGAGCGCCCAGAACTACTCCCACATACCAAGTTTCACGAAAATCGGCCCAGCATGAGCGAGATACAGGTTCAAGACGAACGATGTGAGTATCAAGGTCACACATGACGGGCATCGGGTGTGGCGAAATTGTTGGGCGCCAGAACCACACACCAAGTTTCGTGAAAATCGGCCCAGCAGGAGCCGATATACAGGCTCAAGGTCACCGGGTTGATGGTCAAGGTCACACAACACGGTCAAACGGGTAGGCCCATGTTACTCCTCTGTCTGGCTACGCATGTTGTTTGAGTGTAGCTTAGGAGAAGGTGACACAATAGCGGAGATGGACACGCGAATAGTCGATGTGATAGAGTAGGCGGTTGGCAGGAAGTTCCTTCCAACCGCCATGAACTGTCAGGAACTGTAGGTGGTTTAAGTGGTAGTCCGTGTGGTGAACTGATAATATTACTTGACACATGTGATAAGGGAGATATGATACGGTGGTTTACAAGCAATACACTTGAATATGGAGAACAACGCGTTTGAACAATTCGGGTCAAGGAATGGTTGAATGTGTGAATACTGCCTGCGAACTCGCTTCTGCCTCTGTTACCAGGGCGAGGTTGAGATAAATGATTGAATGCTTCTAATTCTTAGGCTGAGAACAAAAAATGCGCGCAATAACGCGGAATATATCTCCACTCGTTACCACCTAAGGAAGATATGATACGGTCTTGTTTGTCCATAATTTACAATTAAAAACAGTGAACAACGTGTAATGCGGAACATATCTTTACTTGTTGCCACCCAAGGAAGATATGCATCGGCGATTTTATAGACGGGTTCGTGATTAGGAGCTAGGCAGCCACTTGCCAAATAATAAATCGATCTGTAAGACGTACGCGTATCACGATCAATTTTATAATTCCCATTCAACAATTAGGATCAGCGTGACGCTAAATTTTACGTTCCCATGACGCGATACACATTGGTACGGCACTTAACGTAACGGAATAAGTATTAGTCAAAAATGAAAGCCGCTTAGAAGGAAGTAAACTTCCGAGCATGACGGCAATTTGACGAAGTTATATAAAATATTTGATGAAGTGTGTATATATATATATATATATATATATATATATATATATATATATATATAACTTCGTCAAATTGCCGTTATGCTCGGAAGTTTACTTCCTTCTAAGCGGCTTTCATTTTTGACTAATTGTTATTCCGTTACGTTAAGTGCCGTACCAATGTGTATCGCGTCATGGGAACGTAAACTTTAGCGTCACACAGATCCTAATTGTTGAATGGGAATTATAAAATTGATTGAGATACGCGTATGTCTTACAGATCGATTTATTATTTGGCAAGTGGCCGCCTAGCTCCTAATCACGAACCCGTCTATAAAATCGCTGATACATATCTTCCTTGGGTGGCAACAAGTAAAGATATGTTCCGCATTACACGTTGTTCACTGTTTTTAATTGTAAATTATGGACAGATCTTCCTTAGGTGGTAACAAGTGGAAATATATTCCGCGTTTTATGCGCAAATTTTGTTTTCAGCCTTAGAATTAGGAGCATTCAATCATTTATCTCAGCCTCGCCCTGGTAACAGAGGCAGAAGCGAGTTCGCATGCAATATTCACACATTCAACCATTCCTTGACCCGAATTGTTCAAACGCGTTGTTCTCCATATTCAAGTATATTGCTTGTACAATCCCCGTATCATATCTCCCTTGGGTGGCAAAGGTATGTTCCCCGTTTCATGTTATTCCCCGTATCCGAGTCTATTACGCGCAAAATAACCGTATCATATCTTCCTTGGGTGGCAACAAGTAAAGATATGTTCCGCGCTTCACTTTGCTTTTTGTATTCAAGTGTAAATTATGCAAAAAATACCGTATAATATCTTTCTTGGGTGGCAACAAGTAAAGATATGTTCCGCGTTATTACGCAAAAGCAAATATGAATTAGACACTATTTCTAAAACCTCGCCCTGGTAACAGAGGCAGAGGCAAGTAAGTTCGTATACTGTATTCACACATCCAACCACTCCTTAGCCCGAATCATTCAATCATTTAAAAGCGCGCCTCCATATCTCCGCCCCAGTACCCAACCCGCGTCAATCAGACATCAATACCGCTGATGAAAATAGAATCGTTTTATACCGTCCTTGCGTAGTAATAACCCCATCCCTCCCCCGCCCGATCTTTCCAGGGTGTGTAACTGTTTTGTCCCCACCCACTAATGCAGCATATATATGCCCCCCCCCCCACCACTGATCTAAGTGCAGCCCCTCCTATAATGTCTACACTGACAATCGTAGGCTAGGATTCCATACAGCCCCCCCCCCCGCCCCCATATACACATGACGTACGCATTTACATATACCCAATGATCATAATCTCACAACATATACCCGCTATGTTCAACATGAATGCGTTTTTAGGTGTAATTGCTCTATACACTAATTTATACCCCCCCCCCCCCCCCCCCCCCGGTTCAGCAAGTTTATAAATGAGAATATTTGGAATTATTCTTGTCTATTGAGCCCATTGGGTTCTAGTGTTTGAAGTTTGTTAATCCAAAATGCTTCGCGAAACCTCCTGTAAGCTGTATTTTGTTGATTAATTTGTTCAATCCCAATAATCTTAAAATTCTTTATACTATGGTTTTTGGTCAGAAAATGATGTGGTATTGGTTCATCCATAACCTCAAGTTTTATTCTACTCAGATGGTTTTGCATTCTCTCATACAATTTTGTCCCCGTCTCTCCCACGTACACAACTTCATTGCACTTGTCGCAGAGAATCCCATATATCACATTCCTGGACATGCAGGTGATTTTTTTGCCTATGTGGTAGGTCGTTCCGTTCTTGTCTGCGAATTGTTTTGTTTGGAGCATAAACCCACAGATTGCACAATTTCTCTCGCATCTATCAGATCCCGTCCCTTGATTGTTGAACATTTTATTATGCTTGCTATGGACTATGATATCTCCCAAATTTTTCAGTCTTTTGTACGAAATCAGGGGAGGTTTTTCGAATGCCAACTTCATGCGTTTTGAGCGGTGTAAAATGGGCATCCGCTCCCGCGTTATTTTCCCGATGTCGGGGAGGCGCCGCGAGTAGGTGACCACAAACGGGACTCTTTCGCCGGTTGATTTGTTGGATTGTTTTTCAAGTAACTGTTTACGCTCGATTTGGTCGACCTTTTTTAGTTGTTCGCTTACAAATTTTTCATCGTAACCTCTGGCATGCAGGTGTTGTTTTATATCATTTTTGTGGCATTCATATTCAGCATTATCGGAACAAATTCTTTTTACTCTTGAAGCTATCTCTCCATATTGGTATCGCTCTTTTAGTGTTGATTGGGTGATCTGACTTTGCGTGCAGGTATTGATGAGTGTCCGTGGGTTTTGTATATAAACCGGTTTTAAGAAATCCGTCTTCAATTTTGACTATCGTGCCCTAAGAATTCTATCCCATTTTCAGACCACCTTAAATCAACCTGTATTCTTGGGTGTATCGTATTTGTCAAAGAATGATATTGTTTCAAAGACTCCAACCCATGCGTCCATACTCCCCAGATATCATCAACGTACCGTACCTGTTCAAGGGGGTGTAACTTCGATGCTTTTGACAGTTTCTCTTCCCATTCACCCATATATGTGCACGCATAATTCATCCCTAATCGCGAACCTATTGCAACGCCGTCCATTTGTAAATAATGTCTTCCTTTAAATGAAAAATTGTTATTGTCCAAAACAGTTTCTATTAGTTTAAGACCTATCTCTGTTTGGGAATAATTTTTCTTTTAGAGTTTTTCTAGTGCTTTTTTACATGCTAATATGCCTTCATTACGTGGGACGCTTGGATATAGTTTCTTGACGTCCATACAGTACATTATGCTGTTTTCAGGGAGTGGTTGGGGTATACAGTCCAGTCTGTTCAAGAAATGTGTGGTGTCGCGTATGTAGGATGGCAATGACTCAACGTGTTGTTTTAATTCAGACTCCATCACTTCTGCTATTTTCTCTGTTGGGTGGTTTATTCCCGAAATTATTGTTCTTAAAGGGGCTTCATTTTTATGCATTTTGGGGTTACCTTTTACCCTACCAGCCTGTGGCTGCTTAGGTATCATGTACGCTAATACTTTTTTGTCTATCAGTTTGTTTTTTTCTAGTTTTTTGAGTTGGCTTTTAATCTTGTTTGTTATTTTCTCTGTCAGATTTACAGGTACTTCTTTGTATGTTGTTTGGTCCCCCAACTCCATCAAGATCTCATTTTCATATTTACTTGCATCCAAAACGGTTATTCCAGACCCTTTATCGGCTGGTCGCACGACTATTGTATTATCATTTAATAACTCTTTCAGAGCCTTCTCTTCCATTTTTGTTATGTTGTTTCGCACGCGTTTTTTTATGCCCTTCAAAATATCTTCCCGTACTATCTCTAAATAAAGGTCAAGGTGCTTATCTCTACCTTCTTTGGGAGTCCACGGGTTGCGCTCTTTAAATTTATCATTAATATATTGCTGTTTATTGTCTAGGAAATACTCACATAGTCGCATTCTGCGCTCCCATTCTTTTATCTCAACGATAAGGTTCGCTATATCCAAAGTTCTTTCCGTTGGGGCAAACTTGAGACCCCTTTTAAGTAATGCTCTTTGGTGTTTTGTTAGTTTCTTACCGGATAAATTAAACACGTTATTTTGCTGATTTATTTTAGATTCATTGTGCAAGCTTTTACTCTTTATATCTACATAAATGTTATTTCGATCATCGCTGATATTCTTAACTTCTACAGATTCATCCTTTATGGAGGGTTTCTCAGACTTTTTGTCGGTGATTTGTTTTGAATAACCCCGGGGATTCACAGATTTGTCCTTTTTGGAGGGTTTCTCGGACTTTTTGTCGGTAATTTTTTTTGGATAACTCCGGGGATTCAGTTTTGGTTCAGCCCTACGGAACGCGGAAATATTTTGTGACTGCAAGTATTTGTGTTAATGTGCCGCACATTGGTACGGCACTTAACGTAACGGAATAACAATTAGTCAAAAATGAAAGCCGCTTAGAAGGAAGTAAACTTCCGAGCATGACGGCATTTTGACGAAGTTATATAAAATATTTGATGAAGTGTATATATATATATATATATATATATATATATATATATATATATATATATATATATATATATATATATATATATATATATATATATATATATATATATATATATATTGAGCGCCCAGAACTACTCCCACATACCAAGTTTCACGAAAATCGGCCCAGCATGAGCGAGATACAGGTTCAAGACGAACGATGTGAGTATCAAGGTCACACATGACGGGCATCGGGTGTGGCGAAATTGTTGGGCGCCAGAACCACACACCAAGTTTCGTGAAAATCGGCCCAGCAGGAGCCGATATACAGGCTCAAGGTCACCGGGTTGATGGTCAAGGTCACACAACACGGTCAAACGGGTAGGCCCATGTTACTCCTCTGTCTGGCTACGCATGTTGTTTGAGTGTAGCTTAGGAGAAGGTGACACAATAGCGGAGATGGACACGCGAATAGTCGATGTGATAGAGTAGGCGGTTGGCAGGAAGTTCCTTCCAACCGCCATGAACTGTCAGGAACTGTAGGTGGTTTAAGTGGTAGTCCGTGTGGTGAACTGATAATATTACTTGACACATGTGATCACAGGGTCGGGAATATGATGTGGTCGTTATTAAGTGTCATCCTGGGATCGGGCTGCTTGGTTTCCAGGTGCGATGGGCGCGACATGAACTTATAGTAGTACAGTACAGGGAAATGACTAATTTGTTCAGGTAGTGAAAATTGGAGAGACAGAGGATAGATCGTACGCTTAATTTGGAGCAAAGTAGCCTAATCCAAATCTCATCGAACTATAGGATATTCCCTATTCCAATACCAGTACACTCATCATATCGCCTCCCGATATTCCTCTGCGCCGCTTGACTCAACGCCTTGCTTCTGTTCTATCTTTTCTTGTATCCCACACTAACCCCCCCCCCCCACCCACCCACACACACACACACACACTATCCGGTCAATGTGCACCCAAACTCCACCGCACCCAACTCCGCCTTCTGCCCCAGCAACTTTGGTCGCCTCCCGATATTCCTCTGCGCCGCTTGATTTGTCTTGCTTCTGTTCTATCTTTTCCTTGTATCCCACACTACACCCCCCCCCCCCTCCACTATCCGGTCATTGTGCACCCGGACCCCACTCCACCCCACTCCACCCTCTGCCCCAGCAACTTTGGTCACAGTCACTTGCATTTCTTAACAGCAGGAACCTGCTACCACATTGTTTTTGTGCAAGTGAACAGCAAGTGAACAGCCGGTCGAATATGATGATTGCAGTTATAAATGACCATCCTGGAAACGAAATTATTGAATGCCTGGTAAGGTAGACCAATATGGTTGTGGCAGGGCAGTAGAGGCTATCGAGGAAATCGTTTGCGTGGGTGGTACAAATAGAAGAGGGATAATGCCTGTCACTCAGAGCAGAGTATACCCGCCCCAGGTCCCGTCGTAATCCCAACACACCCATACATGTTGGCTGTGTACGGCATAGGGGCCATTGGCAGCATTGGCGGAGGCGTAGGATGTGTCATAAGTCACCGAACGCACTGCTGGAGTAAAGAGAAAAAACAAAAATCAAGCTTAGAATTTTATTACATTACGGGCCTGGATGAGTGTAATTTGTATCTCATTTTTTTTTAATTTTATTACATTATGGGCGCCTAACATTTATTACTTGTTATTACATTTATTACATTATGGGTAGTTTTTTTTATTACATTATGGGTACGTATTACATTACGGGCATTTTTGTATTACATTATGGGTAGGTATTACATTATGGGCATTTATTACATCATGGGTCGTAACAATCGTGAAATAATACACATCATGCATTATCACATAATCACCACCAGATAGCGCACATTATTACACGACTGTTCTGTGAAACCCCATCTATAAACTGAAAATTCGGATCGAAGTCGATGACGGAATTTCACTGGAATTTTCTACAAATTGTGCACCGCAATTACAATTTGAATCGCTAGTGAAAGCTAAAAATCGTTCCCTGAGGTCCAATGTGTTCTATGTGCCAATAGGCACATAGAACACATTTGAATTCAGGGGACGAAATAGTAACACGGGTTCCCCTCGCAATCTGGTTGGCGATAAACTGCGTTCTTTTTGTTGATAGTTGTCAAATAAATTGTTGAGTGTCCTTCTTGTAATTGTTTTTATGGACGTGAAGACGAGTAATAAATACAGAACGACACGGGTGCGTGAAAGGGTTAAACCATATGGCACTTGTGCCATCGCGGAAGGATAAAACTCGAAGCATGCGGCCTCTCATTCTATCCTTCCGCACTGGCCCTCGTGTCAGATCGATTAACCCATTCACCACACGTGTCGTTCTGTGTATTTATAGAACTTGTCCAACACCTCGTGTCGGCATAAGTCAATGTGACATAGAAAAACGTGAGTTTATGTTTTGGAGGAAAACACAATAACACTTGAATGGAAATTGATTTAATATCGCTGGTCGGATATGGGCGTTACAATTGGTTAAAGGGACTCAGTTGGGGTTCAGTGAATAATTTACATAAAAGATAGAAAGATGTTCATACACATTTCTTGTCGCATAAAATTCCTTCCTCGAAAGAATCCGTTCGTTTAAACATTGACCGTTTTGTTGCTATTTTTTTAAATAAAAGCAGTTTGCAATTCATCGTGCCCACGGCGCCCAGTCGCAGTCTTTTAAAATCTTGTCAACACTTCCGCTGTCAAAAGCGACTATTGTCGCCTATTTATGGTGATTATCTGTACGTTCTGGTATGTGCAGATCGAACCTACCATCTGATTAATTGTTGGAAATGGCTCAGAGAGCCCTTTCCAACAATTAATCAGGTGATAGAGTTCCAAGTGTGTCATAAATTTTATTAACCTTCCATACATACAGGTGTACATAGAGGACCTTCATATATGAATAAAGTGGGCGTGGCAGTGAAAGGGTTAAACACTCACCATTTTGTTAATTTTTTAAAACAATAAAAGCAATTCACAATTCATAGTGTCCCCGTCGCCTCGTCGCAGTCTGTTAAAATCTTGTTAAACACACATCCGTTGATCTAGTTGTCAGGCTTGGGGTCGAAAATAGTCTTTGGGCATTACTCGCACTTCTTCATTTTTGACGTCCAAAAAATAAAAGTGAAGAGAGACAGTGTTAGTGTATGTGTGTGCGTGTGTGTTTGTATTTGTATTAGAGAGAGGGGAAGAAGATGATTAAGTGTGTGTGTGTGGGGGGGGAGCCCTGTCCGTCCGTCCGTCCGTCCGTCCGTCCGTCCGTCCGTCCGTCCGTCCGTCCGTCCGTCCGTCCGTCCGTCCGTCCGTCCGTCCGTCCGTCCGTCCGTCCGTCCGTCCGTCCGTCCGTCCGTCCGTCTTTGTGCGTGTCTGTGGACTGTGGAGGGGCAAAGCCTACGTTTAAAAATCAAATACCCCTATGCCACCCGTAGCACCGCCACTGGTCCTTAGAAGAGTCCCGCTTCCGCTAAATAACTTCTACTATGTATACGTATACTTTATATTGTCATTTTATACACTTTGTTATTCACTTTTATTTAACCCTTTTCCATTTTGAAATTTTAAAATTAATTTCCTGCATCTGAAGCACTCTTATATCATGATACAAACTCTTCCTATTTCAGGATAGTAGCGGTAGTTTCTAATCAAAGCTTGAACTCACAGCAAAACGAAGACAAGGTGGACCGGATGAATCATGCCTGGACCCTCCAACTCATCACTGTATTTGTCGTAATGACACTGACCAATCAGTATGTAGGAAAACCCATCAGATGTTGGCTCCCTTCGCAATTTACTGATTCAAGAACAGAGTATACACATGACGTTTGCTGGATCTCCAATAACTACGACGTACCGATGAGCGAAACTATACCTGTGTCGATTGACGCCAGGGAAGATAGAGAAATCACCTTCTACAAATGGACATTGTATATTTTACTGATTATCGCTCTCATGTTCAAGTTACCAAATCTGTTCTGGAACAGTCTTAATGTTTGTAGTGGTATCGATATAGACAAGCTTGTGAGAATAGCATCCGACATGCACTGGACGTATCCAAACGACAGATACAGCTATGCAGATAATATAGCAGAATACATGCGCGTATGGATCAATACCTTTCGACCATATCCAAAGCAAATGTCACACTCTTGTTGTGGTTGTTACTGCTTTCTCAGGAAAAGATACGGGAACTTTCTTTGTTCTTTGTACATGCTTATCAAATTTCTGTACTGCATAAATGGTATTGCTATACTTTTCGTTCTCAACAAGCAAATGTCGTCTGATTCCAGAGTCTTTGGTTACGAGCTATTAGCTCATTTTTTTCGAAACGGTGAACTGAAACAGATACGCGCATTTCCACGCATGAGTCATTGTGACTTTTTAGTACGTCAACAAAGAAACATGCAGAGGCACACAGTGCAGTGTGTACTGCCGCAAAATCTTTTCAACGAGAAGGTTTTTATCGTCTTGTGGTTCTGGGTTTTTATGGTTTCTTGTATCACCTGCCTGAGTCTGCTGATATGGATGTATCGTATACTGTCCAAAAGAAGTTCACAGACATTTGTAAAGAAATATCTAGAAATGTCCGAGTTGTTTCAAAATCAAGTAAACGACCGCATGTGTGAAGGGTTCGTTACGAACTACTTGCGTTCGGGCGGCGTTTTTGTGCTGAGGATGTTAGAGAAGAACTCGTGTGACATCATTGTTACCGATATTGTTGAAAAATTATACATAAGTTATCAGGAGAGGGAATATTAACGAGTTTTAAAGATTTCATGTCAAACCAGAAGAACTCCAATCTCAGCCAGGTAGCAGGTGGCTCAGAGAACATCAAGTCAGTACAGAGGATTAGAAATAATTTAATCCCACAGCCCTAGTGTGCTGTGGGATTAAAGTATT
Source organism: Pictodentalium vernedei (assembly GCA_031216915.1). Lineage (NCBI taxonomy): Eukaryota > Metazoa > Mollusca > Scaphopoda > Dentaliida > Dentaliidae > Pictodentalium > Pictodentalium vernedei. Next base: position 787,756,796 of record CM062297.1, read on the forward strand.
ACTGAGCCTCTCTGTGAATGCAGAATTGCTTTGTCTGTTCGATGCAAGCAGAATTGTTTCCGACGGTCTGGTTTAGAAACAATCGATTTGGAAGGCTAAATACGGTTAAAACTAGAAGTCCTATCGTGAAATGCGCACAAATATCACGTAGATCTGCGCGTTAATCTACGCGTTATGACCAAAGTAAGGCTAGCAAATTCTGTACATATGGCCTGTGCAGAATCAATGTTTCGGCCAATGGACCTGCGCGCAATTCCTACGCACAATTAAGCCTAGATAAGCGCAAAGTTCGTGACAGGACTTATAGTTTTAACTGTAGGTGATGAGGGACAAGAAGTAAATCAATAACCGTGGACGTTCCTCCACTGCACAAATCATGGTAAGAGAGGCTTGTCCCGACTACTTAATTGGTGGTTGTTGAGCTCTTCAATTTGAATTTCTTTACAGTCGTTTGTACACATATCCATCCGTCCCTGAACAGTTGATAAAAAAAATTAACTCAGACTGTAAAATACGAGAGCCCATTAGTGACATGTGTAAAAAATAAAATAAATTGTACGCTGGACTTACGTAAGTCGTGCTCACTATATACGTTAAGTCATGCGCAGGACATATGTTTAGTCATGGGCACGAAATATTATACAAACGCTGATAACTGTGTTTGTGCAGAATTAGTAAGTTGGAGAGTCTTGCAGTTGCTGTTCAAACTAAATCATTTAATTTAAACATTTTGTTTTTCATATGGAACTGTTAGTTCTGTTGGTTTTTCTTATCTTTGTTGCTGTAGTTGAGAATTCAAATGGCAGACGTCATTACTAAACATCACAAACAACACGCATGTTAACAAATTAGGGTACTGGTCAGGGGGAGATCACCCAAAATTTACAAGACGTGACGTGGGGGTGTGTGGGTCTCTTGAGTGCGCCAAAAATGTGCATTTCCAACTTGTGCAATTTTTTGAATTTTTAAAAAATATATCAATATATCAGCTAATATATACCATCATTTGTGTTTGAAACCTTAAAGATGATGCTGTACAACACACTCTTAACATAAATACAACATCAAGAGGCTTTATATGTGAGAATATTGCGCTTAAACTGGGAAAATGTCACACGTTAGTAGGTGGTGGGTGTCTTGTTCGAAATGTAGAAAATGTGCAGACAATATTTTGGGAACAATTCAAATGAAAATTTGTTCCCGTATATATCCACCTGCTCTGGCCAAGCCTGATAATGAACAGCTTGTCATTTGTAGATTGGGGCCCACAGCAGCCCACAGAGGTTTAAATTGGTGGTACCAGTTTAACACTTTACCTAACATGAAAAGCAGACGACACTTACCAAAAAATGATTGAATAACTAATTTTTTTCATTTTTTGTCTCAAAAACATAGGTTATGACCCCTCATTGGAACGAGCTCGACGAGCTCGTTCCAATGAGGGGTCATAACCTATGTTTTTGAGACAAAAAATGAAAAAATAATAAAAATTAATTGGCGATTTTTGAGAATAGCGCAGGACGGTTTTGTCCGTCACGTTGGGTAAAGGGTTAAGAACATTATGAAAAACCCCTAAAGACAGCTGTGCCTACTAAGTTGATAAGCTTATTTTGGATTTTAATGGGAGAGTGGGGGGTGGGTGTCTGAGAACGGTAGTAGAAAATTTGCACGTAGTGGGTGGGTGGGTGTAAAAAGAAGCCGAATAAAAAATAGGACGTCACGTATTGCAAATTTTTAGTGCCCCCCCCCCCCCCCCCCCCCTGTACTGGTAGTTTTTTTTTTCTCCTTAACTTATCGGTGAAATCTCATTTTTTATGAATTTGATAAGAATATTAAACCATCTTCAGTAGAATTGTGGTGTAAAATTACTGCAAAATGTCCACATTGCTCATTTTTCATTGATGAAGACACTTGGTGCCTCCAGATCCTTTGCTCTGAGCTGTATGAATTTGTCCCCTGCTGAGCAGTTTTCATCAAAACATGAAGGAGACAAACGGCAGGTTTGGGGAAATATAGATACCATGGGCTGGAATTAGTATTACTGACCATTCCTATCATGAATGATAAAAAATTTCCCCGAGTCTGTACTAGAAGGATTGCAAAATACAACCATTCAGTCATTTTAAAGTATTTTATTGTCTAGATTTTGGTCTCTTACTTATGCCATTGCACACCACCAGGTAGTGCTCTCTGCCACATGACAGCAGTTCCTGGCAAATTTCTGCTTCCTCGTGTTTTGTGTTTCATGCCAAAACATTTTGATATATAATTTAGTGGCTTCTTTCTTTCTGGTCTTTTTGGGGGATTTTGGAGAAACGTTCCTGGAATATCACCAAAGTATGTTGGACGACCAATTAGCAAACAAATAAACACATACACAGACCCCACACCAACATTGAGTTCATGACTTTTATAAAGTTGCATAATGTATTTCTCGGCGTTATTTTTCTCTCTTTTCTCTCCGAAAATGTGCACAGAAAGCAGCTTTTTATATAGAGGATATCTACGGTGTTTTAGTGTATAAAGGGAATTATCTCATGAGTGTGGACCTGAAAATTTTTATTTTTTATTATTTAAATAATAATTTCAGGTCCACACGAATGAAATTATTCCCGATATTCACTAAAACAGTGTAGATTTTCTTTTTATTCGTGTTGACCTGAAAGTAGTATTTTTCACTTGCGCAAGCGCTCGTGAAAAATAAAACTTTCAGGTCCACACTCATGAGATAATTCCCGATATTCAATAACAGATACCCTCTATTCATTTTTAAAATATGATTGCTTCATGTAACTGTACACTCTAAAATCAGTTGGGTTAAAAATCAACCCAAATCGACTGGGTTGAGTGAATATGAACCCAATTGGGTTCATATTCACTCAACCCAGTCGATTTGGGTTGATTTTTAACCCAACTGATGTTAGAGTGTATATAGTTGTTTTCAATAGAGTACTGGTCCGTCCGTCCGTCCGTGCCACCGTTGTACTGACGTCTATGTTTCTATTGTTTTCTTCTGCAGATTTTTAATGACGACTTACATGTAAAAAATACGCTATTAATATTTTGTTGGTATCAGTGATGTCATTCGGCGGTAAGTCCGCAGAAATTGAAAAATGAGTATGGTGGGTTCACCCTCCCTTTTTATTGAATTGGAAGTTATTCAAGGGCATCATATATTTTTTTGCATCTGTCCATATTCCGCCATGAGTTTTGATGACCTAAAGATTTTCACCGCCCTCATTATCAAATTTATAAATGTGGAGTGTTTTGACTCAGTCACTCAGTCCAACAAGAAATTCAAGTGTTGATTATCTGCATTGAGATGCACTGTAACTGTAAATTTTCCATCGCTCGGGCGAGGCTACCTGTTCTGGGACGTGTCGGTCCGCCAGTAATTCGTGTAGAGGTATTTACGATTATTTTGCCGTATACTTTTGTCGAGCTTAAATCCATACTTGACACAGCCGGTAATCAGGCACGTAGCGACAGGGGTGCCCCCTCCTCCACCCCCATCATAACCACCATAATTCTTAGTTTTGGAAATTTGAAGATATAAATTCTAATAATCGGAAATTCAAAGAAATCAATTTCCTTCAGGTTTTCAACTTTTCAGACTTTTTCAACCAATTGATTTGAACCCGTGATCACAATCACAGTTTTCGATGAAATTCTCCTGCTTTTCCAGTCAGCTGACAAAATTTTCCGAAATTAGGAAGAGGAAACTGTGACCGGTCCGGTTTTTCGAATTCATCGACCCGTTTCCCTTACAATGACCAGGCTACATAAGGACTATAGACTGGCAGCCACTCAGGCAATACCTACTGCACTGCAAAAAAAATTGCTTCAAACTGGTTCTATATAGAACCAACTGGTTCTATATGGAACCAAACGGGTAAATGGGTTCCTTATGGAACCCAACTGGTTCTATATGGAACCAACTCATTGTAAAAGGGAAAATTGGTTCTATATGGAACCAACTGAACGTAAATTGGAAAATGGTTCCATAAATTATCGTTTTGATATTTCCTGATTGGGAGTAAATTTTGTTCATTCAAGTACTATTTCTGCTTTATTTTGCTTTAATTCTGTGTTAATGTTTTAATTTGAAGGTTGTAGTATCTTTACTTCTGATACATACAATATTATTGTGATTATATACTGATTGAAAACCAAAAAATCTAAAAAAATAATTGATTCGTTAACCATTCTGTTTTCAGCTTTATAATTGATATATTCGGAAGGGTGGAAAAAATCGATGCCCCCCCCCCCTCCTCCGCACTCACACACGTACTGCAGAGGTGAGGTGCACTGACAGAAACATTCGGCCCGATAAAACTTTGGATCGACCGGCCTAAGGGAGCGCAGTCCAGTTGAGAGGCCGGCCCATTTTACAACTCTCCTGCCCATTTGCCCGACACCCACCCCTCCCTCTCTACACACGTCACCAACAGCCATCTGCAAAAGAGTTTTGTTGGAATTTTAGTAAAACGTATTGCCACTTAAAATCAGGCGAAATTGGAAGTTAATCCGTCATCGCCACTGCCTATTTCTGTTCAGTTAGTTCTATTAAATTTATTTGAAGACATCTGGATTAATCTCCCTAAGCCTTTGAAGAAATCAGATTGTTTAGACCGACCATTGTTCAATAACAACTCCATATTGCCGATTCTCATAAGAGGCACAATTATTTACCAAAAGAAACAAATGCAGTAGACTATCCTGCTGTGAAGAAATGTGGGTTTTTTTTTATTGCTGTAAAGGTTTCTGGTATAATCTTGCTCTTGAGTCGATGCTTCGGACACTGAAAAACTTTGCTTAGTCAAAGTGGCTAACACAAGTTAGTCAGAGGCTTTGTTAGTCACATTGACTGACGTCTGAGCTACTTAGTCAAAAAAGTGGTCAGTCAAAATGACTAACCTGAAAATGTCGTGTCAGCCATTCGTGAAAGCAGATCGTTATTCGGGTATTTCATGTGAGTATTTTAATTCCTATTATCAAACAAATAGAAGGAACAGATAAATAACCACTGATTTTTAAAATAACCCAGACGCTGCGTGCTTTAAATCAACGGAATGAAATCCGAGGTTCTCGTCCATGGTTTATTCTCCAAGGCGAACTCAGAAATTTGCAGGATTATCGCTCCTGCGAGAACAAAGAATGCTGGGATAATTCTGCCATTTTCAAATGTGCCAAAGTGCCGAAAGTTTGTTTTTGTTTGAAGATATATTGTATTTTATTTGCGGATCCTAAAAAAAAACATATTGTGTAAGAACCTGAAAGAAAGATAAAAACTCATAGCTTCCACAGGAATCAAGTTTCGTGATTGAATATTGAAATACCGATTGATATGAGCTGGAAAACGTTGAGAATCTGGATGATATTCCCCCCCCCCCTCCCCCCCAGATAAAGTGAAGATTCATCTGTTCTATTCCTTGTCATGGATGGTAAATCTCAAGATACAAACATAGGATCTGAAACGTCGGAAGATATGGCGTCTGTGGCATCGAACAAATCCGGATGGTTTGGATGAAACTTTCCCAAAAGATTCAAATCAAAAGTAAGTTAATGTATATACATGTACAGCATTGCTGGAAATAAGTTGTAGTATATAGAGAATTTACAGTAGTTGGAGGGTGGATTGTCACCAAAATTGAAATCACTCATGGAGTGGGGATGTCACCCAATGTACTACTCCCAACTTTTTATACAGAAACACAAGAAGCACAAGCAAAGTTTCAACCAATAGACCTCCAGGTTTAACCCAGAGGTCCGTTGGCTGAAACTTTTCTCCAGCTAATTCCACTTTCCAAGTTGCAACAAATTAGCATTTATTGCTGGAAAGAAATCATCAGTCATCACTCCACGGGTGATTTACTGATAATACACTCTCCATGTACTGTACATGTAAATGCAATTAAATTTTTTCTTTCTTTATTTTCCATTTACTAGTACCAGACTGAGACTGGGAGGATTTAAAGAAAACCTCTCGAAGATCTTTTCAAGAAACTATGCCTGTGCTATTGCTAATAATAAAAGGCAAAATATGAAAGTTTATTGTGTTAACATTGCATTTTCTGTGGGGGGGGGGGTCAGGGTGAATGGGGGGGGGGAGGTCAGGGTGAATAGGGGGGGGGGGGGGGTTATAATCCAAATCAGATTAATTTTGATCTGATAATGTTGATTAGATCCGCAACAGTAATGTGATTACACAAAATTCAATTGTTTTAGAATTGTGCTGTGCACAGAGAAATCATTTGTGAATTGCTATTTCATTTGATGAGTTTTCCATATGCCATGGCAAATTTTGAGGTTTGTTGTGTTGGATAACTTGACATGCATAACAGTGCAGTTACAGTACAGCCGCCATGTCACTTTCTACTAGTGAGCAATATATCCATGGACACAATGATATTAGATTCCAAACACTAATTATACAGGTAATACAGTATTCAGGGCTCGTTTTAACTGGATTCACATAGCAGATTTCTAATCAATTTTTAACTCTCGCTAATCAATTTCAAAAGAAAAATCATGTAAATAATAGGAAATGCTAACCCAAATTTATCCAAATTAGAAAACTGCTATTCAATTTTTAAAAATTAAATGTCATTCATTTTTTCAAATATTGCAAACACTTCAGAATATTTTATCAAAGTTTAATATTCATCTTTCTTTCATAAATGACAGCAGTCGATGTGTTAATGTTTGAGTCACAAGAATTGAAAGAAAACACAGCTTCAGTTATAACAATTGAACTAGAGGTATGCATCTAGTAGCCATTTATTTACACATGCACACATGCACAAAAGCATGTATGCACACACACACGCATGCACACACACACAGAGGCTTGTTTAGCTTAGTGCAGTATAAGGAAACCTCTTTAAAAATCATCTTCATATCTACAGTACGTAGAGAGTGTATTATCAGTAAATCGCACGCGGAGTGGAGATTCCACCCAAGCATTAATTGCAAATTTGTTGCAAACCATAACAAGCACAAGCAAAGTTTCAGCCAATGGACCTCCGGGTTAAACCCGGAGGTCCATTGGCTGAAACATTACTTGTGTTTTTTGTCCATATGTGCAGAATTTGAAAGTTATATTTTGGGTGATGACTCCACTCTATGGGTGATTTTGTTACAATCCACTCTCCACGTACTGTACCTGTCAGAATCCTTTCTTATTTGATACACAACAGCAGATTCAGGTTTGTTCAATTTGGGTCCAGGTGAGCGAGTAAGGCCCCTTGGGCCTCTTGTTTCATTTGTTGTCAGTGACAAAGGCAGGCAAACAAGTCCCCATAAAATCATGAAGACAAAGCATAACCCATTGTTTTATTTGTAAGGACACAGCAAAACCAGGGGAAATTTTTGTAGGGATGCAAACACCGTTGTCTACAGTACAGCCACTGTGAAAAGTTCCTAATCCACGTGTGTGCAACAATGTCCACAAATGAATTTACCACGTTATAAAAATCATCAAGATCAGTAGGTAATAAATGCCGATTCGGTATCACGTGTACAAGATTTCGTACATGTACACGTACATCGATGTACACCTCCATAGGATTCAGTGTTAAAATCGTGTACAGGTACACGATTTGTCGTTTTTTATGGTGATACAGAATTGGCTTTGCCGATTCTACATCACTGGATTCTATATACATATCGCTCAAGAGTGAAAAAAATGTATGAAATTTTAAGGAAAAAGAGGTGTATCGTCTGATACAGAATCGGCAAATGGGTTTCCCCCATAGGATTCAGTGTTAAAATCGCGAGCAAAAAGCGTGTTGCCGTTTATGTATCATCATCAAAAAGTGGTTTGCCGATTCTGTATCAGCCGTGTCTGTACACGATTTTAACACTGAATCCCTATGGAGGCGTACACGAAAATCCATTTGTGGATTCTACATCAGAAATCGACTTATGTACGGTACATGGAAAAGAGGTGATACCGAACCGGCAAACCCACTGCCACGATGAGAGTAAAAACTGACACTCATGTTTTTGTTCTGGCGTGAATGAAGGTTTTCGTTCAAAAGAGTCGACTATAAATATGAGTGTCAGTTCTTTGTTTCTGGCGTGAATGAAGGTTTTCGTTCAAAAGAGTCGACTATAAATATGAGTGTCAGTTTTTTTTGTTTCTGGCGTGAATGAAGGTTTTCGTTCAAAAGAGTCGACTATAAATATGAGTGTCAGTTTTTTTGTTTCTGGCGTGAATGAAGGTTTTCGTTCAAAAGAGTCGACTATAAATATGAGTGTCAGTTTTTGTTTCTGGCGTGAATGAACGGTTTTCGTTCAAAAGAGTCGACTATAAAATATGATCTGTAAAAATAGACATTCATGTTTTGTTTCAATGTAACGAAAAAAAATTGAGTTTAGAAAAATTAGAAAAAAACAGAGGTAAAAAATCGTTTGTTCACGTTTTGTCACTGTTAATTTTGTGAAGTAAATTTTAATAAAACACTTTATCATCCGTGTCTGTACACGATTTTAACACTGAATCCCTATGGAGGCGTACACGGAAATCCATTTGTGGATTCTACATCAGAAATCGACTTATGTACGGTACATGGAAAAGAGGTGATAGGGAACCGGCAAACCCACTGCCACGATGAGAGTAAAAACTGACACTCATGTTTTTGTTATGGCGTGAATGAAGGTTTTCGTTCAAAAGAGTCGACTATAAATATGAGTGTCAGTTTTTGTTTCTGGTGTGAATGAAAGGTTTTCGTTCAAAAGAGTCGACTATAAACATGGGTGTCAGTTTTTGTTTCTGGCGTGAATGAAAGGTTTTCGTTCAAAAGAGTCGACTATAAAATATGATCTGTAAAAATAGACATTCATGTTTTGTTTCAATGTAACGAAAAAAAATTGAGTTTAGAAAAATTAGAAAAAATCAGAGGTAAAAAATCGTTTGTTCACGTTTTGTCACTGTTAATTTTGTGAAGTAAATTTTAATAAAACACTTTATGGAATGTTTCATCAAATTGACACTCATGTTTTTGTTGTGGTGTGAATGAAGGTTTTCGTTTTTAATGGTTCGTTTTAATAATAGATAATAGAACGCATTTTTTCACTCAATTAGGTTTGAGTGGTAAATTTTTAATATATTCGTGTTAATGTTCGGAGGTGTGAATGAAATCCTTTTAACGTTAAATTAGAAACCAGTTTCTTTATGTGCTAAAATCTTTTAACTTTTTCAAAGTTTTCTTAATTCAACATTGAGTGAATGATTTTGAGACATGAATGAAAATCTTTTTAACAGACGGTAATTATTCTCAAATGCGTTAAATCAGAAACAGGTTTGTCATGTGCTTAAACTTTCAAACTTTTCAAGTTTTCCCAGTTCAACACTGAGTTGAGATATGAATTTTTTTAGTTATTATATTAAAGACAGAAGATTTTTATTTACTTAAAAAAACATAAAAAATAATTATACATTTAATTTTGAAAATAATAAATAACTCACATTAGCATACTCAAAGGAACAGTAACAATTAAAAACGAAAAAATGATTTTACAGATGGATTCTAAACGTCGAGATCAAATTTTAGGTGAATATGAACGTGCCAAGAAGAGTATTCAATCGGCTGACAGAAGCAGACGTCTCGGAGAGATGGAACTCAGACGCGAGACCACAAAAATATTTAAACCCGTGACGGATGTTCAAGAGCGAAGCAAGAAGGAGATAGTTGAAGAATTGAGACCCATAAAAGAGAGTTCTTTGAGAATGGGTTCGTTGCCCGGTAGTTTGGGAAATCGGTATTCCTTTCAATCTACACCGGATTACTTTCCCACAGGGATTCAAACCGACGTGAGCGACGATACAGCTTCGACTATCAGCACTGATAGCGTCGCGTCGTCCGAGGATGGCGGTAAGAGAGATCTGTTGTATGGAATTTATAAGGATTCTGAGGGCAGAACTTTTGTAGGCGACACAGAAGTGGAAATGGATGATGAAGATTTAATTGTCGGTTCGAATAAGTATAAAATAACTGATGGACTGCGCAAATTGCTCCTTTTCGACAAGCCTGTAGATTACACGGAACAGGATTTCGACAATTACGGCGACATTCTGGTTCAGACCCACGCCATGCTGAGAAATAACGATGCCAGAGAGACAAGACCCAAAGCCAACAGAGGTTACAAGTGGACGAAAATAGTGAAACCCATATGGGATATGAATAAGAAGTTCGTCGAATCGGTGACTGGCAAAGGGGTGAAAACCACTTTTCTTCCGAGCGATTCTGACGCTCTGTCTCAGAGATTGAGATTGTTGATGGCGAGTAGACGTGCTGGTAACACAGGGTTAGATAATGAAATAGTTACTATATCTGACGAATTGTTAAGACAGAAGGTTTTGAATAAAAACCATTATAAAAGGCTGATGAACGAATTGAAGGATTGATGTATATAATAAGTAGAGAGAAACAAACAAACAAACAAAAATATATAAAATAAAAACAGTAAATTTTTACACTAGAATAATAAAAGTATTTAAACAACAAACGATTTACCAGTGAAAAAACAAAATATATTATAAAATAAAAAGATGTTGGTGATAAAGAACAGGGGATACGTCAGAACTAACGATCAAGGCGGTTCTGGCATCGTCGATTCTATAATGCGAGCGTTCACGAGCGATGCGGGTAGAAAACTCGCATCGACCGCGTTTGAGGTCGGTAAGAAGACGGCTTTGGATGCTGGTAAGAAAGCCGCTTCCGAAGCCAGTGGTAGGATAGCTTCTGTGGCTGGCAAGGGGGCACCGACGCGTTGATTGGCAAGTTGATCAGTCCACCGGTGAAGCGAGCTGCATTAGAGCGAACGCCAAAAAGTTGGAAAGATTTTAAGGATGCTGTGGTACCCATACAAGATTTAGCCAAAATGACGAGTGGATCCGGTTTGAAGAGAAATCGCGACGGTGTAATATAAATAAATAATAATATTAAAACAACTGAGTTTGAAAAAAACATAAAAATTGTGTTTGAAAAAAATCTAAAATAACAAACAAAAAAATAAACAAAGATAAACATTAAAGACATGTCTTGGAACGACGCCGCGACCAAGAGGTCGAATAACGAGTTCTTTCCCAAAAGCATAAGAGGCTTGATAGTGGCAAAATCGAATTGTGGAAAGACCAATCTGTTGATGAATCTGTTGTCCCGACCCGACTGGTTGGATTACGACAGATTGTTTGTGTTTGGCAAGAGCTTCTTTCAACCCGAATACAGATTGCTTCGAGAGTGCATGGATCGTAGATTGCCCAAGGATGTCATAGCCAGAATCTTTGACAGTAGGGAGGAATTCGACAAAAGGGAAGCTCCTCTTTCGACCATTTTGGACAGTGCAGCGATGGAACTGATGAAGAGTAATGCATCTTCGAACGTCGAGTGTCGATTTTAAGAGAACGCTAGCGACGTTCCAGGTCCTAGAGAATTGAAATTGGAAGATAAGAACCTCATGATTTTCGACGATTAGCTTTTGGAGAGACAGAACCGATGAGAATCGTATTACGTTAGGGGTCGACACAGCAATGTGGACTGTTTCTACCTGTTGCAGAATTATTTTCGATTGCCCAGACAGACGATAAGGGAGAACGCTAATTTTCTATGTCTCTTTCGCCAAGATCTCAAGAATCTCAATCACATCTACGGTGATCACGTTGCAAACGACATGAGCGTGGCGGAATTCAGGAGATTCTGCAAGAGGGTTTGGGATGGAGGACTTTACAATTTCGTCGTGATCGATTTGACTAGCGAATTTAATCGCGGAAAATATCGGTGCGGATTCGACAAGTTTTATGTTTCTGATGATAATAAGATAGAGCGTGAAAATAAAAAAAATTTAGAAAATAATAAATCTTCAAATAATTAGTTTTGAAAAAATAAAAATAAAATTAAAATATAATGTTCGAACAAGGAGAATTGTTAGAACGGATAGCCGAGAATATGGCTGCAAAACAATCCATTCAAATCGTGGTGAGTGGCGATTCGACTCGATTCGCTACGAAATTCGAACCTTCCATCGAATTGAATAGAGAGAAAAGATACGAGATGGCATTGGTGAATCTGGAGACTTATTATTCCTTTCCGAACGTCACCAAAAAGAATAACTCGTTCAAGTATTCCGACGGAGAGGATTGGTTGAAGATTCGAATTCCCAAAGGAAGTTACGACATAGACGATTTGAACAATTACATTCAGACGCGAATGAAGATGGATGGAAAGGGAAGCAACAAGATCAGACTCGCTCCCAATCCTAATACCTTACAGACGATGTTGGATTTGGAATATAATTTTCGAGTGGATTTTAACACAGATGATTCTATAGGCAAGATGTTGGGATTCGATCGAAAGATGTATCGAGACCAAGCGGCATCTGAAAATACGGTCGACATTCTCGCAGTCAATAGCATTCTGGTGAACGTGGATGTGATTGCTGGAAGCTATGTGAATGGTAGCGCTCAACTGACGATCTATTCCTTCTTTCCAAACGTGTCACCAGGTTATAAGATCGTGGAGCGACCTCGAAATTTAGTTTATCTACCAGTGATTTTAGACACGTTGTATAGTCTCAAAACCACGTTGACGGATCAAAATGGTGAACTGTTAGATCTTCGCGGAGAGAGGGTGATGATACGATTTCACATAAGAGAAATATAAAAGCAAAAAAAAAACATTGTGTATATATATATAAAAAAGAAAAATAAAATAAGCGCAATATTAATTTTACAAAAATTATTTAATATATATAATTATCATTAAAACAAGAAAACAATTGAAGAAAATATATTTTAAAAAAAGAATTATGACAGAATACGTGATTAAAAACGTGAACATATCCGCAGGACAGAGGAAGAAACTTAAGAGAGCGTTAACAACTCGAGGCAAGGCGGTGAGATTCAAATTCACTCACGAAGATCTGACGAGAGGCGGTGAGGATTCGATCGCCTGGACCAGAAGTCAAATCAAAAGGATGGAGAAAGCGATTCGTGATGGAAGAGGGTTGATGGTGAGATTGAGTCTTGCTCAATTGAGATACAATTTGAGAATGAAAGGTGGTTTCCTACCGCTATTGGCAGGAATCGCCCCAAAAGCATTACCCTTCGCCGCAAAGGCACTACCCTTTCTCGGAAAGACTCTCAGCGAGGGAGCTCTCACGGGACTCGCGAGTTCGGCAGTTGAGAAATTAATGGGTGGCAGCGGACTGTTTTTGAAAAAGGGAGGAGCCGTGTGTCGCATCCACGTAGACGACAGTGGTAAAGGATTGTATCTAGAACCCGTTAGAAGTGACAACTCTTTGAGTGGAAACGGTCTCTATCTGAAGAGTGGACGGAACGTTGAGCGACTCGGCAAGGGTTTGTTGTTTGGTGAGAATTCGCCATTTAAGAATATACCGATTTTGAATATGTTATTATAATGTAAAAAAATTATATAAATATAAATCATAGAAAGTATAAAATAATATATAAAATGGGTAAAAAGGTGGAGAAAGAATTAGATGATAATGATGAATATCGAGAGATAGAGTGTGAAAAAGATGTGGAAAAAACGATTAGACGCTAATGATGGATATCTTAGGAAAGGAATAATAAAAGAGTTAAATAAAGATCGGGATATGCGGTTGAAATTTGAAAGAATGAGACGTTTTCCACCGTCACCACTATCTTCTGAAGAGAATGGTAATGATGCGAGTGTTACCAAGAGATGCACAACATTCGTTCATAATTATGATTCGGATAAACAAATGTGTTATAATAAAAACATAGCATATTACAAAAAAAGAAAAGAAGAATCGATGCTGAAATTTAAGAAAAAAGGAAACGTTATTATAATATATGGGTAATAGTGAAGAAGGAAAACAAAAAAAAAAAGTAATGAGATCTAAAGATGATCTCATTACTTTTTTTTTTCCTTCTTCTTCACTAAAAATCAATCTCTCTATTGTTTATATTTCCATATTTATTAGCATGTTGACACTCGTTTCTTCTCCTTTTTCGAAAATGTGTTGAATGTTTATCTTTACTTTTTTGAGTTTTTTTACTTCGGTCAACGCGCTCTCACCACCCGATTTGTTCACGAGTTTGAGTGAGATGTTTGGAAATATGTAACTTCCATAGGGCAACGTCAAATCGTCCTTGGCGAATTCTCAATCTTTGGTGATGATGATTTTCTGTAGATTGCTTTGGTACTTGTAAAACAAATCGAGCATGGCTTCATCCAATTTCAAAGGCATGTGATATTTGTCGTATTTGTGCTCTAAGCCCTTCGTCTCGACCTCGTCCAATTCGATGGAATCGTGTCATTGTAATCTATAGATTTTGAAACCGAATTTCTTACACGTTTCGACTCATTTCAATTTCAGTTCCCATTTTTTAGGTGTTGTTGTCATGATCGATTATTTGTTTTTTTGTTTTATGAATTCTTGCAAATAATGTATATTTTAAATTTTGTATTTTAATAATTTGTTTAAAAAGTTTTGTTTTTTTTTACTCTTTATATATATATATATAAAAAAAAGTTTTTAATTTAATTTTCTTTAATGTGAAAATTTTTTTGTAAAAGTTTTTTTTCTCTTTCTATATAAATAAAAAGTTGAATTTTAACATCCTTTTTTTCTCGTATTAATTCAATTTTTTTCACGTTAAGGAACATAAAAAATTGATTAATTTCATCAAAAAAAAATATATATTTTTCACATTAAATAAAAAATTGAATTGAAAAAAATCTTTTTTATATTTATAAAGAGTAAAAAACAAAACTTTTTAACAAATTATTATAATACAAAATTCGAAAAAAAAATATTCTTACAAATGGAGCAAACAGATAAAAAAATGGAAAATTTAAATGAGAAAACCGTACCTCAGTTAAACGAGATTTGTAAACTATTAAAAATTCCACATTTCACAAATCATAGAACTAAATCAAAAAAAGTTGAAGTCATACAGAAATATTTGCGAAACGATGGAAAGGCAAACGAAATGTCGATAGCAACAACGTCAAAAAATGCATCGGTTGTGAAAAATGAGAAGAAGAAGAAAAAGATAGTAAAAGGAAACAAAATGCCGACGTCGAAAAAAAACAAAAACGTTTCGATTGTGAAAAATAAGAAGATGACTAAACGAAAAGCCGTTGAAGAACTTCAAGTTTCAAAAGAAAAGAAAAGAAAAACTAAAAGGAAAACGAGTGATGCACTTCAGATTCTAGACAAACGAGATATATTGAGCGAAATTCGACGAGCAACAGACGAAGGGAAAGAATATCTAGCACGACTCGCCGCGGAACTATTTCAATCGAAGTCTGTAGAACGGGAGAGTGCGATCAAAGGCATTTTTAAAACTTTCAACGTGGTTCCCTCGTTGAAGAAAATCGATCCAAAATTGTTCATGGAACGGGTGAAGAAAAAAGTATTGGATTTGTTTCTCAAACACATGAACGTGGGACTAAAAATTAAGATGATACTCCATTGCGTGATGAATAAAATCGACGTGAAGTCTGGTGAGAGCATCGTAAAAAATGCATATTTCAGATCTAACGTCGAACCCGTATTTCGAGGTTCAGATTTATCAGACGTTTTCGAAAAGATGAAAGACAAGATGTTGATGTCCCTCGTGAATTATCAACATGAAGGTAGTAATTGGACGTTCGATGAGGTGTTGAAACTCGAAATTCATATAACTGAAAACAATTAACAAAGGGTCTTCCTACGTGAAATTACCATATTTCTTAGCTAAAAAACAACCTGTGGTCAACGTGAGAAATAAAGATGATCATTGTTTTAAATGGGCAGCCACTTCCACTTTATACCCTGTCAAAATGAATTCCGATAGAGTTTCTTGTTACGAGGAGACTTCTAAAAATCTCGATTGGACCCGAGTGACTTTTCCAACAGAGTTAAAACACATCGAACGTTTCGAGGCTCAAAATCCCACCGTAGCAGTGAACATCTTGGGATACGACGATGAAAAACGAATGATCTATCCTCTCAGACAGACTTCGTATCTCGAAAGAGAAAAGACGATTATTTTATTATTGATTTCGAATGGTGACAATCGTCATTATAGTTGGGTTAAACATCCGAGCCGATTACTGTCGAGACAAAATAATAAACATGAAATAAGATATGTTTATGTTGCAACTGCATGAATGCGTTTCACAGCGAAAAATCGTAAGCGAAACATCAGGAATATTGCAATGAAAATCAAGATGTCGCCATCGAAATGCCCAAACCCAACACCATCGTGAAGTTTGAAAATCACAATAGAAGGTTAAAAGTACCATTTGTCATGTACTCCGATTTTGAATGTTTCACCGTGAAAATGAGTTCCTGTCAACCCAACGCTCTTCAACGTTACGTCGAAAGATATCAAAAACACATACCTTCGGGCTATTGCATTTACGTGAAATGCACTTTCGACTCGCAACATGACATGGGTCCCTTCACCTACACGAAACAGTGCGAAGATGACAACGTGGCCCAAAGGTTCGTGGAAGAATTAGAATTGAAAATTCAAATGTTATACGACAAATTCAAAACTCCGGCGAAAATGATCATCACGCGAGAGCAGCAGGACGAAAATAACAGAGCCACCGAATGTCACATATGCAGACAATCGTTCAATGAGAATTTGGAGGAAAATAAGAAGGTCAGAGACCACGATCATTACACGGGTCTGTATCGCGGTCCAGCTCACAGCAAGTGTAATTTAAAATATCGAGACGCCGTTTTCTATCTGGTGATATTTCACAATCTTTCAGGTTACGACAGTCATCTGTTCGTGAAAAATCTCAGCACTTCCCACGAAGAATTAAATTGCATCACGAACAGCGAAGAAAGATACATTTCCTTCACGAAATGGAAGCTCATGGAGAAGAAAAGAGTAATCAACGGAGAGACGTTGAAAGAAAAAACGAAATCCATTCGTAGAGGCATACGTTTCATCGACAGTTTTAAATTCATGTTGACCGCTCTAGAAAAATTAGTCGATAACATGAGCAAGGATAAATTTAAAATCACATGCGATCATTTCGGAGAATGAGTAGACGTCATGTTGAGGAAAGGAGTCTATCCTTATGATTACATGAACGATCTAAAGAGATTCGAAGACACCACACTACCCTCGAAAGAAGATTTTTATTCAAAATTATACGAATCCGACATTTCCGATGAGAATTACGAACATGCCAAAAACGTGTGGAAATAATTCGATATGAAAACCATGAGAGATTATCATGATCTCTATCTGAAGACCGACGTTCTGCTCTTGGCAGACATGTTCGAAAATTTTCGAGACGTCTGTCGTCGAAATTACGATCTGGATCCGGCTTGGTATTTCACCGCACCCAGTCTGGCGTGGGATCCTCTGTTGAAGACCACCGAAGTCCAATTGGAATTATTATCCGACGTGAACATGTTGCTCATGTTCAAAAGGGCTGCGAGAGGTGGCGTCTCGATGATCTCCCACAGATATTCTGAAGCTAACAATCCCTACATGAAAGAAGGTTTTGATTCGAAACGGTCGAATAAATACATACAGTATTGGGACACTAATAATCTGTACGGTTGGGCTATGAGTCATCCTTTACTGATTGGAAATTTCGAATTGGTGACGGAACCGGAAGAGATGCAAAAATGGAGAGACTATCCTTGCATTTTAGAAGTCGATTTGAACTATCTGGAAGAATTACATGATCTACACAATGATTATCTGCTGGCTCCCAAACGAATGGAACCGAACGAAGGAGATGAGGAAAAACTCATTCCCAATTTATTTAACAAACGTAACTACGTCGTCTACAATGAGAATTTGAAACAATACATCAATTACGGGTTGAAATTAGTCGACATACATCGCATCATTCGATTCGACAAAGAGCCTTGGATGAAAAAAATACATCGATCTCAACACGAATCTCAGAATTCGAGTCAAGAATGATTTCAAAAAAGATTTCTTCAAACTCATGAACAACTGTGTGTACGGTAAATCGATGGAAAACATCAGGAAGAGAACCGACGTTCGACTCGTCACGTTTGAGAAAAGAGCTAAAAAATTAGTAGCGAAACCCAATTACAAACACCGAACCATATTCGACGAAAATCTAGTGGCCGTTCACATGCAAAAGACGCACATGAAGTTCGACAAAGCATATTATCTCAGACAGATCATCTTAGATATCAGCAAGCAATTGATGTACGAGTTTCACTACGATTACGTCAAACGAAATTTTGGTGATAAAGCCAAACTACTGTTCACCGACACTGACAGTTTAGTTTACGAGATAGAGATGAAAGACGTCTACCAAGATATATCTCCGGGCGTGGCAGCGTGGTTCAACACCAGCAATTATCCCGTTGATCACCCTTCAACATTCAATCGGACGACAACAAGAAGGTGTTGATTAAAATTAAGGACGAGAGCTGCAGTAAACAAATCGTCGAATTCGTGGGCTTGAGACCCAAACTGTATGCTTATCGTCTAGAAGATGAAGAGATCAAGAAGTGCAAAGGGGTTAAAGCATGCGTGGTGAAGAAAAACATCTCTTTCCAAGAGTATAAAGATTGTCTGTTAGGAAGTGGTCCGGTGTATAAGACTATGAAATCGATTCGAAGCGAAAATCACGACTTGTATACCGAAATAGTCAGCAAGTTTTCGCTGACGGCCGACGATCATAAGAGATTCGTATTAGATGATAACATAAGCACTTTGGCACGTGGACATTGGATTGCGGATCTAATTAGAGATGATATGAATGTGGATGATAGGATTCTAGATATGAGTAAGGATGATAGGATTCCAGATATGAGTAAGGATGATAGGATTCCAGATATGAGTAAGGATGATAGGATTCCAGATATGAGTAAGGATGATAGGATTCCAGAAAATCAAGAGGAATTAGATGGATTCGAGATTATGGAAATCGATAGAGACATCGAGAGAGTTAGTTTAAAAAGAAAAAGAAAAAAAGAAAAAAATAACGTCATTTTAGTGAATTATAATAAAATAAATAAATAAAAAAAAATATATACGCATTTATGAATAAGAAAATAGAGATATCCATAGAAGGTGTCGTCTTACCTAACGAACCCCTATCCAACATCGATCTGTCGAATGCGGTGAAGGATTTGAAAATCAAAGATTTTCTAGGCATGTTTTCCAGAGATGCCTTGCCGAAGAGAAGACCTCAACAATCAGAATGCAGAATTTTAAATCTAGACGATTTATCAGGTGAAGGCACTCACTGGGTGATGTGGTTCAAGAATGGGAAGAAGAATTATTATTTCGACAGCTACGGAATCTCGCCGCCGAGAGAAATAAAGAACTATTTCAACAAATCAATGGTTCGTTACAACACGGAATGAGTGCAATCACCAGATCAAGTGTTTTGCGGTCACCTGTGTCTCTACATTCTCAAGAGATGGTCTGAAGGAGATCGCTTTCAAGACATTCTCAATGATTTACATTAGAGAGAGATTTTTTTTTATAGTATATAAAGATACAAAAATTATTTTACGAAATTTCAATCGAATAAAAACGAAAAATAAAAATAAAATAATTCATTTTTTAATAAACTGCGTTTTGAAATATATTTTTTTTAAAAAATCTCAAAACAACATGCCAGTCGATAAATTTGGTAGAAGTGACGACGCAAAAGTCAACCTAAGAAAGAAGAAGAAGACGTTCAAAGTCGACAATGGTTACGACGTTGCCAACTTGGATGAACGTTACATTCGGAGATACAATCCTCGAGAGGAACCTTTCAACATGAACGATAAGAAGCTCTACAATCTTCCCGAGCTGATAGATCTTGCAGATGCTGCGACTAAAAAATACGTCGACAGGGGGAACGCCGATTTCGAACGAATCATGCTAGATAATTACGTGGATAAAACCATGACCGACGATCTCGATCTGAAATCCAAACATTTGGTGAACGTCGCAAATCCCATAGATCCCATGGATGCCGCAACCAAGAAATATGCAGATGACTCTCATGCGAGATTCAGCAAACACCTGAGAAATAGATACGTTCAGAAAACGATGCACTCGGAATTGAATGCCAATTCTAACAAGATAACGAACGTGGCCACTCCCATGAATACAAAGGACGTGGCGACCAAACACTACGTAGATCTGGAACAGAGAAAGTCTGACAGATGAGAAATGAAATCGGATCTGAATGCGGGATTCAACAAGATATTGAATCTGTCGTAGATCGACGACACAGATGCGGACTCAACCGCGGTCAACAAGGGCTACGTAGATTCTGCCGTGATATGATCATAGCGGGGGAGGAATTCGTCACATACAGGTGAATTGTGCACTTGGTGATACCTTCTTGAAATTTGGCACACTGTTAGTGTAGGCTATGAGGTTCTCAAAAACGATCGGCTACAAGTTGACACCGACCGGTGGCGACCAGTAGCGGCACAATCCAAAATGGCCGCCAGCGGCTGAAGGGAACCTCCTTTTCGACGGTCTACCGACTATACATCCGATTGTAAGGGCGCGAAAGTGAACTCTGATCCACGCACGTGTTGGAAACAGACGTGGGAGATGATGTAGAATAAAACGAGATTCTCTATACGGACGCATCAATTTCTTGGAACTTGAAAAGAGCGTTGTTTCTCCGGGATCAGCGTCATTCAGGCAAACCTGAATGACGCTGATCCCGGAGAAACAACGCTCTTTATGAAGCAGTCTCTTTGCCATACAATCTCTTGTTTGGCGTAATTCCGCAAGCAATTCTGATTTGTCTGTCGAAATTAATTCGAGAACGCGATTGTTCACAAAAATCATTCACAGAATGAGTGAGAATCCTCTTCGTGTACGGACTAGTACTGACTGGGAACGTTGTTGCTTTTGCCAGCAAGACAGTTCCAAGAAATTGATGCGTCCGTATAGAGAATCTCGTTTTCATGACGCCTATAAAGCTATTGAGGAAGACATAACGCGCTTCCTAGATAATGGCGTTGAGCTTCCATATAATTTGACCATTGATTGTTTGATGAGAGAGAGTGATGAGTGTATGTCGATGTCACTGTTGACGAATAAGGCAATATATCATAAGACATGCCGTGACAGTATTCGGACTCACATCGTACAGCGCGTGCTACACAAGCGAGAGCGAAATGAGGCAGTGGCATCCTGCTCCACGCTGAGTCCTAAAAGAACACGGACAAGTTTTGAATCTGGCTGTGACAGGAAACTGCCCCAGTGTGTTTATTGTCACAAACGCGAAGGTGACAGCAGTGAGCCTATTTGCAGATCAATGTCTGATAACAATAAACTCAAAATTATGGCAAAGGAAGCCGAGAACTGGGTTGTTTTTTCTCGGGTCAATGCAGCATTTGATTCCGCTGCTAGTGATCTTTACTATCACAAAACCTGTTATTGTAAGCTTGCCAATGAAGCACGAGCGGCTAAATCTAAAAAGTCGAAGAACGCCGAACATTCCGCGTCAGGCCTGCCCTATGACCCTCTCGTTATGGCAGAGCTCATAACATTTGTTGAACACAACGATTCCGCGATGAAGCTTGTCGATCTCAAGAATCTGTACAGTCGGAGGTTGAAGCAAGTCGGTTCTGATTGGCTTAGTGAAGAAATACATTCCACTCGATTCAAAGAACATTTGTTGCAGAAATTGGGCGATGGCTGGGACGCCTTCACACAGGGTAGAGATGTGTTTATTTCAAGTAGGTTTCGAGTTGGCTCCTTGTTGTCCGAATCTTTAACTCGTATAGTGTCTGAGGAAGAGGCAAAAAAGATAGTTGATGTGGGTCTTCTTCTGCGTAAACACATACTCATATCTCAAGCTCCTTTCACGGGATCATTTTCATCTTATTGCTTGAGCGAGCCTGTACCCAACTCACTCCTGACTCTTCTTAGAGTTCTACTTGAGGGCACATGTAGTATACAGAACTTAGGCGATGATGAGACTGTTAATGCCAAGACTCGAGTGGCTTGTACTATTTCACAGATGTTGATCAGCAATTCAGCGAAACGCTCCGAACATGCACAAAATGTTCACCAGAGACGTGACAGAGAAACTCCAATGCCTCTTTATGTGGGTTTGAAGTTGCATGCCCATGATCGTATGAAAAATCTTATCAGAGATTTTCATCAAATGGGACTCTCTGTCTCTTATGATCGCGTAATGGATGTTCGCAGGAGTTTCGCGAGAGCTGTTTCACTGCGGTTCAAGAACGAAGGTGTTGTAGTCCCAGCTAACTGCAAACGTAATGTTTTCTCGATAGGAACCACTGATAACATTGATGTATCTGGTAGATCTGATATGCATGGTACGTCCATCACACTCATTGGTCAACTGAGCAGGGACAATGTGGGTACTGATCCCCCACCACTGAGTTTAGATGTTCCAGAAGACACACAAATTGAACTCCCAGACGACTATGCATTTGTTCCTTTCGTTGAAGACTTTGGTGGGGACATCAGGCTTGAATCTCCAGATGAATGTAATGTACGGCCCAATGAATATGCAGATTTGAACGTGGGAGAGAATGACTGGTTGTCTCATGTGTCACAGATCAGCAATAAAGGGAAGGTTGATGGCAGCTGGCAGCTTGATGAAGTCCCTGTGACCTTTTCAGGCTTCTTTTCAAAACATGAAGATCAAGACAATGTCAAACCTCGTGCAGTTATTGGGGTATTCCCTGTTTTCAGTGAGCAGAAAGCGGACTCACTCAGTATGCAGAAGCATGCTATGTATGTGGTCAGGGAAGCTACTGCTTTCGTAAACCCCGGCCAGATACCTGTCATTGAAGGTGACTGTCCGTTGTATGCCAGGCAGAAAAAATGTCAATGGCTGTTCCCAGAGGAGATAGGTGAGGATCGAATGGTGTGTATGATTGGATTCCTGCATCTTGAAATGTGCACCCAAGAAGCTGGTGGTAAGCTTATGGGTGGTTCTGGTTGGGAGCGAATGTTTCACCTCGCAAAGATATTCACACCCGGTGTAGCATCATCCCTACTTGGTGGGAAACATGTCAAGAGGACGCGACAGGCATATCTTCTCACTCTAGCTTGGCTTGAGATCCTCAGAAAGAATGCTTATGAGATTTACTGTCAGCAGACTGGGCCCCATGAGTCATTTGAAATGTGGGAACAGAGGATTCTTTCACAATCTCCAACTGCGCGCTATTGGGGTGAAATCGTTCGGAACTTTCTCTTGACAAGCTGTCAATTCGTTCGGAACCAACGAATCGGTAACTGGCCTGGTACACTGTGTTCTATCGATGAGTTGTGCAGTTACTTTTTTGCCCTAGGACATACAAATTATTGTCGGTGGGTCCCCGTATTTCTGAGAGACATGTCTCAGCTACCCAGGCGGCATCCTTCAATCCACAACAAATTCATGGAAGGCCATTTTGTGGTCCAGCGTAGTGAGAGGAAGTTCAGTATGATGGGTTTAGATCAGAGCCAAGAACATAGTATCCAACTACTCAAAGAAGACAGTGGTCCAAAAGGTCTCTATGGCCAGGCTGAAGAGAAAGTCGTTATTGAGCTTTCAAGGTCAGAAGTTCTGCGTGTTATAGATGAGTATGAATATGCAAGTTTCCACACAACATCATCAGATAACACGGAACACCCGGAAAGTTCGGTATCAGAGCAGAAAAAATTTCTGAATCAATTGAAATCTCTCCTCGATCTGGTGAATCAGGGACTCATTATCAACCCTTATGATGAAACTAGTGGTCAGCTGGTGACATTAGATACTGGTGAATATATGGACCCCGAAGTTAGTAAGAGTTTACGGTCATTACCCGAAAGGGGCAAGCATTTATATTCCACTTTCTTGAAGGAAAGGCTTGTGGAATGCACCGTACCCCTGAATGATGTTATTCCCAAGGCAAATATATATACCTTCCTTAACCCACCCCCAGCCAACCTGGACAAAGGCCGAGACAAACTCATGTCAAGTAAAGCAACTGCCGCAATAGTTACCCAGATGTTCGTTTCACTGCAAGCCCGGCCTGATTCAAACATGGATGAGTTTTTCATGCACGAGAATGCACGTGATCCGCCAGCATTATCCGATAGAGGTAAGCTACGGAGTGGGACAAAATCTCAAATTCTCAATTGTTTACCAGCTATTCCTGCACAAGGGAAGAATTCAGCAGCTAGACAAGCTTCAGTTGTCATCTTGGATATGCCTGCTGTAGTCCATGTAATCAAACCACAGAAAGCGGATCTGTTTGGAGAATATGCTCGATTGCAATTATTGCCATACATCGAATCTCTGATTAACACGAACACCACAAGGGTTGATGCGATCTATGACTGTTACCCCGAAGGCAGTTTGAAGAATCAGACGCGAGCAAAACGCCTCGGTGAGACAGCAGTTAGGTTGATACGGGTGTCCGAGAACGTCCCTTTACCTAAAGGGAAGAATTGGCAGGCATTCTTGAAAGTTAGTGAGAATAAAGACGAATTTTTCAAGTTCCTGTCTGCTGAACTGCTGAAATTAACATCAACATCCGAGTACCAGTTGTTAACGACATCAGGAGAATATGTACTATGCAATAAGGATGTTAGCTTATGTGACATATCTCCATCGAACCACGAGGAAGCAGACACGCGCATGATGCTTCATCTCAACCATGCAGTCTCACAAGGTCACAAAATAGCTTTTCTTCGCACGGTTGATTCTGATGTCGTCATTCTGTCTTTGCACCATTTCGCAACATTCCGTGACCTTGGACTCAGTGAGCTGTGGATTGGGTTTGGAATTGGAAAGGCATATAAAGATATGCCAATTCATGAGATAGCTTCACAACTTGGACCTGATTACTGTAAGGCCCTGACTTTCTTCCACGCCTTCACAGGTTGTGATGTAACATCCAGCATGCTCGGCATTGGGAAGAAGACAGGATGGAATGCATGGATGAATTTTCCCGCATCAACTGAAATGATGATAGAATTGACTGAGAATCCGCAAGTCTTTTCAGAGGATTCCCCTCATATGCAGCATATCGAAAAACTCACCATACAGATGTACAGTAACAGTTGTGTCAGTACACGTGTCAATGATGCGAGACGGCATATGTTCACACATGGCCTTAAGTCTATGGAAAACATCCCGCCCACCAAAGCAGCTCTGTATCAACATGTAAAAAGGGTAATTCTTGTGTCATCTTTCATTTGGCATCGTGCTCTGCAGAAACACTTATGTGTGCCAGACCCATCACAGTACGGATGGGAGTGGAATCCACGTCTCAATATTCTGGTCCCATTTTGGACTCACCTAGGAGACGCAAGTGCTGCATGTGCACTGATGCTCCACTGTAGTTGTGCCAAGGCCTGCAAGGGCAATTGCAAATGCTCGAAAGCTGGATTAAGGTGCACACCTTTGTGTAAGTGTGAAGGTGGCTGTTGTAACAATATTGAGTAGTATACTGTCATGTTAGGACCAGTCATCTCCTATTCTGGTATTTTTTTTTCCATTTTCGGCCAGTTAACACATGTCATGTTTCTAGTTGAGTTGATTTTGCTAACAAATGTTCATCCCATGTGGCTTGCTACATTGTCCGGGGTATAGGAATACAGTTTTAGATTTCGGAAAATAGTCTGTTATTTACTGCACAAGACGGTGTTAATTCATGCATAGCATGATACAATATCCCCAACTATTTTGCCTCTGTACAACAGTTGATACCTTCGTTCACCCGTGTGTTCATCTATGGTATCCTTGTCTTTCTCTGGCCATAGGCCACATGTGACTAGTCAGTTCCTACTCCATAGCAAATCAGCTTGGAAATCCTTCATCTTGTAGCGCACTCATGTCTCAATGAATCCATACCTGAGTTGATCTAATAAATCTAACGTAAGGTATCAAATTGCCATACCGGATCATATTTCGATAAGTTATTCGCTAAAACATTTCGACCACTCATCGACATCAAAGGTCATGTTTTGGCTCCCAGTGGTGGCTATATCTCTATATCCCTGGTAAAGTAGCATACCATGAGGGATGGGCATTAAGTGTCGGCAACATTAATCCTGACTTGGAACACACCACATCTTAACTGGCCGAAAATGAAGAATACTACTTGTAGTCAAAAAATATTCCTGTACCTCGAATGACTGCAAACATACACTCACCCCTTCTAGTCCCATTTTGCCAATGTTCTATACTGGCAAGATAACATTGTATAATTAACAACGGGAACTAATGCATCCCGAGTTCATTCCAGCACTGCCCTTGCTGGCAGACGTGTCGCTATGGTGTTGAGATTGAACCAGAACTCCTCTAGAAATTTGATAGTTTTATTTTCTTAGAAAATAAATCTATCGAAAATGCCGGAAGTTGAGAATAGACTGTCACTTTAATTGGATTATCAAATGTCCAAGTATCCCCACTGCTGCATACTATCGAGTACCCTTGTTCATGTGTTGACAGGAATCTCTCATACCATGTTCATTTGACCATTGCATTCCCGAGAAACATTCAACACTAATTTATCTACGGACGGACGATCATACTGACAGTCAGACACACAGACGCACACATCGACGGAAATTCTGATCCCATTATCCATTAATCTTCCCCCCAACTTGTTCCAAGGGCTTCACTCCATCATTCACATCAATTACAGCACATGTATGGTGTTAGGTTTGGAGCTTCAGTTGTGCGATCGGCGAAAATAGCTTTTTTTCGATCCGCTTGGCGGCCATTTTGGATTTCGCTGCTAGTGGTGGCTAGAGGATGGTGCCAACTTGTAGCCGATCGATTTTGAAATCTCTGATGCCTACCCTTACATCATGCCAAATTTCAGGAAGGTATCACCAAGTGCACAATTCTAGCGAATTCCTCCCCCGCTATCACAAGAATACCTAGAATCGCAAGTGGATGATCTCTACCTGAACAAACAATCTGGCAGAACCATGTGGGGGGGGGGGGGGGGGGGGGGTGGTATCGACATGAACGGTAAGAATTTATTCGGACTCAGTCACAATCCCAAATTCGATTCCAGCACAGTCAGCAGGAAGTACGTGGATGACAACTCGGTCTGGAGAAAGGGCGACATCATGGAAGGTAAACTAGACATGGGTGGACACACGCTCGTGAATCTACCGGATCCCGTGAACATGATGGATGCCTGCACCCTGATTTTGGTGGTGGAGAAAGTCAAATATGCTAGACAATTGATCACCGTGTGGGCCGAGGAGGCCGGCACCTTAGATGAGGGAAAAGCTGAATGGTCTTTCGGAAATGGAGGTAGCGGATCGAAACATGGTCAGGTGGGATATCCCATGGCGTTGGGAGGTGAAATCCTTCGAATGAGTCTGGCTTCCTCGGATTGAATAACAGAGCGGTCGTCAATCTCATGGTGAATGGAGTAGAGAGCGATAAGAGATACAGCATCGAAAAGACTGAGAATCAACACACGAATGTTAGCATGTTCGGCACGGCTCTCAAAGTGAACGCCGGAGACAGGATTAATTTTGTTACGAAAACCAATAATCCGAAGCCGCCACTTCCATGGTGAGCATACTGATCGAACTAGATCCTTTGAACAAACAGTGAACGCATGGAAAATAATGAATTAAAAAAAAAAATAATGTGTGATTATTAAAAACAAAAAAAAAAGTAATGAGATTTAGAAAGATGTTCAATCTCTCTAGATCACATTACTTTATTTATTTTTTGTTTGTTTTTTTTTGTTTTTTTAATAATTACTCATTACTTTTTTTTATTTTTTTTTTCACACTCATCTCTCTTCGAATGATCGACATCTTATTTCCATCCAATTCGAATTGTAATTCTCTGTCCAACAGGACCAGGGCAAAGGCTTCGGTTTTTCTCGGCACGTTCCTATCGAATTGCATCTTGATCTGAATGTCTAAGACGCTACTCTTGAGTCGTTCACTCTGTTTACTGACGTCGAATACAAGCATGGGATACATCGACTTGTATTCGCTGGGAGATATGTTAGGATTGCTCATCAATTCGTCTAGACCGTGATACTTCTTTCTAAAATCAGCGGCATTGCCATACAGTCTGCAGAAATCGTTCTTGTCGAACGACGCGTTGTAATCAATTGCTGGATATCTCGTGGCGTTCAGAAACACTTGCATGTTTCTCAAATGGCAGTGATCGAACAGCAACACATTCTTTTCTTGAGACCCATCCCTATCGGTCTGAAACGCAACCACGATGAAACGCGGTCTCTCGGAAGCAGATTTCACTCAATCTCCAATCGAAGTGATTCGTGGAGGGAGGAATGCTAGCCGTGTCGCACTGTCTTACCCGCATCGGTCGCAGTGAGTCTTACTATTGCATCGTCATTTCCTTTTCAAATCAACGCCAGATTGTGTTTGAATCCGTACATGATCTTGTTGTAATCGTCTGCAAATCCGAAGATGTGTTTCAAAGGTATCCTGAACGAAAACGTTCCTTTAGGTCTGGACGTCTTGACGACGTAGTCGAATATCGCGGCGGCGCCGGCGCTAGCAGGGCCGACGGTGTCTTTCACCCACAACTGTTTAAGTCCTCTGCATTTCGAAAAATCATCAGGATACATCAAGAGTCTGAACATCGTGGTGGCCTGACCGGGATGAAACACAGATTCTATCTCTTGTCCGGATAGCATGTATTTTATATTACTGAATAGATGCATGATGCCATTATTGGCTAGAGTAACCGTGTCGTCGTCGGCGTAGTCGCTCCCATCTTCCTTGGTGAGACGTCTCTGCACCACTATGTAACTCTCGCTAGGATGGACGAATAGATCTTGAGTTTCGATGTTGATTCTTATCTCTTCCGCATTGTTCAAACTCGTTCCGGTCACCGGTTCGTATTCGTGAACCTCATATTCTTGAATACTTTCATCTTTCACTAGGCTTCATGCTATATCTAGTATATTTGTCATTTTTAAAGGATTTTTTTTTTTTTTTGTTTATTAATTAGCTTGCTTTTTTTATTTAAAAATAGTTTTAATTATTTTTTTTTCTTATTATTTTTCTCTCCTATATATATATATGTGTGTGTAAACAAGAAAATGTTAAAGAGAGTAAATAAAAGAAATTTGTTTTCTTTATCAAAACTTTGTCTTCTGTAATTGTTGTTCGTAAAACTTTCCGATGATCTCTTCTCCATCCAAAGCTTCGATTTCGTAAGTCACCGGATCGGTGTGAAATATTTGATTATCACGAAGATTTCCGAGGTCCATCGAGGAGTATAACCTTTTTCGAAGTGCTTCTTATAAGTGTAGATTCTCACTCGATCACCGACCGCAAATTTCGGCGTTCTAGACTTCTTCCTAATCTTAGATCTTTCAGGATATAGATTGGTGTAGACCCGTTTTTCATTTCGAGGATCGCTAGCTTCCACGGGAGTCATCTTGATCGATCTGTGTCGCGTGTTGTTGTAAACTTCGACCAGACCATTCAGAGCGTATATGTATTTCTTGGTCGAATTCGCCGTGAAGTATCTGAGCATCTTTTCCTTCATCGTTCGATTCCAATGTTCCACCAAGCTGGCTTTCTCTTTGTTTTCGATCGAGTAGAGGTCGACCAATCGATGAACGTGCTTGTTGTAGAATTCCTTTCCCTTATCCACCCACAATTTACTCGGTTTTCGAGAAGATGAGTCGAACACGCTCTTCAGAGCCTCGGCTACGCAAGGTCCAGATTCATTCTTCAAAGCTCTGATCCAACCGTATTTGGAAAACAAGTCGATGACCATCAATAGATATTTGACGCCCTCGTTCCACCTCGAAAACGATCTCATGTCGACCAAGTCGGCAGACCAAATATCATCCAAACCCTTCACGAACACCCTTCTCTTTCAAAATTTACACACGATGGGTTTGTGTAACTCCTCGGCCAATTCGCTCGTCAATAATCGTTTCTTCTTCTTTTCCGATGTGCTTTTTTTTTTGAACGCCCCATCCGAATCGACGTTTTGCACCGATCAGATTGCCGACCAGCGAACGTTCTATCTTCTCTCTCCTGGTCGGATTCAATATGCCTCTCAATTTCCCCAACATGTTTTTATCGCAGAAGTCGTTGCAAGTCTTGGTGTCGGGATGTCTGGCGTAGCACAGATCGTGATCATATGCGGCCGTGTCCACCCTATTCATAGGTTTGCTCCAAGATTTAGGAGTCAGATCGGCGTTGAGTCTCTTGTTCAATTTCGTTCCGGGTCCCGTGAAACTGTGAACAGGCAGATGCATTTCGAAAGGTAGATTATTGATCATTTTATTCACGATGCCTTTACCTTTGCTCGCGTTCTTTTTTTTTTGATGAATCGAGTCTTAATAGAACCACACACGTCGCAAATTCCGCGAAGCATCTGTCTATCGTTTTTAGTTCATACTTCTCGAGAATTACTCGTCTCGGTAACTCTCTTACACTTTACGCAATACATTTTTAAGAGTTATTTAAATTAATTTCGTTTTTATTTCATATATAAATTTAATATTATTTTTTTTAAAATTCTGTTCTTATTATATATATTTTTTTTTTTAATCGCTGCTCTTGAGTTCTATCATCTTACTGAATTCCTCCCAAGCCTCTTTCCTCCCCTTTTCCACGAGAGAATCCTTCATCTCTTCTTTGATGATCTGACGAGTCTTGATTCTCTCGGCTTCTTTCATGGCTTCGTATTTCGTTTTCTCACCCAATATCATGAAGTATTCTCCGTCCGATATCGTACCCTCTTTCAACGCCATCAGGATCATTTCGGATATCGTGTCGATCTTGGAGTCAGCCAAGACGCGAATCTTGTCGTGTTTCCACGCCTTCAGATATGATTTCCTACTCAAAAAGTTTCCGAGCGTGCTAAACAATCCGGCGGCGAGAGCCACTCCTTCTACGGTCAACACGATCGGAATGCCGATCGCGGTCGACAACAATCCGATGCCGGCCGCGTGTAAACCCATGGAAATCGTGATGAGTGTCGTGTCGATCGCATTGACGAATTTCACGAAACGCGAATACTTTTTCTTGAGAGAACGCCGAGAATCTCGCTCTCGAGTTAAATACGCTTGGATTTTGTTGATTTGGTTGATGCGATACCTCTCTCCTCTTTCTTTTTCTTCTAGCGACGGTGCCGTCGGCAAAACGCCGTTCGGCTTCTCATCCTCGTCGTCATCTAACGTCAGATACAATTTACTTCTGGTTCTCATTTTTGTATTTTTTTTTCTTTATAATATAAGATAAAAAATTTATGTGTGTATTTATTTTTATTTTCTATTCTCCCTTATTTTATATCAACGAGAAAACTTAGACGTAAGCTTCATTGAACAATAATTTCATGATGCATCCCTTGTCTTCTAAAGTCAGACTTCTACGCGCCAATTTCAGTTCTTCCAAAACTGTAGGCTTGTCTTGATTCTTACAGAAGACTAATCTCTTCCAAAGCGTGATCACATCGTCGAATCTAACGCGTTCGAACGCCCGCTCGAAATACTTGACCACCATATCTTCCCTTTCCATCGTCAGACACGAATGATTCTCGTAATCGAAGTCTAGATGATCCCGACATCCAACGCATCGTTCTAACAAGATGGGACGTAGTTCTTTGTTCACGCAGGTTGCGTATGCTCTCATCAGCGTGTTTAAAAGAAACCTCGCTCTAATAGTCTGGGAAGCGCACATGATTTACGTATATTTTTTTATTATCTATTCGATTTGATATATTTATTTTTTTTAAATAACTATTTTATTTATATTTTTTTTCTCTCCTATATATATCAATCACTTTTTTTTATTTCCTCGGGAAACGTGGCAGTGGGTTTGCCGGTTCGGTATCACCTCTTTTCCATGTACCGTACATAAGTCGATTTCTGATGTAGAATCCACAAATGGATTTCCGTGTACGCCTCCATAGGGATTCAGTGTTAAAATCGTGTACAGACACGGATGATACAGAATCGGCAAACCACTTTTTGATGATGATACAGAAACGGCAACACGCTTTTTGCTCGCGATTTTAACACTGAATCCTATGGGGGAAACCCATTTGCCGATTCTGTATCAGCCGATACACCTCTTTTTCCTTAAAATTTCATACATTTTTTTCACTCTTGAGCGATATGTATATAGAATCCAGTGATGTAGAATCGGCAAAGCCGATTCTGTATCACCATAAAAAACGACAAATCGTGTACCTGTACACGAGTTTAACACTAAATCCTATGGAGGTGTACATCGATGTACGTGTACATGTACGAAATATTGTACATGTGATACCGAATCGGCATTTTTTACCTACTAACATCAAAGTTTTAATTAATGAAGCACCGTGTGGATGATTATTCCTATAATTAGTGTTTGGAATCTAATATTATTGCATTCGTGGAAATATTGCCCACCAAAGGAAAGTGACGTGTCCCAGGTCTGGCCTTTTGAAAAATCCAGGGAGCCGCTACGGCTCCCCTAAATCTGTTTCAGGGGAGCTATTCCACACTTATATTAATTATACACGGTTTTTAATAAGGGAACTGAAAGTTTGATGAGAGCAATTACAGTTTAAGGAGGGCAATTATGGCCCTCCCCAATATGATTTGAGGGGAGCCAAGGAGAGCCGGAGCAATAGCTCTCCTCAAACGGCCAGGCCTGGTGTCCACGGCGACTGTATTGTAGGTATTCCCCCACAGTAATTTGATATTTGTACCGAAACTTTATACTTTTAAATACTGATTGCATACCGAGAAAATTTAAAATTTCGGTATTCTCGATTAACATTTTATTAAAATCCCAAACTAATGCAGAAAGTGGACATTTTTCTTTTGTTTGTGTTCAAATATCACTCAAACCTTCAACGAAGTTGTGAAATGCAACACATGTAGAGCAGCTAACCAATTCGTATATTAAAATGACATCTATGTATAAAATTTTGTTTCGTTTTGTTCAGTCAAAATAAAGTTATCGTCCGGAAATCACATTCCGTACATATAATAATAACTCTTTGGCCAGCCGCTGATTTGTCGCGGTCCTCATAAGAGAAGGCCATCATTCCCCCTGCACCCCACCCCCTCTTCCCCTCCTCTCCTCCCAGCATTCAGATATAAACTGCTTAATAGTGTCCCTCACTTCCTCTTTTTCAATTTCTTCAATAAGCATTCCTATCCTCTCCCTCGTGTCCCCCTTCAGCCATCTATCCTTTGTTTCTTCACCCCACTTCTGCATTATTCTTCCAGTAAATTTTATTCTATGAGGTATATACTGTGGGCATTCCAAGAGAAAATGTTCCAGGGTCTCCACTACTCCAGAGTGGCACATTTGGCATCCCTTTTCCCCATCTCTCCCAATTTTTCCCCGAAGCTCCAGTGATCTTGATCTCAGTTTGAACAGCAGTGACCCTCCAAAGGTGCCATCTAGGTACTTCTCCAAAGCTGGCTTTTCTTTATATTGTAACCCCTGCAGTGATCTTTTCACGCTTACCCCTGCTCGCCAGTTTCGATTGCAATCTTCCATGACTCTCTCTTTGACAAACCTTTTGCCTTCTTTCATTCCTACTTCTATGTTTGTGACCTCTATAGAGTAATTGTCCATTAGTTCCCTCACATGTTTTGACCACCCCGTTTCTATATTAGAATTCCAAATGGTATCGAGCATCAATTTGCACCACCGGTTGTCAGGCAGGTTTCTCAAGTAGTTAAAGTAACACAGTTTTCCCAAATCTACCCTGTCCTTGATTTTCATCCACCCAAGCTCCCCCCTTACTGCTTCCAAAGCTGCAGCATTACTCGACCCTGTTATCCATCTGCCGGCATCATTCTGAGTACTTTCCAACTTCTTAATAACGGTTTGGTTCAATGGAATCACGTCCGTGCCATACGTTATACTTGGTAAACCCACCCTCTCCCACAGTGTTTTCCCCACAAAGACCTTGTTGAAACTATTTTTCCCTAAAAGTTTTAGTTGGTTCAGAATTCTTTTCTCCTTCAGAATCAGTTTGGCTGAGTAATTTCTGTACACCCCTCTTCCCGTTATATTTATGCTTACCCCTAGATACTCATACTCTCCCGTTTCTCCTCCAGTGATTTGTTTGCTTTCCCCTTCGGGGATTGAGAACTCCCCAACTCTCCATCTCTTCGTCATATCTACCTTGCGTCCAACGGGTATTACCTTGCTTTTATTTTCATTTAGTTCG
Source organism: Pictodentalium vernedei (assembly GCA_031216915.1). Classification (NCBI taxonomy): domain Eukaryota; kingdom Metazoa; phylum Mollusca; class Scaphopoda; order Dentaliida; family Dentaliidae; genus Pictodentalium; species Pictodentalium vernedei. Next base: position 787,790,920 of record CM062297.1, read on the forward strand.
AGCCGCCAAGTGTTCCCATATCTACCAACAATTTCCAGCAGTTTCTCTAGCCCCTGTTCAGTTCTAGACATTAACACCATGTCGTCCGCAAAGAATAAGCCTGGTATCTTTATGTCTCCAACATTTACCCCTTCCGCACTCTGAATTAGTTCGTCCCCTAAATCTTTAACATACAATGCAAACAAAATCGGTGAAAAGATACACCCCTGCTTGAGGCCTATATCCATAGGGACTCGTTTTGTAGTGATACTCCCTAGACTGAGTTGGCTTTGCACATCTGTATACAGTGCTTTCATGATTCCCACAAAGTCACCCCCCAGTCCGATGCCCTCGAGCTTTCGCCACATACCTTCCCTCCACACTCGGTCGTACGCTTTTTTCACATCTAGAAATGCCAGAAACATCTTTTTCTTTTCAGCCTTTGTTGATTCTATCAGTTGGGTGAGTGTAAATAGGAGATCAGTGACTCTTCGTCCTTTCCTGAAACCATTTTGAATTTCTCCTAAAAAAACCTTTCTCTTCAATAACTTCCTCTAGTCTACCGTATATGACCTTACAGAATACTTTTCCGATGTTACTACTAACTGATATCCCCCTATAGTTATCTAGAACTTCCTTATCCCTCTTTTTGTGTATGAACGACACCTTACTTTCCCTCCACTCTCTGGGGACCTCTTGCTTTCGCAGAGCCAGGTTAAAAAGGTTTGTCAGGACTTCAATAAGTGCCTCCCCTTCACTTTTGAGGAATTCGTTCGGAATTTCATCAGTCCCTCCCGCTTTACCATTTTTTAATTTCGAGACCACGTTCCGCACTTCTTCTGCCGTTATTTCGCTACATACACGATTGGATAGGTTCTCCTCCACCAGTGTATTTCTTTTTGGTGGGGACCCACTGCCCCATCGCCTATCGTTTATCTTTTCCCAGTGCTTGACTAACTCTGAAGCGATACGGCCTTTATCTTCTGTACTTTCCCCATCCACTTTGATACTCTGCACACTACTTTTCCCCCGTTTATTTACCCAGTTCCAAAATACGTTTGAGCTCGAACCCCCGTTTTCTTTATTGTTCTGGCAAGACTGCAATTGCGCTCCTTCCTATTATTATTCTTTATCTCATTCACCTTTTTCCGTGCCAGTTCATATTCTCCTTTCATTAGTCTCGTGTCATTGTTATCCACTCCTTTGAGCTTCCTACTTCTTCTGTAAGCAGCGCATTTTACCTTCCTTTCTTTTATAGCCTTTTTCAGTCCCTCGTTAACCCTGTATCCAAGCTCTCTCGTTGGGACCCTCACCCTTCCTATACAATCCTTCCCTGCCTTTGTTAGGCTATTTACTATGCCATCTGAAATACTCTGGACATTTGCATCCCTAGGTATACATTCAAGATTTGGTTTTAGTTTTTCCCGAAACCGCTTCCAGTCGGCCCTTGTTTTAGTCCCCAAACTTCCTTGAAGGTATTTCTGTCTCTATTCGTCTTTTTGCCCATAATCTTAACTGTTATCAGGTTGTGATCACTACCCAAGTCATTTTTTCCCTCGCCATCTATTTCTACATCTATAACCTCCCTCCATACGCTAATGTCAGTGAGTATATAATCAATTATTGTTTTCTTATCGTTCCTCTCCCAGGTCCATTTACCCTTACATTTCGCATCCCTGTTCAGGATCTTTAAACCAAGCTCTTTTGATAGGTCCAACATCTTCCTCCCATTCGTGTTAATTTTCCTATCACCTCCCTGTATGCCCTCCTCCTTATCCCCGATGTGCCCATTGAAGTCCCCCATTAGGACAATACTGAACCCTCTGCTTCCAAGCTCTGTGATATTCGATCTAGGAGTTGTATATATTGAATCATTCCACTCGGGCTTACTTCCCTCCACTGCTAAGTATACAACACCAACGGCAACACTCCTGCTTCCTAACTTGATTTTTGCCCAGACTATTTCGTTGGATACTGGAATCTGAGTCCTTGCTTCTGTGAGATCTGTAATCAATGAGGGCTGTAATTCCTCTTTAGCGTAGATGCCAACACCCCCACCCCGTTTCTGACCCTCAGTTCGCCCAGCTCCTATCCACACGCAACCCTTCATCTGATCAACCCGCTCATCCCGTCGTATCCACGTCTCACTTAGACCCATTATATCGAAGTCTCCTTCGTCCATCATTGTCGATATTTCGCTTACTTTCTTGTGCAGACCCTGGATGTTGCAGTACCCAAACTTAATGAATCTTTGTTTTGTTTTTTTTGTCATCACTGGCACATTATTATAACCCTGGTGTGTCCCTGTATTGTGCATGTTTGTTCTTCTTCCTATGTTCCCAGCATTTGTGCCCCTCTGGGTTATCGGCTGTGGTCCCCTACCCCCCTTTTCTCCAAAAAAGGCCCAGCCACCTGTAAAATTTTTTGGCCCAACAGGTCTGTACCCATCCTACTTAAATGCAATCCGTCTTGCCCATACAACTCTCCTTGTCCCCAGAATGAATCCCAGTGGTCAATGAAATGTATTCCCAAGTCTTTGCAGTGCTCTTCCAGCTCCTTGTTTAGTGCCTTAATCCGCGAGTTCCTCTCATTCCCACCACCCATAACGGGGAGCACCCCTGAAACGATGATCCGAGCATTCCTGCTAAGTAGCTTACTAATTAGGTCCTTGTATTTGTCCACCAAACGAACTGATTTCCTCTCCCTGATGTTATTGGACCCCACATGTATTACCACTACCGGATCAGGCCCCGACCCAGCTACAATACCGTCCACTCTATCCCTCAGGTCATCCACTTTAGCCCCGGGGAAGCACAAAACTGTTCTATTTTTACTGTCCGGACCACAGACAACGTTGTCGATCCCCCGAACTATGCTACTTCCCGCAACCACCAACATACTTTTGGCCCTCGCCCTATTTATCTCCTCTAGTCTCCTATTGTTTACAGCGTCCTCTTCCTCTCCAACAGCCCCACTCGGAATCAATATCGGTATCGGTATCGGTATCTTTGACCTAGGATTACTCCTATCCTTGTCCCTCCGCCTCTTTCCAGGCCCCGAACTACCTGGACTACTCCCCTGGTCTTCCCCGGATCCCTCCTCCTTTTTCCTGGCCTAGACCCCAAGCTACTATCTGTTGCAACTACCACCATCTCCTCCTCTGTCTCTTCCGAATCGAGCACATCAAATCTGTTTCTGGTGCTGCACTCCCCACTGCCTTTGGACTTTACACCCCTATCTACCTGCTTCTCTGGCCCCCCTTTCCTACCACTTTTGATAGTCCACGCCAAACGCTTTACAGCATTGCTCCGGCCTGCCCCCCCCCCCCCCCTTCATCTGTCCTACGTACTTTTCTAGCAGCCCCCACCTCATCACCTACCTCAATCACATCAAAGGTTCTACCCCCATGTTTCCTCTTGGAACCACCGACAACCTTCTATCCTTCTCGGAAAGCTACTTTCACAGGCGTAACTCCAGACAGCCCCGCCCTACCAAGTTTTCCCTTCAGCTCAGCAATCTCCCCCTCAAACTTAACAATTGTCTCAAGTAGGCGGAGGATTTCCTGACAGTTTGTACATACCTCTCCATATCCCATCGAGCGACAGTCCCCATACATCATAGAACACTGTTTACAAACTTCAAGCCCAATATCGCCATCGGTGGCCCCACCAACCCGGCTCTGACCGACACCCCCAGTGACCTCTGTCTGCACACCAATACTTACCCCGTTGGCACCGTTGACCTGGACCGCGATATTACACGTATTTACCTCCATACTTACCTCCGTCTGAACAGACTTGCTCGCCATCATCAAGACAAAATTACGCGATCGGACAGGGAAAACTGTAAACACGCGACAAAAGGCAACACGACGAACCGTTCGACAACTTAGCACTCACAGTTTTATTTAAGACCTCCTAAATTTGTCCCAGTTACTATACTAAACTAACTCCCCACAAAGTTGAATAAAATAACCTGAAAATGAAATATATATGAATAGTAAACAATAAAAGTACTTAATTTCGATTCGTAACCAAGGAGACTTCTTCTGTATTCTTGCGGATCGAACTATGGATGGATGGATGGATGTACGTACGGAAGGACAAACAAGGGTAACACTTAATGCCACCGGCTAAAATTAGTGGGGGCATAAAAAACATGACAAATCGACTGCTATTGTCATATAAACTGTTGCTACATTAAAAAGGTCCATATATATCTTTTTGAAGTGTATTTTTATCTTTTATTTGCAGGAACCCAGCACACCAAATCCAGTCATCATCTTCCGAGATTGTGTAGAGAAAATTCCTCTGTCATCCAAGCAGATCGAGATTTACGTGGACTTCCAAAAAGTTGTCAGTGCACAAGGAGATCTGGTGTCGGGGTTTGCATGCTTGATGTGTGGGGTTTTTTTTCATTTATGGTATAAAATACCCACAAAGTATCAACAATACCATGGCATTCATAGAGAGGTTTCTGTGCAGATGACACTTGACTAGATGCACCTGTTTTACTGTAAGTACTTACAGTTTTGGCAAATAACTCAAAAAATGCAAAATGGTGGAATCAACAGACTTTCAACCGTGACAACGGTACAATGAACTGCTATAACAGTGGTTAAAATCTGAATGTTTTTTTCATTAAAGAATGTAAATCTTTTTGAAAAGTGTTTTGAAAAAGAAAAAATACAAAAGAATTGAGAAAAAACCCCATAATTTTGCATAATTACCTCAACCCGCTATTGTAAAGTTGTAAAGGATTACCAAAATTGTAACAGTGCATTACAGTCAAAATAAGTTGCAGGATCATCACTATAAACTATGTGTCCTACTTTGATAATACCGGGTTCTAAAATTATTTGTTGGAAAGCCCTAGGAGTTTTCCAAAAAATAATGTCAGGACCAGGTATCATTGTAGGAATAGCAGGACACAGAGTTTGAAGTGGTTATCTTTACAACTTATTTTGACTTGTACTCTATAGTACCGTACTGTGATTACAAAAGCAGACAGAGAATTTCTACCAGATTGTGAGTGAGTAATAACTTTCTGATTGAAATTCTATGCCTGCTCGCCTTGTATTACTCACTAACTCTTTCGTATTTTTCGAGTGTTCATGGGCCCTGAACACTCAGTTAAACAATAGTAGTCTATTGTACGACCAGGTCCTGTCCAGGCTAGCACTATTACAGGGCTTAATATTCGTCGGGCATCGCGAGAATCTAACACTATTCTGGCAAGATATATTTGCACGAATGCATTTAGGCCATAAGCCCATAACATGAAATTCTGCAAACACTAGCTGAATGTTGCTGGGAAGATCATGAAATATGTTGTTAACATTTCCACACATGCAGGGGCGGCGGAAGCTCCAAACAGTGTGTGTGTGGGGGTGGGGGGGAGGCACAATTTTTTTCTGGGTAACTGCAGGGCTGTACACATGCGCACGTTTTACCATAGCCCAAACTTGGACCCAAAGTCTGTAATGTAATTTTTTGGCTTGGTACGTTGGATTACATTACGGACTTTGGGTCCAAGTTTGACTAGTTTTACTATTACTATACATGTAGTCTGCTTATTATGGCTAGTTGCGAACTTGCGATGTGCAATATCTCAATATATAAAATGGACAGTGACACCGATAGTATTATGTTGCTAATTTTGAAAGAACTATATTAATATCTCCCACAGTCAATATGGCCATAGGGGTTGTGTACGCTATGTCAGAATATGTCCTGTTAGGGTACCCATATTTGGTGAAAAAAGTGTGTGAGGGGGGGGGGGGGGCACCTACCCCCTTGTGACCCCCGGCTCTGCCGCCCCTGCGCACATGGTTTACCACAAGCTTCACATTTTGTTGAGTTTGGTATCAAATCAAGTCATGGCTGCTAATAGCGGCCATGACTTGATTTGATGCCAAACTCAAGAAAATGTGAATAGATAGTTTCACATAATTATGTATCTTATGATACATGTACACCCCGATCAGAACATGATTATGAATCAAAGCCGTTTACATAAAGTGAATCCAAGCAGTAAACTGACGCGAATCCACTTAGATTCGCACGAGTGAAGATTGCCAGAATCATTACAAGAATGGATTCTCGGATTCGCATGTAATTTTAAGCCCTGGATTAGCAGACGACACTTAAAATATTTTCAGCTAAGAAACGATAAAGTTTCAAATTTTTCTCCCGAGACATAGTTTATGACCCCCTCATTGGAATGAGTAGTTCCAGTGAGGGGTCATAAACTATCTTTTGGAGGAAAACTTGAAAAACATATTTATTTTTCTTCAGTTTTTTGCTTCCAAAACATAGCTTATGACCCCTCATTGGAATGAGCTTGTTCCAGTGAGGGGTCATAAACTCATAAACTGTTTTGGAGGTAAAAATTAAAACTTTTTAATTCTTCAGCAGAAGATATTTTTAATCTCTCTTGACTTCAATCAATAGCTCAATTGTTTTGTCTGGTGGAATTGGGTCAAGATATTTTCAAAAGTATATAAATGGTGTGAATTGATAATTTTTTGGAGAGTCGGTGTGCAAGTTAGTTGTCAACTTTGTTGTCGGAATTCATGAATATGAACAACCTGGGAATGTGCTGTAACACCTTGTGCTACATGCTCGGTGTCACTCGCCGCTCATGCCCGGGTTTTTCATATTTATGAATACCTCCAACTCCGTTGTTAACCAATACACAATACTCAATAAGATTTAATTTTACCATTTTGAAAAATAAAATCCTCTCTCCCCAGTGGTGTTGTGTGTCTTGATTTGGTCGAGAATAAGACCATTTTTTGCATCACTGTACTGTATATTTGTGAGGATAAGTAATGTATCAGATACAAAATTATCGCACTGTTAAAAAAATCTTGTGCGACATGACATGATGAATGCATGTAACTTGAGCATTTTTGTTGTTGTTATTGTTCTATAATATGTACAGGTTATCGGACACTTAGTTCGAGGCCGCGGCAGCGGCCGAGAACTAAGGTGTCCGATAACCTACTTGTTGTTCAGCGTTTCATCTTGCCGACTGTACGTGACAAATTCACCTCCCGCTATAAGTTGTGCCAGTGCATCTGAACACGTATTGAGGGACTTGCTCAAAATTCTCAACTGTCACTGTGATGGCATAAAAGTAAAATCGACAAAGCACGAACTCATGTTGGCAACGCGACAACTCCATCAGACACATTTCTGCGTCAGGCTATAAATCCCGGCACAACTTATAGTGGGAGGTGAATTTGTCAAGTACAGTCGGCAAGATGAAACGCTGAACAACAAGTAGGTTATCGGACACCTTAGTTCACGGCCGCTGCCGCGGCCTCGAACTAAGTATCCGACAACCTGTACTTCTTGTCTTTGCTTTCAATACAAATCATTTCCACCGTTCCGTAAGTACCGTTTCTCGATTTTTATTCCATATACCTCTTCCCAAATAAGCTGCACGTTCACCGAGACGGGTCAATGTCAGCTGAAGCCATCACAGTGACAGATGAGAACTTTGAGCGAGTCCCTCGATAAGTGCACACGTCTCACTGAGTTTTCATAAGGTCAATGACCGCGTTGTCTCTTTGAAACAGGAGAGTTCGGTAACTTATTTATCGTATGCTTGGGAGGCTGCCAATTTCTTGAACTCAAAGTCTGTTGAACAACAATATATATAATTGGTGTCACTTTTTTGTTATTCTGTCATTACTTGTAAGAGTTTTATTTAGTTATTTTGTTTGTTCTGAATAGTCTTCAATAAAATACTTATGAAATTGTATATTTGTTTTATTAAATTAATTTAGTCTCAACAGCTCTCCATTGTGGCAGCACTGACAGGTTCCCAGTACATTTTCAGGACTTGCAACAAATTTGATCTCTTTTATTTTTTTCTTGAATCATGATAACACTATATGCAAAGAAACTGGCATATATTACAGCAGACGACACTTGCAAAAAAAATTCTTGAATAACTAATTTTTTTCATTTTTTGTCTCAAAAACATAGGTTATGACCCCTCGTTGGAACGAGCTCGACGAGCTCGTTCCAACGAGGGGTCATAACCTATGTTTTTGAGACAAAAAATGAAAAAAATAATGAAAATTAATTGGCGATTTTTGAGAATAGCGCTGGCCGGTTTTGGCCGTTACGTTGGGTAAAGGGTTAATTAGCAAATCAGAGTGTCGCGCTGATTGAAGTGCTTCCAAGAAACATGTGTGACGACACGATGGTATGCACTTTTTTGAGTTTTTACATCATTTTAGAAGTTATTTCCACCAAAACAGCTATTTAAATATTTTCATATCTGCGCAGACGGAAGTTTATTACCGATAATGTGTGACACGCCACAGAAACAATATCGAAATATGTTGTGTATTTGTATTCATTTTGTTAACTCGAAATCTATTTGTAGAAATTATAAATGCTGAACTTGACTCTAAACCAAAATAAATAAATGTACTGCACTGTAAATTGTTTGTGTTGTATAAACACACAAAATTTAAAGTGCATACCTTCAAACACATAATGTATCGATGGTCAGAACGTTTTATTGAACACACAAAATTGCATGGACACGCATGAAAACACACAATGAATCATTTGTTAGAACACGTTTTTTTAGTCCCACAATGACTCTACAAAATAGTCACACAATGCAATAGTCACACAATGTATCGTTCGCTCGTACGACCGTCCGTCTGTCTGTCCGTCCCGAAATTCAATCATGAATAACTTGTAAAGTACTTGGTTGAGTGATTTGATATTTGGTATGCAAGTGTATCCTATTGCTGTACCATAATTAAATGCAGGTGTCGTTCGAGATTTTATTTCCAGAGTCATTGCCCTTTATGGACTTAGTATTTGTATATCCAAAAACTGTATCACCTATAGTCAGGCTTGCATTGTTAAATAAACGGGGGTATTTTTAATAATAATAATAATAATAATAATAATAATAATAATAATAATAATAATAATAATAGCACTTCTATCGCGCTCTATCCCCACTGAAAAGATAGGCTCAAAGCGCTTCATAAAATAAGTAACGAGCTGCAGACTGAAAAATGAAAAGAAACAAATTATGTTTTTAAGTGCCAAATGAGTCTATAAATAGGGATGTTTTCAGGCACTATTTAAAACCCTGAACGGATGTACTGTGTCGAATATGGAACGGTAGACTGTTCCAGATTTCAGGTGCCTGAAAACAGAAGGCCCGTTGTCCCCAGTTTTTTGAGTTCATTTTTGGACAGGTAAGAATTTTGTTATCAGCACTAGAGCGCAGCGAGCGTGTTGGTGTGTATGCTTTAAGGTGTGTAGAGAGGTAGACTGGGAGGTTATCATTGAAGTATTTAAATACTAAAAGGGCAATTTTGTATTCGATTCTAGCCTTGACTGGGAGCCAGTGAAGCTTTTTCAGCAAAGGTGTTACATGGCCCCTTTTGGCCTTACGGAATATTAGTTTAGCAGCGTGGTTTTGAATCTTTTGAAGTCGGTTGAGCTGCTTCAATGTCAAGCCAGCTAACAAAGAGTTACAATAATCAAGTTTAGATAAGACAAAATAACAGACAGGTTGTGCAGTTGTCTTTTCTGTTAAAAGATGACGAATGGCACTTATTCTCCTAAGCTCTAGATTCGAAGAGCGACAGATGTGTCCAACGTGCTCATTCATTGTTAAGCCAGAGTCAATATGAACCCCGAGGTTCTTAACACAGTTTCTGAAAGGGATGACTGAATTACCGACTGCCAAGTGATGGTTAAGGAGTGGGGTGACTTTTGCATGTGTGCCTATCAATGCGGCTTCTGTCTTGTTGTCATTTAATTTCAATCTATTTCTAATCATCCATTGCCTTTTATGGGCAATGGATGATTAGAAATACATTGAAATTAACCGTATGGTGACACTTTATTTTCCTTTCCTTTTCTGAGTATCAAACTGATGCACCTATAAAATGTGCTAATATATTTTCAAACATCGACTTGATAGCAATCTTTATTTTGGTTTGGCCTGCACATTGCGGGGGTATTTCGTTAGCTGTACTTTCGAACAGGTCTAGGTCTTTGGGGTTGGCCAACTTGGTACATCGAATCAATATTCGACTATACACCGCGTTGATAGCCGGCAAAAATGACACACATCACCTCTCAGATCACAAATGCTGATCATGCTGTGGCGATAGTCGGCAATTTGGTCAATTCTTGTCAAAATATGCCCAACACTTGGGGTCGGCTGTTTAAGTAAGGAGCTAATTCGATAATTTCGGAAAACAGAATGATCTTGCCTTGAAAAGAAGGCAATATATTTCGAGGAAGAAAAAGACTGTCTCAGTTATTATCACCTTTAACTGTATTCCCAACCAGGCATACTCGCGAGTAATAGGTTCGCTCGATTCAACATGAATCTTAGCTGGCTGGAATTACCGAAAACGACCCGTCAACTATCTAAAATTTGCCTTTTTTTTATCCAATTGAACACAGGGAACCTCCGTTTCTGTCTATGTATGTCCCTACTCTGGCTGCCTATGATCCTACCATTAGCTAGTGTTAGCTATCCGTCATCCCGTTGGGTGCCCTTAACCAATCAGATCACTTTATTTATCTAATCCTGTCCACTGTTACGTCATATTGAATCCATTGTCTGATGCGAGCGCGTGCATGGCTTCTTCGAAGGCGTCCAAGCGTCATTCAAGCAGTGACTTGAACAGACTATGTTCTGATGACTCGAATCTTATTGAGCAAATAAGCTACCGAGCAATTCGTCCCCTGAGTTCCAATGTGTTCTATGCGCCAGTAGGCACATAGAACATATTTGAACTCAGGGGACGATTTGTTCGACAAAGAGCCCGTTTCCTCCCCTCCCCTCTACGAAACTGACATCAGTATTATGCCACGAATACGTATGTGAGAATACCAATCCGAAGAAATACTCCACTGCGAGTATTTTGGGAGAGACATTATCACTTTAAGAGAATCATTTCCGTCATTGCTAACCGGTACACCTGTTACATACAAAAATCTTTACTAGCCTCGTCTACTGCCGCTACTACTGGTCATTACCACTACTATTGGCTGCCACTACTGAAATCTCCTTCCTCCCATCACTGGGTTGGAAGATTCTTCAACTCCTACTGGCTCATACCTTTAAAACAAGTGCTCGTCAAATGTTTTCTATTATTACTAATAGCTGCCACTAGCCGTCATGCCATCCCTGACACTATCAGCTATCCCTCTCGCTATCTCCTAATGATAGTGCTACTTCCAGTCACCCCATCACCGATGCCTTCTACCCCCTGCTTCTACTTTCTTCTGCCACTACACTATCTCTAATGACTATTACAGCTTATTTGGTTATCACTGCATTCTGTCTCTACTATAAGCTGTACGGTTACAGCACGGCCCCATCTTCTCACAGTATTGCTGACGCCTACCACCACTAAGTTATCGTTTTCTAAACTACTAAGCACTATTTTAATCCCTACTACTGGTAGGTCATATTAGATGCTTTTCGTCAACCATTACTACTAAAGTACGGCCGCCTTGGACTGGTCACTTTCCAAGGGTGGGCAATATTTCCACGGACGCAATAATATTAGATTCCAAACACTAATTATAGGAAGGATCATCACAAATATAATTAATAAAGCACCGGGTACAACCCAGTGCTTCATTAATTAAAATTTTGCTGATGATGATTTTTATTTTTAACCTGGTAAATGCATGCGTGGACATCACTGTCCACGCGTGGATTGCGACCAGTTCACGGCGACTGTACTGTACTACGAACATCACCGGCCTCTTCTATCGATAATCGTACGAATATCGTTAGCACATTCACGGAATCCCAACCCTTTTTACAAGTTGTGAAGCAATGAGAGCAATTGTTTTTAGGAGTAAATTTTCTTTCGATTCTTCCGCTTATTTCGTAAAAAAAGGATTCAATATCCACCGACTGACCAAAGAAAGGGGGCGTTGAAAATACTGATTGATCTACCCTACACATTTACTGAACAGCCATCCTGTTTAATGACGTTTTGACGTATCATGTTCCTGGCTGGAAAAGCGGCCGTTCGGCTTCAAAGGGTTAAGGTTTCTGGTGTTTGGTGACAGTATTCTCTCGAAAATTCATATACTAACATTTTACGGGTGCAATTTACTCTCGTCTCCGACATCTTAAAACTTCACCCGTCAATTTTATTCATTTCCAGCACTGCGTCGCTCGGGGGTTCTCCTCGGTACTCCGTCTTCCTCTACTCGTAATACTGTCCAACATGATGTGACCTTAGTTGTTGAAATTGTCTTTAAATCGCAAAAGCAAACAAACAAACAGACACTACACCCACACCCACCCCACACCCACCCTCTACAGAATCAGCATTACTACTATGTCAGGCTCCAGACGATCAATATTTGGAAGTCTCGTGACTTCATGCCAAATCCAAGATAGCCGCTCTGGTACACAATGCGCCGACCGTAACCTTCATAGAACCTTCTCATCTGAATAAAAACCTGAACACGCGTAAGAAATGTGGCTATGACCGAAATAAATCTTCGGGCTGCAGCCCACACTGAAAAAATTATGGGCCGCGTTCTGGTTAAATCCTAAATGGATGTCATGGAGGCCATTATGGGCGGCCATTATGGGTGGCCAGCCGCTACCAAAATAGAACATTCTGATCTACCAAAATAGAAAAATTGCTGATCATATTAAGTCACCCTGCCACATGTCAAGAATATTCATTCTTAAATTCGACCTGTAACATGTGCGAAAACATCCATGAGAGTCGCTGTGGAGTCCATTGTTGGAAGCGGACCGTTACAAAAATTCTGGACATTCTAATCCAGCCATGAATGTGCATATGGAATTTGGTGAAGAGTGGAAAAGAGCTTCGTGCTGTAGCCCGTGCTGAGGGAATTGTGGACACGTTCACAGACGTTCGCACGCACCATAACAATATCTTACCTTGATTTAGTCAAACCAAGTGAGTTTAAATTTGTAGGACACGTGATGGAGATGAATGGATATGCTACCATGGAGCGCAGCGGGCTTAGTCCTTCCCTCGAAAGTCGGGGAAATAACTACGTATAGAACCAAACGGGTTAATAGCAATGGCGGTAAAGTACTATGATCATAAAAGCGGACAGAAAATTTCTATCCAATCCCGAGTCCCCTTGTACAGTGAGGCCGAATGGATTGGCCAGTTTCCACGTGTGGGCAATATTTCCACGGACGCAATAATATTAGATTTCAAACACCAATTATAGGAATAATCATCAACAATTTAATTAATAAAGCACCGGGTACAACCCAGGTTCTTCATCAAATTTCGCTGATGATGATTTTTATAACCTGGTAAACGCATGCGTTGACATCACTGCCCACGCGTGGATTACGACCAGATAACGGCGACTGTACACTACCCTTCATCTACAAGTACAGAATTGCCACGTTTCATTTAACATCCTTTTCGGGACCCCTCTTATAGAACCGACTGGATGTTGGTACTCCTTTTTCATCGCATGAGGCCGTGGAAACTGTGGGAAAAAATACCTCAATGACGTATAAGTTAACAACCCTCATATCCGGCTCCAGATCCTGAATGAACATGTTTAACCCACTGGACGTTTGGTAGCCTTTTTCATCGAAAGTGGCTTTGGACGCTGCGAGGAAATCCCCCATTGATATCTAATTTCAAAACCCGCATATCCACATCAGGATAATCGATCCACTACTGCCGTTTTTGTTGCCATTACGAAGGTCTTCTACCACTATTGTTTCTAGCTACTTCTGCAACTACAAGGTAGCCCCCCTCCCCTGCCCCGCAATCTAGTAGTAGTAGTAGTAGTAGTAAGTAGTAGTAGTAGTAGTAGTATAGTAGTAGTAGTAGTAGTAGTAGTAGTAAGAACACTACTACCTTTGGCTTCAACCCTTCTTCATCTCATAAGTAACATGGAATTTTAATTGTGGGTCCCCTCTTCTGAATGGCCCTTGGGTCCCAGTTTTATCCACCGACAACAGGGAAACAAGGGGGGGGGGGGGGGGGCATTATAGTTCACTATTAATCTTGGCTTTTGACTAACTGACGCGTGTGGCTATAATTGCTTCGTTTTTATGTGTTGTATCTCACAATAAGTATGTATTGCGCCCGTAATAATCTGAAAGCAGTTTATATTAGAGTATGCTGATACAAACTTTGTATCTCGTCTGGAGATAAGGGAGTTGAACCCAGAAAAAATTAGAAATAAGCTAAATTTGGTATCAGTGGATGCAGAATTGATCTCTGATGAACATATCCAAAATCCGCTAACATGCGCATTGGAAATACTTTTTTTACAACGATTTCTCAAAATGGCGCCCAATTCGGCTACTGAAATTGAGTATATCCAACTTAGGGTAAAATATAGTCAATTCTAGGTTAAAATTTCACCTAAACCGTCGTTATTTGGTCAAGAGAAGATTTCCAAGGGTACTCGTGATAAAACTGATAGGGAGCCATCAAGATATCTCGGAATGGTGGTAGATTTGGCAGTCAAGAAACGCAAAATCGATTTTTCTGCAGACATCCAATTGTGAAAAAGATAAGAAGAGAATGAAAATTTATTACACGTGTCGTAGGCTGGTTTTGAAGTGAAATTCAAAAGAACAAAATCCCAAGATGCTTTTCTAAAATTATTATGAAAACCCAGATGTTAATTGTTTTGGTGATTAAGCAGTAATTTCAGTGTATGTGTTGTTATCAAGTATACATGTATTAGAATGTATACATAAGCTGGTAATCAGAAATTGTCCTATAATAGTACAAGCTGCTTGATAACAAGTCATGTTCTCCAAAAGGGTTCTTTAATTATTGTTTAGGATTTATGTTAAAAAGTAACAGTTGTTATGAGTAACTGTTTTACTATAAAATGTATGTATTTCCTGAATTCAACAGCCTGGCTATACCGACTGCGAAAGAAATTCGGTTGGTTATTCCGCCGCAAAATGTGAATAAATGTACAAAGTTAACAAGCGATTTGAGTGAGCTAATTTTCCCCACAGTATACGCTTTACGACACACGCATGTTCTATGAAATCCCCATCTACAGCAACACAAAACCATGCGGAAAATGAAAATCCATTCCACCCACCGCGGGACGGAAAGCATTAAAGGACTATTTTCAAATCGAAGCAAACTTTCACTGGAATTTTCTACAAATCGTGCACCGAAATTACAATTTGAAGCGCTAGCGATAGCTAAAAATAGTAACACGGGTTCCCCTCGCAAATTTGGTGGACAATACAATGTGTTGATAGTTTGTCCCCTGAGTTCAAATGTGTTCTATGTGCCTACTGGCACATAGAACACATTGGAACACAAGGGACGAGTTGTCAAATTAATTGCTGGGTGTCCTTCTAATAACTGCTTTTATAGACGTGAAGGCGTGTAATAAACACAGAAAGACACACGATGTGTGTCCATCTCGGAAACCAACAGGGAGTATAGCCATTTCAGTTGTCAAAAGTTAGCTTTAATAATTTCATACTTTTCTTTCAGGTGTTTATGCTGATCGATATAGTGTTTTAGTGTTGTATAGGTGTGATTTGTAATAAAAGATAGTTATATTAGTGTTTAGTTTAGTTTCTCTGTCGGATTTTAGTGACGTGTTCCCTATCTTCGCGCGGGTCATTTTTGGTGTTTTATTTTGTTTTGTTTACGTTTTCGACCGCTTTCTCAAATTTTAAGTTCCTCTTTGTAATTTTGGCTATTGGTCATTGGATTCTGTATATTATTTGTAATCATGAATGGTAAGTGTACGACGGGTGTTCAGACGGAGGTAAGTATGGGTGTCAAGGGAGGTCTGAGGGAGGTGAGTCGAGGAGTGCAGGTGGAGGAGAGTGAGGATCCGGAGGCATGCAGACAGTGTAATATGAGGTATGGTGGTGGTCGGTCAATGGAGAGTAGTGGGGTATGCGCGAATTGCAGGGATATTTTACAGTTGTTAGAGAAGTGTGTTGGATTCGAGCGGGAGATTGCAGAGCTGAGAGGAAGGTTGGGGAGGGCCGGTGTATCTGGAGTTACCCCGTTGAAGGTTACCTACGATGGTGAGGTGGAAGGTGGGTGGAAGGTCGTTGTGGACTCAAGGAGGAAACTGGGAAGCAGGAAACGTGGGGGAATAATGCTTGATGTGGGGGGGGGGGGGGGTGTAACTTAGGAGGGGGGTTCTAGTAGGAAAATTCGGAAGGTGGCGTCAGGACAGGGCTGCGTCGAGTCCGGAAGCCAGAGTCGGCGTAAGGCTGCCAAGGTTGCTAGGCGGTGTTTAGAAAACAGGTTTAGTGTTTTAGACTCTGATACCCCTGGGGACGAGAGTGAGGGGGGAAGTGTGGGGGGTGAGATGGTTGTTGATGGTGATAGGCCAGTCGGGGTAAGGAGGGCGGCCAAGAGAAAGAGGGGACCAGGAGCTTGCAAAGCGAGAGGAGGTGCAGATGATATAGGAACTGGGGCCAGAAGAAGAAAATTAGTTGTAGCGGGGAGCAGCATTGTACGTGGGATTGACAATGTAGTTTGTGGTCCTGATAGTTCCAATCGAACAGTCTTGTGCTTTCCGGGGGCGAAGGTGGAGGATCTCGGGGACCGGGTAGATGGCATTGTGGCAGGGTCAGGACCGGAACCGGTAGTGGTGGTCCATGTGGGGACCAACAATATCAGGAAGAGAAGGTCAGTAAGTTTGGTGGAGTCGTATAGAGGCTTAGTCGGCAAACTGCTAAGTAGGAATGCAAGGGTAGTCGTATCCGGGGTCCTTCCTGTCCTTGGAGGTGGGGACGAACGGAACTCAAGGAGTTTGGCGCTAAATGAAGAGTTAGAGGACTACTGTGTTGACCTGGGAATTCCCTTTATCGACCTTTGGGACACGTTTTGGGGCAATGGGAGCATGTACGGGCGTGACGGGCTGCATCTTAGCAGAGCGGGGAAACGGGTATTAGGGGATAAAATTCTACGGGTAGCAGAGCCTTTTTTGGAGAGGAGCGGGGTGGGAGGTCAGAGGCAAGTATAACTAGAGTGGACATAGGTGGGGTGAATAAGAGTGAGGGGGACAGAATAAGTTTACCAAGACTAGCACCAGAAAACAATGGGCCCAGTAGGCGGAAGCCAATGAACCTCGGTACCCTGAAAGTGGGTTATAGCAACATCCAGGGTCTCCACCGGAAAGTAAGTGAAATTGCTACATTGATCGAGGCAGAGGGGTTCGATGTCATGGGCTTAAGCGAGACGTGGGTAAGACACGAGGAACGGGTAGATCAAGTAAGCGGGTGTGTGTGGATAGGTGTAGGGCGAACGGAAGGCCAGAAAAAGGGGGGAGGGGTAGGCATGTACATTAAAGAGGATTTAAAACCGTCGCTGATTACAGATCTGGAAGATATCATCACCTCGGCTGATGTGTCAAAAGAAATTGGATGGGTGAAGATCAGTCTGAGAAACAAAAGTATTGCCCTTGGGATTGTGTACTGTGCGGGGGAGGGAAGTAAACCCGAGTGGAATGACTCGATATACTCAACACTAAGGTCCAATATCACTGAACTAGAAAACAGGGGGCTCGGT
Organism: Pictodentalium vernedei; assembly: GCA_031216915.1. Lineage (NCBI taxonomy): Eukaryota > Metazoa > Mollusca > Scaphopoda > Dentaliida > Dentaliidae > Pictodentalium > Pictodentalium vernedei. The sequence goes on from CM062297.1 coordinate 787,808,462, forward strand.
ATAATCCTGATGGGCGACTTTAATGGACACATAGGTGACAAGGAAGAAGGCATAGAGGGTGGGGACAAGAAAGTCAACAGGAATGGAAGGAAGCTGCTGAACTTCACAAATGAGCTCGGTCTGAAGATTCTGAACAGGGACGCTAGAGGTAAGGGGAAATGGACCTGGGAGAGAAACGACAGAAAATCAATAATTGACTACATTCTCACAGATATGAATTTATGGAGGGAGGTGATAAGGGTAGAAGTGGATGATGAGGGCAAAATGGAGTTGGATAGTGATCACAACTTGATTACAGTGACGATGAGGGCCAAAAACCCAGAGAAAAAGAAAGCTTCAAGGAGATTTGGGAACTCAAAAAGGATGCCGACTGGGCGAAGTTCGAAGAAAAACTGAAACCAAAGCTTGCAACCGTACACAAGGGGGGTAGTGTCCAGAAGATGACCGACGCCATAGTTGCGAGCCTGGTGGAGGCAGGGAAGGAAAGTGTAGGAAAGATTAGGGTGCCAACACGGAAACTTGGGTACAGAGTGAACGAAGAACTGAAAAGGGCCATAAAGGTTAGAAAAGCTAAATGTGCTGCATACAGGAGAAGTAGAAAACTTAAGGGGGTGGAAAGCAATGAGGCCATGGTAGCAAAGGAAGAATACCAACAAGTACGAAATAAAGTAAACAAGATTAAAGACGACAACCGGAGAGTGCGAAATAGCAGTCTTATTAGGACGATAAGAACGACAGGGGGGTCGAGTTCGAGCGTATTTTGGAAATGGGTGAACAAACGTAACAAAGGGAATAACAGCAGAGCATTAAAGTAGATGGCAGAGTTACAGAAGAGCGAGATCAAATCGCATTAGAACTAGTCAAGCACTGGGAAAAGGTAAACGATAAGCGATGGGGCATGAGGAACCCACCGGAGTGTCCGAACCAGGTCGAGGAAAATCTCTCGGACTTCGTGTGCAGCGAAATGAAAACTGAGGAGGTGCGAAGGGTGATCTCAAAATTGAGGAATGGGAAAGCGGGAGGGGTGGACAAAATTCCTAACGAGTTTATCAAAAAAGGGGGAGAGGAACTCTTGGAAAGCCTAACTGCCCTATTCAATTTAGCCATAGAAAAACAAGAGGTCCCAAAGGAGTGGAGGGAAAGTAAAGTGACATTTATTCACAAAAAGGGGGAAAAAGACGTCTTGGATAACTATCGAGGGATCTCTGTCAGCAGCAACATTGGAAAAGTCTTTTGTAAAGTCCTGTATGGGAGATTAGAGGAGGTGATTGAGGAGAAGGGTTTTTTGGGAGAAATCCAGAATGGCTTCAGGAAGGGAAGGAGAGTCACTGACCATCTTTTCACGCTATCCCAAATGATAGAATCCGCGAAAGCGAAAAAGAAAAAGATGTTCATGGCCTTTTTGGATGTTAAAAAGGCATACGATAGAGTATGGAGGGAGGGTATGTGGCGCAAGCTGGAGGCTCTGGGCTTGGGGGGCGAGTTTGTTGGGATTATGAAAGTATTATATAAAGATGTACAGAGTGAACTTAGCCTGAGTAACATTACAACAAAACGTGTTCCTATGGAGATAGGCCTAAAACAGGGGTGTATCCTTTCGCCAATTCTTTTTGCATTGTACATCAAAGGTTTAGGAGATGAACTCCTGCATAGCGACGAGGGGGTGGCAGTTGGTGACTTGAAGATCCCAGGGCTATTTTTTGCAGACGATATGGTGCTAGTGTCAGAAAGCGAAGAGGGGTTAGAGAAGATGCTGGGAATTGTTGGGAAATGTGGGAGCAAATGGAGACTCGAACTTAATGAAAGCAAGAGCAAAGTTACACCCGTGGGCCGCAAAGTGAACCCCACTCGAAGGTGGAGAGTGGTGGAGTTCTGCATTCCGGAAGGTAGCAGTCGACTTCTTAGTGTAGGAGAGACTAGTGACTATGAATACCTGGGGGTAAATATAAACATCACAGGAAGAGGCATCTACCGAAACCACACAAATAAATTGATTCTGAAGGGAAACGAATCCTTAACCAAATGAAACTTATAGGGAGAAACAGTTTCAATAAGGTTTTCGTGGGGAAAACCATTTGGGAAATGGTGGGTCTGCCTAGTATAACATACGGTACGGAAGTTATACCCCTAAACCAGACAGCTGTTAAGAGCTTGGAAATCCTGCAGAACGATGCAGGCCGATGGATAACAGGCTCGAGTAATGCCGCAGCACTAGAAGCAATCAGGGCGAGGATCAAGGACAGGATAGACCTATTGATACTCGGTTATCTTAATTATTTGGTAAATCTCCCCGATAGCCGATGGTGTAAAGTAATGTTCCTGAGAACTTTCAACTCAAATATCAAGACGGGGTGGATGGTCCAAGTGAGAGAGCTAGTAGAAAACTACTCAATGGAGATCTCGGACCTTGACGTTGGGGCAAACCAGGGCAAAAAGATCGTCAGAGAAAGGGTCATGGAGGATTGTAACCGTAATTGGCGAGAGGGGGTCAAATCAAAGAGAGCTTTGGGTGGCCTGCGTGATAAAGAGAAGCCTGGTTTTGAAGAGTACCTTGATGGCACCTTTGGGGGGTCACTGTTGTTCAAGTTGAGGTCGCGGTCCCTGGAGCTGAGGGGAAAAATTGGGAAACACAATGAAAAGGAGTGCCAGATGTGTAACGTGGGCTTGGTGGAGACCCTGGAACACTTTCTTATAGAATGCCCAAAATACCAGTCTAAAAGAACAAGATTCACGGGGAGTATAATGGAGAAGTGGGATGGGAGAATGAAGGACATGTGGTTAGGGGGCGACTCAAAGGAGAGGGTTAATATACTAATCGGAGAGATTGGGAAGAACGGGGCAAGGGATGTCATCAAGCAGTTCGTCTCCGAGTGTTGGGAGGAGAGAAGAAGCGCGGGAATAGGGGGAGGCAGTTGGTAGAACATGGGTAACCAAGGCCTTCTCATACGAGAACCGCGACAAATCAGCGGCCGGCCGAAGTGTTATTATTATTATTATATTATTATGTGTGTAGCCTCTCATTTTTTCCTTCTACGCTGGCACTCGTGTCATGTCGATTAACCCATTCGCACTCGTGTGTCGTTCCATGTATTCATAAATGGTATCAGCCGGTCAAATGTCGAATATTATACAGAGAGTAAATCCACATAAGAAATACAAGAGGACAACCGAAAAACACAAAAAAAATCAGACTGACTTGAGTGTCGAGCAGTTGGTTTGGCGTTGCTCTCGTCTATGGACGGCCCATCGGTATTGTGACAGCTTTCCCGGCGGCAATCTTCTTAAGCCGTGGCACACTTCAGGCCATATTTTTTCGACATTAACACTGACTTGCACCGCACGGGTTCTTAGATGTCAGTTTGCAATTGCAACGGACAACCTTCAAAAGACTTTCGCACTAATCTTGCAACTGCATAATACATGTGCTTGGTTGTGATTTGTTTACATTATTATGAATAGAACATTACAAGCTTTCGAAGTGCGTTTGCGAGGGACCTTGTACGTTTGTATATACGAAAAGAGACACTTCTCAAAAGTATAATTATTAAATTATTGAACTACATTACTTTTTATGCTTCGATGTCTGAATCACGAGAAGCACTCAAGCTGGAACAACAGGCAGTTTTACTGTTAAAGCGCACATGTTTTTTGTTTTTTTTTTTTTTGGAATGTTGAACATATACATATACGCTTATCCGAGGAAAGGAAAAGTTCAAAGCAGCCGCATAAGTTTTAACCGAAACGACAAACATTTTTACGAGTTTAACCCTTTACCTAACGTAACGGTCAAAACCGGCCAGCGCTATTCTCAAAAATCGCCAATTAATTTTCATTATTTTTTTCATTTTTTGTCTCAAAAACATAGGTTATGACCCCTCGTTGGAACGAGCTCGTCGAGCTCGTTCCAACGAGGGGTCATAACCTATGTTTTTGAGACAAAAAATGAAAAAAATTAGTTATTCAAGAATTATTTTTGCAAGTGTCGTCTGCTTTTCAGGTTAGGTAAAGGGTTAAAAAAAATCGGAAATTAAATGCTAATTAACCTTTTATTCAACGTACACGATATTATAAGTTATCTCCGCCAATATGTATGGAATATGGAGATTTAGTACTTGGATGTCGGGTTTTTAAACACCTCGCCGCAGGCGCACGGTACACGTGTGAGTCTGTGAGTACGTGAGCCAGCTAAACCCTCTCCAACTTAACCTAGCTTAGTGGAAAGTTTTATACACCAATTATTTAAGCAATGTATCTAAATTAACTAGAGCCCTTTTCCCTTCGCTTTTGCCTTTTCTTTCTACAACACATTTGTTCGTTAATGTCTTTGTTCTTTCTTTTTCTCTTTTTAATCTGCCAAAAAGCATAATTATTTTTGTGCATTGTCAGCTGCTAGCATAACATACTGGATTTTTACATGTAACGGAGAGGAGGCTTGGCTAAGTGTTGAGCCCTTGTCCACCAATCTCTTTGCTTTCTTGTTTGCAAATAAAATATGTTTAATCTAGATGAGACATCAAGGTATTAAATCTCCTTATACCATACATGTTGGTGGAGATACCGTTTTTGCCCGTTTGAAAGACAATAGAAAGATAATTTAAACAAACTTGTGGACGCGTTTCTAACGCTCCGCAATCAGTTGGACTAAACTCGTGAATACTGGAGCGACTATAATTAAATTTTGAATCTAAAAATAACTCTTGAAAAAAAACAATAATGCACTGTCAAATCTGGCCCATCATTGGGTGAAAACTAAAGAACATCCTTGGGTCCTTATTGGAAACGCGTAAACACATCGTGGACTACTTTGTTGACAAATTTGCTCAATTATTTTTCTCAAGTTGTTTGATTTATTTATTCGACTATTTAATTTATTACAGCAAACTATGATCGTTCATCGAATTGTCAGAAATTTGATGATATTTGTAACTATTTCAGGTTTTTAGTTCGAGTTTATATCGAGGCGAGCGAAAGCGAAAAGCTTTCATTTAAACAATATACTCCCGATATTTCGCGTGCCCTTATACCCTGGATGTTGCACGTTCTCATATACCTTGGATGTTGGGTGCGCTCATTGCCATGGCTATTTGTGCTAAGCGTTCTGACCAATCAGAAGACAGAATTTATCGGGATATAGGGACAACACAAGTTAGTATTTTAATTACTTTTTCTAAAAAGTATCCTACTTTCAAAACCCCTCTCGAGGATCTGAAGTTTGCCTCCCGAATGAATTTATGCACTGTGTGAGAAAGGATCGCCATACAGAGGGGGTGTCAACAGACCTAGTATTTTATTTCAGTATCACAAACAAGAGTTCCTTTCCTGTACCTGTTTTTCCCATTTTTCTCTCTGAGTGGCGCATTAAAAGTGACAAGATGAAGGGGCAACAGAAGAGAGTGGTCTTGCGGAATGTCTCATGTTTTCCACAGCCATGATGCGAGATTACGTAATAAATTTAAAAATGTGAAGGCTCTCAAATGTGTTAATATATTAGGCATTCCTAAAATATACTGTCTGCTTATGTACAGTGCGTGGAGAGTGTATTATCACTAAATCACCCGCAGAGTGGAGATTCCACCCGAGCAATAATTGCAAATTTGTTGCAAAGCACAGCCAACACCAGCAAAGTTTAAGCCAATGGACCTCCGGGTTAAACCCGGAGGTCCATTGGCTGAAACATTGCTTATGTTTTTTTGTCGATATGTACAAAATTTGAAAGTTATAGCTTGGGGGATAACTCCACTCCGCGGGTAATTTAGTCACAATCCACTCGCCACGTACTGTAAACATATCAAGGTTCCTTTGGCCATTGAATTTGAACTTTAGCCCTTTCAGTTTCTTCTATTTCAACAGTCTCTGAACCCGAAGGATTCGTGTTAAAGATGGTTCAAGAAGAATAAATAGATCAAACCATGGTCAGTGGCGGCGCCAGAGTTACAGAAGTGAGGGAGTACAGTTGGGTATTGCCCGCCGCGCGTAAGTTTTAAAAACTTTTCTCAACTCCGGGAGGGGATAAAACTTACGTTGTAAATGGTGTTCTCTGGAGCATTCTCAGACAATTAAATTAAAACAGTTTTATCCTTTTGAATCTTATTGGTTAGGTCTTTCAGTTATAGAAAACGTCGTACATGGTGACATTTTAACGGAAGAACGCTGTTGTAAAGTGCGAGCACAAAGCACCAAACGACACTCAAATCGAAAATGAAAGTAGGCTGCATTCCAAACGGATCCGTTGCACGCTCTCGATTCTAGCATTCCTCGAATACTCTTAAGCGGTATGTTTCAGACCGTTTGAAGGCGGCACGCCTTGTTGCAATTTGGGCCCTCGACTCTTGTTTGTTGTTTGCAGCTAATGTGTGTGTGAGGGGAGTGGGGGGGGGGGGGGGGGGTGGCACACAAACATAATTTAAAAACTTTTCTGATTTAGTGCACTTGGGAATATGGAACTATGTATACCCACCATTACACCGCAACGTTCAATACAAAAATTAAAATGATAGTATTTTTTTTACAACGCTTGACGAAATACCCCCATGGCGCCGCCACTGACCATGGTCAGACCGAAGCACTCGGGCCACCCAGTCCAGTTCCGTAAGAAATCCGACGCCGTCATTGGCTAACTGTTTACCCAGTTTTCTCAAAGATACGCAGATATTCCCTTGTGCTCACGTTATAGATATTCCAATCAATAATTATTTATTTTGCATTGATAACTTTACAATTTTAACATAATTGATGAAACTACTCGGCGTAGTAATAAAACTACAGCCGTGAGGAATCTTCACTATTACCACTTTAGCGGGTATTCTCTACGCTATTAGGGAGTGCGTTGGCTCAATACGTGGAGATGCAGGTTGTAAGCCGAGAGGTTCTCGGTGCGAATCCCACCTGTGGCAACCGCGTTGTGTCTTTGGATAAGACACTTAAACCCAGTTGACCATATGGGGGCACGGTGGCTTTGTGTACTATGGCGTACTGCACGTCGATGGTGAACTTATCTTCAACCAATGCTGACCCTTCTTGTGTGGAATTAGTACGCTGGGGAGTCTGACAGTTGCTCGCCGTTTCTCGTTGGTTCTCTCCGGGTACTCCGGCTTCCTCCACCCGTAAAACTGTCCTACACCTGGTGTCCCTGGATGTCTAAAGTGTAATTAAACCCCAATAAATAAATAAATAATCTATTAATTTAATTTTGCGAATAGCGTATTTTTACTAAAACGCCGGGCCGCCGGGCGGCGAGGGCCACTGGGCGATAATGAAAAGCTTCGTTCATTATCGGCCCGCCGGCCCAGCAACTAACCGGAAGCTAGATCTACTACTCTGATTACGTCCTTTGCACTTCCGCCTGAGAGTATTTGTTTTGAATAAATGGTTTAAATATTTACTCTATTTTATCGACACTATAGTCGCGTCATAGTTGGAAATTACGCTATATATTTAGATTATTATCCCTAGAGTAAGTATGTAATATGAAATTTAGGCAAACCTAAAAGCGAGCGAAAATGATGCATTAGGCCTAAAGTGCTGTAGGCCTACATTTACTGGTAAAGAATAGGGGACCAACCAAATTTCGAGATAACTACTTTTATCTGCGTTTTGATTGGAAGATATTATTTTCCAATGCTTTGATTGAAAGATAATTTTATCATTGGTTTGATTGGAAGATATATTTATGGCGTCGTTGTTTTCCGGAATTTATCCGAGATGTTACGGAAATTGCTGCGTTCATTTTTATTTTTTCACAAATAGCGTGTATCATTTATTGTTATTATTACCAACTGTTAGTAGCCACAACAAGAAAATACAGCAGTGCTGTGCAAAAAAAGGACGATGATAATATGCCAATGCAGTTTTACTGAAAATACCATCTTTAAAATAATAAGACTGAGTATCACAAATGCAGTTTATGATTCGGACCAGATTTTTATATAGGACGTTTTGGCCCCAGATTTATGGACGATTCGGACCAGACTATTGGACGATTCGGACCATGTTTGTGGACGATTTGGACCAGGTTTCTTGGCGATTTGCCCAACAGACCACAAACTACACAAGCCAGCACAGACATACACACTTCACAAGACAGCACAGACTTGTCGTTTGAATTAAATAGGCCTGGAGCTTTATGTGCCAATTTCAATAAACCATTTTCATTAATTTCACTGAAAAAAATTCCGACGTACTGGTATTGTTTGTAGTTATCACAACAAATAATTCTGAGAGTAATTATGAAACAGCTAATCCTGTGCTGTGAGGGAAGAGGAAAAAAGACGTGACATCAACATTGACCTGCCTGCTTTTATTTGCAATGCATTTTGGGTCCGTACACCGAATTTGGTCAAAATCGGCCCAATAGTTAGCCCGTTGCTAAGGGGCGCTCTAGTTGCTAGGGAAGTCACGTGACATCAACATTGACCTGTCTGGTTTCATTTGCAATGCATTTTGGGTCCGTATACCGAATTTGGTCAAAGTCGGCCCAATAGTTAGCCCGTTGCTAAGGGGAGCTCTGGTTGCTAGGGACGACACGTGACGTCAACATTGACCTGTCTGTTTTTATTTGCAATGCATTTTGGGTCCGTATACCGAATTTGGTCAAAATCGACCCAGTAGTTAGCGCTTTGCTAAGGTGGCGCTCTGGTTGCTAGGGATGTCACGTGACGTCAACATTGATCTATCTGTTTTCATTTGCAATGCATTTTGGGTCGGTATACCGAATTTGGTCAAAATCGGCCCAGTAGTTAGCCCGTTGCTAAGGGGGCACTCTGGTTTCTAGGGAAGTCACGAGACGTAAACTTTGACCTGTCTGTTTTCATTTGCAGCAATGCATTTTGAGCCCGTATACCGAATTTGGTCGAAATCGGCCCAGTAGTTAGCCCGTTGCTAAGGGGTGCTCTGGTTGCTAGAGAACTCACGTGACGTCAACATTGATCTGCCTGTTTTCATTTGCAATGGATTTGGGTCCGTATACCGAATTTGGTAAAAATCGGCCCAATAGTTAGCCCGTTGCTAAGGGGGCTCTCTGGTTGCTAGGGAAGTCACGTGACGTCGTCATTGATCTGTCTGTTTTCATTTGCAATGCATTCTGGGTCCGTATACCGAATTTAGTCCAAATCGGCCCAATAGTTAGCCCGTTGCTAAGGGCGCGCTCTGGTTGCTAAGGAAGTCACGAGACGTCAACATTGATATGTCTGTTTTTATTTGCAATGCGTTTTGGGTCCGTATACCGAATTTGGTCAAAATCGGACCAGTAGTAAGCCCGTTGCGAAGGGGCGCTCTGGTTGCTAGGGAAGTCACGCGACAACACCATTGAACTGTCTGTTTTCGTTTGCAATGCATGTTGGGTCCATCTATCAAAATTGGTCAAAATTGGCCCAGTAGTTTGCCCGTTGCTAGGGGTGTGCTTTTCTTGCTATGGACGTCACGTGACATAATCAGTGACCCATTAGCCCCCCCCCCCCCCCCCCCCGGCACCCAATATATTAAGGATCCCTTGACCCCAATGAGGGTGAAAGCAATGGTGGACAGCCATCACTTGTTCTAGCGTCCGAGTATCCTTGAAAAAATGTAACCTCATTTGTGCCCGGTTCCTTTAGGAAAAATTCCTAAAAGTTTCATCAGCCAGAGTCATTCTCGTGAAGTCTCATCTCGTTAACTACTTTCTACGTTAATAAATCATTTCTTCAATTGCGAATGTCAATTTCCGCCATGCGCAAACATGTCAGCGTCCTTGTGTACCACTTCCGTTGAAAAATTTTGAAGTTGATGCCTTTGAGATGAGTTTCTATTTGAGGTCATGCAAACGGTACATACGTGTTGCCAAAAAGCTTGCGAAGCAAGCGATCCTTCGGATCGCTTGCACGCGACCCTGTGGGTCGCTTTCGCTCGCTATTAATCCTTTACCTAACATGAAAAGCAGACGACACTTGCAAAAAAAATTCTTGAATAACTCATTTTTTTCATTTTTGTCTCAAAAACATAGGTTATGACCCCTCATTGGAACGAGCTCGACGAGCTCGTTCCAAAGAAGGTCATAAGCTATGTTTTTGAGAAAAAAAAATGAAAAAAATAATGAAAATTAATTGACGATTTTTGAGAATCACGCTGGCCGGTTTTTGCCGTTACATTGGGTAAAGGGTTAATAATTTTATCTATCGATCTATTATAACTCGTCTTCAATCTTGGTTTTATTCTCCCCCATTTTCGAGGCCCATGTTTGCTGAGAAGTCACATGACCCATGTTAGTAAACAGACGACACATGCTTCAAAGCTGTCAAAATGTTCCAATCTCGCAAATCTTGCAACAATCTCTCTGCTAACCTTCTTTATTCTTTCACTGAATCCTGATTGGGTCAAATGTCCAAATACGTGCTATTAATAGTAATCACATGATTTTTATCGGGTTTCACGGTTTATTAACGCCCCTCTGGAATGATTAACAGCCGTCGGGCCAATTAGCGGACCCCGACCACGTCCTAGGCCTCTAATAGACCCTTGTGCTGTTAATCACTCCAATCGGGCCGTTAATAAACTGTAACGCCCTGAAAAATAATGTAATTTTCAAAAGTATTTAGTTTACAAACATGTGTAACAGTATTTGTAATGTCCCTGGCGATTTGGTAAAATGATTTTTTTTAAGTAGGGTGTTAACGACACTTTCGACAGCTAAGATCACCTCGTGTCGGACAGTTTCGCGAGTGAAGGAAGTCGGAGTACCTGGAGAAACCAGTTGAGCAGCGGCGACCAATTGTCACACTTCACAACGTACTAACTTCGCACAGTGTTAGCATTGGTTGAAGGCATCAACGTACTTATGCCTTAATAAATAACACCACCGTGCTCCCAAGTGGGCAATCGTGATTAAGTGCCTTGCCTAAGGACACAACGCAGTTACCACTGGTCGGGATCGAACCGTGGACCTCTCGGTTTGAAGTCCGATACTCTAACTACTGAACCACAGCTCACCCAGGTCAAATCAGTTCTCGATTGAAAAACACTTCTTGCATTCATTAAAATTCATTAAAAGAAAATGAATGTCTATGGTACTTTTAGATTTGATCGTCTGCAACATTTGAGTTGATCAGAAAAGCGAACCGTAGGTTCGCCTTTCCGACCAACTGAAATCTTCCAGACCATTGAATCTTAAACATAGGCGATGGCCTATTTAACCCTTTACCCAACGCAGACGATATCAAAATTTATTATTTTAAATAACATTTTTCTAAATTGTTCCAAAAATTTCGACAAAACCATATCATGTGACCCCTCGTTGGAACGAGCTCGACGAGCTCGTTCCAACAAGGGGTCACATGATATGGTTTTGTTGAAATTTTTTGAAAAATATAATGTTTTTCAGATGCTGAATTTGCATATTACGCGGGCGGATGCGGGCGAGTCGCTGGGTAAAGGGTTGAGGGCTAGACTGGTTTCAGACCATAACAAAGTCAAATTCCTTAGAATCTGATTGCTTGCGTGGGGAGCTTGGGGCAGACAATAACATATTATCCAAAAGAACGGCGCCGGGTGGGTATTTTCACATTTACTGATATGAGATCATAATATATGGAGTGACATGAACGGGCATTGTCAGCGCGTTCGCAGGTTTCTAGTAAATTAATCGGCAACCACCCTTACACACACTTTTTACACCCTCTGTCGCACTCACCGAGATCTGCGAATCAAGATAATGTAGTTTTTTACCTATCGTTGCAAACAATGGTATATCCAGTGTGTTTTGGACATTTTATCCGCCGCCCCCAATACTCATACACTCCCACGAATGTCCTTTCCGAAGAAAATGAAGTAGAAGGGGGCGCACCCACTGGAGCAACCAGATGGGCGGTCTTTCCACCACCAAGAGTTCTGCCTGGAATGTAGAGATTTTATTACTTCTATGTGATGCATCAAAAATAAATAAATAAAAAATTAAAACGGGAAACACCACAAATTAATACAGGGACTGGGACAACGCATGAATTCCTAAGAGAAACTAGCGCGATGCAAAGCATCGTCGCGTGCCACCACGAGACACGCGGCGATGCTCTGGATCGATCATTTCTTTCAGTAAATTATTTTCGTGAATCTTGTGGTCTCTGCTGTGTTTCCACCCGATAAAAAGCCTACTTCTCAACTGGTTTAACAGCCCTAGATGACTGTTATCCCAAAATATTACTTCAAATCCTTATACATACGTGGAAAGCGCCTATAATTTTTTCATTTTGGGCCACACACAAATTATTACCCTTCACTGAAGAGATTGTGAAAGTTATAAGTGTTTTGTTCATTATTATCGGTAACTGTATTTACACTTCAACTAACACAGGTTACAACCAACACTACACCCATTTTTGCGCTAGCCAGTTAAAATATCTATTATTTTACCCAAACTATGCTATACGATTTGACGTACAAATGAACGTCGCGAACTTGATGCTAAAAGGGGATAAAATATACAATTTGGGTGCAGGAATAAAGTTAATTGAAGTGCAATTTTTCTGTATTGCATCGAAGGAACACAGACGATTTTTGGGATTGAAGTATAAAGTTTGTTTAAACGGATGGCTTATGTCTAAATCTTTATTTTCTTGTTTTTTTATAGCTAACATCTTTGCACATACTTTTCAGTCTTGTCAGGTAGTTTCCGGGTTTCAAATAAATTAGTTTCCCTGAAATGCATGACCATGGACTGATAACAGCCCTGCATTTGGGGTTTCCTGGAAAGTTGAGTAATTCGTCTGTGTTGTGTTTTCGTTTTGTTTGGGTAAACATGTTCAAGGTCAACAGAATTAAATTAACGGGGGTGTAAAATTTTCCATTCTATAAAATTGAAAGTGGCGTTAAAAATTCCCGTTGTATGAAATTTAAATGTTAGCAAATCATTCATTAGCCCCTTACAGACACAAGACCAACACGATAGGCAAAGGAGAACAGAAAGGAGATAACAGCGCTCTTGGAAAGTGGGTTGGTTATATCTTGAATAATATTTGGAAATTCAAAATAAGTTTTTAGCATTGGAAGTTTCAAGGGACGGGGGTCACAAAACGACGTCTCCCTCCCATCAAAAGTAACCGAATATCCAGGGGCGTCGCGAATATGAATGATTGGGTGGGGGAGGGCATGTAAACTCACTTTATCCCGACTGTCATAACTGAAGTTTCGACTTATAAAATATTTCAACTGCATCACCAAGGCATGCCTTCTTTGAAGGCATGCCTTGGAGATGCAGCTGGAATATTCAACAGTCGGGATTATAGTTCAAATACCCCGTAAATTTCTTAGTGGATAAATACGTGTATTTGTTGTGAAGTATGAGTTCCCCAACTTTTAATTTAATTAGCACATATCGGATTCAAAATTAGTCCACATCGGCCAGAGAACTCCATTTGCATGAGACCGTCTGCATGTGTGACATAAGTCCTAGCACTAAAACTAGTCTTGTAAGAAAGTGCGTGCTTACTAGCAAAAGGGAATTGATATATCGAACTTATCCAGACAAATACAATATGTTGCGACTGAAAAATTATTGGTGGGGCTCCATCACACACACCCTCCCATAGTTACGCCCCTGCCGACATCAAGCAATAGCGCATTGTAAAACAAAGTACTGATAAACAGGCCGATAACTTGGGCGAGCCATTTTTGATTATTCCAATGTGTTTTTTTTATTTATTTATTTATTTATTTATATTTGTTTATTTATTATTTATTTATTAGGGTTTAACGGCACTTTAGACGTCCTGGCTCACCTCGTGTCAGACAGTTTTACGGGTGGGGGAAGCCTGGGTATCGGAAGAGAACAACCGAGCAGCGGCGAGAAACTGTCACACTTTAAAAAAAACAATACTGGCACTTCATGATGTTGCATCACAACTTTATTTTATTTTTTCCCTTTTCAATCTAGATATTCCATTATTTTCTTTCTGTACTTCCTTCTGCATACCTGTTCCTATCTATCTACCTCTTACTCTCTTTCTCCCTCACCTAGGGGAAGGCAGGAAAACAGCCAATCTGACCATGCCTCTCCCTGCCGGTATACTTAAGTAACTTGTTGGTCTCAAACTTATGGTTTGATTTCTGTATTGTGATTTGTACATTATATGTAAATTGTGTTTTATTTTCTGTATACTGGTGAAATAAAATATATCTATCTATATCTATCTATCCCCCAACGTACTAACTCCACACAAACAGGGTTAACATTGGTTGAAGACAAGTGTATCAGCAACGTGCAGTGCGCCTTAGTACACAGCGTCACTGTGCCCCCACGTATATAGGTATAACAATTGCGTATTAATTCCGGTAGGTCCGGGGGGGGGGGGGGGGGGGGTCTGCAGAAAAATTCCAAACACTAGGCCGGGGTGGGTGGGTACCCCGAGGCTGGAAAAAACACGTAAAGTAGACAATTTGCAAATTTTTTCCTCCAGCCAAAAAAACACATTTTTGCAATAGATTGAGCTCACAAAACCATTTTAGCATGTATCTGGATGCATTCTAGCCCATTTAGAATGATAAATGTGGTTTTTGGGGGGTTGAGATCTTGAATAACCGACTACGAATAACCCCATTAACCAGAGATCAGATACAGGATAGTGTGTTGTGGCATAAGACTTTTTTGAGAAATATGTATGTAGTACAGACACAACGTGAATTACTTTGACAACTTACATGAAAGGAGAGATTCCACCAATCCGACCCCATCCGTTAGGCAGCAAAAAGAGAAGAAAATAAAACAGAAGGTGAAAAGAACTGAAACAAAATAAACAAACCAAGCTGAGGAACAGAATAAATCAAATTAAGAAAGGAATGAGAAGTAAACTAAACAAAAGGTAGAGACAGAGAAAGTAAACTAAAACAAAGTAATGTGCAAAATTTTTTATTGAAATTATTTTAATTTTATCAACCCCTGCAGCCTGCATCAAATTTGGTCTAACAACCTCCGATGGTGATACTATTACTAGCGAAATGTTTGCATCTAGCATTTTTGAGTTGTGTTTTGCCACTCAAATCATGTTTGCTTTTCTCCTCAGACTCTGACACTGCGTGACTGAGTGAGGGTCGTAGGCATGGGATTTGAAAACCGGTACTTCACCATGGGTGGATTTAGATGGGGGCGCACCCGGCGCGCGCCCCCTCTATTGCCCAAACCAAAATCCGTTCAAACGAAGATCATTGATATGTGAAATACCAGTTTCAATCTTTTTGAAATTCATACTAGGCAAACAAGCGGTGCCCCTTCTTAGCTAGATTCTGAGTCCACCATTGGTAGTTGATGTCACAGTCTCCAGAAGTGCTGAAGTGAATATATAATTACCCCAAACAACCCAACCCCCCGCAATTCGAATGATCGCCATGTACCGTCGAATAGCCACGGAAAGTGTGAAGTTGATTTATCATTTTCCAATTTTTTCTCCCTCCGTTCCGCAGATGAATTAGTGCCCCCCCCCCCCCTAGAACTTGCAACTGAGTGTCAAACTGTCATTGGATGGCGCCCCCTCTATTTCAAAATCCTGGATCCGCCCCTGTTCAGTTCATATTAGTACAAGTGTTCATACTGTGGTTTGATCATTCAACTTGGTTGATTCAAGTTGGTTCATTTCAACACGAGTGCATGTCACTTCACTCACTTATATGTTCTCATAAAGCTGAGGAGCATCATCGTGGGGGCCTAGCAGTAGCACGAATTTAGGGATGCCCACTTCCTACCAAAAAAAACATAACAAACTTTTCATTAAAAGACATCTGTTCTTAATGTGGAACACTACTTTGATACCTTTTTCTGAGGACAAGTTACATATAATGTGTTTGTTGTTTTCTCATCACTGGAGACAAAATTGTGACTCTAAACATAACTCTGAAACTTCCAATTTTGTTCTAATGGAGTTAATTCCCTTGAATAAGACTGTTAAAAAATGTGGAAGCAAGTTGAAAGTATGAAATGGAACAAATATGACTGAAATCCTGACTATCCATAACAGTTTTTGTGGAATTGGGGGTGGGTCCCTGAACTGTCGGTGGAAAAAATATGCAGGGGGGGGGGGGGGTGGTGGGTCCCTTAGGGGTGGAAAAAATTTTTTCGGGCCTAGTGTCTGCAAATTTTTTCCTGACCCCCCCCCCCCCCCCCCCCCGGTAGGTCTTAGGAATACTGACACAAATACACGACACTAATTACATTAACCCTTTACCCAACGAATCGCCCGCATCCGCCCGCGTAATATCCAAATTCAGCAGTTGAAAAAATATTATTTTTCAAAAAATTTCAACAAAACCATATCATGTGACCCCTCGTTGGAACGAGCTCGTCGAGCTCATTTCAACGAGGGGTCACATGATATGGTTTTGTTGAATTTTTTTGAAAAATTTAAAAAAAATGATATTTAAAATAATAAATTTTGGTATCGTCTGTGTTGGGTAAAGAGTTAAAAGAGGAGACGTAAAGCAAGTTAATTATACGGGTCGCCTGTAAAAAAAAACAAGTCTTACCAAATAAATGGTGTTTACTGCTTGTTGGTCCACGGAATGCCACGTTAACCCTTTACCTAACACGAAAGGCAGACGGCACTTGCAAATAAAATTCTTGAATAACTATTTTTTTTTTATTTTTTGCGTCCATAACAAAAAATATTGAAAATTGGATGGTGATTTTTGTGAATTGCGCTGGCGGGTTTTGGCCATTATGTTAGGTAAAGGGTTAAATAAATCACGGTTCGGTCTCTTCCAAGTTTCACCCTCTCCCTTAAAAGTGCCGTTGTCCCCTCTTTGCAAATTGCGTCCATGCCCTAAATTACAAAAGAAGCAATAAATGGGTTGAGAAAACGTATTTTTTAAAAGACATGGCTTATTATCTCAAAAACATTCAGACGAAACTGGACAAGTTATGTGAAAAAGTAAGTTTTCAAATTTATATAGTCGCCCTCTTCGTTTTTTTTTATTATTATTATTATTTAGTTCTTTTGGGTGGGGTGCTGTGGGGTGGGTGGGTAGGTGGGGGTAAGCGGGGATGTTTGTTTGTTTGTGTGGCAGATTATTTTGTTTTTAATGTTTTATTTCGTTCAAATTCACTGCAATCACTTTTTAAAGAATACCCCTACAAGATGCTTGAGAGCCAGGCCGCATTACAATGCGAGCCGCTACACCTTTCAGTGACTTCCAAATATACTGTAAAATCTCTCGAGTACTGTACTTTTCTGAAATTAAACAATTCGCTTCATATCTCCATAAATTATAAGTAGTTTCACTCTTTCACCTGAAGAAAGTATAATCGAACCCTTCACTACAATTGGTGGCTGAAATTCAAAACCTTGTTCTGTTTTAACAACACCATCTTCTGCTTTACCTGGATCCTGTAACTAAAGCTGAAATTATTCAGGTGTATCGGCTTTTGGCTTGATCCAAATTCTAGAAAGCCATCAACATATGTTGAACATCTTCCTCTGAAATATCATCAGCCGATATGTTTAACCCTTCGAAACTTGCGGCCGTTTTTCCGGTCAGGAACATGATACCTCATAATGTCATTAAATAGGATGGCTGTTCTGTAAATGTGTTGGGTAGACCAATTAATATTTTCAACGTGCAGCCCTATTGCTGTACGTTGAAAATATTGATTGGTCTACCCCAAATAATGAATATGGACTCTTCTAATTGCTGATATTAAACTGGCATGGAAGATACCACCAGAGTTCAAAGGGTTAAATAATTAGTATTTTTACAGTACAGCCGCCGTGGAGTGGTCGTAGTTCACGCGTGAGCAGTGATGTTCACGCATGTGTTTACCAGGTAATAAAAATCAACATCAGTAAAATTTTAATTAATGAAGCACCGGGTTGTATCCGGTGCTTCATTAATTAAATTTTTGATGATTATTCCTATAATTAGAGTTTGGAATCTAATATTATTGCGTTCCTGGAAATATTTCCCACACGTGGAAGAAAGTGACTTGTCCACGGCGGCCATACTGTTTGTATCTCGATAGCAAAGGTAAAGAAAAAGCGATATCAGTTAGCTGAACTTGTCCTGAAACTATTATGAAATAGACAATAAACATATAGTGTGTTTTTATATCTGTGTTATACAACGAGTTGAAATATGGTTTATTTTTTCGAGGCTTCGCCGAGAAAAAATAAACCATATTTCAACGAGTTGTATAACACAGATATAAAAACACACTATATGTTTATTGTTTTTATCTGATAACAAACAGACACCCGTCTCGTGCGTCTACCCGACTTATATATGCTTCCCACGGGCCTCCAAAGAAAACCAGTCTACGAGACAAAAGAAATAGGACAAGACGCATAGAGTTGTGTCCCTTACATTACAAAATCGATGACGGCGATTGTAAAGTGCGATTGCACTTCTTGCATCATGTAACTGCGCTGGAACAAAATAAATTTCAACTATTTTATTAACAGTAACAAAACGGTGTTTCAGTAGGGTTATTCCTTTTTTGACATAGTTCCAGTTTTCTTCCGTGTTTTATGCTGTAGTCCCAATATAACAAATAATTTTGCGTTTGTTTACAATTTTTACGAAGTGTTTTTTTTTCAGGTAGAGCAGACGAACTTTTAATTAGCGCAGTTTCGCGAGTACTTTTGATCGAGGCCGTGACTATAAATAGTTCGCAGTCGCCGCATACTAATTACTATTAACATTCAAGTAATTTCTACAATGTTTTGAAGCAAAATTTTAGGTTGCCTTTATTGAAGCAAAATAAATAAGAAATGACACCATCAGAGGATTTTGACAAAGTGCAATAAGCGTACAATTAAAACCTGCCCTGTGATATAACGATGTTTCATGAATGAATGAATGAAGATGGAATTGAAAGAGGTCAGAGGTCGTTCGCATAAATTATAATTATATACAACACCCGTTGTATATACTTCAAGTATATACAACGGTTGTTATACTCTATGGTTATCAGATAAAATGTAATATTCTCACCAATAAAAAGTAAATACCAATTCTGTGAGCTGAAAATTTTCATAAAGAAGAAATCAGAACACATCTGTCATTTAGCCAATCTTTTGTAATATCAGTGTTCACGCTGGTCCGAAACTGTCTGGTTCCACATTATTAGCCATTTTGGATATTTTAGTACCAAACAGTGTTTTGGTACAAAAAACGCTAATGGGACGGGAAGGGAAAACTTCACTGCCTGGGCGAAATAAATTGATCGATTTTTGAAAAATGAACTGGCGATTATTTCAACAGTGAACGGACAATTGGTTATGGAAAACTCCGCCAGAACTCGAAAGTCTTGACTAAATCATCGGGAGGCGAGAAGGGGCGGTCACCTAAGTTATAGCTATATGCCACTGATTTAGTTTATGGTAGGCTGGTTGCTGCCGGTATGTATACCTGTTGTTACACTAAGTTATTACTTTCGAAAGTGTGATTTACTGGGATTTCCGGGTTTGATTAAAAACGATAACTTCACAAGTGAATTATGCAATCAACAATTGTGTCATGTTTCCGTGCGCGCAAACGAAGACGCTTTGCCGTGGATGTAATGGGGACTTCATTGTTTTGGGGGGGGGGGGGTTATCCCTTTACCTAACGTGAAAAGCAGACGACACTTGCAAAAAAAAAATCTTGAATAACTATTATTTTCATTTTTGTCTCAAAAACAAACGTTATGACCCCTCATTGGAACGAGCTCGGCGAGCTCGTTCCAATGAGGGATCATAACCTATGTTTTAGAGACAAAAAATGAAAAAATACTGAAAATTAATTGGAGATTTTTGAGAATAGCGATGGCCAGTTTTGGCCGTTAGGTTAAGTAAAGGGTTGAATAATATAATTATCTTTAATAATGAAAAGTAATAAGCAGAGTAATAGCTTGACTGGAGTGGTTACGTGAAATAATTCATTCGAGGCGAGGACTATATTGTAAAACACTCGCACGCAGTATTCGCGCACTCGTGTTTGTTCAACGTCCCTCACCCCTCATGAATTATTTCCCGTAACCAGTCCAGTCAAGCGATTACTCTCTATATAATAGCAAATTACTCGAATAATTACTGTTAATACACGAGGCTTAGTGGATTGCGAGTCTTTACCAAAGGCAGAACTTCATTAGATGAATACCCCATACCGTCGCGAGTCACTCGCGACGGTATGAAGTATTTATCTAATTAAATGCTGCCTTTTGTAAAGTTGATAACCTTCAATGTTTTATTGAAGAGAGAACAATGCCTCATTACCACTCACCGACAACTGACATTATTACCACTTTAGCGTGCGTTCTCTCGTATATTAACACAATTTTACCTTTACGGTAAAAGTGCATAATGCACAGGCTCAAACCGGAAGTTGTGTGTTAACGTGGTTAACAGCCCGCTTCCGGCTAAATGTTTCGTTAACAGTCCCGGCTCCAGTTACAGTTCATGTAATCCGTCATACCAAACGCGCGACTGGTTCCGAGATGATGAAACGCGCTTAACTGCAATGAATGTTAAAAAACACGTGAAATTTGTGTGATTTCCCCATTATTTCGATGATGAAGCATTCGAATTGTCAAGGTGAGTGTAATTAATTCATTACGGTAGGTTTTTGTTAGTAGATTTCGGGAGAAGGCCAAATTTTCGTGGCAAACAAAAATATTTAAATTAAGCTATAATGTGATTGACCACGTGACGTTTTATTTATCTTGAAACAGACGACACTTCTGTTTTGGTTAAATGTCATTGCGAAAACTCGGGATTTCACAATCAAGTGAACTTGATGAAGAACCTTTGGATTCAACCATTTTAGAAGTAGTAATAATAGTAATAACAAGATTTTGTTGGGCGTCCCTGTTTATTAACGGCCCTCCAGGAATGATGAACAGCCTTCGGGCCGTTAACAGCCCTCGACTTCGTCTCGGGCTGTTAATGGACCCTCTGGCTGTTAATCATTCCTGTCGGGCCGTTAATAAACCGTAACGCGCCCCAAAATCACGTTATTGGTATATTGACAGATTGTTCAAACCATAGACAGGATAGACTTACTGAAACTCGGTTATCTTAATTATTTGGTGAATCTCCCTGACAGCCGATGGCGTAAAGTAATGTTTCGGAGTATTTTCAACTCAAATATCAAGACATGATGGATGGTCCAAGTGAGGGAGCTAATAGAGAACTACTCATTGGAGATCTCGGACCTAGACATTTGGGCAAACCAGGGTAAAAAAATCGTCAGAAAAAGAGTCACGGAGGATGGTAATCTCAATTGGCGAGAGGGGGTATATATATATATACATATATCCAAAACAACCATAGCACAAAGTGTCATATTTGAAAGATTATTTAAGCATTCTATGAAAAATGCATTCAATGAATTTTTTAAAGTCCAAGAACTGACTGGAAAAGAGAAAAAATTCAGTAAACTTATTTATTATAAAAAATAAATCACCTTAATTGGGTGCCCTAAAATGTTAACCAAAAAATAAATATCAATTTGGGAAATTGGAGTTTAATGTTACTTTAAGTATGGAAGGCTATATGTAATGTACAACCACAATAATAACAGGAAAATAAAGTCAAGTCTGGCCACTCTCTTATAATTCTGCTGTTGTAAAACAAAGTAAGTTTTATTTGACTAACACAAAAGGTGACAAATAATAATTACTACTATTATTTACAACACATATGATGTACTAAATAAAATTTTGGAGGCGGCACCAGTAGCATGTGCCCAACCCTCCACACCAATACCCATAACTAACCCGATATCAAACAATAGCACAGTGTAAAACAAAGAAGTGGGACACATTCGTCGGAAACTCTGCTCCCTTGGCTATTCTGGATTGTTGGAACATGTTTTAAATTTCCTAGTGGCTAACTTCTGTGTATTAATCTAAGTTGGAACTAGTGCTATTGGGATCAAAGAAGAGTAGAGTCCTTAGAGAACATGTTGTGCAAGTAAATGGTAGGTGCCACGTGTAAAAAAGCCTGTGGTTACCAGCCTGCTGCATTTACATCCCTCGTACTTCACGGATTCGCCAAAGGGTGCTCCCTCCCACGTCTGACCGTCTGTCTAAAAGCGCCCCCCTCTTTGAAAACTGGGATACTTTCCAGCAAAAATCGCGATAACAAAATTTATCTACCACTAACCAAAAAAAACAAAATCGCAAACAGCAATATCGGTAGTGATAAAATTTCGGCGATAAAAAGACCTTGTGTCGTTATTGCACTTATAATTCAAGTCACATGTCGTCCTGAGAACGTGAAACACACGCGCTGGTGACGGACTATTTCAGCGTTGCTGGAAATATGTGTATGTCATTCCCTTCAAAAACCCATTTTGCTGCAACGAAAATGTTGTAGGGAATGGCACTTTCCAGAGCAAATACACTCCATTATGCAACGCCACCCCCATCCTCAAATCGCCATACTTTTTAATGGCAGCAAGTGAATTTTGATTTGTAACGTTAGTAAAGTCAATCCCATTGTGGTTTGCAAGCTTCTATCGTTAATGAACGAAGTGAAGTTATGTATATGAAGAGATCTTTGAGTACTTCGAAAATATAATTTCCCTGTTGTTTCGTAAACCTCCCACCTACCCCTTAAGTGTCTTTATGAAATGAATTGAATTTTGTTCGAAAAAACAATTCTTGATGAAACAAGCATACTTTGGATTTGATGGATTACTGTCTTATAACCCTTTACAATTGTATTCATATTAGAGGAATTTCGTAAAGCACAAGCGCGATTCGTGGGTGTAAAATGTACCACGATTGTTGTGCGTATTCAACATGACGCGATAGAATACAGACATTACTAAATGTGATAGGCACACCAAGCGTAGAGTATGGATTATGCGTAAGAATGTCACACAAGAACGCATTTGATTGGACGTCACGTGTCTGAGTGACGTTAAGGCGTAATTGAAATACTTCGACACAAAACAGTGTCATGCAAGAAAGTTATCAGACCGCCGAAGGCGATAGTTTTCTTTAAAAATATCAAATTTGTTCACTTAATTCAAGTTTAATCGTAGTATAAATACAGAATACAATTTGGATATACTATGTGTGGGAGGGGGGTAAGGAATCAATAACGCCTTCGGCGCACGTGAAATACAAGAAAAACTCCACCCCGGTTTGTTGCTTTCAGTCCCCATACTCCAACTTCGCTGTGCTCTGTATTATGGGTATCACGGAACTAAATATTTTCCGATAGGCGACCATTATAACGTTCAGGCAAAAAAAATATGAGCGCATCACTTTACTTTTGGCATGCAAATATCCTTGTCAAGTATAGCCCTTCAGACAACTTTTTTTACCCCAAAACATGGGGTCATGCAACAAATAAAAGAGAGTAAGTGACAGCAGGGGAAGTACCGGTCACGTGCACATGTTTTTCAGGGAATTCCCTACAAAAAACCATCAAATGTAAATTGTATTTTTTAGGTCCAAAGGTCATCAAATCGCCCTCTTTTTTATCTGGAATATTCATCAATAATGCAAGATGTCAATAGAAAGCTTCAAACGTTTATTGAAACAATTTATTTTCCCAAGGTTGTTTATTTTTAGAGATTGTATCACTTCCGAGTGCTACATTTCAAGGCGGGTATTTCTAATTCAAATATTTAGTTCAGTGATACCTATTAGTACCCACAAAACGAGTGTTTCCGCGATAACAGATTATGCTGAAGCACAACTGGAAAAAATACAGAACTCACTAGTTCCTCTTTATGTGTTGGAATGGTCTAATTGAACGCCTTCCTATTCAGGGTGGTATCAGTCCTATCTTTCCAGAGCGTGAAAGCTCAGCACACTGACGGGATACTGGATAGAATGAATCATGTTTGGACCGTACTTCTCTTAACTACATTCGCTGGTTTGACACTGACCACACAGTATGTCGGGAGACCCGTCAGATGCTGGTTGGTTGCTCCATTCCCCGATGCTTGGAAAGATTACACACATAACGTCTGTTGGATCTCCAATACGTACGCCTTACCAATGAGTGACATCATACCAGTAGATAGAGTTGAGAGAAGAGAAGAAAATATCTTATTACCAATGGACGCCAATTATAGTACTCTTTTTATCACTTCTTTTCAAGTTACCAAATATGGTTTGGAACGGTCTAAACCACCTTGTCGGAATCAATATAGACCGGTGTGACAGGAATGATAGTCCGTAGGAAAATTAGTCCCTCTGGACTATTATTCCGCGGAATTGTAGTCCTAGGTCTACCATTTCTAGGAATAGTAGTCCGCCGGACTACTATTCCTAGAAATGGTAGACCTAGGACTATAATTCCGCGGAATAATAGTCCAGAGGGACTAACGTTCCTACGGACTATCATTCCTGTTACACCGGCTTGCAAAATAGCAGATGAGACGCAATGGACATCTCCGGGACATAGAGACAAAACCTTTGATGATCTTGTCGGATTCATGCATTTGTGGGTTAAGACATACCAATCATACAAAAAGACAAGGTCACAAGGAAGGAAATTTAAACTGGCACGGGATGGTTGTTTATTTTTTGAATCACGTCCATATCTCACATTTTTGTACTTGATCGTGAAATTTCTATACTGCATTAATGCCATTGTGGTGTTTTACCTTCTTAATACTTTTTTGTCGTTTGAATTCAGCGCAACCGCGTTGTGTCCTTGGGCAAGACACTTCATCTCCATTGTCCGCGTGGGGGCACGATGACGCCGTGTACTGAGGCGTACTGCACGTCGATGGCACGCATGTCTTCAACCAATCTAACGCTGCCTGTGCTGCAGTGCGGAGTTACGATGTTGGGGAGCTGGCAGCTGCTCGTCGTTGCTCGGTGGTTCTCTCCGGGTACTCAGGCTTTCTCCACCTGTGAAACTGTCACGGTCATGATTAGCCATTGTGCATAAGTATGTGACCTTAAACACCAATAAATAATAATAAATAATTGAATTCAGCGTATTGGGTTACGAATTAATTGAATACTTTATCCAAGAAGGTAAACTGAAAGAGAGTCCCACATTTCCACGGGTAACGCTCTGCGATTTTGAAATCCGCCAGCAACAAAACATGCATAGATATTCGGTACAGTGTGTTTTGCCGGTGAATCTTTTCAACGAGAAGATATTTATCATTCTGTGGTTTTGGTTTTTCTCGGTCGCATATTTTAACATCGGGAGCCTGATTAACTGGTTGCGTTGGACAACATCCCACTATATACTCTGCGCTGAGAAATATCTGGATATGGCTGGCATGTTCCAGCAAAATCAAAACGACAAAAACACGAGGAAAGACTTTATTTGCGAACACCTGCGTTTGGATGGCGTTTTCATGCTCAGGGTGTTAGTAGAAAACTCCTCTGGCTTGGTAGTCAGGGATGTTGTTAGGAAACTATACATGAAATATCATGGTGAAAACGAGTCAACCTTATCCTGGTGAATGGTTGAGAGCTTATGAATTTCATTGTTTTGGGATTTTAATCGGGGCAAAAGTGATGAACAATAATTATACATTTTATACAAAAAGACCATCTATTTAATCATTTTTGGGGGTTTAACGACACTTTCGACAACCAGGGCCACCTCGTGTTGAACAGTTTTACGGGTGGAGGAAACTAGAACACCCGGAGAGAATCACCGAGCAACTATCAGACTCCCCAACGCACTGCCTCCACACAAGCAGGGTTAGCATTGTTTGAAGACATGTGCACCATCGACGCAGCACGGCTTAGTACACAGCGCCACCGTGCCCTCACGTGTGCAATCGGGAATGAGTGCCTTGTCGAAGGACATAACGCAGTTAGCATTGGTGGGAATCAACCAATGGATCTTTCGGTTTGAAAGTTCAATACCTTAGCCATTGATCTACCGCGCTCCCTGGAAAGAGTCCATGTATGTAACTTTTTACTTAACTCTTTACCTAACCTGAAAAGCAGACTACACTTGCAAACAAAATTTTTGTTTTACTATTTTTTTCATTTTTTGTCTCAAAAACATAGGTTATGACCCCTCGTTGGAACGAGCTCGACGAGGGGTCATAACCTATGTTTTTGAGACAAAAAATGAAAGAAATAATAAAAATTCATTGGCAATTTTTGAGAATAGCGCTGCCCGGTTTTTACCGTTACGTTAGGTAAAGGGTTAACGGCAAAAACCAATCGACTCTGTCCACAAAAGTCACTTTTCAAACGTTATTAGTTTTTCATTTGTTGCCGAAAAGGTAGCTGACTGCCCGTCGTTGGAACAAGACCGTTGAGCTCGCCCCAATGATGAGTCCTAAGCGACGTCTTTGAGACGAAAAAATGGAAAAAAATAATTATTCAAGAAATTATGTTTGCAAATATCGTCATCTAACCGTGATGGGTTACGGGTTGAGAAATCTATCAACGTACATATAGAAACAGTCTAAATATATTCTTGAGAAACTGTAAGAACGTCTGTTTTATTACTTCTCTAATAATGAGAGAGTTTCAGACTCTGAAAGCGCCCCAGCAATTAACTCCACGATCTGACCGAAGAAAAAGGTAGAAAATTGTTGACCTGGGACCAATACTTTAAAACTTTTACAATTGTATTTTCCCGAATTGTATTTTCAACGACGGAAGGGATTCATTAGCATTGTAACGGATATGGCAATTTGCCAACTGGCAAATTGCCACATCTTTGAAAACGCTAATGGTTCATTTCAATTAGTTATTTCAATAAATGGAAAATACAATTCTGAAAAATACAACTGTAAAAGTTTTATAGTATTGGCAACAGGTCAAATTTATTGAGGGGTCAGATCACAAGCAGGTGGGATGAGATTTCAGTACGTAAAATGCAGGAGCTGACGTCAGGACCCAAACCACCATACTATGGAAACACACCTATATACCAGAGTGTAAGTATCTATGTAGTTGAATAGTATCAATGAGTGTTCCCTTGTCTAAAATAGACCAAAATGGATAATTCTGTAACTACTAAATTACGATCGTGCTTTCGTTGTGTCAAAAAGGCCATACCACGATACTAAGTGTATAGCACTGAGTGATTCCCCATCTATAATGTATGAAATATAATATAAGGAAAGTCCTGACTTAAGAAGCCAGAAAGTAATATAAACAACAATAGGAATTAAAAGCAATAGTAAGAGAAAAAAGTATTTGAAAACAACACAAGTACCAACAATATCAGCATCAAAAGGTGATGACCCCTTACCACGTGTGTCTGATTAAAACCTGTGATGCCACCAGAGTCCCGCACGCTGTGAGAGCGTGTTCATGTCGAGGCTTTGTTCGTTAAGTAGATCTGAGTACAAGCAATGTGGCTGCAGGCAACGGCAGCAACTAGATTTGAGAAGCGACATTAACCCTTTGTGAGTCACGAATGGGTTTTTGAACAGTTTAGAATATAGATTTATCACATTATCAATATTGAATAGCTCATTGCGGAAAATATCGTTCACAACACGTCTAATGCGGGAGTTACGTCGGGAGTCAACGCCAACGTCGTAACGTTCTGAGTTGTTTTCAGAAATAGAATAGAATTAATCTTCTCTTATATTTCATCAACTGTTTGCCAAAAACAAATAACAGATGACATTGCAAAAACAACATTTCCTGAAGAACTGAACATTTTCATCTTTTTTTGCCTCGGAAAAATAGCTTATGGGCCCTCGTTGGAACGAGCTCGTCGAGTTCGTTCCCATGAGAGGCCATAACTATTTTTGCAGGGTAAAAGTTGAAAAGTAATATAACAATACCATGAGTTTGGAGGCCGTTATAGTTTATTAACGGCTCGACAGGAATGAATACCAGCCTAAGGGTTTATTACCGGTCCTAGATGAAATCGAGGGCCGTTAGTAAACCAGAGGGCTGTTATTCAGTCCTCGAGACCCTTTAATAAACAGGACGCCTGACAAAATCAGGTTATTACTATTATTCTCTTGACCGGAAGTGAGTGGTGGACCCTTCATGGATTTTGTTTTCACTAGCATCCGCCGCTCGCTTCCGGTTGCATCACGTCGTGGATTACTGAGTTTTACAGACCCGCTCAATTCCGTTAATATACTAGAGAGCGTCCGCTAAAGTGGTAATAATAAAATTTGTTTGGCGATTTTTGTGAATAGCGCTGGCAAGTTTAGTCGTTACGTTAGGTACAAGATTAAATTGCAGACTATGTGAAAAAGAGAACAAAAGATTCGTCATGAAATTTCTGAATCACCGTTTCTAAAATCGATCTGAGACTCAGTAAAACTCAGTTCAGATCGATTGTAGTGAACTCGATACAGACATTTTATATGAAATCACGACTAATTAGAAATCCTTTCTTTTATTACAAGAATATCGGTCTTCCATTCATGTAATAACAAAGCTTTGAATCTGGTGAATTCCTGTTGGTCGAGGATTTTCACAGGTTATCAAAGAACATACGGCGAATATCCGAGAACACAAAGAAGTAATATTCTCCACCCTTAACCCTTTGAACCCGAACGGTCGCTTTTCCGGCCAGACGCACGATACGTCATAATTTCATTTCGCAGGGTAGCTGCTGAGTGAATGTGTGGGGTAGACCAATTAATATTTTCAACGTGCAGCCCCCTGGCTGCACGTTGAAAATAGTAATTGGACTAGCCCAAATAATGAATGTGGACTCTTCCAATCGCTGCCATTGAACTGACTTAGAAGATACCACCAGCGTTCACAGGGTTAAGCCTCTGTACACTAATGTCAATATAAAAGTTTCAACCAGTCCCCTAATGCATTCCCAAAGTTCATACATGCATTTTTACGTTCCAAAAAGTGGGCGTGGCCAAAAATTGTGAAAGTGGGCCATGCTCACATTCCAATATTGTCAAACAAGATTGAATATTGGTTAAATTTCGAGTAGCATTATGGGGAAAGCTGACACGGAATGGTTTTTGGATTTTGATATTACACATCAGGTTGCAGAGGAGTGGCACACTTGCTGGAGAAAGATACCCAAAACGATTTGGTAATAATTTTCCGGCTTTAATGCATAAACGAAAACACTACCGCTACGCATCGCCGCCTACGTTTGGGACACCAAGACACGTAGGGCGATAAATCTGAAAAACAATGTCGTTGTTTTAGTTTTTGTCTAGTTGGTCTGTATGAAACACACAGACTATTGTTTTGTGTGGGTTTTGGTTTTCTTTTTTTTTTTCTTTTCAAAACATTTGGCAGGGAAAGGGGAGGCACAAATTTTGAAAGTTGGTCACACTCATATCTCAAGCATGATATGACATATGGACCTCGGATCAACACCAAATGAGTCAAAACACCGTGGGGGTTAATAATTTGGGTTCAGTTCACCTTGGTCACACGGGTCTTATTAAGTGCAGCTTTCAGAATTGTTTGAAATTGAATTGATTTTGTGATCCCAATGCATTTATACATGTATTTCGTCTCTCACAAAAGTGGGCAGAGTCAAAAATATCCATTGCTGTGTCCTTCATAGAACTCATTTCGTCATATGCACATAAGTTATTTCCGGTTTCTTGAAATTTTTAATCTGAATCCCGAATGAAAATCTTTAAATGATGTTTACACAAACCTATTTCTCATTTCTGGAAGGATATTTACACCCCCAAAATAAGTCTCCATACATTCTCTTTCTATATGATTTAGTTCTGGTGCTTTCACCATTTTCACACTGACTCAAATTTACTGGTAGCAGTAAATTCTGTTTCTCTAGTTTACTTCCGCTTTCATTATAATTTTGATCATCTCCCAATCTTCTGATTGAAAGATGATATCTAAGAGATTATTCCACTTGCTCTGCACGTGGGAAGGATTCATAGCTACTAGTTCTAAAACTTTTGGGTTTTACATGTTTTCTGGCAACCGATTAGCATTTCGATATTTCGGTTCTTTACGTTTTCCATTTTTGGAATATGTTTTAATGTATCTGTCCACGTTTTTGGTATGGTCTCACTTGCTCCCTGGTGGAAAGTAAAAGGTGTGGTAATGTTGAATTGCTCTGAAAATTCGTGAAATGTGAGCAGTTTTTTGTTATTATTTACGATATCATTAAGAAAGTAGACACCCTGTTTACACCAGTGTTTACTATAAAAAGGTTTATTACTTTCTAAAGTGTGATATACTGGGATTTCCGGGTTTGATTATAAACGATAACTTCACAAGTGAATTATGCAATCAACAATTGGGTCATGTATCCGTGCGAGCAAACGAAGACGCTTTGCCGTGTGTGTAATGGGGACTTCATTGTTTGTTTTGTTTTTTTAACCCTTTACCTAACATGAAAAGCAGATGACACTTGCAAAAAAAATTCTTGAATAACTATTATATTCATTTTTGTCTCAAAAACATAGGTTATGACCCCCTCATTGGAACGAGCTCGACGAGCTCGTTCCAATGGGGGTTATAACCTATGTCTTAGAGACAAAAAAATGAAAAAATAATGATAATTAATTGGCGATTTTTGAGAATAGCGCTGGCAGGTTTTGGACATTATGTTAGGTAAAGGATTAAATAATATAAATATCGTTAATAATGAAAAGTAATAAACAGAGTAATCGCTTGACTGGACTTGTTACGTGAAATAATTTATTCGAGGCGAGGGACTATATTGTAAAAATCTCGTGCGCATTCACGCACTCGTGTTTGTACAACGACCCTCACCTCTCATGAATTATTTCACGTAACCAGTCCAGTCAAACGATTACCCTCTGTTTATTGTTTATTCGAATTCTATTGTTATAAAATAATGTTTCAGCGAAGACTTCCTCCGACGACTCATCTAGTGTTACCTGCGCATCTAATTAGAACCATGAGTCTTGCCAGAACTTATTTGTACTTTTTGCTCCAGTCTCTACGCCAAACCAGTCATAACCCTCAACTCTGTAGATACCGTTTCTAGTAACCACTGCTGTGCCAGGCTTAAAAGTTATGTTTATTGTAAATACATAATATTATAAATTCTTTTTCACTTATTTTGAGCTGATTGTATTTGCTACACATTTTTGTAATGATGTTTTGTTATCTGAATAAAAATACGAAAAAAAACTATTGCGGATTTTCTCCAAGTTAAGGAGCCTGTAGTGTTATTCACTATCTGTTTTCAACACAAAGAAAAACCGAACCGAAACCGAGGTTTCTTCCTGCCAACGAACCGAATCTGAAAAATTAAAACCTTTCCGCCCTAGTTATCATTACTGTGTTCCTGTTGTATATGTTATTATTACCACTTTAGCGGGCGTTCTCTAGTATACACGGAGTTTAGTGGGGCGGTAAGACTCAGTAATTCGTGACGCCATGCAATCGGAAGCGAGCCGCGGACGTTAATGAAAACAAAATTAATTAACAGCCCGCCGGCCGCTTCCGGTCATGGTAATAATATTAACTAGAGGTACTGTGAGCAAGCTCACAAAGTGATACCCCCCACGCCTGAAATGTATAAGTTAGATTATCTCCCCTTGGAAATGTTAGAACGGAATTATATTGCTCCATGCACATCTTCATATGGAGTTCTTCCATTGTGTAAAGTTTCATGAAAATTCTTCAAACGGTTTAAGAGGAGTTGCGCTTATAAGGATGGACAGACGGACGGACCCCCACCCCCAGGAACCTAACCCACCCCAACATTAAGATCTACTCTGGGGCTACCCCTAACCCTAACCCAACCCCACCCCTGACCCTAACCCCACCCTAGCCGGACCAAAAGGATTAGGGGCTATGTTTTGGTTTAGGGGCTATAAAAACTAAAACCCCACCCCTGACCCCAACCCCCACCCCACTGGGTCCAACCCCCCTCCAAACTTTAGCCCTGCCCTGGGGCTATCCATAACCCTAACCCCACCCATCTCCTAACCCTAATACTACCCTAATTTCGACTAACCTCCTAAAACTAATAGCTCCTAAACAGGTTTAGTTGGCCCGGACAGACGGACGGACGGACGGACGGACGGACAGCGTGATTCCTATATACCCCCCCCCCCCCCCCCCAAACTTTGTTTGCGGGGGGTATAATAACATGATTTTGTCGAGCGTCCCGGTTTATTAACGGCCCTCGAGGAATGAATAACAGCCCTCTGGCTTATTAACGCCCTCGACTTCGTCTCGTGCCGGTAATAAACCCTCGGGCTGTTATTCATTCCTCTCGGGCCGTTAATAAACCGTAACGCTCTCCAAACTCATGATATTGTTTTATTGGTGCACGGTGGTTCAGTGGTTACGGAATTGGACTTCAAACCAAAAGGTCCACTGTTCGATCCCCGCCACGGATAACTGCATTGTGTCCTTGGGCAAGGAACTTAAACCCGATTGCCCACATGGGGACAGGGTGGCGCTGTGTACGTCGATGGTACATTTGTCTTCAAACCATGCTAACCCTGCTGGTGTGGAGTTAGTACTTTGGGGAGTCTGGTGGGGGCTCGCCGTTGCTTGGTGGTTCTCTGTGGGTATCCGGCTTCCACCACCCGCAACACTGTCGGACACGAGGGGACCTTGGCTCAGGACAGTGTCGATAAACCCCAGTAAATAAATAAATATGTTATTATTTCTCTGCTAACATTCGTCCTAATATTCAAAAATGCAAAAAATCACTTAACCCTTTGGACCCTAGCGGCCGTTTTTCATCCCAGGAACACGATACGTCATGACGTCATTATATATAGGATGTTTTTTCAGTATATGTGTGGGGTAGACCAATCAATATTTTCAACGTGCAGCCTCGAGGCTGCAAGTGGAAAATATTGATTGGTCTACCCCAAATAATGAATATGGACTCATCTAATTGCTGCCATTAAACTGGCATGGAAGATACCACTAGAGTTCAACGGGTTAATCATTCCAAAGTTATTCATTTTCGTTTTTAAAGATTTATAATTATCTAATTATGTTCATGCACATTTTCTAACATATATTCACATATCAATGAGCTTTGTCTTAGTTTACTAATACTAAGTGAGGTGGTTCAGAGAAGAAAGTTATGTTTCTTGCTACACTGATCTTCCAATAACATTGTTCATTCTGGATAACCGTCGGATTCATAGTTCTATTTGCAATATCAGTGTGACAGCATACACCGTCTGGAATCGTTGACCATTAGACTAATCGCAGGTAATACGACCATTTTCATCACTCACCCATTTTCCTTAAGTTACCAAGTGGATGAAGTGTCAGAAAACGAAGGTGGGGGTGAAGGGGGGGGGGGGGGGGGTGGGGGGGGGGGGGGGGGGCTTAGTGTCAAAGGTAAAGAGGGCCTATATACAACGCTGGCAACTATTTGGAGATATGGGAACAAGTGGAGTCTAGAACTAAACGAAAGCAAAGTTATACCCGTGAGTCGTAAAGTGCAATCGACTCGAAGGGGTTGTGAGTGGGGGAGGTTTGTTTTCCGGAAGGTAGCAGCAAACAAACTCCTTAGTGTTGGGGAGCTAGGTCACTACGAGTATTTGTGGGTAGGTTTAAACATTAAGGGAAGAGGCATCTACCGAAACCATACGAATAAATTAACTGTACATGTGATGGGGAAGTGAATCATTGATCAAACTTATAGGGAGAAACAGCATCAATAAGGTTTTCGTGCGGAAGATCATTTAGGAAATGGTGGTGTACCAAGTATAACATGTGGTACAAAAGTGATATATCTAAGCCAAACAGGTGTAAAAAGCTTGGAAACCCTTCAGAACGACGCAGGCCGGTGGAGAATAGGGTTGGGTGATGCCGCGCCACTAGGAGCAACCATCCAGGGTGAGCTTGGGTGGATGAGGATCAAGGACAGGATAGACTTAATAAATCTCTGTTATCTTAACTATTTGGTAAAATCTTCCCGACAGCCGATGTTGTAAACTACCTGAATTAGCGAGGGGAGACCAAATCAAAAAGGTCTTTGGCATGATAAATACACAGAACGACGCGCGTCTGTGAATGGGTTAATCGATATGGCACGAGTGCCAGCGCGGAAGGATAGAACTAGAGGCCACAGGCCTCGAGTTTTATCCTTTCGCGATGGAACAAGTGCCATATTGATTAACCCATTCACACACGCGTGTCGTTCTGTGTTTATTACACGCCTTCGCGTCTATAAAACAATTATTAGAAGGACACTCAACAATTCATTTGATAATTATCACCAAGAAGAACACATTTATTACCAAACTTGCGAGGGGAACCTGTGTTACTCTTTCGTCTTCAGAGTTCCAATGTGTTCTATGTGCCTCCTGGCACATAGAACACATTGGAACTCAGGGGGCGACTTTTAGCTATCGCTAGGGAGTGAAATTGTGATTGCGGTACACGATTTGTAGAAAATTCCAGTGAAATTTCGCTTCTTTATAAAATAGTCCAACAACGATTTCCGTTCCACACATGTGCGGAACAGATTTTTATTTTCAGCGCTGTTTAGTATACCAAAATACCAGGCTAACAGAATAAGATTCACTGAGAGTATACTGGGGAAGTGGGTTTGGAGACTGAAGGACATCTGGTTAGTGAGTGACACAAAGGAGAGGGTTAGTATGCTTAACGGAACGATTGGGAGGAATGGGGTACGGGTTGTCATCAAGCAGTTCGTTTCCGTGCGTTGGGAAGAAAGAGGAGATGCGGGGGGTAGGGATGCATTTGGTGAATTTGGGAGCACAGAGTTAATCTAGGCCTTCTCACCTGAGATCCGCGACGAATCAGCAACCGGCTTGTCGTATTATAATGAATCAGAGGTAATCCGATTGTTCTACATCGACTCATGAGTGTGTACAAGAAAACATTTTGTTTTGTTTTTTCTCAAAACTTAATCAAAAAACCGAAAAAGGGCATTTTACAACCAAAATGCAAAGTCATTGGCAATTAAGAAATTAATTTTCAGAATAAGCATAAAATTCAGAAAACACCTACAAACCGTTTGACCTCAGACATATAATTAAAATTCCTGTAGGTCTTAGAACTTACAGAAGTAGTAGTAGTAGTAGTCGTAGTAGTGGGACGAGGTGGCTCAGTTTTCAACACTGGACTTCAAACCGAAAGGTCTACGGTTCGATCCCTGCCAGGGGCAACTGCATTGGGCAAGGCACTTAATCTCGATTGCCCAAGCAAGGCACGTTGGCGCTGTGAACTAAGACGTACTGTACGTGGATGGCGCACTTGTTTTCAACCAATGCTAACCCTGTTAGTGTGTAGTTAGTACGTCGGTGAGTCTAACAGTTGCTCGCCGTTGCTCGGTGGTTCTCTCCGGGCACTCCGTCTTCCTCCTCCCGTAAAACAGTCCGATATTAGGTGACAATTTTCTTCAGAGTCCAAAATGGTCAGAAAACAAATAACCCCAAATTTTATATCAAAATTTCAGGAATGAACCATATGAAACATAGATCATGCGGAAATCAAAATTTGCCATGGATCTGCTCCCTCACGGTAGAAAGTACTGCCTGAAAACCTGCTATAGCAAAAGTAAGAGACCAGTGTCGTTAAATAAATAAATAAATAAATAAATAAATAAATAAATAAATAAATAAATAAATAAATAAATAAATAGTAGTAGAAATCGCAGTGGTAGTGGTGTCGATGTGGTGGCGGTATCGTCGGGAGTATTCATGCAAAACAAGGGTGTGGCCAGTGAGGGTCTTGGAGGTCGTACAACTCCCGCCCCCAATCCCAAAGGTCCGCGGCCGATATTCTCCACAGCAATCTAATAAATGCCTACATTGAATTTGATTCATTTTCACTCAGCATGAAATCTTTGATTCCTGCTAATATCAAATATTGAAGATTTTATCCGGGGGAGACCCCCCTTCCCCCACGGGACCATCACCGGTGGCCAAAGGTCAAGTTGAAGGAGATTATGGGAGGGAGCGGGGGGGGGGGGGTCCCCATAATCTCCTCCAACATGACCTTTGGCCAAGGCTTGTCCTCTGGTCAAGATTTCAGTCTTTTTAGTCGCCAGACCTTCTCATTCTTGAGATGCATTGTGGGCGACCCCCCCCCCCCCCCTACAAAAAAAAAAAAAAAAAAAAAATTGCTGGCTACACCCCTGCAAAAGGAAAGAGATTGCGGTGTCAACCA
Organism: Pictodentalium vernedei; assembly: GCA_031216915.1. NCBI lineage: Eukaryota > Metazoa > Mollusca > Scaphopoda > Dentaliida > Dentaliidae > Pictodentalium > Pictodentalium vernedei. The sequence goes on from CM062297.1 coordinate 787,844,412, forward strand.
ACAGCTGAATGAATTGATAAAATCCATGTCAATTACAAAATGGCATTCCATAAGTAATAGCGCAACTGTTCAACTTTTCACCAAGCGAAGTTCGTGCTCTAGATTTTACCGATTATTTTGTTTGAACACCTCGTATCGTTCAGACACCATGGAGCGATGGAGAGGAAGGACAGTTTTGATTACGGGGGCGTTTAGAGGGATAGGCGCTGCTATATCGAGAAGATTAGTTCACGAGGGCATGAATGTCGTAGGCTGTGGTCGGACTACAGACGCTGCAGAGGTACGTGACATATGTATACCAAATCATCGAGTTCGTCTCGTCGACCGAGTCCTCTTTCTCTGTGGAGATCCGACATTAAATTTTAGTACGATGTTGACCTAAAAAAAATAGCAGGCACGTTTTTTTATTTCTTCGATATTCAACATTTTGACGTTTTTAACATCTCTTGACGTTTTCAGCCTTTTTGTACTTTTTAACCAAAAAGTCGCCATATATATGACAGGTATAATAACTTCTTACTAAAGCTACATGTGTATAAAATAATGCAGTCTATTTGGTACACGACTACCCCAGTAAATGGTTATAATTTCGTTGATTATGATGCCATAATTTCACGTTTTTGCACAAAAACGACTTCTTTTAACAGTTTTTAGCTCACCTTGACGAACTCAAGCTGAGCTTATCTAATCGCTCTCCGTCCGTCGTCTGTTGTCCGTCAACACCATGTTTTGAGCTTCTCCAAAACTACTGTGCCAATTCAAGTTAAGGTTTGTGTGAGTGATTGTCCCGAAGGGGCATTGGATTTTTGTTCAACTCAACATGCCCAGCCCCATACGGGGAAAATGCTCCAAAATATTTTTAAAATCTTGTTCTCATGAACTAGTGGGTTCAATGACTTAATATTTGGTGTGGAGCTTCCTTTTGAGGTGGATTCAAGTTTGTTCAAACGAAGTTCGTGAAGCAATATTTGCCTTTGGAATGGAAGGGGCAAGATTTTTGGCCCCGCCCAAATTTTTTATTTTCTGAACCGATGGTCCGATTTGAACCAAATTTGGTATGTGGTATTATTGGGTCATAAGTACTTGATTCATGCCCAAAAAATTTCCATAAAAAAATGCTGAGTCAGAATGCTTTCATATTTGGTATACAACATCTCAAGAGGAGGGGGGGGGGGGGGTCAGATTCAAGTTTGATAAAATCTGGTCCCTAGGTTAATATTTGGGCTCACTATGGTAGCCCAAATGTTAACTTAGTGCAATATGAGAAAATACTTTAAAACTTTTCTTCTTTAGATCTACCAGTCGGAATGCTTTCTTATTTGGTATACAACATCTCGGGGGGGGGGGGGGGGCATATTCAAATTTGTTCAATTCGAGTGCCTGGGTTAATATTTGGGCTCCCGATTTTTAACTTAGTGCAATATGAGGGAATTTCTTAAGAATTCTTCTTCTTCAGATTCACCGATCAGAATCCTTTCATATTTGGTTTATAACATTTCTAGGGGAGCTAGATTCAAGTTTGTTCAAATTGGGTAAATGGGTTAATATTTGGGTTCCCTGTGGTAGCCCGAATTTTAACTTAGTGCAATATGAGGAAATGTCTTTAAAAATCTTCTTTAGATCTACCAGTCCGAATTCTTTCAGATTTGGTATACAACATCTCTTGTGGTGGGGTTGGGGTGGGGGGGGGGGGTGGGGGTCAAATTCAAATTTGTTCAAATCGGGTTCGTAGGTTAATATTTGGGCTCGCTGTGGTTGCCCAAAGTTTAACTTAGTGCAATATGCTGAAATTTCTTTAAAAAATTTCTTCTTTCTTCTTCAGATCCATCAGTCAGAATGCTTTCATATTTAGTATACAACATCTCTAGGAGGGTCAGATTCAACTTTGTTCAAACTGAGTGCCCGGGTTAATATTTGGGCTCGCTATGGTAGCCCAAATGTTAATTTAGTGCAATATAAGGAAATTTTGTTTAAAACGTTTCTTCTTCATATCCACCTGTCAGAATGGTTTCATATTTAGTCTACAACATCACTTGTGGTGGAGGAGGGAGGGGTCAGATTCAATTTGTTCAAATCGTGTCCGTAGGTTAATATTTGGGCTCGCTATGGTTGCCCAAATTTTAACTTAGTGCAATAAGATGAAATTTCTTTTAGAATTTTCTTCTTCTGATCCACCAGTCAGAATGGTTTTCATATATGTATATACAACATCTCTAAGGGGGTCAGGTTCAACTTTGTTCATATTGAGTACCTGGGTTAATATCTGGGCTCGCTATGGTAGCCCAAATGTTAACTTAGTGCAATATAAGGAAATTTCTTTAAAAAGCTTCTTCAGATCCACCTGTCAGAATGCTTTCATATTTGGTATACAACATCACTTGTGGTGGGAGGGGGGAGGTCAGATTCAAATTTGTTCAAATCGTGTCCGTAGGTTAATATTTGGGCTCGCTATGGTTGCCCAAATTTTATCTTAGTACAATATGATGAAATTTCTTTAAGAATTTTCTTCTTAAAATCCACCAGTCAGAATGATTTTCATATATGTATATACAACATCTCTAAGGGGGTCAGGTTCAACTGTGTTCAAATTGAGTGCCTGGGTTAATATTTGGGCTCCCTATGGGAGCCCAAATTTTAACTTAGTGCAATATGTGGAAATTTCTTTAAAAGTCTTCTTCTTCAGAACCAGCTGTCAGAATGCTTTCATATTTGGTATACAACATCACTAGTGGGGTGAGCTTCAAGTTTGTTCAAATCGAGTGTGCTTGTGTTAACATTTGGGCTCCCTAAGCTGGGGGCCGCAATTGGCCATGTAGCTGAAGAACAAGATTTTTTTATTAAGTGCCCTCTAGAGGTGTGTAACTAAGATTCATCCACATAGGTTGTATCAAGGGGCTGCACAGAGGAGCTCCACTTTTTACATTATGATTGACTGGAGAAAAGGCATGATGGTTGAAATTGTAGTATGTTTTAGAGCTTAAACAAACAAATAACGTCTATTTCGGTTTTGGGGGTTGGTATGAGAAGGAGACACTCCCAGCCATATAGATAAAACATAGTGACACGGAATTTCGCGAAAAGAGGCAACATCAACCGATGGAGTAAAGCGTCGTTGATTGCCCTTGCTACAGCACAGTTGCCGTTGATTGGTCGTAATCCACGAGTGGGCAGTTATGTCTACGCATGCGTTTAACAGTTAATGAAAATCATCATCAGCAAAACTTTAATTAATGAAGCACCGGGTTGTGCCTGCTGCTTCATCAATTAATTTTTTGATGATCATTTCAATAATAAGTGTTAGGAATCTAATATTATTGCGTCCGTGGAGATTTTGCCCACTCGTGGAGAGTGACCTGTCCTCGGCAACCGTACTGTACACCCAAAATTCACGAAGTTATTGCCATGAAAACGCCCAAAACACCGAAAAGTGGCTCAAAATTAAATTTCGCTGGATAAAATTGAAATCGAGTGACATTTACTTCACGAAAGATCAAGTGACATTTTAGTTCGTATTAATCCTAATATAAGTTTAAAAATCAGACTCCAAATACAGAAGATACAAGGAAAATGTCGTCGGCCATTTTAAATTAAAAATAAATTAAAAAGTCTAATTTTATTATCGGCAGACCTTCGTAGTTATACAGTACGTGGGGAGTGTATTATCACTAGATCACCCGCAGAATGGAGATTTCACCCGAACAATAATTGCAAATTTGTTGCAAAGCACAATCAGCACCAGCAAAGTTTCAGCCAATGGACCTCCGGGTTTAACCCGGAGGTCCATTGGCTGAAACATTGCTTGTGTTTTTTGTCGATATGTACAAAATTTGAAAGTTCTAGCTTGGGTGATAACTCCACTCCATGGGTGATTTAGTTACAAACCACTCTCCACGTACTGTACGTGGTAAAGCTTTGATACTTCACACATAAGTTTTTAGTTTCAAATTACGAACAATGTCTTTCACCTTCGGTCCGCTGTAATCCCGTTTGCACATGAGGGGGCACGACGGTGGCGTTGTGTACTAAGCGTACCGCACGTCGCTGGTGCACTGGTCTTCAGCCAATGCTAACCCTGCTTGTGTGGAGATAGTACGTTGCGGAATCTGAGAGGTGCTCGCGGTTGTTCGATGGTTCCCTCTGGGTACTCAGACTTCCTCCACTCATAAAACTGTCCGACACGAGGCGACACTGTCTGTCGAAAGTGTCGTTAAACCCCAATAAATAAATGAACTTGATCCGCTGTGCAAGTTTTACTTTTCTTCTTAATCTTTCGCCTCAGCCCCATTTTTCGGTTTTCGTCCTGAAAGTTTGATAATGCAAGAGATTCGGCTTCATATCTTACAAACACACAAAGGAATGCATGAATTTATTCAGCATCGCATTCTTATTCACACGGATATAATATATGGAATATTGTCATGTTAAACCCCCACCGAGCATCAGGAAACTTTAAAATGAAATTTTATTGTATGAAGTTAAAATGAAATGACACATGATCTCGCCACCAACTTCTGCTTAAATTGACAAACGTGTCCTTGGCCACGCTTCGTTGGAAAGTATGTGAAGATTCGCTCGCGATCTTACGAAGACTTCTAGTTCTAATTGAGGATGTCCCAGTTTCACAAGGGCTGCCATTTTTCTTATGTTTGTTTACCTTGTAGTGCGTCCACTAGGCCTGGAAATAAAGAGCCTGCATCGTAACCTGTTAGCGGATTACTCTGTAAAACATGGCGGTAACCTATAAGGAAAAAACACTTTTTCCGCTTTCTCTGTTTTTACTGCGCAAGTCATATTGTTAAAATTACGTCTTGGTAGAATTTCCGACAAAATAAATTTATTTATTGGTGTTTAAGGTCACATACTTATGCACAATGGCATATCGTGACAGTTTTACGGGTGGAGGAAGACGGAGTACCCGGAGAGAATGACCGAGCATCGACGAGCAACTGTCAGCTCCTCAACATTCCTCAACATTCTAACTCTGTTCAAGCTCCCCTCAAGCAGGGTAACAGTGGTTGAAGACATATGCACCATCGACGTCCAGTACGCCTTAGTACACGGCGTCCTCATGCCCCCATGTAGACAACCGGGATAACGTACCTTGCCCAAGGACACAACGCGAATCGTCCCGGACGGGATCGAACTCGGGACCTCTAGCATAGATGTCCAACAGTCTACCACTGAGCCACCGCGCTCGCCAAAATAAATATCAGCAACTAGAGCGCGATCTCGCTTTGGCGAGATCGCGCTTTAGCTGTTGCTATTTATTTTGACAGAAATGTTGTAAAGATAAAAACAGCATGACACTCTGGTCATATGTGAATTCAATGCGCAACCTTTGAGTCGAGTTTATTCTGAAAGATGGAGGAGCGGTGGCTCAGGAGATAGAGTTGCAGGCTGCAAGCCGAGAAGTCCTCGGTTTGAATCCCACCTGTGGCAACCGCGTTGTGTCCTTGGGCAAGACACTTCAACCCCGTTGCCCAAGTAGGGGCACGATGGCGTTATGTGCTAAGGCGTACTGCACGTCGATGGTGCACTTGTCTTCAGCCAATGCTAACCCTTCTTGTGTGCAGTTAGTACGTTGGGGGAGTCTGACAGTTCCTCCACCCGTAAAACTGTCCGACACGAGGTGAACCTGCCTGTCGAAAGTGTTGTTAAACCCCAATAAATAAATAAATAAATTCCGAAAGATTGTCGTATCTGACGAGAAAAACGTGCGGTGTTAGGAAGTTAATTTATGCTGTGTTGTTTTATCGTAACCTGTACTCCGTTCGCGTATTTTGCAATTGACGTAACCCACACGTAACCTAAACGATCGTTCGCGTATTATTTCCATGCCTGGTTCACCGGAGTCAAATCCACAAAAAGTGGATAAAAGGGAATAAATTCAAGTTCTATGTACATTATTCCTTATTTTGATATATAATACAGTACGTGGATAGTGTATTATCACTAAATCACCCGCAGAGTGGAGATTCCACCCAAGCAATAATTGCAAATTTGTTGCAAAGCATAACCAGCACAAGCAAAGTTTCAGCCAGTGGACCTCCGGGTTAAACTGGAGGTCCATTGGCTGAAACATTGCTTGTGTTTTTTGTCGATATGTACAAAATTTGAAAGTTATAGCTTGGGTGATAACTCCACTCCGCGGGTGATTTAGTTACAATCCACTCTCCACATACTGTATGTCGCTATTCACCGCTTTCATATTTCGTTTTTGGGGCATTGTGAGAATTTAATTTTTAAAAATGCCCAAATTTTTGTTTGATGATCTGTTATTTTTTTAATTTATTTTATTAAGGTTTAACGACACTTTAAAGGACATATCGCGTCGGTGACAGTTTTACGGGTGGAGGAAGCCGGAGTACCCGGAGAGAACCACCGAGCAACGACGATCCCAAATTTTAACTCAGTGCAATATGAGGAAATTTCTTTAAAAATCTTCTTCTTCAGATCCACCATTATGGTATACAACATCTCAAATGTAGAAGAAAACAAATAGTTTGTTTATTTTGGTTTAACCCTTTACCCAACGTAACGGCCAAAACCGGCCAGCGCTATTTTCAAAAATCGTCAATTAATTTTCATTATTTTTTTCATTTTTTGTCTCAAAAACATAGGTTATGACCCCTCGTTGGAACGAGCTCGTCGAGCTCGTTCCAACGAGGGGTCATAACCTATGTTTTTGAGACAAAAAATGAAAAAAATTAGTTATTCAAGAATTTTTTTTACAAGTGTCGTCTGCTTTTCATGTTAGGTAAAAGGTTAACGACTCGTTCAACAGCCAAAGTCACATCGTTTCGTACAGTTTAACGGGTGAAGGAAGCAGGAGTATATGGGGAAGATCAACGAGCAACGGCGAGCAACTGTAAGATTCAACTACTTACTAACCCTGCACAAGTTCGCAGGGGTTGAAGGCAAGTGCACTCTCGACGTTCATTTTCTCCTCAAATAACAGTATTGTCCCCTAGTGTACACAGTATCACCGTGCCCCCCGCCCACCCCCCACCCCCTGTTTGAGCCATGAGATTTAGGTTTCTACACAAGGACAAAATGCAGTTAGTGCTGGTCAGGTTCAAACCGTTGACCTTTCGGTTTAAAGACCAATGCTCTAACCACTGAGACACCGCCCTCACGATTTCAAGATAAACTTCCTACAAAAGACGGTAACCCGTTCACAAATCTGAGACGTCGCAGTTTCGAGAGAAATCTCAGTAACTGGCGACCTTTTAAAGGTATTGACTAACTGACAATTCTAACATGATCAGGCCCTCTGTTGGTAAGACCATAGCACATCGATACAAGGAACTAACCCATTACCCAACGAATCGGCGCGTAATTTTCAAATTAACCGTTTACCCAACGAATTGGCCGCATCCGCCCGCGTAATATGCAAATTCAGCAGTTGAAAAAATATTTTTCAAAAATTTTCAACAAAACCATATCATATTTGTGACCCCTCGTTGGAACGAGCTCGTCAGCGCTGTGTTTGAAAAATGGTATTTAAAATAAATTTTGATATCGTCTGCGCAGGGTAAAGAGTTAAACAATTGAAAAATTCTTTATTTTTTTTTTAAATTTCAACGAAAGCATATCATGTGACCCCTCGTCGTGCTGATTCCAATAAAGGGTCACACCATATAGTTTTGCTGAAATTTTTTTTGAAATATTTGAAAAAAAAAAAAAATTAAAAAATAAAGTTTGATATCATCTGCGTTGGGTAAAGGGTTAAGACAAAATTAATAGAACCCTGAGAAGTTTCGAGTTTCGATTCGAAATCCTCATGATTCGATTCGAGTCTTCCAGCTTCGGAAATTTTCGAATCGTCGTGAATCGTGATGTCATATCATCTGCGTTGGGTAAAGGGTTAAGACAAAATTAATAGAACCCTGAGAAGTTTCGAGTTTCTATTCGAAATCCTCATGATTCGATTCGAGTCTTCCAGCTTCGGAAATTTTCGAATCGTCGTGAATCGTGATGTCAAAATCCTACCAGGGGGCGCGGTGGCGTTGCGGTAACCGGTTCGGTCAGATCACCGAAGTTAAGCAATGTCGAGCCCGGTTAGTCCTCGGATGGGTGAACGTCTGAACGATCGATTCGGACTCCCGCGCTGTGTCCTTGGACAAGGCACTTAACCCCTATTGTCCACATGGGGGCACGATGACGTCGTGTACTGAGACGTATACTGCACGTCGATGATGCGTAATGTTTTCAACCAATCTAACCCTGCCTGTGCTACAGTACGGTGTTACGATGTTGGTGAGCTGGCAGCAGCTCGTCGTTGCTCTGTGGTTCTCTCCGGGTACTCCGGCTTCCTCCACTCGTAAAACTGTCAAGGTCATGGTTAGCCATTGTGCATAAGTATATGACCTTAAACACCAATAAATAAATAAATAAATAAATAAATAAACGGTATTGACCAACTGACGATTCTGACATGATCAGGCCCTCTGTTGATAAGACCGTAGCACAGTGATACAAGGAACTAACCCATTACCCAACGAGTTGGCGCGTAATTTTCAAATTAACCCTCTATCCAACGAATCGGCCGCATCCGTCTTCGTAAAATGCAAATTCAGCTGTTGAAAAAATATTATTTTTCAAAACATTTCAACAAAACCATATCATGTGACCCTCGTTGCAACGAGCTCGTCGAGGTTGTTCCAACGAGGGGTCACATGATATGGTTTTGTTGAAATTTTTTGAAAAATTTGAAAAAATGATATTTAATATAATAAATTTTGATATCGTCTGGGTTGGGTAAAGGGTTAAGCAGTTGAAAATTCTTTATTTTTAGCTCATCTTAACAAAGTCAAGGTGAGCTAATCTCATCGCTCTCCGTCCGGCGTCCGTCGTCCGTGCGTCCGTGCGTCCTCCGTCCTCCGTCAACACCATGTTTTGGTCTTCTCCTCCAAAGCCACTGGGCCAAGTCAAGTGGAAGTTTTGTGAGTGATGGCCCCGGAGGGGCCTTGCATTTTTTGTTTAACTCGGCATGCTCAGCCCCATAGGGAGGAAGTGGGGGGGGGGGGGGGGGGGAAATGCTCCAAAATATTTTTAAAATCTTCTTCTCATGAACCAGTGTGTACAGTGACTTGATATTTAATATGGAGCTCCCTTTTGAGGTGTAGAATCAAATTTGATCAAACAAAGTTTGTGAAGGAATATTTGGCTTTGTAATGGGAGGGGTAAGATTTTTGGCCCCACCCAAAATTTATATTTCAGGAACCGGTGGGCCAACTTCAACCAGATTTGGCATGTAGTTTAAGTGGGTCCAAAGTAATTGATTATTGCCTAAAAAATTGTTCACAGCCCTGTGGCAACCCCAGGGGCTAAAAACAGAAAAAAATTCAAAAGCCCATATATCCCAAACCAGAAGGAACAGAGAACTGGTATTTGGTATGAAACATCCTTAGGACCAGAAGGAGGGATCGGTTAAAAAAAAATGCCACCAGTTCAATCAGGGTGCCTTGTAGAGCGTATTGAAAAAACGATGAGTCAGAATTTTTGCAGTAGTTTTATTTATCCCTGGGGGATTTCATTCATTGGTTGACATATTGTGTTCTTAAATAAACAAAAAATCTGTTATGAACATTTAATCTTGTTATTACAATCTGTCAATTCTGTGTGTGTGGGGGGGGGGGGGGGGGGGGACTTTTGTTTGTTTTAGAAAGATTTTTATTTATGTTCAATTAACCATTTCAATGCTGGAAAACATCTGATACCTGGATGCATGTCTTTAATTTAACCCTCTCAAGGCTGCAGTGTGGGTTCCAAAGATTTTTATTGATGCCATGAACAAACAAAAAAACTTTTCAATGCTGTTTTTTCTGGTTCCTTGGAAAAAAAACTGATCTGATTCCTGTCTGAATATCTTTGATGTAACCCCCTCATGACTTCAGTGTGTTTTTTTTCCAAAGATTTTTTTCTCTCATGATGGACTCTTTATCTACTGATTTCATGTTGAATGAACCCTTTCTATGCTGGAAAACATTTATCTGATTCCTGTGTGCATGTCTTTAATTTAACCCTCTCATGACTGCAGGTCTGTAGCAGGGAGTTCCATAGATTTTTAGCTCATCTTGACAAAGTCAAGCTGAGCTAATCTCCTCGCTCTCCATCCGTCGTCCGTCAACACCACGTTTTGGTATTCTCCTCCTAAGCCACAGGGCCAATTCAATTGAAAGTTTGTGTGAGGGATGGTCCCGAAGGGGCATTGCATTTTGTTCAACTCAACATGCTCAGCCCCATAAGGAGGGAGTGGGGAAAAAATACTTCAAAAATAGTTTTAAAAATATTCTTCTCGTGAACCAGTGTGTACAATGAATTGATATTTGCTAAGGAGCTTCCTTTTGAGGTGTAGAATCAAGTTTGCTCTAACGAAGTTCGTGAAGCAATATTTGGCTTCGTAATGGGAGGGGTAAGATTTTTGGCCCCGCCCAAAATTTATATTTTCTGAACCGATGTTCCGGTTTGAACCAAATTTGGTATATGCTATTATTGGGTCATAAGAACTTGGCACATGCCAAAAAAAAAATCCCACATCCCCATGGGAACCCTGGGAGCTAAAAATAGAAATATTTTCAAACGCCCATATTTCCAAAACCACACGGAACAGAGAGCTGTTATTTGGTGTGCAGTGTCCTTAGGACCAGTAGAATTGAACGGTAAAAAAATTGCCATCGGTTATGTTAAGGTGTTCTATGATGGGCATCGAAAAAACTGCTGAGTCAGCATATTTGCAAAAATTTTTAAATCTTTTCTCCAGAACCAATCATCAGAATCTTTTGATATTCGGTATACAGCATTCATAGGGGTGTCAGATACAAGTTTGTTAAAATAAAGCCTATTGGTTCATATTTGGGCCCAATATAGGAGCCCGATTTTTTTACATAGGGAAATATGGGGAATATTCTTTAAAAAATTTCTTCTTCAGAACCACAAGTCAGAATCTTTTAATGTTTGATATACATCATTGGTATGAGGGTCAGATTCAAGATTGTTCAAACCAAGTCCCTAGGTTAATATTTGGGCTTCCTACGGGAGCCCAAATTTTAACTTTGTTCAATATGGGGGATAATTTTTAAAAATCTTCTTCTTCAGATCAACTAGGCAGAATGCTTTCAAATTTAGTATGCAACATCTCTAGGGGGGTCAGATTCAAGTTTGTTCAAATCAGATCCCTAAGTATATATTTGGGCTCGCTATGGTAGACAAATTCTTACTTAGTGGGGTATGAGGAAATTTCTTTTTCTTTTTCTTCAGATCCACCAGTCGGAATGCTTTCATAATTGGTATACAACATCGCTAGGGGGTCAGATTCCAATGTGTTCAATTCAAGAGCCTGGGTTAATATTTGGGCTCCAAATGGGAACCTGAAATTTAACTTAGGACAATATGAGGGAATTTCTTCAAAAATCCTCTTCTTCAGATCCACTAGTCAGAATGCTCTCATATTTGGTATACAACATCTCGGGGGGGGGGGGGGGGGTCAGATTCAAATTTGTTCAAATCGGATCCATAGGGTAATATTTGGGCTCGCTATGGTAGCCCAAATTTTAACTTAGTGCAATATGAAGAAATTTCCTTAAAATTTCTCTTCTTCAGATCCAACAGTCAGAATGCTTTCATATTTGGTACACAGCATCTCTAGGGAGGTCAGATTTAACTGTGTTCAAATCGAGAGCCTGGGTTAATATTTGGGCTCTATATGGGTTGCCGGAATTGGCCATTTTTCTGAAGATTTAAAAAAAATTGTATTCAGTACCCTCTAGAGGTGTGTAACTAAGTTTAATCCACATAGGTTGTATCAAGTGGCTTCATAGGCTCTACATTTTACATTATGATCAACTGAAGAAAAGGAATGATGCCCGGATTATTTTTGTCACTCCTGGGGGATTCAAGGATTGACAGTGTAGCCTATGGAGATGGATTGCTTAATGTAGATTCATTCTTGGACTCTGTTTATATTGTGTTCTGTTCAAGATGAGCGCTTCAGGACCCGTGGGGCCTCTTGTTTTTTAAATTTTAACGAAACCATATCATGTGACCCCACGTCATGCTCATTCCAATAAAATGGTCACATCATATAGTTTTGTTGAAAATTGTTTGAAGTATTTAAAAAAAAGGGTTAAGACAAAATTAATAGAGCCCTGAGAAGTTTCGATTCGAAATCCTCATGATTCGATTCGAGTCGTCTCGCTTCGGAAATTTTCGAATCGTCGTGAATCGTGATATTCTCAAAATCCTACCAACTGTCTCCTCTTCGACTCTACTTCTATCATCAGGTCTCCTCTACAGGGAACCTGGTGATAGAAGACGAGTTCAGGTCTCCTCTACAAGGAACCTGGTGATAGAAGACGAGTTCAGGTCTCCACCACAGGGGACCTGGTGATAGAAGAAGAGTTCAGGTCTCTTCTACAAGGAACCTGGTGATAGAAGAAGAGTTCAGGTCTCCTCTACAAGGAACCTGGTGATAGAAGACGAGTTCAGGTCTCCTCTACAGGGAACCTGGTGATAGAAGACGAGTTCAGGTCTCCTCTACAGGGAACCTGGTGATAGAAGACGAGTTCAGGTCTCCACCACAGGGGACCTGGTAATAGAAGAAGAGTTCAGGTCTCTTCTACAGGGGACCTGGTGATAGAAGAAGAGTTCAGATCTCCTCTACAGGGGACCTGATGATAGAAGAAGAGTTCAAGGGGGTTCTATTAGTAACAATGTGTCTAGGTAGTATGATTATCTCGTTGTTATCGTGTTAATATCGCGTTAATTTTAATGTTTGTTGGCAATGCGTATTCTCCCTGTTTGTCTATTGTTTAAGGTTATAAGGCCTATTATTTAAAGCCATGTCACATAGCGTCCCCATTGTTTGCACTTTTTATGGGCCTGTTCGCCTATTCTTTTAATATTATACTATTCAAAAAAGTAGGGGATATTTGATAAAAGTGAGATATATGTAGAAATATATTTATATTTTCATCAAAAAGACAGTTGAGGCATTGCACTGTGACATCTGGTGAATGATTTCAGTGATAGTTGGATGTCTGACAAGCACACATTCCACGCACTGAGCTGTAGAAGACATGGACGGTCAGTCAGAGAATTTACCACATTCAGTTCAAGACCTCAATACCTTGTAAACCCTCCTCGGTTCGCGAGACAAGCGCTCGGATCCGACGTGGCTTACTCCTCATAAAACGTCCAATATCAGCTTGACGGATGTTATTCCATTCTTCATGCAGTGCAGCGGCGAGTTCCTGGATATTGATAGGGGGCTGTTGGCGTTGTCGTAGGTGCCTGCCAAACATATCCCAGACGTGCTGGATTGGTGAAAGGTCTGGACTAAGTGCTGGCCAAGGCAGTGTAACTCCTAGAGGAACTATGTAGCGACACAGGCCCTTTGCTCTTGCATTGTCATCTTGGAAAATGAATCGACGGCCGTGACGTCGCGCAAATGGCACCACATGAGCTGCTAGCATGTTGTCACGGCAGTACTGCCCTGTGACACGCCCTTGGATAACATGTAATGCTGTTCTGCTTGTCGTGGTTATGCCTGCAAACACAATAAGCGATCCATCACCAAAACGGTTACGTCCTTTTATCGTTCGTTCTGCCGCCGCCACACTCTTTTTCGCTTGCTGTGGAAGTCGAGAGTGAACCTCGATTCATCGGAAAACATGACGTTGCTCCATCGACGATTGTCCCAGCGCTGCCGTGCACCACACCAATTACGCCTTGCTGTGATGAGACGTTTAGTCAAACGTGGAATTATTCGAGGTCGTCGAGCGTACAAATTCCAGCCGTGTTGGCGATTTCAGATAGTCTGACCACTGACTCGCACATCTGTCGCTGTCCAATTCCCGAGGCACTTTGATGGCGGTTACGTAATGCTGTGGTTCCGATGAAACGATCCTGGTTAGCAGTTGTCGCCCTTGGACGACCTGACCGACGTCTGTCATCAACATTACTTGTCTGATGGTAGCGTGACCATAACCTGCTAATCACCGATTGAGTAACGTTGAGAATTTGAGACACTGCAGTCTGTCTGTTGCCAGCTTCCAACATAACAACGGCACGTAAACGTGCGTCACGTGTTAGTCTGCGCATACCTCAAAAGTTACGTTTCGACCAGAAACTATTGATGAACGAGTGTATACCAAGAAAAGAACGATTAGACCTCCGAAAAAGTCCTTCAAGGACAAATGAAAATTTCAAAACGCATCCCACAGATATTAACGCAGCGCTCGTGCGAAAAACCTGCACGAAGTTTACGTGGGCCGGTGACATTCATGATCCACACTAAACTTGGTAACATATTGATGTGTCCAATCACGTGTATCCAATACCACTTTCCGAAAATATCAACGTCAGTTTGGATATCCTCTACTTTTTCTGAATAGTATATATGGGCGCAGACACTATTGTTTGTCCATTGTATGGGCCTGCGGCATCTCGTGTGATCCGGCAATCTGGTCACCTCAACTTGTTTGGCGTTCATGTTGGATGGTGTACGCGGCAATCATCTTGGACAACGTCACATGCATGCGCGAATGGCTATTTCGGATGTGGTTAACAATGCAATGCATTATGGTATATGCAGGGTCATTTCTTGACAACTTGGGGTTATTTTTCTATAGTTTCAATATTTGAATTTCATTTTAATTTTTAATTTTGATTTTAAAAAAATACCGACTCCATCCTTCGCCCCGTTTCCCTCCCGATATTTCTATATTATTGTCAATGACTTGTCTCCAGGCTTATAATAATACGAAATGCGTGACGGATACAGACCATCTTGTTGTAAACAAATATGACGACCAAATTCCCTACAGCCATTTTTTTTAAAGTCCGCGCCGCAAGATAGTTTATTACCACATCCCCGTGAGCCCTGGGAAGTGCAGCAGTGTTCGTTTCCTGCGGGAATTTATTTAAATATTACTCCAATGCCTTTGGTGAAATTTAAGATTTGCCAAACTTGACCCCGTCTCAATATATAGCCCTAGATGCAGAAAGTGACCTTAAACACCAATAAATAATAAGATGGCGATGTTGTCCGTTCATTTTCTAAATGATTGTATAGACAAAAAGCAAGAAAAACATTCACATGAAAACCACGAGATTTGTGTAATTTCTACAAAAAAAATATAATAGTAATAATAAAAAGTCCACTTTATTTCAATATTTGTATGTTTTGAGTTTGAAATCTATTTAAACAAATGCTCTATTTAAGTGGGTTAAAGGTACGGGCGTTTCTCGTTTTCGTCAATAGATTATCAGATCGAGACATGCACAGGTGTTAAGATGAGTAATGACACTTTGTCAACAGGTAACTACAGTTGCCGGAGGCGCGGTGGCGTAGCGGTAACCGGTTCTCGTCAGATCACCGAAGTTAAGCAACGTCGAGCCCAGTTAATCATTGGATGGGTGACCGTCTGAGTGATCAATTCGGACTCCCGCGTTGTGTCCTTGGGCAAGGCACTTAACCCCGATTGTTCACATGGGGGCACGATGACGCCGTGTACTAAGGCGTACTGCACGTCGATGATACGCATGTCTTCAACCAATCTTACCCTGCCCGCACTGCAGTGCAGAGTTACGATGTTGGGGAGCTGGCAGCTGCCCGTCGTTGCTCGGTGGTTCTCTCCGGGTACTCCGGCTTCCTCCACCTGTAAAACTGTCACGGTCATGATTAGCCATTGTTCATAATTATATGACCTTAAACACCAATAAATAAATAAATAAATAAATAAATAAATAAATAAATAAATAAATAAATAAATAACAACAGTAGCCGTGGATTGGTCATATTCCACATGTAATAAAAGTCATCATCAGCAAAATTTTAATTAATACTCATTAATTGAATTTTTTATGATTATTCCGATAATTGGTGTTTGGAATCTAATATTGTTGCGTCCTTTGAAATATTGCTCACCTGTGGAAGGTGACCAGTCCACGGCGGCTGTATTGTAGTCCACGATAATTGATCTTGTTAGCAATCATTTACGTGAATGAGGAACTTAACCAACAGCTTAGAAGAAAATTGAGACTTATCTTCCATTTTAGAAATAATACTGTCTAAGTACGAAGCTTAAAACTTGCTGGTTGATAAAACTTTGTCAACAGGTTACCGACGGTCATTTATCTTGTCCACAAACCTCATGTACAGGTGTTAGTTTACATACAGATAACGACTTGGACATTGTGTGACAAGAGCGATAAAAATAATCGTCTTAACCCTTTGAACACCAGAGGCCTCCTTACCGGCCCAGGGACATGGTACGTCATACTTTCATTAAGTAGGATGCCTGCTAAGTTAAGGGTGGGGTAGACCAATTAATATTTTCAATGTGTAGCCTTCAGGCTGCGCGTTGAAAATATTGATTGGTCTTCCCCCAAATAATGAATATGGACTTTTCTAATTGCACAACTGACATGGAAGATACCCCAGGGTTCAAAGGGTTAAACATTCGACACGCTGCATGTGGAATAGGTTCGCGTGATCTTCTGTCTTGTAATTACCCAAATTAAGTTCGGCAAATTATAGACTTTTAACATAAGTCTTACCTTCACTAAACAGCTCTCTTTTTTAAATTCTACAAGGACTCTACAAGGACATCTAAAACAAAAGACAAACCTCTCATATGATTTTATTTCGGCTATGAACCTTTTACATCGGTCTTTGACATTTTATTTTGATTACATATTACAGTTTTTTTCACAATATCACAAAAATGTATATTATTCTGGGGTTTTTTTTGTCTTCTTCCTCCTCTTCTTATATATGTCTCTGCTGGGTCGTTTACAAATGTAAAGCGTCCCAATAACGGGTGAAACAAATATTTTCGCTTATCACGAAATGCGAAGTTTTTACGCTTCTTTTATTCCAAAACCGTCATTGTTGTGAAGTCGAGTAGTTGTTTCTTTGATTTTTCTGTAAACCGGATGTCGTCTGAATTTCCTCACTCGATATATTCACTTGAACAAGCGCTCACAAACAGAAATCCTTGCAGTGTCTTTAAGAGACCCCCCCTCCCCCCCCCCCCCGGCTATTTCACCGGCCTCATGTCCGGAAAAGCCATTTTCTATATACGAAGCCTGTAAATCTCGAAATCCGCCGTCGCTCTCCCCATACGACCATTGAGTTAAACCGTCTATAGGGTTGTTTTCATTACCTTCACTCTCTGAGTATTCGGTTTCTGTACTACTATAGTCTGTTTTATTCGTGTCACCCCCCCCCCCCCCCCCACCCCCCCGACTGCCAATGCAAGATATGCGTGTCTCATGTGAGAATGTCATGTGAGTTGGATATCTTTCTCCCACCACTAACTGAGACATATATAAAGTCGTGTGAGACAGCTGGAAGAGATATGCCTATCTCATCCCACCCACATGACAGCTATCTCACCCCACTCACAAGACCACCCTACACACTAAAAACTAAAGTGTTAAAGCTGACACTTTGAAGGTGTTAAACCCATTTTAACTCTTAGGAATTGATTTTAACACTCAAAGTGCAATGCTTTAAGCACTCAGACATTACAATCGTCAGACATCTGAAACTTGAATGGATGGCACTTCCCATGTGCCTAGCATTGGTGGTTCTTCCAGAATCGTCCATTTTTTGATTTGCGCTTGGTGGGTACATAATTAAAAGGACACAACGCAGATGACGCGAATCAGGCTCGAGAGTTCGAGCCTGATCCGCGTCATCTGCGTTGTTTCCTTTTAAGTGTCGCGACATTACACTTGTCATGTGGTATTATTGTAACACCTGTCAAGTTCTGGGATATCTACACTTGAACAAAGTGCTAGTTCAGCACTTAGTAAGTGTTAATGCAGCACTTCAAGTGTAGTTTTTAACACTTCAGTTTTTAGCATGTATATTGACTTATTAACATATTTAATGAGCGCAGGACTATTCAATCATCGCACGCTCTTCTGTAAACAAACAACATGGTGTCACGTTTCGGAAATATTAGCAGACGAACGTTTGTTGAAGAAAATAGAAATAAAAACACAGTCCGCGGAACCAAAGGACACTTGACTCTTTTATATGAATGTTTGGATGAACGTCATTATCCGATTTTTGGAAGAATGTGCTTATAACGTTTGTATGGGAACTGTTCCAATTACAGAACTTCAAAGGTTATAATAATAAAACAATAGTCACCACACAAAACCGAGATAAGAGCTATGCACAACCCAAAACTACTACTTTCTTCGAAAAGAAGGTGTGTGTCTTGGACATTTGTTGAATCCTGTCGTTCATTACCTCAAATAGACCACGTAGTATTGTCCGCCGGAAGAAGGGATCAGACTTTTCAACTTTTGGCATTTGTTGTAAAACTGTCAATGAGAAAGAGAAACATGGAGTACTATTCCGATAAGTCTAAGGAAGGGGACATCCTGTCGGTTTTCTGGTGAGAATGACTCTTCTGATTCAGAAGAGAGTGACATGGATAAAACACACTATAGCAGTACAGCTTCCGAATAATTGGAGAGTAAAGATTCTGAAAACAACCCGACTGATGGTCGTATGGAGATAGCGACGACGGATTTCGAGATTTAAGAGCATCATATATGGAAAGTGTACAGATTATCCGGGCAAGAGGCAGGAAGTCTCGTAAAGACTATGTAAGAACTTCTCTTTGTAAGCGTTTATTCAAGGGAATGTATGGAGAAAGGAAATTCAGACGACATCCGGTTTGCAAAAAATCAAAGAAACCACTGGAATCAAAGAAGTGGAAAAGTTCGCAAATATTTGTTTGACCCGTAATTTGAAAGGTTTACATTTGTAAACGTCCCCGCAGAGAGAAGAAGAAGAATCATATACATTTTTGTGATATTGAAAAAAAAAACTGCAATATGTAATCAAATAAAATGTCAAAAACCGATGTAATCTGTGCACAGCCGAAATGAAAATCATATCATGAAAATGATTGTCTGTTGTTTATAGATGTCCTTGTTGCAGAATCTAAATGGAGCTGTTTTGTGTAAGTAGGGCTTGTGATAAAAGTCTATGATTTGCCGAAATTAATTTGGCTAATTACACCACAGAAGACCACTCATTTCAGTTTGGATCGAAATTTGATAGGTTTGCCAGGCCATAAAATTAAGACAATAGAGATGTCCAAGATAGTTCAAGATGGCGTTATTTTTTTACAATTGTGTACATACCTCCCGCGGGGGAGCCTCCGGATGCTCACCAGTGGAAATATAGAATATACCCATAGTAGCTTGGTGTACCAAATGTTCACCACGAGTGGTGAAGTGGTGTTAACCGCGAGCCTTTGGCGCGCGGTTAACACAACTTCACCACGAGTGGTGAACATTTGGTACACCAAGCTGCTTTGGGTATATTTTATTTATACCATGATCGTCAGATTATTAAGAGTCGCTATTATTTTTTCTCGATTTTACTGAGCACCAGACGCACATACGAGCGAATCTGTTTTTGTTTACACGAGCATCGGTGGGCGGTACTTCCACTGTCAATTTTATCGCCGAAACGAAATGGAAAATGAAACGGGACCTTTTTCATTTTAATAGCATAATAATATACCATTTCGAGTTATGGATGCTTTATTAACATGAGACAATGCATGTTTTTTGTTTGTTTTGGTGTCTTGTGGGGTAAACTCATTTAAAAACGTAAATAAATGGCGCTTTCATTTCACTCTTCGCGAGGCGACGTGCGATAAATTTAGACAAGTTTGCATTCAGGTCGACGTCACCAAAGGTCAACTTGGATATAGTTCTAATGTAGGTGTAAATTTTAACTGTTTAAATCCCATTGCTGGCGTGTTCACCATGGTTGGTGTGTAAAGCTAAAATTTATGCCATAGGCTTTTCATATATTGTAGAATAGGTAATCATGGTATAGAACACAGTCACCCACAACCCAATTTTCTAACACTAGCAGTGTATTTGCTGCACGCCACTTAGTGTCCTTGTCAGACTCTTTGTCCTACCACATCCCACAAGTCGGGCGCCCTAGCTTCGGCCCTGAACATGCTAATTAGTCCAGGTGAATAGTCATCGCGGTTTTACAAGAAAAAGAAGCATACGGTAGGGTGATCACTTAAGCGGACAAAGAATTTCAACCGGATCGCGATCCGGTCGAATTTCTCTGCCCGCTTTCCTCGTCGCAACACAATAGGATCCTATCTGTCGAAGAAGAGCTACTATTTTTATATGTTTTTCACGATGCTGTCTTGATTTCGCAGTATTTTATTTAGCAAGTCTCGATCCACTGGTGTATGTCGAGATTGATTCGCGACCTGATCTTGAAAACGAACACTTTTGTGATCACTGTACTGTTGTGCACTATTGATTTGGCTCAAGAGCCGAGTAATCGAATATTGCAACTTCATCATCAAAGCATGCTTTCATTGAAGGAATGCTTTGATGATGCAGTTGGAATATTATAAGTCATTCATAATTACAGTTCAATAACTTTTAAATTTATTTTTGGACATCTGAAATTTTCATGTAGTAGTCATGCCATGGCATCTTGCTTACAGGTACCCACAATTGGTCAAGCTGATCCCCCAACAGCCCACATCGGGTACTGCATACCTCCTCTTTTATCATCGACACTGTGTATGACATAATATACTGACGGAAAAAAGAAACACAAGTTCAATTTTGGTAATATAATTTGCTTATCCGCAGACCAAATGTAGTAACATTTGACACATAGCTACCTCAGTGTACTCTCTAAAGAGTCTTTGGATAAAGTTCAGTCAACCATGACCAAGTGCGACGCTGCATGCTTTCAACAGATTTTTCGACAAAGCGTGCATCCGGGGCACTCCCACGTGCTGTGGGTTTGAAATCCATACCAAATCGAAGTTTTGAACAGTACACATTGATTGCGCGACATTTCATTTCAACTCGATTGAAAAGCAAAATGTCGCGAATGTCCGAAGTTGATAAGGGTAGGGCTATTGCTCTAATTATGCAGGGTCAATCGCAACGTCTCTTCTCCCAGCAATTTGGGATCCATGAGTCAACAATTGCTCATTTAGTTGGGCGTCTCAGAACCACAGGGAGATTAGCTGACCGTCCCAGGAGCGGACGTCCGTGCGTTACGTCGCCACGTCAATATAGAGGCATACGTCTCTCACACCTCGGTAACCAATTTCGGACAGCGACGGAGACGGCGAGTCAGGTTGTATGCACTCATGGTCGCCGAGTGTGTCCAAGAACAGTTAAGAATCGATTGCGGAGGTTCCATTTAAGGCCACGACGTCCCTGCGTTGGTACGCAACTTACACCCAGGTGTCGCCAACGTCGATTGCAATGGCTGCGGGCACAAGCATCAAATCAGTATCACTTGGCCCACCAGAGACGTGTGTTATTCACTGCCGAGTCGAGGTGAGCGTTATTCTGACGCACGCGTTAAGGAAAACGACAGATTCGGGGGAGGGTCAGTTATGGTTTGGGGAGAGGGGATTTCTCATGGCGTGAAAACATCTCTCGTGGTCACCCATGGCAATCTTACAGCCGTAAGATATCGGGATCAGGTCCTCATGCCCCACGTCCTTCCACTTATCCATGCGCGTAGCCTTACGTTGCAGCAGGATAATGCGAGACAGCACGTTGCTAGGGTTTTCCGTGACTTCCTCAACCAAAACAATGTTCCAGATCTCGATTGGCCTCCCTACAGTTCAGATTTGTCCCCGATCGAGCATTTTCGGGACGAGCTGGACAAGAGGGCCAGGAAGCGCGTCAGCATTCCAAACAACGTCGCTCAGCACACGCAGGCCCTTCTTCGGGAGTGGAATAACATCCCACAAAGGACCGCAAACAACCTGATGGGGTCAATGGCAAGGAGAGTTAACAATAGTAAGGAGAGTTAGAGCAGCGAGTGAAGCCCAGGGTGGGCACACCCGCTATTGATTTTGATCAGGAAATGGTGTTGGGTACCCACGTTTGAACGTTATTCATGCAGACGCCGTCTGTGTTAAAACAACAAACTCGTCCAAATTTAATCTGTAATGAAGAAATAACATCAAAATCCAAACAATGAAATAATCATCCATAAGGTCACACAGAGTAAATCTTCTGTTTCTCTGGCTATTTTTTTTTAAATTGCATGTGGGTGGGAGGTTTTTTATTTTATGTTTTATACTCCCAACGGGGATATATAGGAATCGCCTTGTCCGTCCGTCCGTCCGTCCGTCCGTCCATCCGCCCGTCTGTCCGTCCCGAAATTCAATCATGAATAACTTGTAAAGTACTTGGTTGAGTGACTTGATATTTGGTATGCAAGTGTATCCTATTGCAGTATACCTATAGTGAAATGCAGGTGTATTCGAGATTGTATTGCCAGAGTCATTGCCCGTCCGTCCATCAGTCATACCGTCCGTTTATCCGTTTGTCCGTTCCAAAATTCAATCATGAATAACTTGTAAAGTACTTGGTGAGTGACTTGATATTTGGTACGCAAGTGTGTCCTATTGCTGTATAGCCATAGTGAAATGAAGGTGTCGTTCGAGATTTTAATGCCAGGGTTATTGCCCTTTATGGACTTAGACTTTGTTTATACCCAAAAACTGTATCACCTATAGTCAGGCTTGCATTGTTAAATAAGCGGGGGTATCTTTTTGTGTCACCATATGGTGACACTTTATTTTCCTTTCCTTTTCTGAGTATCAAAATGAAGCACCTATACAATGTGCTAACATATTTTTAAAAATCGACTTGATAGCAATCTTTATTTTGGGTTGGCCTCCACATTGCGGGGGATATTTCGTTAGCTGTGCTTACGAACAGGTCTAGTTATTTTTGTAATTATTTCTTTTGCCATCAAACGTTCTGAGTTCATGTTCTCGGCTTGTTTTATGTTTTACGCCTCACAATCTACAGAACACCATTGCTGGTGGTATATTTAGGCCTTTGAGTACAAGAAGGCTTTGCAGTGCTAAAGCATTGAAAAGTCTTGTTGCACTGAAGGGACAAATTTATCAATTTTATTAACTTGGGGTAAAATATCAGACCTAAACAATTTAATTTTTATTTTTTAAGTCTGCATTGGTTATAAAAAGAGATCATGCGGCAGCCAAAAGAACCATGCTGGAGGGCAGGAGGAACAAATTTTTAACTTTTTTAGGCCTAACACATTTGAAATATTTACCACAGAAACAAAATTTTCAATTCCAAGTATCAAGTCCGGTTGGCAGAGGTGCAGGCTTCAAGCCGAGAGGTCTTTGGTTCGATTCCCACCTGCGGCAACTGCGTTGTGTCCTTGGGCAATACACTTTACCTACATTGCCCACAAGGGGGCACGGTGGCGTTGTGTACTAAGGCGTAATGCGCGTCGATGGTGCATTTGTCTTCAACCAATGCTAACCCTGCTTGGGTGGAGTTAGTATGTTGGGGGGCTGACAGTTTCTCGCTGTTGCTCGGTGGTTCTCTCCGGGAACTCCGGCTTCCTCCACCCGTAATAGCAGCGTGGTCATGATTAGCCATTGTGCGGAAACATGTGACCTTAACCCTTTTAACACTGGTGGTATCTTCCATTACAATTAAAAGGCAGACATTGGAAAAGTCCATATCCATTATTTGGGGGTAGAGCAATTAATATTTTCAATGTGCAGCCTTCAGGCTGCACGTTGAAAATATTAATTGTTCTACCACACACGTTCACTTAGCAGCCATCCCACTTAATGAAATTATGATGTGTCGTGCTCCTGGACAGGAAAAAGGCCTCCAGTGTTGAAAGAGTTAAACACCAATAAATAAATAAATTTCCGAGAACTGGTACGTAAACAACATAATTCAACAAACGTCAAAGGCCAATAAAAGCTACTCAGTATAGGTTACAGCATAGAAAACGAGTGATATTGAATATACAATCGCGAGAGTTAGTTAACGAGGACTTGTCCGAGTAACTAGCTCGAGCGATTGTATGTTCAATATCACGGGTTTTTGTGCTGTAACCGACTTGTCATATTGATGTTTGCACAAACAATCAAAACACGAACAATCAAACACTCCACTGAACCCTTGTCTGACACGTGTCCACTCCCGTTTAATTAGTTAATTTCTCAAGCCAAACTTGCAAGACACATGAAGATTGATGGAAAGCAAGTGATATTACTTCATTTTTTCCGTTTCGTCATTGCGCTCAAAAGGTTGAGCGAGAAATTAAACGTTCCATTTATCATTTACACCCGGGTGTGGATTTCTTTCTTTAACTCTTTCAATAAAATCAAAAGTCAGGTAAATTCTCGTTTCTCTGTTCAAAACATTTTAGCACAGGTGCCCTTAATCTTTCCTCTCGGCTGTGTTTGTATTAGAACTGACAGGTTACACAATCACTGTCTATTGTTCCTTGATTGGTAAAAGTGTGGCGATATATGTTGAATATCACACATGCTCTAACCAACTCTTCGAAATATATCACACACTTTTAACAAAGGCGTGACGTCATAACTATGTGACAACTTACGTTTTCGCTCAAGTATTCCGTGGAGAATCATCTGATTGATTTTCGACTTCTCCATTGGAATTGCATTTCATGTGTAAAACGGGACTAAAATAAATTAGATTATATCGCTCCAAAAAGCTTATTCGAAAAATCGGGTAACATTTTTGGATTCCCTACTTAGTGTGCATCAAGGGAGGGAACGTGTGCAGATGCCCGTTGATTCTTTTCTTTAAAACATTTTCTCGATGCCAGGACTCAACAATAGCGCGCTTAACTTTAAATGGTAGCAAGCAGAACACAGCGAGTCTTCCATTTCCAAAATCGAAAGACTGAACTCTATGACACCTTAATAAGAAAAGATTATTTTAGTTTGGATATCTGTACAGGTATATATGCAACTGAAAATGAAATATTTGATGTTCTTGAGAATTTTGTTTATGTGTAGAGACATCAAATCGAACTTTATTGGACATTTTATATTCTTTGGAACATTATTTGACACATTATATGAACAAAACGTGTGATGTAGATGCCAAATCTTTCTAAAATAAGGTTTTTTTTTATCTTAGGCTAAAAAAGGTGTTTTGATTCTCAGGCAATCCCTGAATTGAATTTGAACCCCCTCATTGGACATTTTTATTGTCTTTCTGTGTCTTACAGTATTAGTACAAACTATAGGAGACCCGAAACTTTTTACATTTTTACATTTTTTGATTGATGCATATTTATTTAGTTGTGTCTCCAATATGTTTGCCTTGTTACAATCTATGGGAGAGTATAGGCACTCTCCCATAAATTGTAGCGAGGCAAATCTCCATATATTAAATACTTTTACTTCAAAGATAATATGAAGAACATCGAAAGAATATAAAGCCATTGAATTGCAGTACATATAGTGTGTTTTTAGAGGAATGTTTTATTTTTCAAATTAAAAATGAATTTATTTGTATAAATATGCTCTTTCTATTTCTCTGTGTGAAAAGACAGCCGAAATCCTCTTTATGTCAGCTTACTTTTTGCAAAAGAAAAATAAAAAGTAAAAGTAAAACCCTCCCTCACTGATTTGAAAAACAAATTGCTTGAGAATCAATTAATTTATTTTGTGTGGCCTTACAATAAGTTTGTATTGGGTCTGAAATTACCTGAATTCATCGTGTTTCAGGGGGCTCTGATACAAAATCTGTATCTTGCAACTGCTTAATACAACCGCGTGTTGCTTAGGATTTATTTACGTTACTATGTATAGAACATTACAAGCTTTCGAAACACGTTTGCAGAGGACCTTGTACTTTTCAATATACCAAAAAGAGAGAAAACAAAAACACTTCTCAAAAGTATAATAATTAACCCTTTACCCAACGTAACGGCCAAAACCGGCCAGCGCTATTCTCAAAAATCGCCAATTAATTTTCAAAATACTTTCATTTTTTGTCTCAAAAACATAGGTTATGACCCCTCGTTCGAACGAGTTTTTGAGACAAAAAATGAAAAAAAATAATTATTCAAGATTTTTTTTTGCAAGTGTCGTCTGCTTTTCATGTTAGGTAAAGGGTTAAATTATGGAACCACGTTGCTTTTATGCTTTTGTATCTGAATCACTGGAAGCATAAAGACGCACAGTCCATCTTTTCAGAATGATGAACATGTACGCGCTCATTAAGTTTATCATAGGATCGCAAAAGTTCAAGGCAGTCGCATACAGTTTCAACGGAAACAAGAAGCATTTTTATGAGCCTGAAAATGAAATCTGATATTAAAATGCTAGTTAACCATTTACTCAACGCACGCGATATTACAATTTAGTATTTTAAGTATTTTTTATATAAAATATTTTCCAAAAATTACAATAAACATATCATGTAACTTCTTATTGGGACGTGCTCGTCGATCTCGTTCCAATGAGAGGTCATATGACATGGTTTGTTGGATTTTGAAATGTTATTTTTTTCAGCAGCTCAGTTTGTAAATTACATGGAATGATGACCAGATTTGTTAAGTATAGTGTTAACTAAGTTATTACCATTGAGAATTGTAAGAAAAATGAATCATCGCCATTATGTTCATATATAAAATATTGTATCAGAGTCCCGCTCCTTTTTCTAAGGCTTTATCTTTTAAGTTCTCGTTTGGTAACTTCGCATCAGCTTTCGACCTTCGGTCTCAGGCTGATGCGAAGCTACCTCAGGCTCATATCCCGCTCGTTGTGAAAACTAACCAAGTAATAACCTCAAAATATCAATCTTATACTTCACATTTTGTCTCTGTCTTTCAAACAGCAATTGCTCTAATTTGCTCAACATTCAAATGCTCCTCAGGACGTTGTAGGTGTGTTAAAACATGAAGATACGCTCACACAGTTGTAAATATCAAATGTCATATCTAAATCCCAACAACCTAGACAGGAGAGGTGAAGATTTTCCTGTTCACTGCTGTAAACAGGCTCTGTTTTACTGGTAAAATATGACCCAGTCACCACTGTTTGAGAGGTGCAAACCCTCTCTAAAATGGGCAACATGACTTATTAACACCCACCCCTGGTCTTGAGTTGATACTCATGCTGTGTTCATGATTAGTCATTTTGCAAAAATATGTGACCTTAAACACCAATAAATAAATAAATAAATAATGAACATTTTGACAATGACTTGCATTCTGTATGAAATATTTGCACAAAAATACTCTCTTGAGGTAGGAAATGGAAAAAAATGATAATTTCAGATAATTTTGAGGGAAGATGGTAATTAATGAACTATTTGGCGATATTCATTACTACATATTTTATGTGATATTTGATTTTATACCATAAACCCAACAATAGAGGGATCTGAGCGTAAAAATTAAAAATGAATATTTTCTGATACTCGTCAATTTTCCCGGGTAGGGTTAACATTTTGGCTAATTAACATACTTGAATTGATGCAATCCTTGTTATCATTATCTTCGTGGAAGCTTATATACCCTTTATGCCCCAAAGTTAGTTTGTCCAATCAGAACTCTGGAATACCATCTGAGGGTTCCACCGTATCAGGTAATTCACCTAATATTATTTGATGTTAGGTTAGTAGCAGCCGTTACTACATGTATTTTGATCAAATTGATTGCTTTTCACTCGCTTCGAACTTCCAAATTCGAATTAAAACAAAATAAGAGAATTTAGGAACCAAAACTATTTCCAAGGTACCGTATTTACGAGTCTATATCGTAATACCGACAAGTCCCTTATAAAAAAGTACCCATGGTAAACCATGGTAAATCCCAAAATACCCTGGTAATACCATGGCATACCATGGTATTACCAGGGTATTTTGGGATTTACCATGGTTTACCATGGTACTTTTTTATAAGGGGTATAGTCTATCGATTTTTATGCTGAAACTAACATTTTCTTCACAGTTTACTCAACAGATTAAGGTGCTATATAAGTAATAGAATTTTGTTTATTTTGAAATTCCCACCTTTGATATTCCTTAAATTCAAATTAAATATACACAAATTGTACATTAAAATGAAGATTGGGGGGTATAGAACACGAAACATGTATATAATCAACTCATAAAGTTGACAGCAGGCACCACTGCTTCCTGGAAGTCTGCTACCGTATTCGTACCAGAACTGATAATAAAATAATATTTCACGAGAACAACTTGTGGCCAAATGTGCTTCACATATCCGAGAACAAAGCTAGGGCATCAAAATTCTCCAAAACACAGCAACAGAGCTGCATGGGGGAAAATTCCAAAACTATCGCCTTTGTTGACATTGTAAATTACTTTCGATTTCCGGTCAACGCCATCGGACGTTAAAAGCAGCGATATACAACGCCGTCTAAAATCAAATAATGAGAAGGATCGCCGTAATACAGCGTACTATTATTATATAGAGACTGCACAGTTGCCATATTCTATGGAAGGTACACCTATTAAAATGTCTTTGAATTACGATTTTGTTTATGGAAATTCGTGGTATCGAGTTATTTGTGCATGTCCGTCGAATATGGAATCCATCTTCAATAAAAAAAAATGCAGACAGTGTTGTCCTTTTCCCAAATGCAGTCCTATCGCTGCACCCTAAAGTGTTTTGAATGCCTAGCCTTGTTCTTTGATATGTGAAGCACATTTGGCCACAAGTTGTTCTCGTGAAATATTATTGTATTATCAGTTCTGGTACGAATACGGTAGCAGACTTCCTGGAACCAGTGGTGCCTGCTGTCAACTCTAGGAGTTGATTTCATATATTTTTCGGGTCCTATACCTCCCAGCCCTCATTTTAATGTATAATTTGTGTATATTTCATTTAAAGTTAAGGAATATCAGAGGTTGGAATTTCAAAGTAAACAAAATTCCATTACTTATATAGCACCTTAAAAGTGATTGTTTGAACATTTAAAAGTGCTTTGGTCACCCCTTTTCAGGTGGTAATGACAGTAAATGTATGTAAGGGTTATTGTAGATATGCCTGTAGCGATACGTTACGTTTTATAAACAGATATCGCACTTCGAACAGCGAAGATTGTTTGCGGTGACCATGGATACATACCGGTGTTAGTTACTGTTGATGATTCAACACGGCGATGTCAAAGGCTGGTTCTAAAAAATAAACGTCCGGTCGTTCTTTGTTCCTCGTGAGAATTTATTGATCCCGTCGATTCACATGGACTTTCGACATAATAAATATGTTACATGGTGTGCAGCTGGGTGATGCATTTCCATACAAGGCTCTGAGAGCTCATATCAGGTTCGGTTTCGCCTTATAATATAACAATAACATGATTTTGGAGGGCATTATGGTTCATTGGCGGCCCTGCAGCAATGATGAACAGCCTGAGGGTTTATTAAAGCCCAGAGACGAAGTAATAACTAAGCATACTTACAGTTCGACCGATTCACAGTGCAATGAAACTTGTTTCCATCTGATCATTTCAGCACAGAAATAATGACTAAAGTCGGTTCGATATTTCTGTTTCGGTCGTGTGTTCGACTTCAGTTCAGAAATACAAAGGGACGTCATCCGAATGGGAGTAATTCATTAGACCATGGAATCTAAAAATAGCCTGGCCGCGGGCCGCTAATGGCTATTTATACCATTATCGCCCGCGGCCCGGCTCCGTCGAATGACGTCACTGAAATTATGGAGTTTTAACGGGCCTCCAAGCTTATGTTAATCGACTAGTAACTTATAGATTGAGTGGTAATAATACAGGTTTTTAAACGAGAAAGTGTAGGGGCATTGGAGTAAAATATTGAGACAGCCTTGATATTACGAGCTCGTGGAATTTAAAAATTTGAAATGTTTCGTTAGCTTTCAGACATTTGTGGTGAAAGAATCCATACAAACGCATCACTTATTTTATGTCGTAATAATTAGTCTGCCCATACATCAATATTTTCATAGCAAAAGAGGTTCATTTTCACATAATTTTTATTTTTATGAGCATTTTTACCAATTTCGAGATTTTCAACACCAAAAGTACGTGTTCGACCCTCAAAGAGCAATGCACGCGCTTACGTTTTGACAACCGATCTGAAAAGGCGAGCGCAGGTGTATTCTTGATGAAAAAAAAATAGAATCAGGTATAAACAGTCGGTGTTCAACGAAAATGTCATTTTTGACCTGGCAAATGGTCTACTGGAACTTAAGGTGATTTTGCTCATAGAAAGTCTTGGTTTATCGACTGAGTGAACAGTTTCTTCGTAAAATTTGCAACTTCTTTTAGTTAAAGTGTTTCACTGATTTTGCTTCTGTTTTTTCTCTCCATATTTTACACCGCAAATATGTATGCATTTTTTCATGAAGGAACTAGATATTATTTATTTATTTATTTATTATTATTTATTGATGTTTAAGGTCACATACTTGTGCACAATGGCTAATCATGACAGTGACAGTTTTACGGGTGGAGGAAGCCGTAGTACCCGGAGAGAACCATCGAGCAACGAAGAAGGCTGCCAGCTCCCCATCATCGTAACTTCGCACAGCAGCACAGGCAGGGTTAGATTGGTTGAAGATATGCGCACCATCGAAGTGCAGTACGCCTTAGTACACGATGTCATCGTTCCCTCATGTGGACAATCGGGGTTAAGTGCCTTGCCCAAGGACACAACGTGGGAATCCGAATCGATCACTTTGACGGCCACCCATCCAAGGAATAACTGGGCTCGACGTTCCTTAAAAGGAAATAGAGATACATCGTCCCTTGAATGCAGCGAGGCACCATCTGTTTTAGCAGATGGTGCCTTGTTGCACTTAACACCTTGCACCGGTTGGCCGTTTTTCCGGCCCAGGATCTTGATACGACCTGAATTAATAAAGTTGATAGTTGCTCAGTGAATTTGTGATGCAGACCAATCAAGATTTTCAACGTGCAGCCTTGGGGCTGCACGTTGAAAATATTGGTTAGTCGTCCACCAAATAACGAATATAGACTCTTCCAATTGATGACACTAAACGGATACGGAAGATACTATCAGGGTTCAAAGGATTAAAGGGGAACACATTGCTCACCATATAAACGTTACGTGTGTTGTTGCAGGCACCCCGTGATGTACGATGTACAAAGACGAAGAAGGGTATGTTGCGTGGTAAAACCATCGAACTGCTGAAGAAAGGATAACAACACTCCTCCCCCATCCCATTGAAAAAATTAGACCCACTATTATAGAATGTTTGACATCATCCACGATTTGGTGGAAATCATGAAAATGCTGATATGTGTGAGAATTGTTTCAGGTAAAAGATTACATATTTTTACATTAATTTTCAGAAGCTAACAGATGAGCTCAGAAACGAACCAGGATCGTTCACACCCATAAAGTGCGATTTGAACAATGAAACTGAAATTTTGGAAATGTTCGATGTTATAAAACGTGACCATGGAGGAATAGATGTTTGCATCAGTAATGCTGGTCTGGCTCACAATGAACCTCTTCTAACAGGAAAGACTAACGAATGGATGGAGATGTGGCAGGTACTTCAGCCAAATTATCATATTTTGTGAGCCTTTGGAGCATGATGTGTTTGTGAATGGTATCTCTATGTATGCCCTTTAACATTTTTTATATGGCAGTTAAGTTCAATCTACTTTGCATTTGGGATTTTCTAGTAACAAAAAGCTACCATTGGCAGCTCCAGGATTCTAGATGGAGGGGTGGGGGCACATTTCAATCACGATGTGCAGCATCATCCGATGAGCTCAGCGGCGAGTTGGGAGCGAGCACCAGAGTATCCCACTCTCGTTGGCAGGATCCGGGGTCCTCCCTGGGGTAAATTTTATAAATTGAAGGTCACTATATCCCTCGTGTGCCTTCTTTGTATATGAATACATAGGGAGTAATCGATTGGCTGGACTGGTTACATGGAATAATTCATGAGAGGTGAGGGACGTTGTACATACACGATTGCGCGAATGCGCACGAGTATTTTACAATATAGTCCCTCGCCTCCAATGAATTATTCCACGTAACCAGTCCAGTCAAGCGATTACTCTGTTTATTACTTTTCATTATTAACGATAATTATATTATTTAACCCTTTACCTAACGTAACGGCCAGCGCTATTCTCAAAAATCGTCAATTAATTTTCATTATTTTTCATTTTTTGTCTCAAAAACATAGGTTATGATCCCCTCATTAGAACGAGCTCGTCGAGCTCGTTCCACTGAGGAGTCATAACCTATGATATTGAGACAAAAAATGAAAATAATAGCTATTCAAGAATTTGTTTTGCAAGTGTCGTCTGCTTTTCATATTAGGTAAAGGGTTAAAAAAAAAACAAAAGACAATGAAGGCCCCATTACATCTACGGCAAAGCGTCTTCGTTTGCCCGCACGGATACATGACACAATTGTTGATTGCATAATTCACTTGTGAAGTTATCGTTTATAATCAAACCCGGAAATCCCAGTAAATCACACTTTGGAAAGTAATAAAAAGGTTTCCAGGCAAAATCTTCCCTCAATTTTATATTGACTCAGTTATATTTTGAAAAAAAGGAAGCCAGTTTATAACGGCTTACCGAAGACCTGCACAGGAGGTATTGCTGTATGGATGGGGTACAGTATTATTCGCGATAAAACATGGACATCCTCTACTTCTGGTTGGGTCAAACTACACTTTCAAATGATTTGCAGGTGAAGCAAGTCTGAGTACCCGGAGAAACCGCGCAGGCGGTCATATATTGACGTCGTTATCTTGGTACGTGATATATGTGCGCATGAACAACTAACCAGTGTCGTTAGGGTGCCGCGCATTTCTGTCGTTCATTTTTAGCTCAACTTGACAAAGTCAAGCTGAGCTATAGCCATCACTTCTCGTCCGTCGGCGTACGTACGTACGTACGTACGTACGTACGTTAGTATGTTAGTACGTTAGTACGTACGTCCACAATTTCCTTTGGCACACCTCACAGGTTGCATTTATGATCAGATTACTTTGAAACTTCTTATGCTTGTTTGGGATGACCTCTAGATGGGAGCTATCGATTTTCTTCAATTTCCGTCAAAAAATGTTGCCGCGGCCAACGTTCTTAGAACTTAGTTTAGTCAAACCACAATATTTCCCTTTGGCACACCCTACAGGGCACATTTATGATTTGATTGCTTTGAAACCTGATACTCTTATTTAGGGTGACCTCTAGATGGGAGCTATCGATTTTCTTCAATTTCCGGCAAAAAATGTTGCCACGGCCAACGTTTGTAGAACTTAGTTTAGTCAGACCTCAATATTTCCCTTTGGCACACCCTACAGGGTACATTTACGATCAGATTGCTTTGAAACCTGGTATGGTTGTTTGGGGAGACCTCTAGATGGGAGCTATCGATTTTCTTCAATTTCTGTCAAAAAATGTTGCCGCGGCCAACGTTCTTAGAACTTAGTTTAGTCAGAAGACTCAATATTTCCCTTCGGCACACCCTACAGGGTACATTTATGATCGGATTGCTTTGAAACCTGGCATGCTTGTTTGGGGTGACCTCTAGATGGCAGCTATCGATTTTCTTCAATTTCCATCAAAAAATGTTGCCGCAACCAACATTCTTAGAACTTAGTTTAGTCAGACCACAATATTTCCCTTTGGCTCACCCTACAGGGCTCATTTATGACTAGATTGCTTTGAAACCCGGTATGCTTATTTACGGTGACCTCTAGATGGGAGCTATCGATTTTCTTCCATTTCCGTCAAAAAATGTTGCCATGGCCAACGTTCTTAGAATTTAGTCTAGTCAGACAACAATATTTCCCTTTTATACACCCTACAGGGCCCATTTATGATCAGATTGCTTTGAAACCTGGCATGCTTGTTTGGGGAGGCCTCTAGATGGGAGCTATCGATTTTCTTCGGTTTCTGTCCAAAAATGTTGCCACTGGCAAAAAAACTGACATTGGTCCCAATGATCTTCAATTTTGCCATTTCATTTATAACTTACCAAGTTCAAGTTTGTCAAGTTGAGCTACAGTGTCATTGACACTTTCATTTATGGACGCCGCCATCTTGGATTTCTAAAGTGGAATTTGGTTGCTATGGGCCTAATGTGCTTTGTGTTGGAGCGTAGATGAAATCTGTAGTTGTGTTTCATTGAAAATAAGAGTACTTTAGAGAGTCGTAATCTTCTGGACTCCGCGGTTTTATTCACACTTGGATACCAATTTTATGTATTCTTGGGTCGTTTCGCACGTTCACTTATCTTACATATCACCGTGGTTATGACGTCATTACGTGGCTGTTCATCGCTCACCCGTGTTATCTTTAACACATGGACACACGTGATACCTGGCATTCCTTGCGATATGACGTCATTTTCGAGGTCGTTCACACAGTGTACGAGATCATTACCTAATATTTTCATCCAACAAAACATTTTTCTAAGAACATTCTTTCATCTGGCTGATAATAAATATGAACAAGAATATATTTCAGACTTAGAATCAACTACTTCTTGCATTGTCAAGATCAGTAACAAGAAAAGTCAAAATTAAAGCCGTTCGCCATTTTACCCTTGCTGCAGTATCATCAACATCATCCCCAAGAATTGTCGTCAGCAGATTAATTTGATAGGAAACTTGTCTCCCTGTCAAGCGTGAAAACTCGGTAGACAACACACATATAACTTCCAAGCTCTCAAGCCACCAGTGCAAATATGTAAGGAATTCGACGCTGTTATCATGGTTTGTTTATTTACCCGCTTGTCGTGGAAATTTGCGCGCACAACTACCGTTGATGTAATGTTATGTCCTTTTCTCGCAAAGCTATTCAGATATTTTTCTGTGCTCCAGTTGTAGATATTCCAACCAATTGCCAATAGGTGTTTAATTCGCTTTGAATCCACCAAGATATTTACACAATTAATGGAACTGCGTGGCGTACTCATAAAACTACGGCTGTGGAGAGTCTTCACTTCTAATGGTATTTTCATCAAACATTCGGTCAAATCAAGTCTCGATTGTGCAACATTTCTAGAATTAATTCACAGAAAATGGACGTGTATGGTGTTTCAGATTCTATCATCTGGAATGTATCAGTTGGTCAGAAAAGCGAACCACTGGTTCGCTTTTCCGACCAATGTAAATATTCCAGATGAGTGGATCTAAACACAGGTGGTGGGTTATTTTAGGGCAACAGACTGGTTCCAAGCCATAATAGAGTCGAATTCCTAACAGAAATAAACTAGTGGCATGAGCGCTTGATATACTTCAAGTACAAGTGACGCATTCCGGATAGAAATATTACCAGTCTCCACTTAAGTATTTACTCGTCTTTTTCTGCAAACTCAGTCGAAAAAGCGGAATATTCCGGAACGAAATCAAAGAAGCAATTTCGGAAGCAGACCCGCCTTAACACATTACCAAACGTAACAGCCAAGACCGGCCAGCGCTAATCTCAAAAAGCACCAACTAATTTTCATTATTTTTTTCATTTTTTGTCTCAAAAACATAGGTTATGACCCCTCGTTGGAACGAGCTCGTCGAGCTCGTTCCAACGAGGGGTCATAACCTATGTTTTTGAGACAAAAAATGAAAAAAATTAGTTATTCAAGAATTTTTTTTGCAAGTGTCGTCTGCTTTCCATGTTAGGTAAAGGGTTAAACTCTGTTTCTATCAATAGGTCTACTGTGCGACGCAAATCGAATCATCGGGTCAATTTCAATCGAATCATACTTCAAAGCTGCTCATGGAGCTCGTCGTTGTTTTTAGGGCAGTGGACTTGAAGAGTTTTTGAAGAATGTTTACATTAAACATATGCAACGACGAGCATTATACAAACCTTTACCAGTAAACAGGAGTTCTTTTTTCACCGGTGAATTTTCGGCTGTTAACCACGTCCACTGGGTGGAGGTAAAAAAAACACTTTTTAAATGTCAGGGGAACAAAATTCCGCAGAAAAACTGCCAACATTTTAGAGAAAATACTTTGAATTGTCAGAATAAATGCGCCCCGGGATGTTATATTTACATATTTTATTTAACACGCAGAAGTTTGAAAAAAAAGTTTATTTTTAGTTTTGCTCAGAGACAAATTAATGGGGGAGATAACCACATCGTTTTTTCTCTCAAAGTGAAGATGCATGTTAGCCCCGGGCAGGGTAACCCAAGAAAACCTTCTAATCAAAGCAAATCAAATCTTTAGTTTCCATCATTAATCCAATTAGTTTCCATCATAAATCCAATACAACTTTTGTTTAATGCACGAATTGTTGAAGCAATATTCTGCAAGGAAATGGCATAGTTGAAAAAAACCGTCTTCCTGCTGTAGCCCCAAAACAACAAAAATAAACATAACCAAGACAGCAGAAAGATCTTTTACAAGATTAACATATAACGTTATTTATTTGAAAGATCCCTGGGGAATTTCAATAGACCATATTGGGGCTAGTATTACCATTAAAGAAAAGAGACTAATTTTGGAAATTATAAAAGTTTTGCGACGACAGGCAGTTCTATGATGATGATAATATCCTTGTTCCCCACATCTCAACAGTGAGGCCGTCTGGTCCACTGAAACATGCACAGGTTTCAAAATATCTTTCAGATCTACTCTGCAAAAAAATATTGTTCTCTTTAGAACCAAAACTGGTTCTAATCGTGTCACTGAGATGGAACCAGTTCTGTTTAAACAGTATTTATTTCAAATCAAATAAATTTATAAAGATTAACATTAAATATTAACAGAATAAAACATAAACTGAGCGGGTTTCAGCCGTAAGTTTAGAGCTTATACGAGGTTGTCTCAAATCATTATTAAGCAAAGGAGGTATGAACAGTTGGCATATCGAACCACTTTTGGTTCTCTTCAGAACCAAAACTGGTTCGATATGCCAACTGTTCATATCTCCTTTGTTTCAAAATGTTTGGCGACTGCGTTGAATAAGCTCCAAGTTTACTGCTGAATCTACTTCAGTTCATGTAATATTCTGTTAATATTGAATGCTAATCTTGGTAAATTTATTTGATTTGAAATAAATACTGTTTAAACAGAACTGGTTCCATCTCAGGGACAAGATTAGAACCAGTTTTGGTTCTAAAGATAACCTGTATTTTTTGCAGTGTATTTCAGCATTCAGGGGGCTAAACATTCGCGTTGATAAGACTTCAAACTCACAACAGTGGCGATAGCTGACTGCCAAGTGGGTTTTTTGGTATTTTCTCTTTTTTTCAGGTGAATGTGATGGCATTGTTAATATGTACCAGGGAGTCCTACAAGTCTATGACTGAAAGAGGCATTGATGATGGACATATATTTTTTATAAACAGGTAAAGCATTGTTTTTCATAGCATTGTACCCTACAACACCCACACACTTTAACCCTCTGCATATTGATGACGAAATGAAAACAATTCAAGAAGCAAATATTTCCCATAATGTTCCAAGCAGTTTGACCAATTCAGTATTGTTTGACAGAGCTCACCGAGCTGCGCATGCATACTAATCCCCCGTACCACTACAGGGATCATGGCACAAGATGGCCACTAACGCGGGCTACCATGTCAACGAAACATGACGAAACTGGGTCGCGTGACTATGACGTCACTTCCTAGGTCCACCACTATGTAAATCCAACCTGGCACGTTTCATCCCTCCCCTGCTACTAGCACCCATCCTTCGCAATGAAATTATGACGTAACATGTTTTCCTGGACCTGAAAAGCTGGCACACCGTGTGTAAAGGGTTAAGAGCTTGATCATACATATTATAGATACAATTTCGTGCACCGTTCTGCTTGTCTTGCTTTCTATGGGTTTTTCGTTTGTTTGTTGCTTTTTGGGGGGGGGGGGGCGTTTGGGGGGGGGGGGCTGATGTCAAATGATGTGCGTCAGAAAATGATGTAAAATTCAAGATGTACTTTATCAGAATTTTGTCGTCACTGTTGGTTAGTGCTCATGAAATAAACGGCTTCCGTCGCCTAGGAGGCTATATGTTTAACCCTTTACCTAACACGAGAAGCAGACGACACTTGCAAATAAAATTGTTGAAGCGCTAATTTTGTTTCTTTTTTGCTTCGAAAACATAGCTTATGACCCCTCATTAGAACGACCTCGTTTCAATGAGGGGTCATAAGCTATGTTTTTGTGACAAAAAATGAAAAGGTAATAAAAATTGAATGGAGAATTTTGTGAATAGCGCTGGCCGTTTTCCCCGTTACGTTGGGTAAAGGGTTAAAACTGTCGCATGTTCTCACAAATGTGAAACAGAATAGTTCATTTTGGTACAGATAATGCGTGATGAGGATGTTTCCACTAAGGAATACGTTAACTATTATAGTTACAGTTATAAAATTCTTTTTCAGCATTTCCGGACACCGAGTTTCTGCCAACAAATCTGCACATTTTTACGCCGCAACAAAGTTTGCCGTTTCTGCGATCAGAGAAGGTGTGCGAAATGAACTGCGTGAGTTGAAGTCTCACATAAGATCTACGGTATATTAGTCTTTGACACTATTTTTTTCAAGTCGCACATTATTTTCAAGACACGTTATTGTCCACTGGAGTCAACTACTGTGTGGGGCCCTGCGAAAACTTGATGATAGAAGGAGAGTTCAAGGGGTTTCCGCTTCCGAACTCCTTTGGTTCTGTCATGGAATTTTATTATCTCAACTTTGACGTACTCAAATTTGAGGTTTTGTCATGGCCCGTCGTCCGTCTGTTCGTCTGGACGTCTGTCCGTCCGTCAACAATTCAATACGGCTTGGGCTAGAGGCCGTATTTATGAACCGATCTTTACGAAACTTCTTGGGTACCTTTGTTATCACCGTGGGACGAGAACGAGTGTTTTGGGGTGCGGTCCGAAATTCAAGATGGCCGCCGGTAGTCATTTTGTACCGAAATTAGTGCAATCATTTTTTTGTACAGAACTTCTGAATGAAAGTTCTGATGTGAATAAATTTTTGTATGAATGTTTAGTTACATGGAATACATCACATATAATATGGGTTTTTTTCTCGTGCAGAAGTTATGCAAATTAGATGAACTTTGATTTATTCAGTGCTACTGATACACAGTAAGTGCACATGTCAATACGGCTCGGGCTAGAGGCTGTAGTTATGAACCGATCTTCACGAAACTTCTTGGGTACCTTTGTTATCACCTTGGGACGAGAATGAGTGTTTTGGGGTACGGTTCGAAATTCAAGATGGCTGCCGGCGGCCATTTTATACCGAAATTAGGCGCAATCAGTTTTTTGTACAGAACTTCTATATGAAGGTTCTGATTTGAATTAATTTTTGTATGAATGTTTAGTAACATGGAATACATCATATATAATACCGGTTTTTTCTCGTGTATTAATTATGCAAATTAGATGAACTTTGATTTATTTAGTGCTATTTATACACAGTTAGTACACATGTCAATACGACTTGGGCTAGAGGCTGTATTTATGAACTGATATTCACGAAACTTCTTGGGTACCTTTGTTATCACCTTGGGACGAGAACGAGTGTTTTTGGGTGCGGTCCGAAATTTCAGGATGCCCGCCGGCGGTCAATTAGACAAACTTTGATTTATTCAGTGCTACTTATACACAGTAAGTGCACATTTCAATACGGCTCTGGCTAGAGGCCATATTTATGAACTGATCTTCACAAAACTTCTGGGGTACCTTTGTTTTCACCGTGGGACAAGAACAAATGTTTTGGGGTTCGGTCCAGAATCCAAGATGGCTACCGTTGGCCATTTTGTGCCGAAATTAGGTGCAGTCAGTTTTTTTTGTACAGAACTTCTATATTTATTGATGACTTTTCCTATGTAAGGAGTTGATGAGTTTATTTTTAGCTCAACTTTGACGTAGTCAAATTTGAGGTTTTGTCATGGCCCGTCGTCCGTCTGTCCATCTGGACGTCTGTCTGTCCGTCAACACGGCTCTGGCTACAGGCCGTATTTATCAACCGATCTTTATGAAACTTCTTGAGTACCTTTGTTGTCACTGTGGGACGAGAACTGCTGTTTTGGGGTGCGGTTCCAAATTCAAGATGACCACCAGTGGCCATTTTGTATCTAATTTAGGTGCAATCAGTTTTAGCTCATCTTGACAAAGTCAAGCTGGGCTAATCTCATCGCTCTCTGTTGTCGTCCGTCCGTCCGTCCGTCCGTCGTCCGTCAACACCATGTTTTGGTTTTCTCAATTCAAGTGAAAGTTTGTGTGAGTGGTGGTCCCAAAGGGGCATTGCACTTTTGTTCAACTCAATATGCCCAACCCCATAGGGAGGGAGTAGGGAAAAAGCTCCAAAATATTTTTAAAATCTTCTTCTCATGAACCAGTGTGTACAATGACTTGATATTTGCTATGGAGCTTCCTTTTGAGGTGTAGAATCAAGTTTGTTCAAACGAAGTTCGTGAAGCAATATCTGGATTTGTAATGGGAGGGGTAAGATTTTGGGCCCCGCCCAAAATTTCTATTTCAAGAACCGGTGGGCCAGCTTCAACCAAATTTGGCATGTAGTTTACGTGGGTCCTAAGTAACTGATAGATGCCTAAAAAAATTTTCACAGCCCTGTGACAACCCCAGGGGCTAAAAACAGAAAAAAAGTTCAAAAGCCCATATATCCCAAACCAGAAGGAACAGAGACTTGGTATTTGGTATAAAACATCCTTAGGACCGGAAGAGGGGATTTGTTAAAAAAAATGCCACCAGTTCAATCAGGGTGCCTGGTAGAGGGTATTGAAAAAATGATGAGTCAGCATTTTTGCAGTAGTTTTATCCCTGGAGGATTTTTCATTCACAGACCTTTTTGATTGACATATTGTGCTCTTAAAATAACAAAAATTCTGTTATGAATATTTCATCTTGTTATTACAATCTGTCAATTCTGTGGGACTTTTGTTTGTTTTAGAAAGATTTTTCTTTATGTTGAATGAACCATTTCAATGCTGGAAAACATCTGATACCTGTATGCATGTCTTTAATTTAACCCTCTCAAGGCTGCAGTGTGGGTTCCAAAGATTTTTATTGATGCCATGAACAAACAAAAAACTCTTTCAATACTGTAGATGTATATTTTTTCTGGTTCCTTGGAAAAAAATTGATCTGCTTCCTGTCTGAATATCTTTAATTTAATCCTCTCATGACTTCAGTGTGTTTTTTTTCCAAAGATTTTTTTCTCTCATGATGGACTCTTTCTCTACTGATTTCATGTTGAATGAACCCTTTCTATGCTGGAAAACATTTATCTGATTCCTGTGTGCATGTCTTTAATTTAACCCTCTCAAGACTGCAGGTCTGTAGCAGGGAGTTCCAAATATATTTAGCTCATCTTGACAAAGTCAAGCTGAGCTAATCTCATCGCTCTCCGTCCGTCCGTCGTCCGTCGTCCGTCAACACCATGTTTTGGTCTTTTCCTCCAAAGTCACTGGGCCAATTCAGTTGAAAGTTTGTGTGAGTAATGGTCCCGAAGGGGCATTGCATTTTTGTTCAACTCAACATGCTCAGCCCCATAGGGAGGGAGTGGGGGAAAAATGCTCCAAAAATATTTTTTTTAAATCTTCTTCTCATGAACCAGTGTGTACAATGACTTGATATTTGCTATGGAGCTTCCTTTTGAGGTGTAGAATCAAGTTTGTTCAAACGAAGTTCGTGGAGCAATATTTGGCTTTGTAATGGGAGGGGTAAGATTTTTGGCCCTGACCAAAACTTCTATTTTCTGAACCGATGGTCCGGTTTGAACCAAATTTGGTATGTGGTATTATTGGATCATAAGTACTTGACACATGAAAAAAAAATTCCCACATCCCCATGGGAACCCTGGGAGCTAAAAATAGAAATATTTTCAAACGCCCATATTTCCAAAACCACATGAAACAGAGAGCTGTTATTTGGTATGCAGTATCCTTAGGACCAGTAGAATTGAGTGGTTAAAAAAATTGCCATCGATTAAGTTAGGGTATTCTGTAATGGGCATCGAAAAAAATGCTGAGTCAATTTTAAAAAAAATCTTTTCTCCAGAACCAATCATCAGAATCTTTTGATATTCTGCATACAGCATTCATAGGGGGGGGGGGGGGGGGGGGGGGGGTCAGATACAAGTTTGTTAAAATAAAGCCCATTGGTTCATATTTGGGCTCAATATTGGAGCCCGAATTTTTTACATAGAGTAATATGGGGAATATTCTTTAAAAATCTTTATCTTCAGAACCACCAGTCAGAATCTTTTAATGTTTGATATACATCATTGGTATGAGGGTCAGATTCAAGATTGTTCAAACCAAGTCCTTAGGTTAATATTTGGGCTTCGTACGGAAGCCCAGATTTTAACTTTGTTCAATATGGGGGATAATTTTTAAAAATCTTCTTCTTCAGATCCACCAGGCAGAATGCTTTTATATTTGGTATGCAACATCTCTAGAGGGTTCAGATTCAAGTTTGTTCAAATTAGATCCCTAGGTATATATTTGGGCTCGCTATGGTAGACACATTTGTACTTAGTGCGATATGAGGAAATTTCTTTAAAAATCTTCTTCTTCAGATCCACCAGTAGGAATGCTTTCATATTTGGTATACAACATCTCTAGGGGGGGGGGGGGGGGGGGCAGATTCCAGTTTGTTCAATTCAAGAGCCTGGGTTAATATTTGGGCTCCATATGGGAACCTGAAATTTAACTTCGTACAATATGAGGGAATTTCTTCTTCAGATCCACTAGTCAGAATGCTCTCATATTTGGTATACA
The DNA here is from genome assembly GCA_031216915.1 of Pictodentalium vernedei. NCBI lineage: Eukaryota > Metazoa > Mollusca > Scaphopoda > Dentaliida > Dentaliidae > Pictodentalium > Pictodentalium vernedei. The sequence goes on from CM062297.1 coordinate 787,886,994, forward strand.
ACATCTCTAGGGGGGTCAGATTCAAGTTTGTTTAAATCGGATCCATAGGGTAATATTTGGGCTCGCTATGGTAGCCCAAATTTTAACTTAGTGCAATATGAAGAAATTTCTTTAAAATTTCTCTTCTTCAGATCCAACAGTCAGAATGCTTTCATATTTGGTACACAACATCTCTAGGGAGGTCAGATTCAACTGTGTTCATATCGAAAGCCTGGGTTAATATTTGGGCTCCATATGGGTTTCCGGAATTGGCCATTTTGCTGAAGATTTAAAAAATGTTGTATTCAGTACTAGAGGTGTGTAACTAAGATTAATCCACATAGGTTGTATCAAGGGGCTTCATAGGGGAGCTCTAAATTTTACATTATGATCAACTGAAAAAAGGCATGATGCCTGGATTATTTTTGTCACTTCTGAGGGACTCAAGGATTGACAGTGTAGCCTATGGAGATGGATTGCTTAATGTAGATTCATTCTTGGACTCTGTGTATGTTGTTTTCTGTTCAAGATGAGCGCTTCAGGCCCCGTGGGGCCTCTTGTTTGTACAGAACTTCTATATGAAAGCTCTGATTTGAATACATGTTTGTATGATGTGTATATTGAAGTTGTGTTGAAGCCAAGTTCCTGTGTTAATATTTGGTGTTGTTTGGGGAGGGTAAACATTATTAGCACAACCCGATTTTCTATTTCCAATGAGAAAAATAAAAACCCCTCACCCATGGGAACCCTTTGAGCTAACGATAAAAAATTCAGTTACCTATATTTTAAGGAGGACTGGACAAGTATTTATTAATCAGTGTGAATCAACCTTAGAAGGGTTTGAATCAAACAGGCCAAAACAGTTGCTAACATTTGGCTTATGGTGCACCATAAAAGGACCCCCATTGTAACATTAACCCCATGGAGATTTATTTTCTAGTTTGCATCTAACTCTCACCCACCTTTACAATACTTTACCTGTACATTTGTTACAGGCTACGGTCAGTATTTATGTACAGACCTTTACAATACTTTACATGTATCTTTGTTATCAGGTCATTGCCTAGATGTGTGTCATTGCTGTGATCACACACTATACATGTACATGTCTTACACAAGTTGAGCTACAGTGTCACTGACACTTTCATTTGTTTGCCCAATCAGATCAGTCGCCGTTTCAAACAATACTTGAGTGGAGACGGACAATATTTCTGGTTGTAAGAAGCCAGACGGAGCAATGTCCTTAACTGGACAAGCGTTGAGATTCGATTCGAAATTCTCTCTCTGTTTCGATTCGACCCGAAAGTTGAGGTTTGCAGGGCCCTACTTCTGTAAAAGGACTTAAATGGGAAATGTAAAGTTTTGTATGATATGGGGATTAATATAATAGCCGTGATTCTATAATATGGGGTACCCTGCCCAGTTTTGTTTTCTTTGGTGGGGGAAAAGATGATGTTTGAAGGCTGTTGTGTAGGGTTTATGGGGCCTCTCATTGTCCTAACTAGGACCCTCCTAGGGGGGCATCAAACGGAGGGCCTCCCACAACCCGAGAAAGTTTTGCATAATTTAGTGCTCTGAGAGCGAACCTGAGACATCTGTAGCGTTGTAACCCCTATATTGGAGACCATTTTAGGGCTCCATATTGTGAGAAACTTGCATTGTGTCAATGTTTGCGGAGGATCAGCCCATCCCGTAGTAGCTACGCCACTGGACGTAACTGCGTTGAGGTGTTCCGTTCTGGATTGCCATTACTATTTCAGTAAACGCGAAAGATGGGGGGGGGGGGGGGGGTCGAAAAGGGAACTCTGGTTACCAAAGTTTACCGCCTGGTGTACACTTTCAACAGGGTTTGTGTTATCCATATGATGATAATACCCTGGTACCCACTCCCAATCCGGCGGAGAAATTTACTCAAGAAAAATCGCCCACTCTTCTAAGAAATATACTTCGAGAATTCACATAGCCAACGCTAGTGCCCATAGCGAGCCCGTTCGCAAAGAAGTGTAGCCTTCCTTGGAAAGTGAGTGGTCCATTTTGAAAAAAAATGCGATAGAAAATATCATAGGGCGTGCTGATATCCGGAGAATCCCCCGCCTCGCATCGTGCATTTCTGTAATTCACATTTCACCTTCACAAAATGTTTTGGCGAGGACTGATAATCCGTAGACGTGCCATGCATGTGCGTGAACTTATTTTGAAATCACAGTGGTTTCTTTCACAGCCAGAATGAAATGAAGAGTTTACAAGTATGACAGTGTTTTTTGTTTTTTTTAGGGGGGGGGGGGTGGTTTGGTTTGTTTGTTTTGTTTTGTTTTTGGGTGTTTTTTTTTGGGGGGGTGGGGGCGTGTTATTCTTATGTTTAATACAAGAACTAAGCATTGCGTCGCGAAGATGATCGATTTGGTAACAGGGGCGTAAACCTGCATTGTCCCCACTGTGATGGCTCAAGTCCAAACTGACAAAATATCAAAACTACATCACGAAACCATGCGTTTGATGAAGACGTGCCATGATGATATAGTTGGAATATAAGTCAGTCTGGAATATAGTTCCAAACTCAAGAGTCATAGGAAATTTCTTTGTGGATAAAACGTGCCGTAGTTGTGACGCCCCCACAACCCCCCCCCCCCCCCCGCCCCCACCCCGACTTCGTGTTTAATTAGTAGGGTCCTGCGATGCTTCGAGGTTCGATTCGATTTCGAATCTTCATTTGCTATTCGGTTCCATTCGGAATCTGCAGCCCGATTCGTTTCCTTTTGCAACTTTTCACAGGAATCTTGCTTGGTATCAGTCATCTACATCATCTCAAACAATTTATAGATATTGTACATTTATCATATGACTCGTCCGTTTTGTTCACTTTAAATATTTGATATTTTGTTTTCATATTACTCAGTGATAAATAAAGCCTTCCGTCAATTTCATTGGTCAATTTCCAAACTAGACAATTTGATTGGCTGAACAAAATAAAACTGGGTCACATTTTCATAATTTGCATAATTAGATTTGGGAGCTTTCATTGGTCAATTTCAAAACTGAACAAATTGATTGGCTAAACAAAATACAACTGGGTGATATTTGCATAATTTCAGTAGGGAGAATTTACGTTATCTGTCCTATTTGGGGTGGGTTATATTGTATTAATCTTTTACCAAGAAGAAAAACGCCATTAAGGTTTTTTATGTTTTCACTTTTTGCTTCCAAAACATAGGTTATGACCCCTCATTGGAACGAGCTTGACGAGCTCGTTCCAATGAGGGGTCATAACCTATGTTTTGGAAGCAAAACATGAAAATGTTTAGTTATACGAGGATGTTTTTTTCCAAGTGCCGTCTGCAACTCAAGTCGGATGATGGGTTAAAAAGTCCTAGTAAGTGGCTAATTTGTGCGTGTGTGTGTCATATGATAAATAGAATATGAAATGAGTGTTTTTGTCATATAATATTTATGAAACTCGTCCGAATTTTCCGTTTGGGCTCACCAGAGACTCGCCAAAACGGAAAATTCTTAGACTCGTTTCATAAATATTATATGAGAAAAACACTTATTCCATATCCTCAAAATACTACTCAAAGTTTGCTAAGCACCAAGTATATCCAACTACCTGTTTTACGTTTTAGTTGAAATATTGTTACGTAAAGTGTATATATTTTATATTTAATTATATCTTTAATGATTTAAGACCAGAAATTGAGATTTTGTTTGTGTTTGACATTATTTTTAGCTTTTGAATACGATAACCATGGAAAATGGATACTATTGGTAAAAGAGGAAATTTTTCAAATTTGCCAAAAATTTGACGAAGCGAATTGATATGGGTTCAATATCGAGTATGAGACCCATTATTGTTAATTACAGCTTGACAACGCCTTCTCATGCCCCCAATCAGGTTCCAGATGGCCCTTTGTGGGATGTTGTTCCATTCTTGGATCAGCATGGCACCAAGCTCCTGGACACTTCTTGGTTGGACTGGACGCACTGAAATTGCAAGCTGCAACTCATTCCAGACATGTTCGATTGGATTGAGGTCAGGGGATCTTGCTGGTCAGTCCTTACGCTCAATCCCCTCCCTCTGTCGGTACTCCCGGACAGCATGGGCAACATGGGGACGGTCATTATCGTCCATCAGAATGAATCTAGCACCCACTGCACCTACATACAATTTGACGTGGGCATCCAGGGTCTCATCAGTATACCGCTGCGCGGTCAATGTACCACGGCCAAGGACACAGAGCTCTGTACTTCCATTCCAGCTGATGCTGCCCCAGACCATTACTGACCCTCCACCATAGCGGTCATGCTCAGCAATGTTGGCTGCATGGAATCGCTCTCCTGGTCTTCTCCATACCCTAGAACGCCTATCTGTGTTGTCAAGGCAAAACCTTGACTCATCTGTTAAAAGGACAGGTCGTCAATCTTCTCTGGTCCATACAACGTGATCGATGGCCCATTCATGTCGTGCCTGGTGGTGGTTCTGGGACAGCAGAATGCTAATACATGGTCTTCTCGATCGGAGACCACCTTCGTGCAACCTTGCCCGGATAGTCTGCGTCGAACAATTTACCCCGGTTGCATTCTGAAGGTCACTGCGAAGCTGGGTTGCTGTGTCAAAGCGGTTCCTACGGGCCTGAATGATCAAAAACCGGTCTTCAGCTGCAGATGCTGCCCTGTCTCTGTCACCACCATGTCGTCTGACTGGTGTGCCATACTGCTGAAATCTTGCCCAGGCTCTGGTGATCACCTTATGCTGCACACCAAGGGCTTCACCAACCTGACGATGGGTAGCCCCTTGTTCAACCATCCCTACAGCCCACCACATTTCTGCTTCAGACATATGTCTTCTTACATTTGCATTCGCCATATTCAATCATTAAATCACAAGGGTTTGTGTTGAAATGAAGAGTGAATACCCTATACATCTCATGTACATGTAGACAGTATAAGAAAACATCATGGAAATCAAGGGGTACATGCTTTCCATGACTGTCACGAAAAGTCTGCCTGTCAAGAGAGCTAATGTAAACTCTGGGGACCATCTCAATACATTCCTCAATCATATCCACCAACTGCATCGCAAATGTGTCACAAGAAAATTTCACAACGATGTATCAAATATGTGGTGCTTAGCAAACTTTGAGTAGTATATATAATACAATTTCCGCTTTATTTCCACTTTATTAACATAAATAGCAATTGCACCCAGGTCACCATCCATGCTGATCCCAGTCTCATTAGTTAAGCAACGTCGAGCCCGGTTAATCCTTGGATGGGTGACCATTCTGCGATTGATTCGGGTGCGATCAGCGAAGTTTGAATATGTGATTCTGCGACGTTGCATCACATGCCAGCTGTGAACGTTGGGAATGTTCACCAGCACTACGCAATCACCACCGTACCTAGATGTAAAATAGGAACCTGTTGAGGTACTTGCCTTGTGTGTCCGTCTGTGGGGCACCGGCACTATGCTCCGTTGAGATGAGTTGAGAATGTCAAAGAATGAACAAAGAGTGTGAACACCTGTGGAACGGGGTAATAATGCAAGTCAGAGAGCACTGCGGTGGATTCTATACGTTAACATTGCGTTGCATTGCATTATTAGTTACTACCACTGTTGAAAGCAAATGTAAAGTTTTCAAGCAATGTCGACGATGAGCTGTTGCTAGAGGCAAGTACTATGCAGGGCATACTAGTGGTAATTTCGTACCCGTTCCTGATTTTGAATTATAATCCTCTCTGGTTAATATTCCAACTACAATATTAAGGCATGCCTTCTACGAAGGCATGCCTCGATGAGGTAGTCGGAATATTTCATCACACTGTACATGAGCCAACACAGTGGAACAAATCAGGGTTATTGCCACCCCCATCCTCATCGGTCATCTTCAAGTCATCCCTGATTCGGTTCGAGACTCGACCGATTTCGAATAATAGACTCGATTCGATTTCGATTCGAATCGAATATGTGTGATTCGCAGAGCCCTATCAACGCGCACCGTCATCTAATTTGGTTATTCGGGGCCCGAATCGATACCACAGACCTATATTTGAATGTCCGACCGTGTGTGCGACATAAGTCCATGTATTAAATCTAATCTCCCAATTGTCCATGTGGGGGCACGTTGACGCTGTGCACTAAGGCGCACTGCACGTCAATGGTGCACCTGTCTTCAACCAATGCTAACCCTGCTTGTGTGGAATTAGTATGTTGGGGTGCAGATAGTTGCTCGCCGTTGCTCGGTGGTTCTCTCCGGGTACTCCGGCTTCCTCCATCCTTAAACTGTCGTGGTCACGATTAGCCATTGTGCAGAAATATGTGACCTTAAACACCAATAAATAAATAAATAATTAAATCTAAACTCTTCATAAAATATATGGTTACTATGTTACGAGCAAGGCCGATTCAATATATTTTAGACTAAAAACTCAAAATAATAATCCTGAATATAAAGGGAAATCTACGGCAAAGGAGGGGAGGGGGGCAATTTTTTTCCAGGAATGTATGATGGGTGGGAGGGTAGGTAGTCGGAGTGGCCAGAAATCATTTTTTTTTCTCAACTTCCACACCTGATTTGAGACATGGCCATGCACTGACATGCTGTAAATATAGGTCAGTGGGTGGTTACTCAAAATTATTAAAAGTCATTGGTAGTAAACTGATAATATATTTGTTCTTCAAACTGTTTCCTGTCACTCCACTCATTTAAGAGAATTAATGCATTTTTATAATCACATGCTCTAATTGTTTAAGTTGCACACTGTCAAAAAATATTTAGTGGTACACTACCTGGGCAACTTGATTAATACATTGGCAAGCCTGAAAATAAGCAGTGTGTCATTTGCAGAATGAGGTTCCCAGAGGGTGAATTTGATTATGCTATCCCATACAGTGGACCAATTTATCCTCTGGGTACCCCCTTCTGTTTAGTTTTGAGACCCTGATTCAGATTACGGTTCCCAGAGGGTAAAATTAGTGATGCTACCCTGCTATGCAGGGTAGCATCACTAAATTCACCCTCTGGGAACCTCATTGTGCAGATGATAGTCTGCTTATTTTCTGGCTTGTACATTGGTCTATTTTGGTATCTCAAAGTCCATGTTTGTTTAACTAGGAAATAGCAGACAACTCTATGCTCAATTCTAGAAGTTAGGATTTGTGAACATAAAATAGTTTTTCAACATTTGATCAACTGTCATGATTTGATTAACCTTGCCCCATGATCCAAACTGAAAATCCTCAATACTGGGAGCATATGAGTATATAGACCACTAACTTGCAGAATGCTCACCATATTTTGCAAACGGTTTCCAACAGAACATGCTCATCAACGTCCTGCGAAGACTGGGCAAATAATGCTAGAGAAAATGCTATAAATATAGAGACCACCCTTGATGAAGGTGTGGTGGCGTTGCGGTAACCGGTTCTCGTCAGATCACCGAAATTAAGCAACGTCGAGCCCGGTTAGTCCTTGGATGGGTGACCGTCTGAGCAATGGATTCGGACTCCCGCATTGTGTCCTTGGGCAAGGCACGATTGTCCACATGGGGGCACGATGACCCCGTGCACTAAGGCGTCCTGCACGTCGATGGTGCGCATGTCTTCAACCAATCTAACCCTGCTGCAGAGCGGAGTTACGATGTTGGGGAGCTGGCAGATGCTCGTCATTTCTCGGCGGTTCTCTCCAGGTACTCCGGCTTCCTCCACCTGTAAAACTGTCACCACACGATATGACCTTGGCTGTTAAAGTGTCGTTAAACCTTAATAAATAAATAATGCTAGAGAAAATGCTATAGATATAGAGACCACCCTTGATGAAGGTGCGGTGGCGTTGCGGTATCCGGTTCTCGTCAGATCACCGAAATTAAGCAACGTCGAGCCCGGTTAGTCCTTGGATGGGTGACCGTCTGAGTAATGGATTCGGACTCCCGCATTGTGTCCTTGGGCAAGGCACGATTGTCCACATGGGGGCACGATGACCCCGTGCACTAAGGCGTAGTGCACGTCGATGGTGCGCATGTCTTCAACCAATCTAACCCTGCTGCAGAGCGGAGTTACGATGTTGGGGAGCTGGCAGATGCTCGTCATTTCTCGGCGGTTCTCTCCGGGTACTCCGGCTTCCTCCACCTGTAAAACTGTCACCGACACGATATGACCTTGGCTGTTAAAGTGTCGTTAAACCTTAATAAATAAATAATGCTAGAGAAAATGCTATAGATATAGAGACCACCCCTGATGAGGGTGCGGTGGCGTTGCAGTAACCGGTTCTCGTCAGATCACCGAAGTTAAGCAACGCCGAGCCCGGTTAGTCCTTGGATGGGTGACCGTCTGAGCAATGGATTCGGACTCCCGCGTTGTGTCCTTGGGCAAGGCACGATTGTCCACATGGGGGCACGATGACCCCGTGCACTAAGGCGTACTGCACGTCGATGGTGCGCATGTCTTCAACCAATCTAACCCTGCTGCAGAGCGGAGTTACGATGTTGGGGAGCTGGCAGATGCTCGGCGGTTCTCTCCGGGTACTCCGGCTTCGTCCACCTGTAAAACTTTCACTGACACGATATGACCTTGGCTGTTAAATTGTCGTTAAACCTTAATAAATAAATATAAATAAATAAATAACCACCCCTGTTAACATTTGTAAAGTGAATAATGTGCAGGACTGTGAATATCCAGCAATTGAGGTGGGTGTTGGGAAATTAGTTGGAAAAAACTGTCGAAAATGGAAAAAAGATTTGGGAAAAAGAGGGGTGGGGTGGATGGTCTAACATGTCGAAAGTTAAAAATCATCATATGTTCCTGGACGTTTGTTTACGACCCCCCCCCCCCCCTCCCCGAGCAAAGCGGAAATTATCGGTACCATGTTCGCTGCACGTTGAAAATATTGATGGGCCTACTCCAAATTATAAATATGGACTCTTCCATTTGCTGCCATTGAACGGGAATGGAAGAAGATACCACCAGAGTTCAAAGGGTTAAGTTTCAATCAGTGACCCTTTCAAGATTCTAAATGCACACAATAAGACCTACAGCGTAATAATAAGCCAAAAGCAGTTAAGGCGCTGCGGAGAACATAACTAGCTGAACATGTATTCTCGTAAACCTCTTCATTCACTCCAAATTTTATATCACCTTTTTATGAAGAACCAAATACTCCGCCTGCGTTGAAGAAGAAAGACGAGATGAGTCACTTCCTTGATCACACTTTACCAAAAGTGATATTTTTTCAGAGTTTGCTGAGGTAATTCCGGGTTCTTGGGGGATAAACTTGAAGCCTCGTATTAGCATGTTCGAACTTGTTATGGGCACTTTAAAAGCACATGTTATATACTCATAACGTGCTCATAAACAGCTTAAATAGTGAGTGCTCAAGGCTGTGCTCATGAAATACTGGAAAATGTGATTTTATAAACTTGCACATCCACAAACGTTTATAGCCCATATGGAAGGTATACCATACGAAACCATGTAAAATGTACATTTCCATCACATCGGAGTGACTCTTGTAGAATGTCTGTTACACAAGAGTGCCCTAACTTTATGTAGAACACCTATTACGCCATAGGTTTTAGAAACCTGTGGTTCTCAGATTTCGGATTGAATCGAATCCCGATGCGAACGAGGCTGATGATGTCGAATCGAACCTAATCTCGAATCGAATCTTCAAGGTGTAAATATTACACCTTTTAAAACCATCAATATTGCGATTGTCCACTCAATGAAGACTCATCTCATTGGGCTAGTCATTTAACCCTTTACCCAATGTAACGGCCAAAGCCAGCCAGCGCTATTCCCCAAAATCGCCAATTGATTTTCATTATTTTTTCATTTTTTGTCTCAAAAACATCGGTTATGACCCCTTGTTGGAACGAGCTCGTCGAGCTCGTTCCAACGAGGGTCATAACCTATGTTTCTTAGACAAAAAATGAAAACTAATTAGTTATTCAAGAATTTTTTTTGCAAGTGTCGTCTACTAGTTAAACCCTTTATTTCGTGTTAATAAATAGTTAACTAGTAGAGTGCTAAATTAGTGTTGGTTGTCCACATTTCTCCACAAGTCTTTGCCTTGTTAAACCTTATGGGAGAGTGCCATGGTGCACTCTCCCAAAAATTGTAACAAGGCAAATCATAACTAGAGGTACTGTGAGCAAACTTACAAAGTGATACCCCCCCCCCCCCCCCCTACGCCTGAAATGTATAAATTAGATTATCTCCCCTTGGAAATGTCAGAACGGAATTATATTGCTTCATGCACATCTTCATATGGAGTTCTTCCATTGTGTAAAGTTTCATGAAAATTCTTCAAACGGTTTAGGAGGAGTTGCGCTTACAAGGATGGACAGACGGTATAAGTTAGATTATCTCCCCTTGGAAATGTCAGAACGGAATTATATTGCTTCATGCACATCTTCATATGGAGTTCTTCCATTGTGTAAAGTTTCATGAAAATCTGCAAACAGTTTAGGAGGAGTTGCGCTTATAAGAATGGACAGACGGTATAAGTTAGATTATCTCCCCTTGGAAATGTCAGAACGGAATTATATTGCTTCATGCACATCTTCATATTGAGTTCTTCCATTGTGTAAAGTTTCATGAAAATTCTTCAAACGGTTTAGGAGGAGTTGCGCTTACAAGGATGGACAGACGGTATAAGTTAGATTATCTCCCCTTAGAAATGTCCGAACAGAATTATATTGCTTCATGCACATCTTCATATGGAGTTCTTCCATTGTGTAAAGTTTCATGAAAATTCTTCAAACGGTTTAAGAGGAGTTGCGCTTATAAGGATGGACAGACGGCATAAGTTAGATTATCTCCCCTTGGAAATGTCAGAACGGAATTATATTGCTTCATGCACATCTTCATATGGAGTTCTTCCATTGTGTAAAGTTTCATGAAAATTCTTCAAACGGTTTAGGAGCAGTTGCGCTTACAAGGATGGACAGACGGTATAAGTTATATTATCTCCCCTTAGAAATGTCCGAACGGAATTATATTGCTTCATGCACATCTTCATATGGAGTTCTTCCATTGTGTAAAGTTTCATGAAAATTCTTCAAACGGTTTAGGAGGAGTTGCGCTTATAAGGATGGACAGACGGCATAAGTTAGATTATCTCCCCTTGGAAATGTCAGAACGGAATTATATTGCTTCATGCACATCTTCATATGGAGTTCTTCCATTGTGTAAAGTTTCATGAAAATTCTTCAAACGGTTTAGGAGGAGTTGCGCTTATAAGGATGGACAGACGGTATAAGTTAGATTATCTCCCCTTGGAAATGTCCGAACGGAATTATATTGCTTCATGCACATCTTCATATGGCGTTCTTCCATTGTGTAAAGTTTCATGAAAATTCTTCAAACGGTTTAGGAGGAGTTGCGCTTACAAGGATGGACAGACGGTATAAGTTAGATTATCTCCCCTTAGAAATGTCCGAACAGAATTATATTGCTTCATGCACATCTTCATATGGAGTTCTTCCATTGTGTAAAGTTTCATGAAAATTCTTCAAACGGTTTAAGAGGAGTTGCGCTTATAAGGATGGACAGACGGCATAAGTTAGATTATCTCCCCTTGGAAATGTCAGAACGGAATTATATTGCTTCATGCACATCTTCATATGGAGTTCTTCCATTGTGTAAAGTTTCATGAAAATTCTTCAAACGGTTTAGGAGCAGTTGTGCTTACAAGGATGGACAGACGGTATAAGTTATATTATCTCCCCTTAGAAATGTCCGAACGGAATTATATTGCTTCATGCACATCTTCATATGGAGTTCTTCCATTGTGTAAAGTTTCATGAAAATTCTTCAAACGGTTTAGGAGGAGTTGCGCTTATAAGGATGGACAGACGGCATAAGTTAGATTATCTCCCCTTGGAAATGTCAGAACGGAATTATATTGCTTCATGCACATCTTCATATGGAGTTCTTCCATTGTGTAAAGTTTCATGAAAATTCTTCAAACGGTTTAGGAGGAGTTGCGCTTATAAGGATGGACAGACGGTATAAGTTAGATTATCTCCCCTTGGAAATGTCCGAACGGAATTATATTGCTTCATGCACATCTTCATATGGCGTTCTTCCATTGTGTAAAGTTTCATGAAAATTCTTCAAACGGTTTAGGAGGAGTTGCGCTTATAAGGATGGACAGACGGTATAAGTTAGATTATCTCCCCTTGGAAATGTCAGAACGGAATTATATTGCTTCATGCACATCTTCATATGGAGTTCTTCCATTGTGTAAAGTTTCATGAAAATCTGCAAACAGTTTAGGAGGAGTTGCGCTTATAAGAATGGACAGACGGTATAAGTTAGATTATCTCCCCTTGGAAATGTCAGAACGGAATTATATTGCTTCATGCACATCTTCATATTGAGTTCTTCCATTGTGTAAAGTTTCATGAAAATTCTTCAAACGGTTTAGGAGGAGTTGCGCTTACAAGGATGGACAGACGGTATAAGTTAGATTATCTCCCCTTAGAAATGTCCGAACAGAATTATATTGCTTCATGCACATCTTCATATGGAGTTCTTCCATTGTGTAAAGTTTCATGAAAATTCTTCAAACGGTTTAAGAGGAGTTGCGCTTATAAGGATGGACAGACGGCATAAGTTAGATTATCTCCCCTTGGAAATGTCAGAACGGAATTATATTGCTTCATGCACATCTTCATATGGAGTTCTTCCATTGTGTAAAGTTTCATGAAAATTCTTCAAACGGTTTAGGAGCAGTTGCGCTTACAAGGATGGACAGACGGTATAAGTCATATTATCTCCCCTTAGAAATGTCCGAACGGAATTATATTGCTTCATGCACATCTTCATATGGAGTTCTTCCATTGTGTAAAGTTTCATGAAAATTCTTCAAACGGTTTAGGAGGAGTTGCGCTTATAAGGATGGACAGACGGCATAAGTTAGATTATCTCCCCTTGGAAATGTCAGAACGGAATTATATTGCTTCATGCACATCTTCATATGGAGTTCTTCCATTGTGTAAAGTTTCATGAAAATTCTTCAAACGGTTTAGGAGGAGTTGCGCTTATAAGGATGGACAGACGGTATAAGTTAGATTATCTCCCCTTGGAAATGTCCGAACGGAATTATATTGCTTCATGCACATCTTCATATGGCGTTCTTCCATTGTGTAAAGTTTCATGAAAATTCTTCAAACGGTTTAGGAGGAGTTGCGCTTACAAGGATGGACAGACGGTATAAGTTAGATTATCTCCCCTTAGAAATGTCCGAACAGAATTATATTGCTTCATGCACATCTTCATATGGAGTTCTTCCATTGTGTAAAGTTTCATGAAAATTCTTCAAACGGTTTAAGAGGAGTTGCGCTTATAAGGATGGACAGACGGCATAAGTTAGATTATCTCCCCTTGGAAATGTCAGAACGGAATTATATTGCTTCATGCACATCTTCATATGGAGTTCTTCCATTGTGTAAAGTTTCATGAAAATTCTTCAAACGGTTTAGGAGCAGTTGCGCTTACAAGGATGGACAGACGGTATAAGTTATATTATCTCCCCTTAGAAATGTCCGAACGGAATTATATTGCTTCATGCACATCTTCATATGGAGTTCTTCCATTGTGTAAAGTTTCATGAAAATTCTTCAAACTGTTTAGGAGGAGTTGCGCTTATAAGGATGGACAGACGGCATAAGTTAGATTATCTCCCCTTGGAAATGTCAGAACGGAATTATATTGCTTCATGCACATCTTCATATGGAGTTCTTCCATTGTGTAAAGTTTCATGAAAATTCTTCAAACGGTTTAGGAGGAGTTGCGCTTATAAGGATGGACAGACGGTATAAGTTAGATTATCTCCCCTTGGAAATGTCCGAACGGAATTATATTGCTTCATGCACATCTTCATATGGCGTTCTTCCATTGTGTAAAGTTTCATGAAAATTCTTCAAACGGTTTAGGAGCAGTTGCGCTTACAAGGATGGACAGACGGTATAAGTCATATTATCTCCCCTTAGAAATGTCCGAACGGAATTATATTGCTTCATGCACATCTTCATATGGAGTTCTTCCATTGTGTAAAGTTTCATGAAAATTCTTCAAACGGTTTAGGAGGAGTTGCGCTTATAAGGATGGACAGACGGCATAAGTTAGATTATCTCCCCTTGGAAATGTCAGAACGGAATTATATTGCTTCATGCACATCTTCATATGGAGTTCTTCCATTGTGTAAAGTTTCATGAAAATTCTTCAAACGGTTTAGGAGGAGTTGCGCTTATAAGGATGGACAGACGGTATAAGTTAGATTATCTCCCCTTGGAAATGTCCGAACGGAATTATATTGCTTCATGCACATCTTCATATGGCGTTCTTCCATTGTGTAAAGTTTCATGAAAATTCTTCAAACGGTTTAGGAGGAGTTGCGCTTACAAGGATGGACAGACGGTATAAGTTAGATTATCTCCCCTTAGAAATGTCCGAACAGAATTATATTGCTTCATGCACATCTTCATATGGAGTTCTTCCATTGTGTAAAGTTTCATGAAAATTCTTCAAACGGTTTAAGAGGAGTTGCGCTTATAAGGATGGACAGACGGCATAAGTTAGATTATCTCCCCTTGGAAATGTCAGAACGGAATTATATTGCTTCATGCACATCTTCATATGGAGTTCTTCCATTGTGTAAAGTTTCATGAAAATTCTTCAAACGGTTTAGGAGCAGTTGCGCTTACAAGGATGGACAGACGGTATAAGTTATATTATCTCCCCTTAGAAATGTCCGAACGGAATTATATTGCTTCATGCACATCTTCATATGGAGTTCTTCCATTGTGTAAAGTTTCATGAAAATTCTTCAAACTGTTTAGGAGGAGTTGCGCTTATAAGGATGGACAGACGGCATAAGTTAGATTATCTCCCCTTGGAAATGTCAGAACGGAATTATATTGCTTCATGCACATCTTCATATGGAGTTCTTCCATTGTGTAAAGTTTCATGAAAATTCTTCAAACGGTTTAGGAGGAGTTGCGCTTATAAGGATGGACAGACGGTATAAGTTAGATTATCTCCCCTTGGAAATGTCCGAACGGAATTATATTGCTTCATGCACATCTTCATATGGCGTTCTTCCATTGTGTAAAGTTTCATGAAAATTCTTCAAACGGTTTAGGAGGAGTTGCGCTTATAAGGATGGACAGACGGTATAAGTTAGATTATCTCCCCTTGGAAATGTCAGAACGGAATTATATTGCTTCATGCACATCTTCATATGGAGTTCTTCCATTGTGTAAAGTTTCATGAAAATTCTTCAGACGGTTTAGGAGGTGTTGCACTTACAAGGATGGACAGACGGACAGACGGACGGACGGACGTTCCAACTATTTGGGTTTAAGGGCTTCGAAAAAAACATTTTATATGTCCATCACCTTATTTTAGCCAGAACCCACCCCCTCCACCCTAGAACTTATATTTAACCCTAACCCCACGCCATCCACTCAAAAACCACACCCTAACCCCACCCTACCCTGACCCTAAACCCTAAACTCCCACCCCTGACCCTAACCCCCACCCCAGGGACCTAACCCACCCCAACCTTAAGATCTACTCTGGGGCTACTTCTAACCCTAACCCAACCCAACCCCACCCCTGACCCTAACCCCACCCTAGCCGGACCAAAAGAAAAGAATTAGGGGTTATTTTTTGGTTTAGGGGCTATAAAAACTAAAACCCCACCCCTGACCCCAACCCCCACCCCCTGGGTCCTAACCCCCTCCAACCTTTAGCCCTTCCCTGGGGCTACCCCTAACCCTAACCCCACCCCTCTCCTAACCCTAATACTACCCTAATTTCGACTAACCTCCTAAAAATAATAGCTCCTAAACAGGTTTAGTTGGCCCAGACAGACGGACAGGGTGATTCCTATATACCCCCACAAACTTTGTTTGCGGGGGGTATAAAGAGTAAATAATTTCGCTTCGAAAATAATATGAATCACATCCTGTGAGTATGAAGACTTCCAGCTGTGGTACCAGCAGCTCGGAGTAAAGCCCAAATATGGGTTTCCAGCACTCTACCAGTCAAAAACGGATAATTCCCAACTGGAATCAAAGGAGTTTTAGAAGCGGAACCTCCTTCACCTCTTCGTCAATCACCAGGTCTCCAAAGTATTGGGTGCAACGGCGACTGATCGGGATATTCCAGAACGGAATCAATGTAATTTCGGAAGCGGATCCTACTTGAACTCTTCTTCTATCGTCAGGTTTCCTGTACAGCAGCCCTGATGATAGAAAAAAAGTTGAACGGGTAAGAAACTTTGAGAGAATTTGAACACATCTCGACGATTCGAGAATTTCCGAATCAGTGGAACTCGAATCGAATAGAATCAAACCATCGGGACGATTCCAAATCGAATCCAATTTCGAAGCCTTGAAAAACCTAAATATGTTCTCAAACTCTGTAGAAAGTCCATTGTGCCAAAATACCCGAGACTTTTCGTAGAACGTCTTTTTCGCCAATATCGCCTTTGCGCAGAAATTTACTATAGGAACTCCCATGGATTACGCTTGTACGCAGAATATCCCGGTTTTAACTAAAAAAACTTCTATAGAAATTCCCATAAGGTACCCTCGTATACAGTGAATTAACTCTAGTACTAATTTCAGGTTATCATTTTTACCCCATTCATTTGTGTAAAAAATAGAACAGTTTAAACTAACTTGGATTTCTAAAGTATGGCCCTGCGAAGCTTCAAAATTCAATTGTATTCGCAATAGACTTCGTGATTCGATTCGATTTGATTTCAATCGCGCCAATTCGAAAATTTTTGAATCGTCAAGATGTTCACAAAATCCTATAAATGTCTCCTCTTGGGCTCTTCTTCTACAATCAGCTTTCCTGAGTTCGAATAGGTTCCGTTCTGGAACATCCCGATTCTTTTGCTTGATTAACACGAGTCGCCGTTGCACACAATACTTGAGTGAAGGCTGGCAATATTACAATTGTAACAAGGTGCAATATCCAGAACTTGAAAAGCGGTGAGATACGATTCGAATCGAAATCTGATGCCTGAATCGATTTGAGATTCGATTTGACCCGACATTTGAGGTTCGCAGGGCCCTACACTAAACGTTTACAATTGACTGATATTTGATAGGCGTCGTAGATGTCAGGAATCGTATACACGAAACATATTTGTTGGATCAATAAGTAAATCTCTCTCTCCAATCTAGCCTCCCTACTCCAGATGCTCCTCAGTTTCGTTGACTCTGTTCCGATGATCTAAGCAGCCAAGATCATTTCTCCTTTTAGCCTTCTAACAGGCCCTTGACAATTCGTCGCCTCAGTGCTAGAATGTCCTATGTCCCCTATGGGACATAGGGCATTCTAGCACTCAGGCGACGAATTGTTGTTTTGTAGAGGAGATTTTGTTGTGATGCAATCGATTTGGACTTGGTCTGACCACTTTACCAACACAGTTGGTGCCGCAACTTCAACATTAACACCCCGCACCAATACGTTTTAGAGTCGGAATGATTGCCTTTTTTCGGGCCATCGGGTGCTAAGTTTGTTTCGGAAATATATTTGCCAGTAAAGTCTATCCAAAACAAATACTAAACTTCTTTCATTCTTTGAAAAATCACTCTTGGTTCCACCAGTATTTTAAAATTAATAATTAAGACATTTATTTTTTTCAGAGCATTAGTCCCGGTTGGGTTGAAACAGAATTCGCTGAGAGACAATTTAAAAGCAAACAGACAGCGCAAGAGATATATGATAAAATGGAAAAGGTGAATATGAGACACGCAACATGTGCAGACATTTTGTGAGAACTGACATCTGTATGCTGGAAGTGCGTGCGTGCGTGCGTGCGTGCGTGCGTGCGTGCGTGCGTGCGTGCGTGCGTGCGTGCGTGCGTGCGTGCGTGCGTGCGTGCGTGCGTGCGTGCGTGACCTAGAATACTAAAAAAAGATGCAGTCCCTGCTAAAGTGATAAAACAAGGCTGACTGTTTGTGCGTGTGGGTGTGTTCATCCGATAATGTGAGAACTTATTTTCGGTGCCCTCTTCCTTCCACCAAAATAAGTGTGCCCCCCCCCCCCCTCCCCCGCCTGTCCAAGAAACATGAGTACCACCACTCGTAGAACACAGTCTCTTAGAAAACCTTTCAAAGTAACCAACCAGTCAGAAAACGATTGCATTTAGATATATCGACTGAAGCTGGGTGGGGGTGATGGAGATATTAAAGATGCGTCAGGGGCGTATTAAAAATTCTAAATGTAGACAATGCAAGAGATCGAAAATTCGACTCCAAAAAGCTTACTCTATATCACATACGAGTTATCCTGGAAACTTTTTGGGGGTATCGTAGGACCCGACATCTTATGCCTGGGGTAAGTAATCTATAACAAACAGAGCATTACCATACATAATTTCTAATTTTGTATTTGTACTAATCTCGCGGCAGGGATATAGCCACAAGTGCTAACAGTAACACTAAGCACCAGAATATACGCACATAAAAATCATGAAAACACCTTCCATCTCAGTACTGAACCAAACAAATGGCATTTTACCTCGAAGACATCTTTAGATTCATTATGAAATGCAGGGCCGTAAGTAACAAAATATTTTTGGGAGTGAGGGGGGTGTAGGACGTCGGAGCTCGACGGCGCGGTCATATCGCCCAACTATTTGGAATATACCTAATTGTTTTTATCAAAGACTTAGACGCTACAAACACTTTCCATTGATAGAATACTGTATTTTAAACATACAACAGGTGAAATAATTTGTAAAGTGCCATACCCTCCTAGGTAATCATTTCAAGATGTATGGCATTTGCCTTTAACTGGTTGAGGGCTAGATTACTTTTGGTAGTCTGGATTTGTTATTCAAAATTTGTTTCATTACAAATTATTGGAGAGTGTCAATGGGCACTCTCCAATAATTTGTGATACATCAAATTTATATAAACAGAATATTATTTGTGTTTGACTGAATATGAAACATGAGCAAGGGAAATGTTGGCTTTTGATCAGGTACCCTTATGTTTTGAAAGCCCTAAATAGTGGCTTTTAGCACTCTACCAATAAAAGATAGCATTTCTCCTGGATTTGGGAATGAAAACTGCAATTTAAAAGTTTGTCATGTTTATTTGCCGATATGTCGAATCGGGCATTTATTGCACTTTCTAATCTTTGAATATTTTTGTCGGGCAAGCAAGGGATTTGCCCTACTGAGTACTCCAAAGCGTGTGTGTATTTTCGTCGAGCAAGCAAAGATGTCTGCCCTACTTGGTATTTCTTGCTCAAACATCAGTCCGACAAAACCCATGATCAGAAGATTACTGGGGGAGTGTCGCCCCAGAATTTACGCACCTGATTAAAAATCAATTAGATAAGAACACTTTTTAAAATTTTGTTGAAAAAATATAGTCTGTTTTCATGGAAATGTATTACTCTTGTGGTTTAGTTTATTACAATTTTGGTTATTACACGACTAGCTGGGTTGTATTACATGAGTGGTTAATATTACGCTACTGGTTGATTTTTACACAACTGGAGCCAATACTACAAATCTTTTACAATTGTATTGTCTAGAACTGTATATTCTGCCTATTAATATAACTGACTAACACGAATAATTAGCATTTTAAAGATGTGGCAATTTGCCAACAGGCAAATTGCCACATCTTTGAAAATGCTGATGGCTCATTTCAACCGATTTGAGTCATAACTAGGAAATACAATTTTAGAAAATACAATTGTAAAAGTTCTATAGTACTGGTCCATGGTTGTCAGAGGAGACTCAGTCTTATAAGGACTGTGGTTTTTCTTTAGCTTAGTGATTTTGTCATTTTGTGAATAGTAGATCTGGAGATCGGCCCCAGTTGGGGGAGGGAATGGGGGAGGGAGATGTGACGTCATAGTGACGTGACCTGGTGGCACCATGTTTGGTTGTCATGGTAGCCCATGTGAGTGGTCATGTTGTGACATCATCCCCATAGTGATATGTGGTGTTAGTGCGCATGCGCAACGCGTGCTGTTAGGGTGATACGTGTTTCCGTCCACCATTTTGTATACTGGAGGCTGCCATCTTGGTTTCTATGGTAGCTCGTGGTTGCTATGTTACCTAAAGGCTTCTTATAGGATAGGGATATGTTCGTAGGGTGTGTTCGATTGAACAGGAGTAATTTCCCGATTCGTAGAATTACCACAAACAACCCCAAACTACCGAAATTGACTTTATTTGATTATTTAGGACCGCCATACCATGGTTCCGAGAGGCCCCTATGTACCGAGAAGGCCTCCAGGGGTAAGTTCGATTGAACTAGAGTAGTTTTTTTCCGGTTCGCACATACGACTCTTAACCTTATTTCGGTATCTGGGGATACCTGTGACCTGGCATTGTATTATTTGAGGATACCTATCGAGGATACCTTCTTCTGAATCCATTTTTTGTCGTATGAGGCTATGAGGGCGATGAGAAAATCCCTCAATGAGGTCTAATTTACTATCCCTCTTAACCGCATTTCTTTTGAGGCCATGGGGGCCATGAAAAAATCCATCAATGAGGCCTAATTTACTATCCCTCTTAGCCTCATTTCGGTATTTGAGGATACCTATGGCCTGGTATTATATTATTTTAGGATACCTATCGAGGATATTTTCTGGAGAATCCCTTTTTTGTCGTATGAGGCCATGAGGGCCATGAGAAAATCCCTCAATGAGGTCTAATTTACTATCCCCCTTAACCTCAGTTCTTTTGAGGTCATGAGGGCCACTTATAAATCCCTCAATGAGGCCTAATTTACTATCCCTCTTAGCCTCATTTCGGTATTTGAGGATAACTATGGCCTGGTATTGTATTATTTGAGGACACCTATCGAGGATACTTTTGGAGAATCCCTTTTTTGTCGTATGAGGCCATGAGGACCATGACAAATCCTTCTGTGAGGTATATTCTACTATCCCGCTTAGCATCATTTTTAGCTCAACTTGACAAAGTCAAGCTGAGCTATTGCCATCACTTCTCGTCCGTCGGCGTACGTGCGTACGTTAGTATGTTAGTATGTTAGTACGTTAGTATGTTAGTACGTTAGTACGTTAGTACGTACGTCCACAATTTCCTTTGGCACACCTCACAGGTCGATTTTATGATCAGATTACTTTGAAACTTGGCATGCTTGTTTGGGGTGACCTCTAGATGGGAGCTATCGATTTTCTTCAATTTCCGTCAAAAAATGTTGCCGTGGCCAACGTTCTTAGAACTTAGTTTAGTCAAACCACAATATTTCCCTTTGGCACACCCTACAGGGCACATTTATGATTTGATTGCTTTGAAACCTGGTATGCTTATTTAGGGTGACCTCTAGATGGGAGCTATCGATTTTCTTCAATTTCCGGCAAAAAATGTTGCCACGGCCAACGTTCGTAGAACTTAGTTTAGTCAGACCTCAATATTTCCCTTTGGCACACCCTACAGGGCACATTTATGATCAGATTGCTTTGAAACCTGGTATGCTTGTTTGGGTAGACGTCTAGATGGGTGCTATCGATTTTCTTCAATTTCTGTCAAAAAATGTTGCCGCGGCCAACGTTCTTAGAACTTAGTTTAGTCAGAAGACTCAATATTTCCCTTTGGCACACCCTACAGGGTACATTTATGATCGGATTGCTTTGAAACCTGGCATGCTTATTTGGGGTGACCTCTAGATGGGAGCTATCGATTTTCTTCAATTTCCACCAAAAAATGTTGCCGCGGCCAACATTCTTAGAACTTACTTCAGTCAAACCACAATATTTCCCTTTGGCACACCCTACAGGGCACATTTATGATTTGATTGCTTTGAAACCTGGTATGCTTATTTAGGGTGACCTCTAGATGGGAGCTGTCGATTTTCTTCAATTTCCGGCAAAAAATGTTGCCACGGCCAACGTTCGTAGAACCTAGTTTAGTCAGACCTCAATATTTTCCTTTGGCACACCCTACAGGGCCCATTTATGATCAGATTGCTTTGAAACCTAGTATGCTTGTTTGGGGAGACATCTAGATGGGAGCTATCGATTTTCTGCAATTTCTGTCAAAAAATGTTGCCGCGACCAACATTCTTAGAACTTAGTTTAGTCAGAAGACTCAATATTTCCCTTTGGCATACCCTACAGGGTACATTTATGATCGGATTGCTTTGAAACCTGGCATGCCTGTTTGGGGTGACCTCTAGATGGGAGCTATCGATTTCCTTCAATTTCCGTCAAAAAATGTTGCCGCGGCCAACGTTTTTAGAACTCAGTTTAGTCAGACCACAATATTTCCCTTTGGCACACCCAACAGGGCACATTTATGATTTGATTGCTTTGAAACCTGGTATGCTTGTTTGGGGAGACCTCTAGATGGGAGCTATCGATTTTCACCAATTTCCGTCAAAAAATGTTGCCGCGGCCAACGTTCTTAGAACTTAGTTTAGTCAGAAGACTCAATATTTCCATTTGGCACACCCTGCAGGGCACATTTATGATCGGATTGCTTTGAAACCTTTCATGCTTGTTTGGAGTGCCCTCTAGATGGGAGCTATCGATTTTCTGCAATTTCCATCAAAAAATGTTGCCGCAGCCAACATTCTTAGAACTTAGTTTAGTCAGATCACAATATTTCCCTTTGGCTCACCCTACAGGGCACATTTACGATTAGATTGCTTTGAAACCTGGTATGCTTATTTACGGTGACCTCTAGATGGGAGCTATCGATTTTCTTCCATTTCCGTCAAAAAATGTTGCCACGGCCAACATTCTTAGAATTTAGTCTAGTCAGACCACAATATTTCCCTTTTATACACCCTACAGGGCACATTTATGATCGGATTGCTTTGAAACCTTGCATGCTTGTTTGGGGAGGCCTCTAGATGGAAGCTATCGATTTTCTTTGGTTTCTGTCAAAAAATGTTGCCACTGGCAAAAAAAATGACATTGGTACCAATGATCTTCAATTTTGCCATTTCATTTATAACTTACCAAGTTCAAGTTTGTCAAGTTGAGCTACAGTGTCATTGACACTTTCATTGTTGAGGCCATGGGGGCCATGAAAAAATCCCTCATGAGGTCTAATTTACCAGCCCTCTTAGCCTCATTTCAACATTTAAGGTTACCTATGATCCAGTTTCTATCTCCTATATGGCTCCTACACAGTTCCTACACAGGTAATCTTCC
This sequence comes from Pictodentalium vernedei, assembly GCA_031216915.1. Classification (NCBI taxonomy): domain Eukaryota; kingdom Metazoa; phylum Mollusca; class Scaphopoda; order Dentaliida; family Dentaliidae; genus Pictodentalium; species Pictodentalium vernedei. Next base: position 787,910,146 of record CM062297.1, read on the forward strand.
CAGTGGCTTCCACCTTCCATCTTATCTCCAAGGCCACTACTTGTCTATGGTCTGTCTGTCCTATCATTAGCTTTTACAGCAGTCTTGTACCATTGCGGCCTTGTACCAGTACTATTGGCTATACTATCATCCATTAATATTGACTTGTAACACTACTTCCTAGCTATACCTTCGCTCAGGCCTTCAAAATGTTCAATCAGATTGCTTCATTTCCCCTGTATACATATAAACGGGCTATATAAGGGATTTCTAGCCGATTCCGTAAAATATGGATTCCGTGTTTTAACATTTTAACACTCGTGGATATTCCCCTTCCCTATTGGAAGAATTTAGTTCAAAGGGTTTTAATATTATATACCTTCCTTAAGGTTATGGTTCAAAAATAAATTTCATTCAGTTCAAAATAGTTCAAAGGGGTTCACACTGCCTTTTTCACAATGGTTTGCTCATGACCCTCATGGCCTCATACGACAAAAAAGGGATTCTCCAGAAAATATCCTCGATAGGTATCCTCAAATAATACAATACTAGGTCATAGGTATTCTCAAATACCGAAATGAGGCTAAGAGGGATAGAAAATTGGGCCTCATTGAGGGTTTTTTTCATGGCTCTCGTTGCCTCAAAAGAAATGCGGTTGAGAGGGATAGTAAATTAGACCTCATTGAGGGATTTTCTCATGGCCCTCGTGGCCTCATGCGATAAAAAAGGGATTCTCCAGAAGGTATCCTCGATAGGTATCCTCAAATAATACAATGCCAGGTCATAGGTATCCTCAAATACCGAAATGAGACTAGGAGTCGTCTGTGCGAGTCACTCGTTCGAGTAAATACTCTATGGCTTATTTGCTCGGTGTGATTCAAGTAGTTCGAGCAATGACTTATCAGTAACTACTCGATGGATTCTTGACATTAGGAATAATATAGGCTTCCATGGAGGTTGTCTATCAGTTGGCCATAATCCGAACCAGAGAAAACTACTCTAGTTCAATCAAACTTACCCCTGTAGGCCTTCTCGGTACCTAGGGACCTCTCGGTACCATGGTATGGCGGTCCTAAATAGGATTCTGGGGGACATCAGTATCAAATAAAGTCAATTTAGGTAGTTTGGGGTGGATTTTGGTGATTTGAAGGGATTTGTGGTAATTCTACGAATCGGGAAATTACTCCTGTTCAATCGAACACACCCTCCGAACATACCCCTATCCTATAAGCCTTTGGGTAACATTGCAACCACGAGCTACCACAAAATCCAAGATGGCGGCCTCCAGTATACAATATGGACGACGGAAACACGTATCACACTAACAACACGCGCTGCGCATGCGCACTAACACCACGTATCACTGTGGGGATGACGTCACAAGATGGCCGCTTACGCGGGCTACCATGACAACCAAACATGGCGCCACCAGGTCACGTCACAATGACGTCACATCCCCCACCCCCATTCCAGACACTGTTTTTCAATTTTCACCATTGGATCCATTTTACCTACCAGTGAATTAACTCAGAGTTGTCAATTTACACCTCTGTAATTACATTGAATATAATCCCATGATTGAGTCTCTATTGTTATATTTGAGGTGTTTATTCAACACACAGATTATGCACAACTATAACAATACGAAACATTAACTAATTAACAGAAGAGATTAAATGTCTTCAATAGCAGGTTAAATTTCAAGTGATGAGTGGTTACTGGTAATTGAAAGTAGGAGAAATGCTCTCGCAAACAGAGGCTTTCGATGGGACAAAGACAGGAAATTGCTCCTTTTAATGCCAAATTTTTAAATTTTTACACGCCGGGTGGAACCATGGTCGACCCGGGGCACCTCTGCTTGGCAAAGAGTATCCAAATTAGTGGAATTTAGTCACTTTGAGGAGGTGGAGGGGGTGGTAGGGATAAAATGATTCTGAATGGTCCTTCAAAAGTTAGAGGACAGAAATAAAAAAAATTGCAAATAATGAATCTTGTTATTTGAGCAGAAAAAATAAAACTTTTTGGGGTATGTTGAAGCAGGAATTGATCCTTCAGAAGACAGGAAATTGCTCCTTTTAATGCCAAATTTTAATTTTTTTTCATGCCGGATTGAACCATGGTCGACCCGGCACACATGTGCTTGGCACGGTGTATCCAAATTAGTGGAATTTAGTCACCATTGTGGGGGGGGGGGGGCTGGGCGGGGGGGGGGGGGGGGGGGGTAAAATGATTCTGGATGGTCGTTCAAAGGTTAGTGGCCAGAAATAAAAAAAATCAAATAATGAATCATGTTATTTGTGCAGAAAAAATAAAACTTTTTGGGGTATGTTAAAGTAGGAATTGATCCTTCGGAAGACAGGAAATTGCTCCCTTTAATGCAAAATTTGGGGGTATGTTGAAGTAGGAATTGATCCTTCAGAAGACAGGAAATTGCTCCTTTTAATGCCAAATTAAAAAAAATTACCATGCCGGGCGAACTATAGTCGACCCGGCACACATGTGCTTGGCACGGTGTATCCAAATTAGTGGAATTTAGTCACTATTGTGGGGGGTGGGGCGGGGGGGGGGGGGTAAAATGATTCTGGATGGTAATTCAAAAGTTAGTGGGCAGAAATAAAAAAAATCAAATAAGGAATCTTGTTATTTGAGCAGAAAAAATAAAACTTTTTGGGGTATGTTGAAGTAGGAACCGATCCTTCAGAAGACAGGAAATTGCGCCTCTTAATGCAAAATTTTTAATTTTTCCCAAGCCGGGTTGAACCATGGTCGACCCGGCGCACATGTGCTTGGCACGGTGTGTCCAAATTAGTGGAATTTAGTCACTATGAGGTGTGTGTGGGGGGGGGAGTTAGGGGGGGGGGTGAAATGTTTCAGGATGGTCAATTCAAAAGTTAGTGGACAGAAATAAAAAAATTCAAATAATGAATCTTGTTATTTGAGCAGAAAAAGTAAAACTTTCTGGGGTATGTTGAAGTAGGAATTGATCCTTCAGAAGACAGGAAATTGCTCCTTTTAATGCCAAATTTTAAAAAAATTTCCATGCCAGGCGGAACCATGGTCGGCCCGGGGCACATGTGCTTGGCAAGATGTATCCAAACTAGTGAACTTTAGTCACTGGGGAGGGGGGGGGGGGCGTGAGAGATAAAATGATTCTGGATGGAAAAACGATGGGATTATGTCCAGGTTGTGGAGGTGGCCCCCCTACATGCCCCCCGCCCCCCGCCCCCACCTTGATACCCGACCCCGGTTGCAGGCCTGCCATTCGCCCCCCCCCCCCCCCAACCGGGGCCGATCTCCACATCTACTACTTTTGTATCTTGTGTATTTCAGTGTTTGACGGCGGACGACATAGCTGAAGCAGTGTTATATGCTTTACAAGCCCCTCCGCATGTGCAGGTAATTTTTACATTTGAATGCAAAATTGGAATTAACTCATTGGAAGAATTAACCCTTTACCTAACATGAAAAGCAGACGACACTAGTAAAAAAAAATTCTTGAAAAACTAATTTTTTTCATTTTTTGTCTCAAAAACATAGGTTATGACCCTTCATTGGAACGAGCTCGACGAGATCGTTCCAATGAGGTGTCATAACCTATGTTTTTGAGACAAAAAATTAAAAAAATAATGAAAATTAATTGGCGATTTTTGAGAATAGCGCTGGACGGTTTTTGCTGTTACGTTGGGTAAAGGGTTAACTGTGACAAATGTTATCCATATGTGGCTCGAGAGCAGAAACTGGATAATTATGAAACGAAATGAAAATGCTGCTAAATCTAGCCCAAACTTTTCTGACCTATAATACCTCTCCTGATGTTTCCATTCCGTTATCTGAGTCTGGTCAAGGCTCTTTGACTCGAGCAACCACTACTCGGCTAACACGGGTGGTGCCTAACCACAGTCGGCAGAAACTGAATGAAATGAATACAAGTTCCCAAGCATCAATGGACGTAGCCTTAGGGTGGGAGGGTGGGTAAAAATAGAAGAAGAAGATCCAACTGACCGAAGAAGGAATTCTATGGCCTAATACGAGTAAATGTGTTTGCATTTGCAGGTAATATTGAAAGGTTTTCACTTGGTTAATTTCATGTCGGCCGAGATATCAGCCCGAGGTAACCGTAGGTCGAAGGCTGATGTGAAGTTACCGACGGCTGATATCTCGGCTGCCGACATGAAATTTACCAAGTAATAACCTTTTTATTTATTAACCCTTTACCTAACGTAACGGCCAAAAAGGCCAGCGCTATTCTCAAAAATCGCCTATTAATTTTCATTATTTTTTTTCATTTTTTGTCTCAAAAACATAGGTTATGACCCCTCGTTGGAACGAGCTCGTAGAGCTCGTTCCAACGAGGGGTCCTAATCTATGTTTTTGAGACAAAAAATGAAAAAAATTAGTTATTCAAGAATTATTTTTGCAAGTGTCGTCTGCTTTTCATGTTAGGTAAAGGGTTAAACCAAAAGAAATAATTACAAATATTCTCAGTTCTGTTACAGTTTTTTGATAGAGTTATTGTTTCTCATTCTTTCACAAAGTCCGACGTTTCCCCTTCTCCCTCTTTAGCTATCCGAACATCTCGGTTTCCCCACTGTGTAAGCCTCAGAGTTCGGATAGCTAAACTACCTCCTCTCCCTCCCACTTCACGCTAAAAACTAAAGTGTTAAAAACTACACTTGAAGTGCTGTATTTAACACTTACTTAGTGCTGAACTAGCACTTTGCTCAAGTGTAGATATCCCAGAACTTGACAGGTGTTACAATAATACCACCTGACAAGTGTAATGTCGCGACACTTAAAAGGAAACAACGCAGATGACGCGGATCAGGCTCGAACTCTCGAGTCTGATCCGCGTCATATGCGTTATGTCCTTTTAATTATGTACCCACCAAGCGCAAATCAAATTATGGACGATTCTGGAAGAACCACGAATGCTAGACACATGAGAAGTGCCATCCATTCAAGTTTCAGATGTCTGACGATTGTAATGTCTAAGTGCTTAAAGCATTGCACTTTGAGTGTTAAAATCAAACCCTAAGAGTTAGAATGGGTTTAACACCTTGAAAGTGTCAGTTTTAACACTTTAGTTTTTAGTGTGTTCGATGAATCCTGACTAACGACTCTGAATTTTAGTTTGCAATGAATTTCCTGTACAACTCCGTTTCTTCTCTTCATTCACCCAACCCTTATTTATTGCCGTCATTAATTCCACAACTTACAAAAACTACTCCCTTTTGAATGATAACGCCAATTATAGTAACTGATTGCTTTCGTTGAATAACGATGAAGGATTTCTCTGTATACAAAATGGCTGCGCCTTGTAACGCATCAAGGAGGTCAACACTAACTGGCTTTATATTGGCCGATATCATCATCGGCGTTATATCAGCCGAGTGTGAAGTCATTTTAGCGGAACTCGATAATGAGCAATTCTGGGTAAAAAAATCATGTCTACTAAATGAATAAGTCTGTAGATTAATGAATTTGCATGCTCCCATTTTACCAAGACTGATCGCCACCAGTCTTGGGGCCACCAGTCTTGACAAATGATGTCTGTGGTGCGCAACTTGGGTGGTTGAGGGTCCTGTTACATGACTTTGTGTAATCATGTAGCCTATTTCTGGGAAAAGATTAAGGGGCACCGGCCCCCTTGGCATCTCCTGATCCCTCTGCCTTTGTTGTCAGTTCCATGAGACTACGGTCGTGTATGGAGTGCCCTCCCCCCCCCCCCCCCCCCCCCCCCACACACACACACCAAATAATTGTTTCGAGACATAACATTTTCGTCTGGATTGGAGTTTCGACTATCGAATTAAGAGACTAGATTCTATGCCAAGATTAAAGTCACGCTCACACGCAGTTGGCCATACAAATGAACAAACTCTCAGGCCACCAGTCTAATTCGATGCAGTTATGGATTAGAACCCGTTTTACCTTTGAATAGTCCATCGCCTGTGTTTCGTAACAGTCGTCTTAGGTTCTCTTTCTGACCAACTGAAATATTCTTGACGATTGAATCTAAAAATACCATAAACATTCATTTTCTATAAATCAATGGAAGGACTGTTTCTCAATCGAGACTTGATTTGGCCGAATTAGTTATGACAATACCACTAGGAACGAAGACTTGCCACAGTCGTAATTTTATCATTACGTCATGTAGTTCCACTAATTGCATTAATACCTTGATGCTTTCAGGGTGAATTAAATAGATCTTTAGCTGGAGCACGAAAGAAAATCAGTATTTGTTTGTAAGTACACAAACGGTCGTCTGCGCGCATGTTTACATGGAAAGTGGGTGAACAAATGGCCCATAACAGTGTCGAATTTCTTACAGAATTAGACTGGTGGCCTGAGATCTTGCTAAATGAGATCTGGTGTGCCCGACTGGGGCTGTTCAGGGTCCAGTTATAGCTAATATTGCTGCAACAATCAATAATGTTAGAACAACCAATGATGTTACAAAAAAGTGTTGTGAACAACTGATAATGTTACAAGCAACTGATAATGTTATAGTCACCTGACAACGTTAGAAAATTTTCTAACCGATAGACTGCGAAAAGTAACATAAAAATCAATCCATGTTATATTGATAGTGTGACAACATTTCCACCCATAATGTTGCAACTTCAGAATAATGTTTTCTAGTGGAATTAACCCTTTGAACCCTAGCGGATGTTTTTTCCGACCAGCAACATGATACGTCATAACGTCATTAAATAGGGTGGCTGTTCAGTAAATGTGTGGGGTAGACCAATCAGTATTTTCAACGTGCAGCCCCCAGGCTGCACGTTGAAAATATTGATTGGTCTACCCCAAATAATGAATATGGACTCTTCTAATTGCTGCCATTGAACTGGCATGGAAGATACCACGAGAGTTCAAAGGGTTAATAGCTTGATGCGTGGAAAGTAGATCAGGGAACAGTACCGACATATAAAAGCTGAGAAAGGGGCATGCGTTTCAAATCTGATATTCGACAGCAGTCGTGGGATATTTCTCACAAATAATTGGTCAAAACGTTGAGTTCAGTCTACCATCAGACGGTTATTTTAGAGACAGCATTTCATGATTTTAAAATATAGTTACAATCGTCACGTCGCGCAGAACTCGTGGGGCATAACTTTATGTAGCACCTAAACGGTGAGTTGGGAGGAAGTTATCTTGTCAAAATGTAACCACGCCAAAACGCAACATTTTAGTTGGGTCAAAACGTAGCATATTTTGGTCAAAAGTAAATTTTTTGGTCAAAACGGAACTATTTTTGGTCAAAACATAACATTTTGTTTTTCAAAATATAACATTTTGTTGGTCCAAACGTAACATTTTTAGTTCAACTTTGGCGAAGCCAAATTTGAGGTATTGCCATGGACTGTCGTCCTCTGTCCGTCTTTCTGTCTGTCCGTCTGTCCGTCCGTCGCGCCGTACACACGGCTCGGGCTAGAGGCCGTATTTTTGAACCGATTTTTACCACTGTTATCACCATGAGACGAGAACGAGTGTTTTGGGGTCCGGTCAGAAATTTAAGACGGCCACTGGCAGCCATTTTGTACCAAAATTAGGTGCAATCAGATTTTTGCGCAGAACTTCCATATGAAAGCTCCGATTTGAATAATTTTTTGTATGAATGTTTAGTACCATGGGATTCATCACATATAATACGGGTTGTTTTTCTCGAGCGTAAATATGCAAGTTAGACTAACTTTGATTTATTTAGTGTTTCTTTCAGCACTGTAAGTGCAAATGCCAATATGGCTCGGGCTAGAGGCCGTATTTATGAACCGATCTTTACGAAACTTCTTGGGTACCTTTGTTATCACCGTGGGACGAGAACGAGTGTTTTTGGATCCGGTCTGAAATTCAAGATGGCCGCTGGTGGCCATTTTGCACAAAATTAGGTGCAATCAGATTTTTGCACAGAACTTTCATATGAACGCGCTGATTTGAATAATTTTCTGTATGAATGTTTAGTACCATGGGATACATCACATATAATACGGGTTTTTTTTTCTCGTGCATAAATTATACCAATTAGACTAATTTTGATCTATTTAATGTTAATTTCGGCACTGTAACTGCAAATGCCAATACGGCTCGGGCTAGAGGCTGTATTTATGAACCGATCTTTACGAAACTTCTTGGGCACCTTTGTTATCACCTTGGGACGAGGACGAGTGTTTTGGGTCCAGTCCGAAATTCAAGATGTCTGCCGGCGGCCATTTTGTACCAAAATTAGTGCAATCAGTTTTTTGTATGAAAGTTCTGATTTGAATAAATTTCTTTAGGAATGTTTAGTAACATGGAATACATCACAAAAATACAGGTTTTTTTCTCGTGCAAAAATTATGTAAATTAGATGAACTTTGATGTATTCAGTGCTACTTATACACTGTAAGTGCACATGTCAATAGGGCTCGGGCTAGAGTCTGTATTTATGAACCGATCTTCACGAAACTTCTTGGGTACCTTTGTTATCACCTTGAGATGAGAACGAGTGTTTCTGGGTGCGGACCAAAATTCAAGATGGCTGCCAGTGACCATTTTGTACCGAAATTAGGTCCAATCAGTTTTTTTACACAACTTCTATACGGCTCAGACTAGAGGCCGTATTTATGAACCGATCTTTACGAAACTTCTTGGGTACCTTTGTTATTACCGTGGAACGAGAACGAGTGTTTTTGGGTGCCGTCCAAAATTCAAGATGGCCACCAGCAACCTTTTTGTACCAAAATTAGTGCAATCAGTTTTTTGTACAGAACTTCTGTGTGAAAGTTCTGATTTGAATAAATTTTTGTAGGAATGTTTAGTAACATGGAATACATCACATATAATACAGGTTTTTTTTCTGGTGCAATTATGCAAATTAGAAGAACTTTGATTTGTTCAATGGTACTTATACACAGTAAAAGTGCACATGTCAATACGGCTCGGACTAGAGTCTGTATTTATGAACTGATCTTCACGAAACTTCTTGGGGTGCCTTGTTATCACCATGTGACTGGAACGAGTGTTTTGGGGTGCCTTTGTTATCACTGTGCTATGAGAACAAATATTTTGGGGTTCAGTCAGACCCACTCTGGGACTCAAAGATTTCTTTTCTAGTTTAGCATCTAACTGTCGCCCACCTTTACAATTCTTTACCTACACATTTCTTACAGGCTACGGTCAGCATTTATGTACAGACCGTTACAATACTTTACATGTACCTTTGTTATCAGGTCATTACCTAGATGTTTTCATTGCTGTGTCACATACTATACATGTACATGTCTTAAACAAGTTGAGCTACAGTGTCATTGACACTTTCATTTTTATTCAAAACGTAACATTTAATTCTTAACATTCTGGTAGTTAAAACGTAACATTCTGGGGGTAAAAAAACAGACGACCGACAGACAGTACTAGGGAGGAGAAGAAGATATACAGGTACGAAGACTGACAAGCAGGCAGACTGGCAGGCAGAGCGATGGGGAAAAAAGGAGGGAGTGTTTGCTGAATGGACGGAGACGGAAACGTTTATTGTCACGAAAGGAATTTGTTAAATCTCTCGCTCTCTCTCTTTGGAATGGGGGCAAAGATGATATTTGAAAGGCCGCTGTGTGGGATGCCGAGGGCCTCGCCTAGTCCCAGTTAGGACCCTCCGTTCGTCGCCCCTTCCTCCCACTTCCATGAAGGGAAGTGGGAGGAGGGGCAACGCCTAGAGTATCCTAGTTAGGACTCGCTCCCCACCCCGAGAAAATTGTGCAAAATTTAAAGCTCCGAGGCATTTGTAGCGTGATGCTTGGTGTTTGTTGTTTGATAGTTGCATTGGGCCCAATGTGTTTGAGGGGTAGTGAACGTTTTAGGGGTCCAAGGCCCCCCCCCCCCCCTCCCGCTGATACGCAACTGCAACGGAAGTTTGCCTTGATGAAGTAGCTGGAATATTTTATCAGTCGTGACTTCGGCCATCACGGTGGTAACAAATCAGGTTATCCTTTCACCAATCGGTGACACTCCTGATACAAGCTGCCGGGACTTGGTATTAAGAAAGTAATATTGAAACTATCGTCAATAAATTTCGTGCGAGAAAGGTAGAATATTTTAAAATACTTGTCGTAATACAGTACGTGGAGAATGGATTGCAACTAAATCACCCGCGGAGTGGAGTATTCACCCAAGCTATAACTTTCAAATTTTGTACATATCGACAAAAAACAAACAAACAATGTTTCGGTCAATGGACCTCCGGGTTTAACCCGGAGGTCCATTGACTGAAACTTTGCTTGTGCTGGTTATGCTTTGCAACAAATTTGCAGTTATTGCTTGGATGGAATCTCCACTCTGTGGGTGATTTAGTGATAATACACTCCCCACGTACTGTATATACGCAGAACGACACACGCGTGTGAATGGGTTAATCGATATGGCACGAGTGCGAGTGCGGAAGGATAAAACGAGAGGCCGCATGCCATATCGATTAACCCATTCACACGCGTGTGCCGTTCTGTGTTTATTACACGCACTCCTTCATGTCTATAAAACAATTATTAAAATGACACTCCGCAATTCATTTGACAACTATAAACAAACAGAACACATTTTATCACCCACCAAATTTGAGAGGGCAACCCGTCTTGCTATTTCGTCCTCCGAGTTCCAATGTGTTTTATGTGTCTACTGGCACATAGGACACATTGGAACTTAGGGGACGATTTCCAGCTATCGCTAGCCATTCAAATTGTAATTGCGTTGCACGATATGTAGAAAATTCCAGTGAAATTTTGTTTCTATTGAAAAATAGTCCGTCAACGATTTCCGTTCCGCACAAATGTGCGGAACAGATTTTCATTTTCCGCGTGGTTTAGTGTTGATGTAGATGGGTATTCCATAGAACAGACGTGTAATAAATCCAGATATATCCCCAGGCAAGGCGTCAGCTGATGGACCTCCGAGTACCACATGGAGATTCATTGAATTAAAGTTTGGCGTGTGCTTCTTGTGTTTTTTTCTTCGTGGAATAAAACTATTGCTTAGGTGAAAACTCCACTCCATGGGTGTTTTAGTGATAATTCACTTACCAAATACGATTTGACGCCATTTGTGTTTTTGACGGTCTCAAATGCAGTAAGCTGTGCCTAAGGTTGCAGATATTATACAGATAAAGTTGCTACCCGACAGAAAAATCACAGAGGGACACCTTAAAAATCCTGGATTCAACGATGTGCATGGAATAACAACTAAGTAATTACAGATAAATATACATTTAGTATAGTTTAAGTGAAAATGAGGTTCAATCTTGCTTCAATATGCCACCTGATAGCGCCAATGCGGGCGTATTTTAAAAAAAAAATTGCTAGAAGCTACCGGATCATCACTACATGGAAGGGGCATGCACTGCAGCACACCCATAACATCCACCCACATCGCCAGGTTTTACAACCTTCGTGCGGCATATCATTGGACTCCCCATCCCAAAATGTACACCGCTATCGCCACGTTACTGGTACTGCCTTAGAAGCGGTAATGGCGACTCTTCAAGTTCGCAGTTTGTTCTACGAGATGCTTTTGAGCCAGATTCCAGGGCATTGGTCGGAATAAGCTAATATTGGCAACATCGCGCTTCGGATCATTAATGAAGACGGCAAAGTGGCTTTAAATATTACACTGCCATAGCCGCATAGCTTTTGCCCCCTCGCCTTTTGTGACGTTTCGAGTGGCATTCCGTCTTTCATCTGAACGATTGATAAATGTTCTGTATGTCAAGTCAGTATTGGCATTCTACTGTCTTTCAGGTCCATGATGTACTACTTCGTTCTATTGACCAAAAAAACTGATGAAAAGTCGCCGATGAAGAAAACAGGCAGACCACAACCAGAGAGAGAGACAAATTGCATAATGTATACCACAATTGTACACAACAGTACTTACGTGCAGCCCGTATTCTGTGCATTCCGTTAGGTGTACTGACCGTAAAAAATAAGATGTGTGAGGGGGAGGTGTAGCAGATCACAATAAGTTTTTGCAGTCGGGACATTTTCGCCTGGAATGGAGGTTTGACTATTGATATGCTGTTGTTAGCTATCAAGTATATTTTTTTCCAAGAATGCAGGAATAAATGAAACTTTATTTGCAATGTATAGATGACAAACTTTTAGTTGGGAATATATAAGGTGGCGATATTAAAAAATCCACTCTAAAATCAGTAGTGTTAAAAATCAACCCAAATCAACTGGGTTGAGTGAATATGAACCCAATCGGGTTCACATTCACTCAACCCAGTTGATTTGGGTTGATTTTTAACACTACTGATTTTAGGGTGTTTACTACACGTAAATAACATGGCCTGAGCGTCCGTCTTCCCGCCATTTCCATATGAAGAGCAGAAATAGATGTGTTTACACCTGGTAATACGGGGATTCGCATTATGATAACCGAAGGGGTGGGGGCAAGATTTGGTACATGGAAATATATCACATTTGTAGTCTGTCAAACAAATGGAGAGCTCAAGTACACATTGCTTTACACGGTTCTTGTTATTGGACTCCAGTTATTGGACTCCAGTACGACCAATTTGGAGTACGGCACGTGCTAAGACATTTGGAAACCCATGTGTTACGACTACCACGTGTATTTATTTCCTAGAACTCGGCATATTTAAACTATAGTCCCGACTGACGAATAATGCAGATACGTCAAATGACTGGATACATCAGGTTCATTATCTGTTTTGTTAAAAAACCTAACCGCTTGACCTTCTTATGTTACCAAAATACAACTTGGCCCGTTCTCAGAACTGGAAAAGGTGTGAATAAGTTTTGTAATCATACCCAGTTTAGGACTCAGAAGGGTGCACGGTGGCTCAGTGGTAGACTGTTGGACTTCTATGCTAGAGGTCCCGAGTTCGATCCCCGTTCGGGGCGACCCGCGTTGTGTCTATGGGCAAGACACTTTATCCCGGTTGCCTACATGGGGGCACGATCTTTGATTACGCCGTGTACTAAGGCGTACTGCACGTCGATGCTGCACATGTCTTCAACCGCTGTAACCCTGCTTTAGCGGAGCTTGAACAGAGTTATAATGTTGAGGAGCTGACAGTCGCTCGTCGATGCTCGGTGTTCTCTCCGGGTACTCCGGCTTCCTCCACCCACCCGTAAAAACTGTCACGGTCACGATTGGCCACTCAACTTGGCCACTGTGCATAAGTATGTGACCTTAAATACCAATCAATAAATAATTTGGGCTCAGAAAATCTCAAATTTCGAGTCGAATCCCGAATAGAATCAGTCGGGGGCCGCAGCGGCCCCCTGGCCAGAAATTGTACAGAGCCGCGGAACACTTACGGACAGGGTCGACCATGGTTCGACTCGGCGGGAGGAAGCTTGGAGAACTGGTGCCGAAAGAAGCAAAAGCCTTCACTCGAGGAGTCTAACGAGTGGTGCATGTAACTGAATCGAATATATCTTTTCCTTTCGATAACTGACGTTGCATTAGTTGCCTAGATGTTCGCTGGCTTCTGGGCAGCTAATTGCCGGGTGGTGTGATAACTGAATACGTAAACAGTCCATAATTATTTATTTAAGGACAGATATACTCATTGCATGTCAATAGAATGGCGATCGTAAAACACACTGAGCCAATGCGACCCCATTTTCAGTGGCCCAATAGGAGCAGGGGTGGGGGCTGGCTTTCGGACACTCTGGCCCCCTAGGACGACCTGAATTCATAAAGCAGATGGTTGCTCAGTGAGTTTGTGTTGTTAGACCAAACAAGATTTTCAACGTGCAGCTCTTGGAGCTGCACATTGAATATATTGATTGACACCCCCCCCCCCCCTCTTGACTTTTGTAGACTCTACCAACCGACGGCTCTGAAATGGCATAGAATATACCATCAGGGTTCAAAGGAGTTGTGAATACTGCACCTTCTGACAACCCCAATAGCCTGCTTGTTGATGCTTTGAACAGAAAAGGTTTTAACCTAATTATGGCATTATTCGATACAGAGTAACTCCACGAACAATATACCCAAAATTCGCTAAACTCTGCATTGAGAAAAATGTTTTACAGCGCTTTGAAGTTGGGGTGGCGTGTGACGTGAGTTGTGGTGAAGAGAATGGCTCGACCACTTCGACACAATCCCTTGGGGATGGGGATCATGGAGGATTACCTTTGACGTCATGTCGAGGCGTATTGTGATAATGTCATGGTAACCCATGTTGGGCGGTCATTTTATGAAATCAATATCATGATAATACGTCTGTCGGTGCGCATGCGTAACGCATGTTTCCCTGGAATTACGTGCATCTGTCGTCCATTCTGCATGACAAGAGTCGCCATCTTAGTTTCTGTAGTGGCGTAAATTCAGATTCAGATTCTTTATTCACGATACACATATATATATGATGTAAACAAAAATAAAGATTATACATGAGTAACAGATAGCATACCGTGGGAAGTGGCATAGCCAGATTGGCTGTCTACCTGCCACCCCGTAAAGGAAACAGAACTCGCGAACAGACTGTGACTAGATGAGTAAACATGGGTCGATTTATCCGGTATATGATAGGATGCTGGTTTTCCGGTCCTTGGGTCGAAACTACGTTCAAGTGTGAGAAGCTAGGCTAAAGAGCCAGCGGGAGGGTGGTGTTTCTGTTTAGGCAGAGTCCGCAGAGAGCAACCTGCTTGCTAAATTACCACCATTGCTCCGCGTAAAGTTCAAGAGCCACAATCAGTCAAATCGAGTGGATAATATCGTTCCAGCTAGAGAAGATCATGGTCTTTATAATTGGACGAGGGGTCAATATCGGTGAGCGCACCATGGGGGGCGAATGCGGTAAACTAGCCGACAGCATTTAGGTGTCGGTCAGTTCACCGCATGCGACTTCCCATGATTAGCCGACCGACTTGACCAAGCACTTGCTTAAATACGTGTTCCCGAACGGAAATTTGTTCCTCAAGAGTATTGTTTGCAGCTTCCTAACCGTGTGTGGCTCTACGCGGGGTTAGTGGGGCAACTAGAGGGAAAAACCTCTGCAGGTTGCATTGGACGAGGATGCAAGATTAGGACGTATCGCACGACTAGTATGTTTCTATTGCGGATTTGTTTAATTTGCTAATGTCTCACTATGATCAATATTTACTAAGTACAGTCTGGGCAGTAGGGATTATCGCAACGGACATACGTCGAATATGACGAAAGGAATGTTGAGGTCAATGTTTTCTTAAATGTAGTCCTGTTACTGATATTTCGAACTGTGTCGTCTAAAGCGTTCCATAGTTTCGGGATGGCGTATAGATGAATTTTATCTAGGGTTCGTGTACGTGTTTTTTCTATGTATAAATGTCCCGATTGCCGGGTTGTCCTACCGAGTGGGTTGTCAATAACCTTGAATGTATCGTTAAAGGAAGCCGGTAATCTGCCATTTTGCCAGTCATGCGCGAACAGTAATGCATGCAATTTGAACAAATCATCTACTTTGACTATTTTATTTTCCTTAAATAAAGGGTCTGTATGGGAATTGTATTTTTTGTTATTTGTTATTCGTAATGAACGCTTTTTCATGATAACTAGTTTATTAATAGCTCTTGAATTGCCCCATGCTAAAATCCCGTACACCAGATGACTATGAACCAGGGCGTAGAACAACGTTTTCATGACTTTCCGTGGGTGAATATGTTTTACTTTGTTGAGGTAATAATTTGCGTGCGCTATTTTCGAGCATAGCCTAGATATATGAGCTTTGTAGGTTAAGTGTTCATCAATGCTTATTCCAAGAAATTTTAGAGATTTTTCTGTCTCACTTCCCCCGACTTTGCTTATCTTTTGATTATTTATTTTTATCTCTTGTCAGAAATTGTTATTCTTACTTTTATTTGGTTTAAGTATAATATAAGTATTTTTTTAGCATTCAACAGCAGTTGGTTCGCCGAGCACCATTCAAATATTTTTTGAACTTCGTTGTTGAAAGTGTGTTATGGCATTCCCGTCTGAACCGGAGCAGTGTACCGTGGTATCATCCGCAAACTACAATAGATCGAGTGATGTTGATTTACTAATATCGTTGATATATGAAAGGAAGAGTACAGGGCCCAGAATTGAGCCCTGTGGGACACCACAGCTTTGTTTCGCTGAATCTGATTTGTGTTCTCCGTACATAACATACTGAAGCCTGTCAGACAGGTAACTTCTGAACCAATTATTCGCGAGGCCTCGGATACCATACTTTTCGAGTTTACATAATAGAATTTCGTGATTTATTGTGTCGAAGGCCTTGGACAAATCAAAGAACAGTGCTAAAGTGCTGTTCTTTTCTCGTTTATTGTTTTTTCTTGCGGTGCCTTTCAGAAGTTGGAGGGTTGAGTGAATGGTGCTATGGCGTTTTATAAATCCGTACTGGTGGGTGTATAAAATATTGAATCTATTTAGAAAATTTACAAGCCTCGTTTCCATTAGCTTTTCCAGTACTTTTGAAAACGCGGGAAGTATACTAACAGGTATGTAATTGGTAAATCTATGCTCATCGCCTGTTTTGAATATAGGTATCACTTTTGCAATCTTCATCCTATCAGGTACTTTGCCATTAAAAAAAGAATTATTAATAACATGTGTGAGGGGATCCAATACTTCGTTTATTGTTTGTTTAAGAAGACTGCTAGTTATACCATCGCAGTCTTTTGATAATTTGGGCTTCATTTTATTTACTATTCGGCTGACTTCTGTGGGATCTGTGGGTAACAGATAGAAGTTGTTGGAGATATTAGTGTTCATGTAGTCTAAAGAGGACTTGTTTGGTTTCTGAATCTGGTCGGCTACAGTCTTTCCAATGCTGATAAAAAAAACTGTTGAATTCGTTTGCTATGTTATTTGCTTTTTAATTTCTATATCATCCTATATAAAAAACGATGGCAACCCTCTTTCGCGTATTCCCTTATTTATAGCTTCGTTTAAGATTTGCCATGTTCTTCGCATGTTGTTTCTATTTTCGTTTAGGATGTCTCTATAATAAATGGTTTTGCACTGCTTTTTGACCTTGTTGAAGATTCTACAATAGTTTTTGTAATTTAATACGTTCTGTTCGTTGGGGGCCTTAAGTTTTTCGTTGTAGAATTTATCTTTATTGATAGAGGATATGATAAACCCCCTTGTCACCCAAGGCTGCTTCTTAATAAAGTTCGTATTCTGGCGAACACGTTTGTACGGAAAAGCTTTATCGTAGGCTTTCATATAAGCTAAGAAAGGTTTCGTATGACTCGTTGGGACAATTCGACTCCATTACCGGGTTAAAATCACTCTCTGAGAGAAGTGTTTTGAATTCGGCGATTCTTTCTGCGTTTATAATTTGTTTCAGAGTAAACAGTGGCGCATTATATTTTTTGGGTGTAACTTCAATGTAAAAAAAACCCAAAATGGTCTGATACATCCGATAAAATTATTTCCGGTAGTGCTGTTTGTGAAGTATTGTTTGTAAAGATATGGTCTATCAAACTAGCAGAATGTCTAGAAACTCTCGTCGGCTTAGTAATATAAGGTAAAAATCCTTGGCTAAACATGAGATCAATAAATTCTGTCTTGGAGTGTGTGGATGCCTTTAAAAGGTCGAGGTTCAGGTCTCCCATAATATAAACTTTTTTATTTTTGGAATTCAAAACATCTGTTATTTCAGTTAATTTTGATAAGAAGAGGTTGATGTCGGCTTTAGGTGAGGTGTTGGGTCGATGTAGGATACCAATAATTTTGGAGTTATGTTTATCTTTTATTTCTATAAATAGGGATTCGAAGACATGAGGAATGAAGACTGAGATGTCTCTTCTGACTTTATGCGTTATCCCTTCTTTAATGTATAGCCCAACTCCTCTCCTGCAATCATCATCATCGGGTCTCATACATTTTATAATAGGGGCATAACCTTCAAGTTTAAACGAAGTGGCTGGAGGAATACGGAATATTTCGGTAAGTCCTATTATGTCGAAAGAATTTTTTTTCTGTTTGTAAATTGCATAACAAGTGTTGAAAGGAATCCCAGTGAGCTTTTAGACGTTGGCAGTTGATGTGAAATAGTGAGAATCCGGCGTCTAAACTGCTAGTCTTAGACCGAAAGTCACTAGGCGAAAAGTATTTACAATCGTTTATGTGGTTTTTGAATGTGGATTCGTCATTTTCTGGTAGGGAACATACTTTTTCATTGTGGAGTCGGATATCAATAGTAATAGTAATACAACTGAGCCATAGAGCCATAGAGCAATTGCTCGTTCGAGTGACTCGCACATACGACTCTTCGACTCATTTCAGAAAAAAGGATTCCATAGCCACAGACGTTTTTCAAAAAGGGATTCCGTAAAATGGGATTCCTATCCGATTCTGTGTTTTAACATTGACACTCGGGGCATGGAAAGGGACTAATAACGCACAATTCAACAACTACTACAAAAACCTGAACAGATACAACTGACAACCAACCACTACAAAACAACGAAGGTAGAGAACGAAGATCCGACACTTCCAAGGTCGAAGGGAACATAACAAAGTGAACGAAGATCGAACTAGTTGGACAGAACTGAATTATGAACAGATCCAACACAACCACGATTGAACTGTTCGAATGAAGTCGAAGTGAACGAAGATCCAACACAATCAAGATCGAAGTGAACAAAGTTGTTTTGAACTATAACCCCTAAATATAATGCAATGTTAACCCTCTTGAATTGAACTTATCTGATTGAACACAACATTCCAAACTTTATCACACTGTTTGAAATGAACTATAACCCCTAAATATAACCCAATGTTAACCCTCTTGAACTGAACAAAACTGAATGAACCCAACAAAGTTGTTTTGAACTATAACCCCTAATGAAGGTATTAACACCCTTTGAACTGACTGACCTCTATTTTTTAGCTATAACCCTAATGAATTTTATCTACAGCCTTAATGAAAATATAACGAAGGTGATCTGAAAGAACGTTTGAACTACAACCCATTAAACTGAATTCTTCCAATAGGGAGGGGAATACCCTCGAGTGTCAATGTTAAAACACAGAATCCCATTTTACAAAGTCGGATAGGAATCCCATTTTACGGAATCCCTTTTTAAGAATCCCTTTATGAAAAACGTATGTGGCTATGGAATCCCTTTTTTCTGAAATGAGTCGAAGAGTCGTATGTGCGAGTCACTCGAACGAGCAATTGCTCTATGGCTCATTTGCTCGATGGGCTTCGAGTCGTTCAAGCAGTATGTGCGAGGCAGTCGATGTAAGATGGAATCCCACTTATGGAATCCTTTTTTGGAATCCCATTTGTGGAATCCCTTTTTCGAAAACATATGGCCTTTGGCACCCCTTTTTCCGAAATGAGTCGAAGAGTCGTATGTGCGAGTCACTCGAATGAGCAATTGCTCTATGGCTCATTTGCTCGATGAGCTTCGAGTCGTTCAAGTAGTATGCGCGAGTCACTCGACGTAAGATGGAATCCCACTTATGGAATCCTTTTTGGAATCCCATTTGTGGAATCCCTTTTTTCGAAAACGTATGGCCTTCGGCACCCCTTTTTCTGAAATGGGTCGTCGAGCAGTATGTGCGAGTCACTCGATCGAGTAATTGCTCTAAAGCTCATTTGCTCGATGGGCTTCGAGTCGTTCGAGCAATGACTTTTCAGTAATTGCTCGATATCTTATTGGCTTTGGAAATGGCATAGGCTTTTGTTATATAGAATGGAGATAACTCCGAATACAGATTATGGACAATCAAGCAATCTGATTGGTTAGTTATAATCTATATAAATGATATAGATAAATGAAACAACAAGAGTGCTCAGAATAGAACTAACAAAAACAGACCAGAACAGCTAAATATAGTGATAATAAGCAAAACTGTTGCAGCTGACATGCCGTTCTACTCTACTGGATTATACTCCAGGACAAAGGAACATGGGTTAGGTAGATGAAAACTATTGCATAGATAGATAGAAGCAGAGAATTCTGAAAGATTTCGAAATAGTACAACTTGTCGGGTTGTTTTGTGGTAATTCTACGAAACGGGAAATTACTCTAATCCATTCGAACTTGCCCCCAGGGGCCCCCTCGGTACCACAGCAGTAGGTGATAATTGAGAATACGAGCTCACCTGTACATGTACGTGTACACGTACATGTACATTTCCATAGGATTTAGTGTTAAATTGTGTACATGTACAATGATTTTAACGTTTTTTTGGAGTGAGCTCGAATTTTTTTTAACACTGAATTGAATCCTATGTGTGCGTAGTTTTACGTACACGTTCATGTACCGTTTTGATTGAAATCTGCAGACGAGTTTTCCCCATAGGGTCCAGTGTTAAATTGCGAGCAAAAAACCGTTTTGAGAGTTCGAGCTCATCGTCTTCGTCGATTCTAACGATCCGTGTCCGTACACGATTTAACACTGAAACCCTATGGGGAGCGTGAAATTGCGAGCAGAAAAACGTTTTGAGAGTTCGAGCTCACCATCTTGCCGATTCTGACGATCCGTGTCCGCACGCGATTTTAAATCTAAAACCCCACGGTGATCGTCAGATTGCGAGCAAAAAAACTTTTTGAGAGTTCGAACTCAATATCGTCTTTTCCCGATTCTAACAATCGGTGAGCTCGTATTCTCAATCCCATAGGATTCAGTGTTAAAATCGTGTACGGATCTCGTCCGTACGCGATTTCAACGGTGAGCTCGTATTCTCAACCCCATAGGATTCAGTGTTAAAATCGTGTACGGTTCGTACACGATTTTAACACTGAATCCAATGGGGCGAGAGGAAACTCGCTTGCAGATTTTTAGCTCTGAAATCGCTGTCACGTTTTTGATTGATATATATATATAGAGGAGAAAAAAATATATATAAATAGTTATTTAGAAAAATAAAATATATCAAATCGAATAGATAATAAAAAAAAATACGTAAATCATGAGCACTTCCCAGATGATTAGAGCGAGGTTTCTTTTAAACATGCTGATGAGAGCATACGCAATCTGCGTGAACGAACAACTATGTCCCATCTTGTTAGAACGATGCGTCGGATGTCGGAATCATCTAGACTTCGATCACGAGGATCAATCGTGTCTGACGTTGGAAAGGGAAGATATGGCCGTCATGTATTTCGAACCGGCGTTCGAACGCGTTAAATTGAACGATGTGATCATGTTTTGGAAGAGATTAGTCTTCTGTAAGAATCGAGACAGGCCCACAGATTCGGAAGAACTGAAATTGGCGTGTAGAAGTTTGACTTTAGAAGACAAGGGATGCATCAAGAAATTATTGCTGAACGAAGCATACGTCTAAGTTTTGTTTTTCGTTGATATAAAAAATAAGGGAGAGTAGAAAATAAAAAAAAAAAATAAATACACACATAAATTTTTTTATCTAATATTAGAAAAGAAAGAAAAAAAACACAAAATGAGAACCAGAAATAAATTGTATCTGACATTAGTGGACGACGAGGATGAGAAGCCAAACGGCGTTTTGCCGACGGCGCCGTCGCTAGAAGAAAGAGAAAGAGGAGAGAGGTATCGCATCGATCAAATCAATAGAATCCAAGAGTATCTGACTCGAGAGAGAGATTCTCGTCGTTCCCTCAAGAAGAAGTATTCGCGTTTCGTGAAATTCGTCAACAGGATCGACACGACACTCATCACGATTTCCATGGGTTTACACATGGCCGGCATCAGATTGTTGTCGACCGCGGTCGCCATTCTGATCGTGTTGACCGTGGAAGGAGTGGCTCTCGCCGCCGGATTGTTTAGCACGGTCGGAAACTTTTTGAGTAGGAAATTATATCTGAAGGCTAGGAAACACGACAAGATTCACGTCTTGGCCCACTCCAAGATCGACACGATATCCGAAATGATCTCTATGGCATTGAAAGACGGTAGGATATCGGACGGAGAATACTTCACAATATTGAGTGAGAAAACAAAATATAATGTCATGAAAGAAGCTGTGAGAATCAAGACTCGTCAGATCATCAAGGAAGAGATGAAGGATTCTCTCATGGAAAAGGAGAGGAAAGAGGCCAGGGAAGAATTCAGTAAGATGATAGAACTCAAGAGCAGTGATTGAAAAAAATATATATATATATATATATAATATGAACAGAATTTTAAAAAAAAAAAAAAATATTAAATTTATATATAAAATAAAAAAAAAACGAAATTAATTTAAATAACTCTTCAAAAAAAATGTATTGCGTAAAGTGTAAGAGAGTTACCGAGACGAGTAATTCTAGAGAAGTGCGAACTAAAAACGACAGACGGATGCTTCGCGGAATTTGCGACATGTGTGGTTCAATCAAGACTAGATTCATCAAACAAAAGAACGCGAGCAAAGGCAAAGGCATCGTGAATAAAATGATCAACAATCTACCTTTCGAAATGCATCTGCCCGGTCACAGTTTCATGGGACCCGGAACGAAATTGAACAAGAGACTCAACACTGATCTGACTCCCAAATCTTGGAGCAAACCCGTGAATAGGGTGGACGCGGCCGCGTACGATCACGATCTGTGCTACGCCAGACATCCCGACACCAAGACTCGCAATGACATCTGCGACAAAAACATGTTGGCGAGATTGA
This sequence comes from Pictodentalium vernedei, assembly GCA_031216915.1. Lineage (NCBI taxonomy): Eukaryota > Metazoa > Mollusca > Scaphopoda > Dentaliida > Dentaliidae > Pictodentalium > Pictodentalium vernedei. The sequence continues at coordinate 787,932,694 of CM062297.1, forward strand.
GAGGCATATCGAATCCGACCAGGAGAGAGAAGATGGAACGTTCGCTGGTCGGCAATCTGATCGGTGCGAAACGTCGATTCGGATGGGGCGTTCAAAAAAAAAAGCGCATCTGAAAAAGAGAAGAAGAAGAAACGATTATTGACGAGCGAATTGGCCGAGGAGTTACACAAACCCATAGTGCGTAAATTTCGAAAGAGAAGGGTGTTCGTGAAGGGTCTGGACGACATTTGGTCTGCCGACTTGGTCGACATGAGATCGTTTTCGAGGTGGAACGAGGGCGTCAAATATCTATTGACGGTCATTGATGTGTTTTCCAAATACGGTTGGATCAGAGCTTTGAAGAATAAATCGGGACCTTGCATCGCCGAGGCTCTGAAGAGCGTGTTCGACTCGTCCTCTCGAAAACCGAGTAAATTGTGGGTGGACAAGGGAAAGGAATTCTACAACAAGGATGTTCGTCGATTGGTAGACCTCTACTCGATCGAAAACGAAGAGAAAGCCAGCATGGTGGAACGTTGGAATCGAACGATGAAGGAGAAGATGCACAGATACTTCACGGCGAATTCGACCAAGAAATACATATACGCTCTGAACGGTCTGGTGAAAGATTACAACAACACGTGACACAGATCGATCAAGATGACTCCCATGGAAGCTAGCGATCCTCGAAACGAAAAACGGGTCTACGCGAATCTATATCCCGAGAGATCTAAGATCGGGAAGAAGTCTAGAACGTCGAAATTTGCGGTCGGCGATCGAGTGAGAATCTACGCTTATAAGAAGCACTTCGAAAAGGATTATACTCCTTGATGGACCTCGGAAATCTTCGTGATCATCAAAATATTTCACACCGATCCGGTGACTTACGAAATCGAAGCTTTGGATGGAGAAGAGATCATCGGAAAGTTTTGCGAACAACAATTACAGAAGACGAAGTTTTGATGAAGAACACAAAAAAAATTTTTTTTTTATTTACTCTCTATGACATTTTCTTGTTTACACACACATATATATAAGAGAGAAAAAAAATAAATAATAATAAAAAATAATTAAAAACTATTTTTTAGATAAAGAAAAGCAAGAGAATTAATAAACAAAAAAAACCTAAAAATCCTTTAAAATGACAAATATACTAGATATAGCACAAAGCATAGTGAAAGATGTAAGTATTCAAGAATATGAGGTTCACGAATACGAACCGGTAACCGGGACGAGTTTGAACAATGTGGGAGAGATAAGAATCAACGTCGAAACTCAAGATCTATTTGTACATCCTAGCGAGAGTTACATAGTGGTGCAGGGACGTCTCACCAAGGAAGATGGGAGCGACTACGCCAATGACGACACGGTCACTCTTGCCAATAATGGCATCATGCATCTATTCAGTAACATAAAATACATGCTATCCGGACAAGAGATAGAATCTGTTTTTCATCCCGGTCAGGCCACCACGATGTTCAGACTCTTGACGTATCCTGATGATTTTTCGAAATCCAGAGGACTTAATCAGTTGTGGCTGAAAGACACCGTCGACCCTGCTAGTGCCGGCGCCGCCGCGATATTCAACTACGTCGTCAAGACGTCCAGACCTAAAGGAACGTTTTCGTTCAGGATACCTTTGAAACACATCTTCGGATTCTCAGATGATTACAACAAGATCATGTACGGATTCAAACACAATCTGACGTTGATTCGAAAAGGAAACGACAATGCAATAGTGAGACTCACTGCGACCGATGCGGGTAAGATAACTCTACACAAGATATCGTGGTTCGTTCCACACGTGGAGCCTTCGATGGATGAGAAAACGCATCTCTACAAGATCATACAATCCAAGAGTAAATTACCCGTGGGATTTAGAATGAGACAGTGCGACACGGCTAGCATTCCTCCCTCCACGAATCACTTCGATTGGAGATTGATGGTGAAATCTGCTTCCGAGAGACCGCGTTTCATCATGGTCGCATTTCAGACCGATAGGGACGGGTCTCAGGAAAAGAATGCGTCGCTGTTCGATCACTGCAATTTGAGAAACATGCAAGTGTTTCTGAACGCCACGAGATATCCGGCAATCGATTACAACGCGTCGTTCGACAAGAACGATTTCTGCAGGCTGTACGGCGACTCCGCTGATTTTAGAAAGAAGTATCACGGTCTAGACGAATTGATGAGCAATCCCAACATATCTCCCGGCAAATAGAAGGTGATGTATCCCATGTTCGTGTTCGACGTCAGTAAACAGAGTGAACGACTCAAGAGTAGCATGTTAGACATTCAGATCAAGATGCAATTCGATAGGAACGTGCCGAGAAAAACCGAAGCCTTCACCCTGGTCCTGTCGGACAGAGAATTACAATTCGGATCGGATGGAAATAAGATGTCGATCATTCGATGAGAGACGAGTGTGTGAAAAAAAAATAATAAAAAGTAATGTGTGATTATTAAAAACAAAAAAAAAACAAACAAAAATAAATAAAGTAATGTGATCTAGAGAGATTGAACATCTCTCTATATCTCATTACTTTTTTTTTGTTTTTAATAATCACACATTATTTTTTTTTTTTTTAATTCATTATTTTTCACGCGTTCACTGTTTGTTCAAAGGATCCAGTTCGATCAGTAGACTCACCACGGAAGTGGCAGCTTCGAGATTATTGGTTTTCGTGACGAAATTAATCCTGTCTCCGGTGTTCACTTTGAGAGGCGTGCCAAACGTGCTAACATTCGCGTGTTGATTCTCAGTCTTTTCGACGCTGTATCTCTTATCGCACTCCACACCATTCACCATGAGATTGACGACCGCTCTGTTATTCAAATCCGAGGAAGCCAGACTCATTCGAAGGATTTCACCTCCCAGCGGCATGGGATATCCCACCTGACCGTGTTTCGATCCGCTACCTCCATTTCCGAAAAGACCACTCAGCTTTTCCCTCCTCTAAGGCTCCTCTTCGGCCCACACGATGATCAATTGTCTGGCATATTTGACTTTCTCCACCACCGAAATCAGGGTGCAGGCGTCCGTCATGTGCACGGGTTCCGGTAGATTCGTGAGCATGTGTCTGCCCATGTCTAGTTTACCTTCCATGATGTCGCCCTTTCTCCAGACCGAGTTGTCATCCACGTACTTCCTGCTTACCGCGCTGGAATCGAATTCGGGATCGTGATCGAGACCGAATAAATTGTGACCGTTCATGTTGATGACACCCTCCATGGTTCCGCCAGATTCTTTGTTCAGGTAGAGATCGTCCACTTGCACTTCTAGGTATTTTTGCGATTGTAACACAGAAGAATCCACGTAGCCCTTATTGACCACGGTTGAGTCCGCATCCATGTTGTCGATCTTCGACAGATTCAATATCTTGTGGAATCCCGCATTCAGATCCAATTTCATTTCACGTCCGTCAGACTTTCTCCGTTCCAGATCTACGTAGTGTTTGGTCGCCACGTCCTTGGGATTCGTGGGAGCAGCCACGTTCGTTATCTTGTAAGAATTGGTGTTCAATTCTGAGTGCATCGTTTTCGTGACGTATCTATTTCTCAGGTGTTCGCTGAATCTCGCTTGAGAGTCGTCCGCGTATTTCTTGCAGGCGGCATCGGTGGGATCTACGGGATTCGTGACGTTCACCAAATGTTTGGATTTAAGATTGAGATCGTCGGTCATGGTTTTATCCACGTAATTATCCAGCAGGATTCGTTCGAAATCGGCGTTCCCCCTGTCGACGTATTTTTTAGTCGCGGCATCTGCGAGATCTATTGGCTCGGGAAGATTGTAGAGCTTCTTATCGTTCATGTTCAAAGGTTCTTCTCGAGGTTCGTATCTCCGAACGTAACGCTCGTCCAACAAGTTGGCAACGTCGTAACCATCGTCGACTTCGAACGTCTTCCTCTTCTTTCTCGGGTTGACTTTTTCGTCGTCACTTCTACCAAATTTATCGACTGTCATGTTGTTGTGGGATTTTTTTTTTTTGTTGTTGTTGTTTAGAAGAAAATGTGTTCAAAACGCAGTTTATTAAAAAATGAACTATGTTATTTTATTTTTCGTTTTTTATTCGATTAAAATTTTTTTTTAAATAATTTTTTATCTTTATATATATACTATAAAAAAAAATCTCTCTCTAATGTAAGTCATTGAGAATGTCTTGAAATTCATCTCCTTCAGACCATCTCTTGAGAACGTAGAGACACAGGTGACCGCAAAACACTTGATCTTGTGATTGCACTTGATCCGTGTTTTAAAGAACCATCGATTTGTTGAAATAGTTCTTTATTTCTTTCGGCGGCGAGATTCCATAGCTGTCGAAATAATAATTCTTCTTCTTCTTCCCGTTCTTGAACCACGCCACCCAGTGAGTGCCTTCACCCGATGAATCGTCTAGATTTAAAATTCCGCATTCCGATTGTCGAGGTCTTCTCTTCAGCAAGGCATCTCTGGAAAACACTCCTGGAAAATCTTCGATTTTCAAATCTTTTGCCGCATTCAACAGATCGATGTTGGATAAGGGTTTGTTGGGTAAGACGACACCTTCTACGGATATCTTTATTTTCTTATTCATAAATAAGTATATATTTTTTTTTATTTATTTTATTATAATTCACTAAAAGTGACGTTATTTTTTTTCTATTTTTTTCTTTTTCTTTTTAAACTAACTTTCTCGATGTCACTATCGATTTCTATAATTTTGAATTCATCTAATCCCTCTTGATTTTCTGGAATCCAATCATCCACATTCATATCGTCTATAGTTAGTTCCGCAGTCCAATGTCCGAGTGCCAAAGTGCTTATTTTATCGTCTAATATGAATCTCTTGTCATCGTCGGCCGTCAGCGAAATCTTGTTGACTATTTCGGTATACAAGTCGTGATTTTCGCTTCGAATCGATTTTATAGTCTTATACACCGGACCACTTCCTAACAGACAATCTTTATACTCTTGGAAAGAGATGTTTTTCTTCACCACGCACGCTTTAACTCCTTTGCACTTCTTGATCTCTTCATCATCTTCTAGACGATAAGCATAGAGTTTGGGTCTCAAGCCCACGAATTCGACGATCTGTTTACCGCCGCTCTCATCCTTAAATTTACCCAACAACTTCTTGTTGTCGTTCAATTGAATGTTGGACGGGTGATCGACGGGATAATTGCTTGTGTCAAACCACACGGCCACGTCCGGAGATATGTCTCGGTAGACGTCTTTCGTCTCTATCTCGTAAACTAAACTGTCCATGTCGGTGAACAGTAGTTTGGCTTTGTCGCCAAATTTTCGTTTGACATAATCGTAGTGAAACTCATACATCAATCGCTTGCTGACATCTAAGATGATCGGTCCGAGATAATACGGTTTGTCGAACTTCAGGTGCGTCTTTTGCATGTGAACGGCCACTAGATTTTCGTTGAATATGGTTCGGTGTTTGTAATTGGGTTTCGCCACTAATGTTTTAGCTCTTTTCTCAGACGTGACGAGTCGAACGTTGGTTCTCTTCCTGATGTTTTCCATCGATTTACCGTACATGCAGTTGTTCATGAGTTTGAAGAAATCTTTTTCGAAATCGTTCTCGGCTCGAGTTCTGAGATTCGTGTTGAGATCGATGTATTTTTTCATCCAAGGCTCTTCGTCGAATCGAATGATGCGATGTATGTCGACTAATTTCATCCCGTAATCGACGTACTGTTTCAAATTCTCGCTGTAGACGACGTAGTTATGTTTATTAAATAAATTGGGAATGAGATTTTCCTCGTCTCCCTCGTTTGGTTCCATTCGTTTGGGAGCCAGCGGATAATCGTTGTGTAGATCGTGTAATTCTTTCGGATAGTTCAAATCGACCTCTAAAATGCAAGGATAGTCTCTCCATTTTTGCATCTCTTCCAGTTCCTTCACCCATTCGTAATTTCCAATCGGTAAAGGATGACTCATAGCCCAACCGTACAGATTATTAGCGTCCCAATACTGTATGTATTTAGTCGACCGTTTCGAATTGAAACCTTCTTTCATGTAGGGATTGTTAGCTTCAGAATGTCTGTGGCAGATCATCGATACGCCACCTCTCGCAGCCCTTTAGAACATGAGCAACATGTCCACGTCAGATAATAATTCCAATTGGACTTCGGTGGTCTTCAACAGAGCGTCCCACGCCAGACCGGGTGTGGTGAAATACCAAGTGGGATCCAGATCGTAATTTCGACGACAGACGTCTCGAAAATTTTCGAACACGTCTGCCAAGAGCAGAACGTCGGTCTTCAGATAGAGATCGTGATAATCTCTCATGGTTTTCATATCGAATGATTTCCACACGTTTTTGGCGTGTTCGTAATTCTCGTCGGAAATGTCGGATTCATATAATTTCGAATAAAAATCTTCTTTCAAAGGTAGTGCGGTGTCTTCGAATCTCTTTAGCTCGTTCATGTAATCGTAAGGATAGACTCCTTTCCTGAACATGACGTCTACTCATTCTCCGAAATGTTCGCTTGTGATTTTAAATTTATCCTTGCTCATGTTATCGACTAATTTTTCCAGAGCGGTCGACATGAATTTAAAACTGTCGATGAAACGTATGCCTCTACAAATGGATTTCGTTTTTTCTTCCAACGTCTCTCCGTCGATTACTCTTCTCTCCTCCATGAGCTTAATAATTCGTGCGAGGTGCCTAGATTTTTCACGAACAGATGACTGTCGTAACCCAAGAGATTGTGAAACATCACCGGATAGAAAGTGGCGTCTCGATATTTTAAATTACACCTGCTATGAGCCAGACCACGATACAGACCCGTGTAATGATCGTGGTCTCTGACCTTCCTATTTTCCTTCGAATTCTCGTTGAACGATTGTCTGCATATGTGACATTTGGTGGCTCTGTTATTTTCGTCCTGCAGCTCGCGCGTGATGATCATTTCTGCCAGAGTTTTGAATTTGTCGTATAACATTTGAAGTTTCCATTCTAACTCTTCCATGAACCTTTGAGCCACGTCGTCGTCTTCGCACTGTTTCGTGTAGGTGAAGGGACCCATGTCGTGTTGCGAGTCAAAAGCGCATTTCACGTAAATGCAATAGCCCGAAGGTATGTGTTTTTGATATCTTTCGACGTAACTTTGAAGAGCGTTGGGTTGACAGGAACTCATTTTCGCGGTGAAACATTCGAAATCGGCGTACACGACGAATGGTACTTTTAACCTTCTGTTGTGATTTTCAAACTTCGCGATGGTGTTGGGTTTGGGCATTTCGACGGCGACACCTTGATTTTCGTTGCAATATTCCTGATGTTTAGCCAACGAGTCTTCGCTGTGAAACACATTCATGCAATTGTAACATAAAGATATCTTTCAGTTATGATTATTATTTTGTTTCGACAGTAATTGACTCGGATGTTTAACCCAACAATAATGACGATTGTCACCATTCGAAATCAATAATAAAATAATCGTCTTTTCTCTTCCGAGATACGAAGTCAGTCTGAGAGAATGAATCTTCCGTTTTTCGTCGTCGTATCCCAAGACGTTCACCGCAACGGTGGGATTTTGAGCCTCGAAACGTTCGATGTGTTTTAACTGCGTTGGAAAAGTCACTCCGGTCCAATCGAGATTTTTAGAAGTTTCCTCGTACTATTTATTTATTTATTGGTGTTTAAGGTCACATACTTATGCACAATGGCTAATCGTGACCGTGACAGTTTTACGGGTGGAGGAAGCCGGAGTACCCGGAGAGAACCACCGAGCAACGACGAGCAGCTGTCAGCTCTCCAACATCGTAACTCTGAACTCTGCACCGCAGCACAGGCAGGGTTAGATTGGTTGAAGACATGCGCACCATGGACGTGCAGTACGCCCCAGTACACAGCGTCATCGTGCCCCCATGTAGGCAATCGGGGTGAAGTGTCTTGCCCAAGGACACAACGCGGCTGCCGCAGGTGGGATTCGAACCGAGGACCTCTCGGCTTGCAGCCTGCACCTCTACCAACTGAGCCACCGCGCCCCTTCCTCGTACTGAGAAACTCTATCGGAGTTTATTTTGACAGGGTATAAAGCGGATGTGACTGCCCATTTAAAACACTGATCATCGTTATTTTTCATGTTGATCACGGCGTATTTCTTAGCGAGGAAATACGGTAATTTCACGTAAGAAGACCCTTTCAACAAATCGTTTTTAGTTATGTGAATTTCGAGTTTCAACATCTCATCGAACGTCCAATTACTACCTTCATGTTGATAATTCGCGAGAGACGTCAACATCTTGTCTTTCATCTTTTCGAAAACGTCCGATAGATCTGAACCTCGAAATACGGGTTCAACGTTAGATCTGAAATATGCATTTTTCACGATGCTCTCGCCGGACTTCACGTCGATTTTATTCATCACGCAATGGAGTATCATCTTAATTTTTAATCCCACCTTCATGTATTTGCGAAACAAATCCAGTACCTTTTTCTTCACCCGTTCCATGAACAATTTCGGATCGATTTTCTTCAATGGGGGAACCACGTCGAAAGTTTTAAAAATGCCTTTGATCGCACTCTCCCGTTCCACAGACTTCGACTGAAATAGTTCCGTGGTGAGTCGCACTAGATATTCTTCTCCTTTCCCTTCATCTATTGCTCGTTGAAGTTCGCTCGATATATCTCGTTTGCCTAGAATCTGACGTGCATCACTCGTTTTCGTTTTTCTTTTCTTTTCTTTGGAAACTTGAAGTTCTTCTTCAACGGCTTTTCGTTTAGTCGTCTTCTTATTTTTCACAATCGAAACGTTTTCGGTTTTTTTCGACGTCGGCATTTCGATTCCTTTTACTATCTTTTTCTTCTTCTTCTCATTTTTCACAACCGATGCATTTTTTGACGTCGTTGCTATCGGCATTTTGTTTGCCTTTCCATCGTTTCGCAAATGTTTCTGTATGACTTCAATCATTTTTGATTTAGTTCTATGATTTCTGAAATGTGAAATTTTTAATAGTTTACAAATCTTGTTTAACTGAGGTACAGTTTTCTCATTTAAATTTTCCAATTTTTTTTTATCTATTTGTTTCATTTTGTAAGAATATATTTTTTTTGAATTTTGTATTAAATAATTTGTTAAAAAAAGTTTTGCTTTTTTACTCTATATATATGATAGAAAAAAAAAAAGTTAAATTTTAAAATTCAATTTTTTTAATACAAAATTTAAAATAAACATTATTTGTAAGAATTCATAAAAAACCAAATAATCGATCATGACAACAACACCTAAAAGATGCGGATTGAAATTGAAACGAGACAAAAGGTATGAGAAATCCAGTTTTAATATCTATACATTACAACCACACGATCCCATCGAATTGAATGAGGTCGAGATGGTGGACTTAGAGTGCTACTACCACAAATATTGAATGTGTTTGAAAGTGGATGAAGCCGCGCTCGATTTGTTTTATGAGTACCAAAGCGAACTGTTGATTAATATCATCGTCGCCGAAGACAGAGAATTCGACAGGGGTGATTTATTGTTGTCCTATGGAGGTTACATATATCCAATAATCTCACCCGAACTCATGAAGAAATCGGGTGGTGAGAGCGCATTCGCCTATGAAAAAAAACTCAAAAGAGTAAAGATGAACATTCACACCATTTTCATATGTGGAAAAATGACGAATGTCAACTTGCTAATAACGGACTTGGAAATATAAACAATAGAGAGATTGAAATTAAAAAAATTTAAACTTTTTATATATATAAAGAGAAAAAAAACTTTTACTAAAAAAATTTTTACATTAAAGAAAATTAAAAATTAAAAAAAACAAAACTTTTTTATATATATATAAAGAGCAAAAAAAAAAAAATAACAAACTTTTTTTTTCAACAAATTATTATTTAAATACAAAATTTAAAATATACATTATTGCAAGAATTCGTAAAAAGCCAAAAAAAACAAATAATCGATCATGAAGAAAACAACACCTAAAAGATGTGAATTGAAATTGAAATGAGTCGAAATGTATAAGAAATTCGGTCATAAAATCTATAGATTACAACGACACGATCCCATCGAATTGAACGATGTCGAGACGAAGGGCTTAGAGCACAAATACGAGAAATATAAGATGCCTCTGAAATTGAATGAAGCCGCGCTCAATTTGATTTATGAGTACCAAAGCGATCTGCAGAACATCGTCATCGCCGAAGATAGAGAATTCGACAAGGACGATTTGTCGTTGCCCTATGGAAATTACATATTTCCAAACATCTCATTCGAACTCGTGAAGAAATTGGGTGGTGAGAGCGAGTTGACCGATGTAAAAAAACTCAAAAGAGTAAAGATAAACATTCAACACGTTTTCGAAAAAGGAGTAGACACGAGCGTCAACATGCTAATAACGGACTTGGAAATATAAACAATAGAGCAATTGATTTTTAGCGAAGAAAAAATGAAAAAAAAAAAAGTAATGAGATCTCATTTACTTTTTTTTTTTTTTGTTTTCCTTCTTCTTCACTATCATCATGATATATTATAATAACGTTTCCTTTTCTCTCAAATTTCTGCGTCGATTCTTCTTCTTTTTCTTTTTTTCTTTTTCTCTGTGATGTGATACGTTCATGGTAACATTTTTGTTTATCCGAATCATAATTATGAACGAATGTTGTGCATCTCTTGGTAACACTCGCTTCAGAAGGTAGGGGTGACCGTGGAAAGCATCGTCTCATTCCCAACCATATCCCGTGCTTTATCTATCTCTTTCCTTAGATATCCATCATTAGCGTCTAACCATTTTTTTATTTCTTCGCTCTCTGGCTCGCGATGTTCGTCATTATCGTCAAATTCATCCAGGTGATAAATTTGTTTCTCCACCTTTTCACCCATTTTAAATATATTATTATTTTATACTTTCTATGATTTTACATATTTTATATAATTTTATATTTATAATAACATATTCAAAATCGGTATGTTCTTAAATGGCGAATTCTCACTGAGCAACAAACCCTTGCCGAATCGCTGTCGTCTACGTGAATGCGACACACGGCTCCTCCCTTCTTCAAAAACAGTCCGCTGCCAACCATTAATTTCTCAACTCCTGAACTAGCGAGTCCCGTGAGAGCTCCCACGCCGAGAGTCTTTCCGAGAAAGGGTAGCACCTTTGTGGCGAAGGGTAATGCTTTTGTGGCGATTCCTGCCAATAGCGGTAGGAAACCGCCTTTCATTCTCAAATTGTATCTCAATTGAGCGGGACTCAATCTCACCGCCAACCCTCTTCCATCGCGAATCGCTTTCTCCATCCTTTTGATTTGACTTCTGGTCCAGGCGATCGAATCCTGTCCGCCTCTCATCAGATCTTCGTGAGTGAATTTGAATCTCACCGCCTCGCCTCGAGTTGTTAACGCTCTCTTAAGTTTCTTCCTCTGTCCTGCGGATATGTTCACGTTTTTAACCACGTATTGTGTCATAATTCTGTTTTGCTTGTTTTTTTTTAAATATATTTACTTCAATTGTTTCTTGTTTAATAATTATATTAAAATAATTTTATAAAAATTAATATTACCGTTTATTTTATTTTTGTTATCTATATATAAAATTTTTTTTTTTTTGCTTTTATATTTCTCTTATGTGAAATCGTATCATCACTCTCTCTCCGCGAAGATCTAACAGTTCACCATTTTGATCCGTCAACATGGTTTTGAGACTATACAACGTGTCTAAAATCACTGGTAGATAAACTAAATTTCGAGGTCGCTCCACAATCTTATAACCCAGTGACACGTTTGGAAAGAAGGAATAGATCATCGGCTGAGCGCTACCATTCACGTAGCTTCCGGCAATCACGTCCACGTTCACCAGAATGCTATTGACAGCGAGAATGTCGACCGTATTTTCAGATGCCGCGTGGCCTCGATACATCTTTCGATCGAATCCCAACATCTTGCCTATAGAATCGTCCGTGTTGAAATCCACACGAAAATTATCTTCCAAATCCAACATCGTCTGTAAGGTATTAGGATTGGGAGCGAGTCTGATCTTGTTGCTTCCCTTTCCATCCGTCTTCATTCGCATCTGAATGTGATGGTTCAAATCGTCTATGTTGTAACTCCCTTTGGGAATTCGAATCTCCAACCAATCCACTCTGTCGGAATACTTGAACGAGTTATTCTTTTCGGTGACGTTGGGAATGAATAATAAGTCTCCAGATTCACCAACGCCATCTCGTAACTTTTCTCTCTGTTCAATTCGATGGAAGGTTCGAATTTCGTAGCGAATCGAGTCGAATCGCCACTCACCATGATTTGAATGGATTGTTTCGCAGCCGTATTCTCGGCTATCAGTTCTAACAATTTTCCATGTTCGAACATTATATCTTAATTTTATTTTTTTTTTTTTATTCAAAACTAATTATTTGAAGATTTATTATTTTTCTAATTTTTTTTATTTTCACGCTCTATCTTATTATTATCACCATTGGGAACATAAAACTTGTCGAATCCGCACCGATATTTTCCGTGATTAAATTTGCTCGTCAAATCGATCACGACGAAATTGTAAAGTCCACCATCCCAAACCCTCTTGCAGAATCTCCTGAATTTGACAGCGCTCATGTCGTTTGCAACGTGATCGCCGTAGATGTGATTGAGATTCTTGAGATCTTGGCGAAAGAGACACAGAAAATTAGCGTTCTCCCTTATCGTCTGTCTGGGCAATCGAAAATAATTCTGCGACAGGTAGAAACAGTCCACGTTGCTGTGTCGACCCCTAACGTAATATGATTCGCATCGGTTCTGTCTCTCCAAAAGCAGATTGTCGAAAATCATGAGATTCTTATCTTCCGATTTCAGTTCCCTAGGATCCGGAACGTCGCTAGCGTTCTCATAAAATCGACACTCGACGTTCGAAGATGCATTTCTCTTCGTCAGCTCCGTCGCCACGCCGTCCAAAATGGTCGAGAGCGGAGCTCCACACTTGTCAAATTCCTCCCTACTGTCAAAGATTCTGGCTATGACGTCCTTGGGCAATCTGCGATCCATGCACTCTCGAAGCAATCTGTATTCAGGTTGAAACAAGCTCTTGCCAAACACGAACAATCTGTCGTAATCCAACCAGTCGGGTCGGGACAACAGATTCATCAACAGATTGGTCTTTCCACAATTCGATTTTCCCACTATCAAACCTCTTATGCTCTTGGGAAAGTACTCGTTATTCGACCTCTTGGTCGCGGCGTCGTTCCAAGACATATCTTTAATGTTCATCTTTTGTTTTATGGTTTTTTTTTTGTCTGTTATTTTAGATTCTTTTCAAACACAAATTTTTTTTATGTTTTTTTCAAACTCCGTTTTTAATGTTGTTATTATTATTATTTTGTTTATATCGCACTGTCGCGAGTTCTCTTCAATCCGGATCCACTCGTCATTTTGGCTAAATCTTGTATGGGCACCACGACATCCTCAAAATCTTTCCAACTTTTCGACGTTCGCTCTAACGCAGCTCGCTTCGCCGGCGGACTGATCAACTTGTCGATCAACGCGTCGGCTGCCCTCTTGCCAGCCACAGAAGCTATCCTACCACTGGCTTCGGAAGCGGCTTTCTTACCAGCATCCAAAGCCGTCTTCTTACCGACCTCAAACGCGGTCGATGCGAGTTTTCTACCCGCATTGCTCGTGAACGCTCGCATTATAGAATCGACGATGCCAGAACAGCCTTGAACGTAAATCCTGACGTATCCCCTGTTCTTTATCACCAACATATTTTATTTTTATGGTATATTTTGTGTTTTTTTCACTGGTAAATCGTTTTGTCGTTTTTTAAATACTTTTATTATTCTAGTGTAAGAATTTACTGTTTTATTTTTGTTTGTTTGTTTGTTTGTTTCTCTCTCTCTACTTATTATTATATTCACATCAATCCTTCAATTCGTTCATCAGCCTTTTATACTGGTTTTTATTCAAAACCTTCTGTCTCAACAATTCGTCAGATATGGCAACTATCTGATTATCTAATCCCGTGTTACCAGCCCGTCTGCTCCCCATCAACAAACTCAATCTCTGAGACAGAGCGTTGGGATCGCTCGGAAGAAAAGTAGTGGTTTTCACCCCTTTGCCGGTCATCGATTCGACGAACTTCTTGTTCGCATTCCATATGGGCTTCACTATTTTCGTCCACTTGTAACCTCTGTTGGCTTTGGGTCTCGTCTCTCTGGCATCGTTATTTCTATTCATAGCGTGGGTCTGGACTAGAATGTCGCTGTAATTGTGGAAATCCTGTTCCGTGTAATCTCCGGGCTTATCGAAAAGGAGCAATCTCTGCAGACCATCGGTTACTTTATATTTATTCGAACCCACGATCAATTCATCATCGTCCATTTCCACTTCAGTGTCGCCCACGAATTTCCTACCGCTCGAATCCTCGCGAATTCCATACAACAGATCTCTCTTACTGCCACCATCATCATCGGACGATGCGATGCTATCAGTGGTGATAGTCGAAGCCGTATCATCGCTCTCACTCACGTCGGTTTCGATTCTCGTGGGAACGTAATCCGGTGTAGATTGAACGGAATACCGATTTCCAAAACTAGAAGGCGACGAACCCATTCTCAAAGAACTCTCCTTTATGGGTCTCAATTCTTCGACTATCTCCTTCTTGCTTCGCTCTTGACCCTCCGTCACGGGTTTAAATATTTTTGTGGCTTCGCGTGTGAGTTCCATCTCACCGAGACATCTGCTCCTATCAGCAGCCTGAATCGCCTTCTTAGCACTTAAATACGCGGCTAAAATTCGATCTCGACGTCTAGGATCGATCTGGAAAAACATCTTTCGTTTTAATTGTTTTTATTTATTTTTCAAAATTAAATGTTTAATTATATTTTTTTTATATTTTATGTTTTAAGTATTAAAATCTCTTTCCGTCTTAATATAATATCTGAAAAATATTCACATCTCAAACTCACTTTGTTAATTGAAGTTAAAAAAAAAAATACGTTTTAAACAGTACATGACAAACCGGTTTCTGATGTAACGCATTTTGACAGTGGTGTTTAAATTTTTGTCAAAAGATCTTCATTCATTCACACATCAATTCATCGAGTGTCGAATTAAGAGAAAATCCTTTTTTTGATGACTGCTAGACAGTTTCAACACACAATGGAAAACTGATTTTAACAAATCTCTCTCTCCAATTGCTATCGTGAATATATTAAAAATTTTACCACTCGAAACCTAACTGAGCGGAAAATGCGTTTTAAACATTCTGATAAGTGTTTCTAGACTTTATTCAAGGAACGCTTAACAGTCAACCTCATTTCTCATAGTGGAGGAATTCTCAAAAAAAAACCCAAAACTCAATTTTTATCCATCTCATCAACAGAAAACATCAATGTCTATAATACAGACTATATATTCACAATCGACTCTTTTTGAACAACAAAACACCTCAATTACGATAACGTGTGTTAGTTGCTTACTTCAGGAAGACGTGACTGGGTTTGCAAATTTCCAACACACAGACACTCTTCGTTCAGATCGAGTTTTTATTACAAGAATCGAGCGATTCGATCGCTTGATCAGCTGAGTGGTTTTTTTTGAGAATTTTCTCATAGTGGAGGAATTCTAAAAAAAAAACCCAAAACTCAATTTTTATCCATCCCATCAACAGAAAACATCAATGTCTATAATACAGACTATATATTCACAATCGACTCTTTTTGAACAAAACACCTCAATTACGATAACGTGTGTTAGTTGCTTACTTCAGGAAGACGTGACTGGGTTTGCAAATTTCCAACACACAGACACTCTTTGTTCAGATCGAGTTTTATTACGAGAATCGAGCGATCCGATCGCTCGATCAGCTGAGTGGTTTTTTTTGAGAAATTTCTCATAGTGGAGGAATTCTAAAAAAAAAACCCCAAAACTCAATTTTTATCCATCCCATCAACAGAAAACATCAATGTCTATAATACAGACTATATATTCACAATCGACTCTTTTTGAACAAAACACCTCAATTACGATAACGTGTGTTAGTTGCTTACTTCAGGAAGACGTGACTGGGTTTGCAAATTTCCAACACACAGACACTCTTCGTTCAGATCGAGTTTTATTACGAGAATCGAGCGATCCGATCGCTCGATCAGCTGAGTGTTTTTTTTTTGAGAATTTTCTCATAGTGGAGGAATTCTCAAAAAAAAACCCAAAACTCAATTTTTATCCATCCCATCAACAGAAAACATCAATGTCTATAATACAGACTATATATTCACAATCAACTATTTTTGAACAAAACACCTCAATTACGATAACGTGTGTTAGTTGCTTACTTCAGGAAGACGTGACTGGGTTTGCAAATTTCCAACCACATAAAATCCGCAAGCGAGTTTCCTCTCGCCCCAAAGGATTCAGTGTTAAAATCGTGTACGAACCGTACACGATTTTAACACTGAATCCTATGGGGTTGAGAATACGAGCTCACCGTTAAAATCGTGTACGGACGAGATCCGTACACGATTTTAACACTGAATCCTATGGGATTGAGAATACGAGCTCACTGATCGTTAAAATCGGGAAAAGACGATATTGAGTTCGAACTCTCAAAACGTTTTTTTGCTTGCAATCTGACGATCACTGTGGGGTTTTAGCGTTAAATCGCGTGCGGACACGGATCGTCAGAATTGGCATGATGGTGAGCTCGAACTCTCAAAACGTTTTTCTGCTCGCAATTTCACGCTCCCCATAGGGTTTCAGTGTTAAATCGTGTACGGACGCGGATCGTTAGAATCGACGAAGACGATGAGCTCGAACTCTCAAAACGGTTTTTTGCTCGCAATTTAACACTGGACCCTATGGGGAAAACTCGTCTGCAGATTTCAATCAAAACGGTACATGAACGTGTACATAAAACTACGCGCATCTAGGATTCAATTCAATGTTAAAAAAATTCGAGCTCACCCAAAAAAAACGTTAAAATCTTTGTACATGTACACAATTTAACACTAAATCCTATGGAAATGTACATATACGTGTACACGTACATGTACAGGTGAGCTCGTATTCTCAATTATCACCTACTCACAGCACTATGTGCTAAGCCGATAAAATGGGAAATCCGTACTAAGTAAAGTAAATTTCGATGATTTGGGGTGGATGTTGGTGGTTTGGAGGGATTGTCGGGTTGTTTGTGGTTATTCGCGATACTCCGATTCAATTGAACACACCCTCCGAACATACCCCTGTCTTGTTCATGCCTTTGGGTCACATAGCAACCACGTACTACCATAGAAACCAAGATGGCGGCCTCTAGTATACAAAATGGTCGACGGAAACACGTATCACCCTAACAACACGCACTGCGCATGCGCATGCGCACTCACACCACATATCACTATGGAGATGACGTCGCAAGATGGCCGCTCACGCGGGTTACCATGACAACACAACACGGCGCTACTAGATCACGTGACATGACATCACTTTCCAGGTCATCCACCGAGGTCATCCAAACTAGACCTGTCCGGGTACATGATAAACTATAGCCTGAAGTAGTTTTACTACTTAGAAGGTCACTAACGTATGGACGTGCAATATCACAACGTGTCTTCTGCACCAATAACACAATTTAGAATATTATCCTGTATTCCACTGATAGCCAGAGCCAATCCATTAAAACTGGAGTGCTGTTATACCGGGGGATTCAACACATCACCCAAGCAGAATGATTTACATGTAGCACTTTTTGCAGTTGGTCGTGTTGGTATTTGGAATATCTGTTTTTATGGGACCAAAAAAAAATTGTAAAAACAAGTTTTAATCTTTTTAACGTCTCCTCATTGTGGTCCCGGATGTCCGATAAAATGCGGATTAGTATTGGTAGGGCAAGTGTTTTTATAACTTCACATTTACATATCAGACTAATATTTCTAAAAGACCAGTTGTCTGGTTATTTGGGATAATTCCACATACTCCCATTCAGTCGAGCACACCTTTTAGAGGTGTACTGGAAGCCATCCAGATGCATAGTAATCACGTGCAATCACAGAAACCAAGATGGTGGCCACCTCATTCAAAATGGGCGTCAGAAGACGTGTTCCCTTAATACGAGCTGCGAATACGTAATCACCACGTATCACTATGGTAATGATGTCACAAGATGGACGCTCATGCGGCTTACTATAACATCCAAACATGACTTCACATGCACCGGTCCGGATCATAACATGACAAGATCCCCAATAAGATCCTTCAGTGAGATCCCCCAAACTGGGCGTCCGGTACATACTACACTATATTACTAGCATTACTATGACTCCTACATGTAGATTAAAGTTTGTTCAGAGTGTTGTGCTTCACTGATTTTGGTTGGCACCAGAGGGGTTTGAAATTTAACATGGAACCCAATGGAGAATTTACTAGTTGTTTCAATGAACTGTGCCAACGAATGACAAAGCTGGTAAACTTTAGTTGGATGTAGATGTGAGTACAGAAGATAACCGTGTTCAAATGGTGTTTCACGAGTCTATTTGAGGCCGTGAATGGAATGCAGACGGACGGACAGACGTCAGATATAATTTGTTTCACTGCACAAAACTTGGAAACGAAAAGTTCCATTTTAGAAAGATTCAACAGAACATTGAAAATCAAGATGTGGAAATATCTTACCGAGAAATATACACTGACTTTTCCACTTCAAACTTTATGAGATCGTCTAATCGTATTCATTGTCGTAGCATCGGTACGAGCTCTGTTGCCACGTACTTGGAAAATGAAGAAGAGGTTGGCAAGTCAAGAAAATATTCCAAAAAGGTTACTTGCCCAAAAGACCGAAGAGTTATTTACAGTTATAGCGGTTAATAAGGGGCATCTAGTCACAGACACCCTCGCGGGCGATAGTGGAGAAGTAGTGATAGGTTTGTTCTACACTGAAGAGCTTCAGTGAGTCGCACAGAAAATATAAAACACGTGCTCAAGAAACGTGGTCGTGGTTAAAACGGAGAACTGTTCAGGAAGTGGTTGGGATACCCTGCTTCGTTCAACTCGTGGAGCACGCAGAGTCCACCTACAGCTACATAGTCGGGCAGCTAGGTACACCCCTCAAGAAGTAGATTTTCAGATGTTAACAAGAAATCATCCCTGTCGGATATGACGTAATCCAAGATGGCGCCCATGAGGGTGGGTCAGTTTCGCGATTTTACACCATCACTAATTTTTCTCCATTACGGAAAATTGTATGAGCTAAGGAACTGAAATTAAGTCATTCGTATTTCTGACACAATGCCCCGTATAATAATATCAATCAAGTGAAAATCCAAAATGGTCGCCCAAATATGCCTCAAAATAGACGAAAATCGAGATTTCGACACTTTTTTTCGCAAAAAGTCTTGTACAGTCATGATAAAAAATTAGAAACCTGTAAACTTTTAGATGTTAAATTGATCCCAAATTATTCCCCGATAATACCTAGCGTGAACACGCACTATCGAAAGCCGACCAGTGCGACCACTTGTTTTCAATTATCCCGCTTTTGTAATGGACAAGTTATATGATGGTTGCGGAAAAAGTTTGATAGAGATCACAGGAATCAACTGTATAGTATTTTGAGCACTTTTTCTGCGTATGAAAAAAACAATTTAGTCAGTGAATATCCAAGATGGCCGCCAAAAAATGCCTCGAAATTGAAGAGAATCAGTAGTAGATCATATACCTGACTGGATGGTCCTGGTGGTGGACCTGGGAAGTGACGTCATGTCACGTGGCCCAATTACGTCATGGTTGGTTGTCCTGGGAGCCCACGTGCGTGGCCATCTTGTGACATCATACCCATAGTGATACGTGGTCTTAGTTCGCATTCGCAGTGTATGTTCTTAGGGTGACACATGTTTCTGTCGTCCATTGTGTATACTGAAGGCCGCCATCTTGGTTTCTATGGTAGCAAGTGGTTGCTATGTGACCTAAGACCCTACAAAAGGGCAAGGATATGTTTGGAGGGGTGTTCGATTGAATGGGAGTAAATCTAATTACCACAAACAACCCGACAATCCCCCCTTGATCGGCTTTAGCTTCTATAGATCACGACTGTTGACTTACCCATATTCATCATCATGTGTCCTATCATTAGTTTCTACAGCAGTCACCCAAATACTATAGTCATCTACCACGGAATCCCACTTAAAGAATTCCTTCCAAAGCATGTTTATATATATAAATGATATACAAGGGATTTGAACTCTGTATAAAATGGTACACGTGGGGGGAAATGAAGCAATCTTCCTGAACCTGTTAAAGGCTTGGCCGAGTAGAGTCAAGACATAGATAGTCGGCATGCCTGTAGTAGGGCTACAAGTCAGAAGTAATGGCTTAAGGCTGCAAGGGTGGTAGAAGTCTATAGTAGTGGGCGTCTGCTGTAGAAGCTAATGATAGGACAGATGATAGTGAATATGGGTAAGTCAACAGTAGTGGCCTCAGAGCGAAAAAAAATCATAAGCCGATCAGGTATCAGGAACTATAACTATCTTCAGGTAAGTATCCTCTAAAAGGTATCCTCCAAAGGTATCCTCCAGTACTACATCACTATGCCATAGGTATCCTCCAAAACCGAGATGTGGATAAGAGTCGTAAGAGGAATCGCTCGTTCAAGCAATTACTCGATGGCTTATTTGATCGATGGTATTCTAGTCGTTCGAGCAATTTGAGATAGTTAGCAAGCCTGTAGTAGTGCTATGCGCTTGTTGTAATGGTAAAAGGCTGGAAAAGGGTTGAGATTGGGTGACTACAGTAGAAGCTAATCATAGGTCAGACAATGGCGATATTGGACAAGTCAGGAGTAGCGGTCTTGGAGCTATAAAGGCCTTGGGGAGGTCTGGATGCAAGGAACTGAACAGACACTAGGAGCCATAACCGTTTTCAGATAGATTACCTCCGATACGTATCCTCTAAAAGGTATCCTCCAAAGGTATCTGCCACTACTACATCACCATGTCATAGATATCCTCCAATACCCAGATGAGGATAAGAGTCGTAAGAGGAGTCACTCGTTCGAGTAATTATTCTATGGCTTTGTTTCGAGCCATTCGAGCAATGCCTGTTCCAGTCACTTCTCGATAGCTTATTCGCTGGATAAGATTCGAGCCATTCGAGCAATATATCTGTTCCTGCTCGATTGCCTCTTGGCCTTGGGAATCATATAGGACTTCGTTATACACAGGAGATATGGATATGCACAGATTATGGGAAACGAAGCAATCTTACGGGTGTTGAGGTCAGAGGTTCAATCGAACTTACCCCCAGGAGACCTCTCGGTCCTACAGCACAACATGATACTACTATAAAACAAAATAAAGGCCTTTTAGGCAGGTTTGGTTGCCTTGGAGGGATTGTCGGGTTGTTGTGGTACTTAGATTTACGCCTATTCAATAAAACACACCCTCCCAACATACACCTGTCCAGGATTGTAGGATTTTGGGTCACATAGCAATCATGTGCTGTCATAGATGGCGGCCTTCACGCGGGCTACCAGGACAACCAAACAATGTAGCAGGGTCACGTGACATGACGTCACTTCCAAGGTTCACCACTAAGTCCATCCAATGGGGCCCGGTCGAGTACATGATCTACTACTGATTCTCTTCAATTTCGAGGCATTTTTCAGGCGGCCATCTTCGATATTCACTGACTAAATTAATTTTATCATACGCAGAAAAAGTATCCAAAATACTATACAGTTACATTTTTTCCGCAACCATCGTACAATTTGAGATAGTGTAAACTTGTCCATTACTTAAGAGGGATAATACGAAACGGGTGGTCGCATAGGCGGCCATCTTGTTTTCCACGTCGGTTTTCGATGGCGCATGTTCACGCTACATATTGTCGTAGAATAATTTGCGATCAATTTAGCATCTAAAAGTTTACAGGTTTCCAAATTTTTATCATGATTCTATAAGTATTTTTGCGAAAAAGTGTCGAAAAGCTCGATTTTTGTCTATTTCGAGGCATTTTTCTGGCGGCCATCTTATATTCACTTACTTGATGGGTTTATCATACGCAGAAAAGTGTCCAAAATACTATACACTTCCTGTGCTCTGTATCAAACATTTTCCGCCACCATCGTACACCTTGAGATAATGTAAACTTGTCCATTACATAAGCGGGATAATTGAAAACGGGTGGCCGCTCTGGCGGCCATCTTCTTTTCCACATCGGCTTTCGATGGTGCATGTTCACGCTGGGTATTATCGGAGAATAATTTTCGATCAATTTAACATCTAAAAGTTTACAGGTTTCCAATTTTTTATCATGATTGTATAAGTTTCTTGCAAAAAAAGTTTCGAAAAACTCGATTTTCGTCTATTTTGAGGCATATTTTGGCGGCCATCTTGGATTTTCACTTATTGGATTGATATTATTATACGGGGAGAGGTATCAGAAATACGAATGAGTTAATTCCCGTTCCTTATCTCATATAGTTCTTCCGTAATGGAGAAATATTAGTGATGTGTAAAATCGCGAAATTGGCCCACCCTCATGGGCGCCATCTTGGATTACGTCAGATCCGGCCAGGATGATTTCTTGTTAACATCTGAAAATCTACTCTCGAGATGTCCAGGTACATGAAAAAAACCGGTCTCGTTCCGTCCTGGCGGGGGTTCCATATGAGTGTACCTAGCTGCCCGACTAACATGCACGCAAAAATACATCAAGTTTGGAAATGGACAACATCCGGAGCTTTATATTTGGTCTCCTTAAATTCTAAAAAAAATACAGAAGTTTCAACCAACAGGATCTGATTAATTTGATCATTTATATCATTAATCTGAACTTTGGTATAAAATGCATATATTTTGTAAATCTATGAAAAGAAAGTTCAGAATGCTTGTTTCTAAGAAACTTAATTTAAATTTTAAAAGGGTACAAGTGCGAGTTGTATTCAGCTCTGTTCTTTTTTGTTTATACAGTATACATCAAGACATGTATCTTACCATTGTACATCAGTGAAAATTTCTCTGCTGCAATATAGTAGAACACGATTAACCCCTCCCCGCCCCCGCCCCCTACCCCTCCCCCCAAAAAATTAATAAAATAAAAAAAATCCATACCTACCTAGCCTAGTTTTTTTCCCACAGGTTACCTGGGTTTAGCGTAATTTTTTTTTTTTTTTTTTTTTTTTTTGCTGCCTTACTCACTGTTTTTTTTTCGTGTTTTCCCCCAGCATCCTCATTAATTATGAAGAACGTCCAAACAGTCGAGTGACACATCAGTGTGAGGTGCATTGTCTCCTCTTTCACTTGACACAGGTTATTCGGTGCTTCAAATTTAAGACGAATTTATAGAAGGTCAGCCTGTTGGTTTGTTCTGATAAAAGGAAGTTGCATACCTTTTTTTATCTTTCAAAGAGAACGTAAGGATCGATCCAAATACGTCATAAAGCATCGTTCATTTTTTTTCTGGCTTCTGAGCTTGTGTCAAGTACCTGTGTTCCCTTCCTTACAGACATATGCATATGTAAACTGTGGAATTTGTTAGGGTCCTGCGAATCTCAGATCAAATCTAATCCCAAATCGAATCAGGAATAGAGCTGAAATGGTTAAGGGGTTGTCTTAATCGATTAATCACGTGGATTAACCTTGCTTAACCGATTAATCACTTGTCCAAATAGATATATGAATAATTGCCATACCGTTCATGATTTACAGCATGAATGAACCATTTACCCAATGTAACAAACAATACCGACTAGGTCTATATACAAAAATCTCCATTCAAATGTATTATGTTTTCAATTTTTGTCTCAAAAACATAGCTTATGACCCCTCATTGGAACGAGCTCGTTCCAATGAGGGGTCATAAGCTATGTTTTTGAGGCAAAAATTGAACATTTTTAGTAATTTGTGAATTTATTTTGCAAGTATCGTCTGCTATAATGCAAATCTTCACCCAAGTATTGCATTCCATGTCGGCTTGTGTGTTTGTGCAAGAGACCTTATGATAGAAATAGTCAAGAGAAATTTGAGGAACATCACTACGATTCGAACATTTCTCAATCATCACAACGCAAATCAAACCGAATCTACGTAATGATTTTGAATTGAATCAAATCAAATTTCGAGGCTCCGTAGAGCCTTAGAATTTGTACTCAATAGTTCCTATGTTTATATCATGTCAGCAGTCTAATTAATGTTTCTATTTGCAGGCATTCTTATCTGCTTATGAGACCCACTTCATCAATATTCAGCACAGAGTTGAATGATCTCACAGTGAGTTGAATATTGCTGAAATGGATCTCACAGCGAGTTGAATATTACCAGAGATTCTTCTGCCCTCTTTGGGAAAGTCCGAACAATGCAACTGCAAAAATCCGCATCACGAATACAGAAGCTACTACATGTGCAGTACATGCAGAACATGCAGTAAGTTTTATAACAAACAGTTGCATTAAATTTGTTGTACAACAAACGGTTGCATTAAATTTGGATCTGTCTCTGCAACCTCGATTAAATAAATTGTTCTTATACTATTAAATAATGAACATATTTATATCTTTTTCTACCTTTTAACAGTCGACATTCGGTGGCTTTGCAGTTGGGTCTAGCGAAGTGTTAGCTGCCTATAAAGGGAACCAAGACTTGCGTAGAAACAACTGACAAATTAAGGTTCTTGGGATGCAACTTGCAAAAGTATTTAATGAAAGTATAGTAGGGTATAGTGGGGGAATCCAGCTCACCCCATTTTTTTGGGTTGGAAAATTTTAGGTGTGCTGGAAAAATTAAGTTATTTTTGGAAAAACCTCAATTTTTCTGGAAAAAAGTTGATTTTCTTGGAAAATATTGGGTTTTTCCCAAAAATAATTCAATTTTCACCCGAAAACCCCGGGTTTTCCGGAAAATGTTAAAATTCGAACATTTCTGGCCCACTTTTCGACGGAATTTCTCGAAAACGTCTAAAAAATTCACCGGTTTGAAAAATTCACTTTCTTTTATAAATTTGACACAAACCTCGCTGAAAAAATCACTCTTTCATAATGTAACACTGACTTCGCCATTGGGGTGAATTTTTTCGAATTTCCTGGAAGGGGTTTTGCACGATTGTGACCGGAGACAAGATTTGAGATCCCCATTGGCAAAAAGTATGAAAAGACATGCTTTTTTTTGCAGTCACGAACTGGAAAAAGACGTGATCGAACGTTGATTCCCACGGGAAAAAAACATTCCGATTCGACCGGCGAATTTGTAATTGGGCTGGTAAAACTTGGACGTTTGAAATCGAGTGTTCAAGTCTAAAAAAAAATTAGCTCGATGACGATCTGGGATGGGATCGCAATTGAAAATGTATATATATTATGAGTTATGAGATGAGTGATAAAATAAATAACTGTTTAAAAAATTGTCATTAAAGAAAAAAAAGTGTAAAAAGTTATTTTATTTTTTTACATATATATATAAGAAGAAAAAAACAAAACAAAAAAATATTTTACAATATTTAAAAAAAACACAAAATTTAATATTTTTATAAAAAAAATTCAACAAAACGACGACAAAAAAAAAATATTCAGTCATCAAATCGACAATACCTAAAAAATCTGCATTAAAATTGAAGAGGGTCGAAAGATATTCGAAATTTGATAGTAAAATTAATAGACTGCAATCGCATGATGCCACAGAATTGAAGGACGTGGAGAAGAGTGGGTTGACAGAGGAATACGACAAATATGTCTAACCTTTGAAATTGAACGAGGCTGCCCTGGATTTATTGTACGGATGTCAAGACGATCTATTGGCCATTCTCTCGGAGAAGATAGAAAATTTCGACCCAGACGATTTGTCGCTGTTCTACGGGAGTAATATATATCCGAATATCTCCAAAGAAGTAGTTGACAGATTGAATCTGATCACTGAGAAAGAACTGACGTTTGAGAGGGTGAATCTCGTATTCCAATGGATTTATCAGTGAGAAGATGATAGCTTTAAAGTTAACATGCTCGTAACTGATGTGGACATAATGAAAGAGATTTAGTCCATTATAGATAGATTTTTTAATCTTGACTCGAAAAACCCATTAAAGTGCTTTTCATATCTCTCTTTCAGTTGGGGAAAGTGTGCGTGTTTTCACGCTCGATTAATCTTTCAATCGAGCGTGATTCTACAGGTGTGTGAATCAAATGATGATTGCTTTTTAACTCAGACTGTTCATTTTTGCACGATAAAAATATCCCGATGTTTTCCCACTTTGAA
The DNA here is from genome assembly GCA_031216915.1 of Pictodentalium vernedei. Lineage (NCBI taxonomy): Eukaryota > Metazoa > Mollusca > Scaphopoda > Dentaliida > Dentaliidae > Pictodentalium > Pictodentalium vernedei. The sequence goes on from CM062297.1 coordinate 787,958,846, forward strand.
GTGTGCTCTGTTATATATAACCACGCACGTATCGCTGTGTGAATGCTCAGATATTTTTATTGTGCTGTTTTTATTTGAAAAATAGAACTGGTTTTTTAAAACGCATTCATTACTGAACAAGTGAAAAATGTTAAGTTATGGATTTTATTTTAATATATACAATCTCGGGTGAGTGTGTTTCTCGATGCATGTGACTATTCACCTGTGTTTGGAATGAAGTGGAAGGCGAGATAGTACTCGTTTTCTACAGTATACAATTTTTTTTTGCTTTACTGATGGGACTCAGTCAAATGTTTTGTTTTTTTTTTGGAGTGGAGGTATAAATGATTAATTCGGATGCAATGTACCTAATCGTCTTAACTTTTTTTGTGTTAAATGTTTTTGTGTTAAAAAAAAAATTTTCAGGAAAAAAAAAATTGATTCTCATTTAAAGAAATAAAAAAAAATATATATATATATATTAAATAAGAAGTTTAAAAAATTCGCAAAAAAAAAAAATAAAAAAAAACCCTAAAATATTATATACATATCAAATAAGAAGTTTAACACAAAAAAATGACAAAAACAAAAACGTCTATCGTGGAAAAGTTATATTCGTCAACTGTACCCGAGTTGAAAAAGTACTGTAGAAATCTAGGAATTAAAAATTGCAGCCGTAACGGAACCAAAGGACAATTGATTGAAGCTGTGCGTGAGGAGACCTGTGATCCAACACTGGTGAAATTACAAGCCAAAGTGCATCAGTCATTAAATTTGAAAGGTGTTGAATACATGAAAAAAGACGAATGCATTGGTCGTTTACTCGACAGAAAGGGAATGGACGAAAGATCTACAGCAGTGACAAAAACTCGAATCATGAAAAATGAGAAGGCAGCGACAAAACAATGTCGACAAACGACTGTGAAAACTAAGAAGAATGCACTTAAACGAAAAGTGGAGCAGCAGGTTTCGAAAGAGAATAAAAAAATGAAGTGATGCGGTTCGAGAGGACAATTCGTTACAAAAAAAAAACGATGGATGCAGTCGTGACAGCGGTGAATAAAAAAGGGACCCGATGCGATAAAGAGACTCATAATCAAAGCATTAGAGTCATCATTGATTTCGATAGAACGAGATGTCACCATTAAAGGATTTTTTAAAACTTTCGATGGGATTACTGGTCTCGCAAAACTCGATCCCGAATCGTTCATGGAATGGGCGAAGGGTGGAGTGTTGGATGTATTTCGTAAACATCTAGTTTAGGATCTAAAAATAAAAATGATCTTGCAAAGGTCGACGTGAACACGGGCGAGAGCGCTGTGCAAGATACCTATTTCCAAACTAAAATCAAGACTGTGTTAGAGACGACGAATTATTCGATGTTTACGAAGTGATGAAAGACAAGATGTTGGAATCTATGGCTCATTATCATCTCAAGGGAAGTGGTTGGACGTTCGAGAAGGTATTGAATCTTGAGATTCATCGACAGATGAAGAAAATATGGTGAGTATTCTTTTGATATAATGTTTCTTGAATGGAAGGTCGTTTCTCCGGCAGGTAAAAAGGTAGCCCATGTCACGTTGTCATAAGCTATAGATCATTATCTATGTTTACACAGTAAAAATGTCCACGATCACTAGATTTTCATTGAAAAAAAATTAAGGACTGGTGATACGCCGACATTTTAGAGACCACTTGAGGTTACAGAGGTGAACAGTTTCACCTAGCAGTACAAAAATACCTTGTTTTAATATTGTATGCAAATTTAGAATGAACAGTCGAAATGTAATCCTCTACAATGCTAGCAAGTTGAACCTCGTGTAAGCTCCAGTTCGCTAAAAGTGAAGATCCAGTTCGCTCAACAAGAAAAATCATAGGCTCCAGTTCACATCACCGAAAATCGTCCATTTATCATGGCAGCATAATTGACGATTTTAACAACGAGATTGTGAGCAATATTGTGTTGATTCGCCCGAGCACTACTACATTTTGTTTAAAATTGCCATATAAGCGACCAGGGCCGCTGTGGGTAAGTTTTACAATAATTTTGTGACATTAAACTACTGAGTGTAATTTTATATATACATCATAATTCACTATGTCGCAATGTGCCTGCTCATACAATCGTTTTCTCCACCCAATATTTATTACACCAGTCTTTGCTGGCCTGCTTACCAATTTTGCAACAAGCCGTGTGATACTAAACATGTTGCCTGGTTTGAGTTTGAGACGAAGATTCGTCAACTTTTAAAAGTGGATAAATCCTCGTGTCAATCTCAAAATTAAGCAGCAAACATTTTATGAATATGGCCTCGGCGGTACAGTTCACGTGATAGCCCCACTAAAGTACTTTTGTAGAAACAAATTGGGGACTGGGCAGACAATTAGATTTTATGACCTTTTAGTTTTTATAGGATTTTAGGGGATAAATTTAGAGTCATATAATACAAGTTGCTATATATGTAGCTTTTATATATTATAATATATTGGATTTCTGTTTGGGCTACGGTATATATAAGTGGGAGCAGGCAAGGGGCATATGAGATCCATTAAATCTTGGAAACTCTTGTGATGCCGGTGACATCAATGTCCATTTAAAAACAAAGCGAAACGATCTGATCAGTAGTGAACTGGCGCGTTTTGCATGAATGTTTAGAGCTCAAAATCTCGGTCGTCCGGATTCCTTGGGTTGCTGTCGAACTTAAAATATGCTGAGAGTGATTATATCGTGCCGGATACCCCAGATTTCATTGAAGAAAATATTTATACGGAAGAAAACGAGGCTTACAAAATTACTGTATAGACAATGGGATTTCTGTACAAAATATAGCTTCTGTTAAAACGCATGGCAACTTTACAATTTGTCCCCTTTGTTTCATATTGTCCTTCAAATGGACAGCGGAGATATAGTTTTATATGAAACGAAACTTATTTGACTCAAATGAAGTTAATATGTACCTGCAATCTTCCATTTTTCAAATCTCTGTCAGAAATTCATTCGCTAGCGAACTGTAACAAATCGGTAAAGAACTTGTTAAAAAGTCGGGACAGGAGTCTCTTTCATGGAACAGTTCCTCCCCCGTGCCCATATAAAATTGCCTTATTTCGTATCTAATAAAAATGCTGTGATTAACGTGAAAAATAAAGATGATGGTGAGTGTTTCAAATGGGCGATCACATCGGCCTTATATCCCATAGAAAAGAAAGCTGACAGAGTTTCCAAGTACGCGAAGACTTGTAAAAATCTTGATTGGATGGGAGTCCCTTTCCCGACGCGGTTGGAAGACATTGAGCGTTTCGAAAAGCAAAATACCACCGTGGCCGTGAACGTCTTGGGATACGATGAAGACTATAAAGAAGGAATAGTCTATCCTCTCAGACTGACTTCACACAAAGAGAGAGAAAAGAGTGTTAATTTATTATTAATTTCTAAGAGTGACAATCAACATTATTGCTGGATTAAAAATCGATTGCTGTCGAAGCAGATTACTAAACATAAGTGCGAGAGATTTTTCTGTCTCAACTGCATGAATTCGTTCCATTGTCAAGAATCACTGATACGTCATCGGGAATATTGCAATGAAAAGCAAAGTATTGCCGTCGAAATGCCTAAACCTAACACTTACGTGGACTTTCGCAACCACAATAGAAGATTAGAACCGCCATTCATCATCTATGACAATTTCGAATGCTCTACCACAAAAATGAGTTCTTGCCAGCCCGACGAGCATAGGAGTTACGCCAAAAATATCAGAAGCACGTACCTTCGGGCTATTGTTATTACGTGAAATGTTCTTTCGACGATCGAGAATCGTTAGGTCCATTCTTCTACACTAAACATTCGGAAAGTGACGAGGACGTGGTTAAAACATTCGTGAAAGAGTTAGAATCGAAAATTCAAGAATTATACGAAAAATTAAAAAAATCCAAAGTCATAATAATCACGCCAGAGCAATGGCAAGAATACAATAAACCCACTGAATGTCACATCTGTAGACAACCATTCGATAACGAGCCTGAAAATAATAAAAAAAAGTTAAAGATCACAATCACTACACGGGTCTGTTTCGTGGCACTGCTCACAACAAATGTAATTTAAGATTTCAAGATGCTCAATTCTATCCGTTGATATTTCACAACCTCTCAAGCTACAGCAGTCACCTGCTCGTGAAAAATATGGGTGCCACCGGCAAAGAGTTGAGCTGTATCGTGCAAAGCGATGAAAAATACATTTCCTTCACTAAATGGAAGGTTGTTGATAAAAAGATAGTCGTCGATGGATCGACTGGGTAAAAAACGACTCCCATCCGTAGAGAGATATGTTTCATCGACAGTTATAAATTCATGTCGGCCAATCTGGAAAAAATTAGTCGACAGTTTGAATAGGGAGAAATTTAAAATCACAAGTAAACATTTTGATCGATGACAATTGGTAGACGTCATGTTGAGGAAATGCCTCTACCCTTACCATTACATGAGTGATCTCGAGAAATTCGACGACACCACAGTACCTCCTAAAGGAGATTTTTATTCGAAATTACACCAGTCCGACATTTCCGACGATGATTACGAACACGTGCAAAAAGTGCGGAGATTATTCGACATGAAGTCCATGAGAGATTATCACGACCTCTATCTGAAAACCGACATGCTTTTCTTGGCTGATGTGTGTCATCAACATTATGAACTAGATCCGGCTTGGTATTTCACGGCACCTGGACTTGCCTGGGATGCTCTTTCGAAGTCCAATTGGAATTATTAACAGACGTCGACATGTTGCTCATGTTTGAAAAGGCTGTCAGGGGTGGTGTCTCTATGATTTCCACCAGATATGCTAAAGCTAATAATTCTCACATGGGAAAAGACTTCGATTTGAAAAAACTGAGTAAATACATACAGTATTGGGATGCTAATAATTTGTATGGTTGGGCCATGAGTCATCTTTTACAGATCGGAAATTTCAAATGGGTCGAAACGTTGGAAGAAAAACAAAAATGGAGGCACTATCCTTGTATTCCAGAAATCGATTTGGACTATCCGCAAACGTTACACAATCTACACAATGATTATCCGCTGGCTCCCAAACTGATGGAAGTGAACGGCTTCGAAAAACTCATTCCCAATTTAAATCACAAATGCAAGTACATGGTCTATTGTGACAATCTGAAATGTTACATCGATCACGGGATGAGATGAATTGACATGTATCGAATCATTTGATTCGACGAGGAGCCTTGGATGAAAAAATACATCGATCTCAACACCAATTTAAGAATGCAGGCTGAGTGCGACTTCGAAAAAGATTTCTTCAAACTCATGAACAATTGCGTGTACAGGAAATCTCTGGAAAATATTAGGAATAGAACCGACGTTCGACTCGTCTCGTCTGAAGAGAGGTCTAGAAAATTAATCTCGAAACCCAATTATAAACATAGAACCATATTCGACGAAAATCTAGTGGCTGTACACATGCAAAAGACGCATCTGAAGTTCAACAAACCCTGTTATCTCGGAGCGGTCATCTTAGACGTCAGCAAGCAGTTGATGTACGAGTTTCAATACGATTACATCAAATCCAAATTTGATTCAAAAGCCAAACTAGTGTTCACAGACACGGACAGTCTGGCTTACGAGATAGAGACTAGAGGCATCTATGAGGACATAGCGCCAGACGTGAATGAATGGTTTGACACGAGTAATTTTCCCTATGATCACCCATCTAAGATTCCAATGGGTGTCAGTAAAAAGGTGTTGGGTAAATTCAAAGACGAGAGCTTCGGAAGACAGATCACTGAATTCGTGGGTTTGAGACCAAAATTGTACGCTTATCTCCTCGACAGTGAAGAGATCAAGAGATTAAAGGCGTTCAAGCATGTGTGACGAATAAAAACATCGCTTTCAATGAGTATAAAGAGTGTCTTTTTGAAGATTCGACAGTTTATAAAAAGATGACTGCGTTTCGAAGTGAAAACCACGAGATCTACACCAAAGAAATCAATAAGATTGCATTGACAGCTGACGTTGATAAGAGAATTATATCTGAGGATAAAATACACACTTTCGCACTCGGACATTACTCCACGATAATTCAACAAAATCGAGAGGATGAATGCAGTATGACTGAAGACATCGAATGTTGTAAGTTTAAAAAAAAACTCGCGAGTTATAAATTAAAAAAAAAAATTAAAAAAAACAAGAAGAATGTTACTAAGGTAACACATGCCCCCCCCCCCCCACCCTTGTGACCTTCACCTTGCAGATGCGGCGGATACTATCATACGTGACACACCTTCTGACTGTCCTTAACATTTGTAAAAAGTTTAACAATTGTACTATGATTCGTTTCTGAGTTATGGCTAAGACACGAATATTGGCCGATTTTTCGTGTGACCTTGAAATGTGACCTTGACCTTGAAGGTACGAAAACGGCTATGGTGTGTGACACATCCTCCCATGGTCCTTTATCATTGTGTGACGTTTGATGCCTGTGGCCCTAACCGTTTTCGAGTTATTGTCTCGGACACACACACACACACGGACGGATGGACGGGCGAACACACACACACTTCAATCACAATATGCCACCCGACCTAAGTCGGTGGGCATAAAAATATTTATGAATAAGAAAATAAAACACATATCCACAGAATGTGTTGTCTTTCCCAACGAACCCCTATCCAACATTCATCTGTTGAAGGCAGCGAAAGATTTCAAAATCAAACATTTTCGAGGTGTGCTTTCTGGATATGCCTTACCAAGGATAAAAGATGATTCAGAATGCGGAATTTTAAATCTGGACGATATCGGAGGTTAGGGCACACATTGGGTCGCATGGTTTTCAAACCAGAATAAAAATTATTATTTCGACTGCTACGGAATCTCGCCGCCAATAGAAATAAGGAACTATTTAACGTCAGTTATTTGCAATACCAAATGAGTGCAAGCGCCGGATTGAGTCTTTTGCAGTCACCTGTGTCTCTACATTCTCAAGAGATGGTCGGAGGGAGATCACTTTCAGGATATTCTCAATGATTTACATTAAAGGAGGAGAAAAAAAAATGATATAGATAGATATATAAAGAATATAAAAAAAATAAAAATAAAGTTATAATTAAAATAAAAAATTAAATAATAATAAAAAACAAAACAAAACAAACATGCCAGACTATAAATTTGGTCGTGCTGATGATAATGAAGGTCCCTCTAGAAAGAAAAGAAAAACGGTCAAAATTATTTGTTGGTGGTGACATTGCCAACTTGGATGGACGATGCGTCCGGAGATACGAACTTCGAGAAGAACCTTTAAACTTAAACAATAAGAAAATCTACAATCCTCCCGAACTGATCGATCTGTCAGATGCCACGACTAAAAAATACGTTGATAGATGAGACGAAAATTTCCCGCAGAACATGAGGGATAATTATGTGAATAAATACATAACGGATGATCTCGACTTGAAATCTTAACGGGTGGTGAATCTAGTGGATCCTAGAGATTCGACTGATGCCTCCACTAAAAGATATGCAGACGACGTTCACGCGAGATTCAGTAAACATCTGAGAGATTGCTACGTTCCTAAAGTGATGCAGTCCAAATTGAATGCGAATTCTAACAAGATGACCAACGTGTCCGTTCCCACGAATCCCAATGATGCGCCAACCAGACTTGGAACTGAGAAAGCATAACGACGAGCTAGAAATGAAATTGGATCTGGATGCGGGATTCAACATGATATTGAATCTGTCCCAGATAGACGAGGCGGACGAAGGCTTGACGCGGTCAACAAAGGCTATGTGGATTCTGCCCTACAGGATTCTGAATCCTATCTGGAATCTCAAGTCGACGAATTGTATCTGAACAAAAAATCCGGAGGAACCATGGAGGCCGCCATCGCCATGGACGATTACAATCTATTCGGTCTCGACGACGAACCGGAATTCTCTTCCAGCATGGTCAGCAGACAGTACTTGGACAAACATATAGTCTGGAGAAAGGGTGATGTGGAAAGCAAACTGGACATGGGAGGACAGGCACTCACGAATCTGGTAGATACCGTGCACATGTCGGATGCCTGCACTCTGATCTCCATCGTGGAAAAGATAAAATATGCCAGACAATTGATCACTCTTTGGGCCGAGGAGAGGGGTGCGTTAGAAGAAGAAAAAGTTCAATGGTCCTTCGGAGACGGAGGTAACGGACCGCTTCATGGTCAGATAGGATATCCCATGCCAGTGGGAGGTGAGATTATTCGAATGAGTTTGGCTTCTATGGACTTGAGCAATAGAGCAGTCGCCAATCTCGTGGTGAACGGTGTGGAAACCGATAAGAGGTACAGCGTCAAAAAGATGAAGGATTAACACTCGAACCCCAGTGTCTTCGGTACGCCTCTCAAGGCACAGATGGGAGATAGGCTCAATTTCAAGATGAAAACCAATAATCTTGAAGCCATCACTTCTGTGGTCTCTCTGTTGATCGAACTCGATCCTCTGAACAAACAGTGAAAAAAAAAATAATTTAAATACCAAAAATAAAAAAAAAAAAAAAATAAATGTAATTGGATTTCAATTACTATTTTTCTTTTGGTATTTAAATTTTTTTTATTATTATTTTTTCATCGAATGATGGACATTTTTTGTCCATCTGATTCGAATTCTAACTCTATCTGACTAGGGCGAAAGCCTCGGTTCTCCTCGGCACGTTCCTCTCAGATTGCATCTTGATCTGAATGTCTAAGATGCTACTCTTGAGTCACTCACTCTGTTTACTAATGTCGAATAGCGGATACATTTGTATTCGGTGGGAGTGAAGTTAGGATTACCCATTAATTCATCCAGTCAATGATATTTCTTTCTGAAATCGGCGGCATCGACGCATAGCCTGCAGAAATCGTTCTTATCGAAAGAGGAGTTATAATCGATGGCTGGATATCTCATGGCGTTTAGAAATACCTGTATGTTTCTCAAGTCACAATGATCAAACAGGGAAAGATTTTTCTCTTGAGACCCATCCTTATCATACTGAAATGGCACTACGATGAATCGCGGTCTTTCCGAAGCAGATTTCGCGGTGAATCTACAATCGAAGTGGGTGGTGGATGATGGAATACTAGGTGTGTCACACTGTCTCATTCTAAATCCCACTGGTAATTTACTCTTCGATTCTATGATCTTGTAGAGACGTGTTTTCTTCATGACTGAAGGCAGCACGTGTGGAACAAACCAAGATATCTTGTTCAGATATATCTTACCCGCATCGGTCATGGCGAGTCTCATGATGGCTTCGTCGTTTCCTTTTCGAATCAATGTCAGATTGTGTTTTAATCCATAGAGAATCTTATTGTAATCTTCTGCGAATCCGAATATGTGTTTCAGAGGTATCCTGAACGAAAACGTTCCTCTGGGTCTCGACATCTTGACGACGTAGTCGAATCTCATGGTGCCACCGGCATTAGCTGCACTCATGCCGGCGATGGTGTCTTTCACCCACAATTGATTGAGTTCTTTAGATTTCGAAAAATCGTCCAGATACATCAAGAGTCCATAGATCGTGCTGGCCTGCCCGGGATGAAACATAGATTCTATCTCTTGTCCCAAGAGCATGTATATATATTACTGAACAGATGCATCATGACATTATTGGATAGAGTGACTATGTCGTCATCGTTTCTGTCTTCCTTCGTGAGACCTCCCTGTATCACTATGTAACTTTCGCTGTTGTGGATGAACAGATCTTGAGTCTCAACGTTGATTCTTATCTCACCGGCATTGTTCAGACTGGTTCCAGTCATGGGTTTGTACTCGTGAACTTCGTATTCTTGAATGCTTTCGTCTGTCAATAGACCTTCAGTTATATCTAATATATAACGCGTCTGGTATCTTTGGTGGCGAGACCTCGATGCGCTAACTTCAACTCTTCCAAATTAGTGGGCTTGGGTTCACTGACACAAGACATGAATTGCTTCCAACATTCGATTGTGTCGTTGTGTTGGACGGATTTCAATGCAGGCATGAAATACGTGGTGACGATGTCTTCCCATCCCATCATAAGACACAAATGATCAATGTGGTTAAAATCTCTCTTCTCCCGACAGCCGAGGCATCGGTCATGCAAAATGCGAGGAAGTTGTTCATTCACGCAGATCGCGTAAGCTCTGCACAGCACCCTTCAAAGAAACCAAGCCCTCGATTCTGCAGAATGGTTCGTTTCACTTATAATTATTATATATATATAAAAAAAATGTCTAAGTCCTAAAAATAATTTTTTTTTTATAATCTTATTTTTTTCCGTATTACTTTTTTTTTATTTTCTTTTCTACATATATGTTACGTTTTTTTATAAGAACACATTCTATTCATTGCATCATCAACTTGAATGAAGGAATACTTCTCGTCTATTATGATCGCGCGTATTGTAGGAAAGAGATGACATTTTTTCGAAAGAAGGATTTTAGGCTTTTTGTATTTCAATAAAACCATTTTTTTATCGTCATTGTCGTCGTCATTAGAATGATATGGGTAATAATCGATAATGATTTTTAACCTTTTAGCAAATTCGATGCACAATCTATTTCACGTGAACAAGTGTAATCTGTGAATAAGTTCGAAACACACGTGAATGGATTTTTCAATATTTTCATCACCACCACGATCGAATACATTAACTACGTTTTCCGGGCAATAAATAATGTAAGGATATTTTGTGTAATTGTAACATTCCACAAGTTTCACTTCGTATTTTAAACGATCTAAGATATCTATAATCATGCGATAATCTCTTCCATAATAAAAATCTTGGTAAGACACTTTTTTTTGGTTCGAACACTTCATCGTTTTGCTATTTTGGAAATAGCTTCGATTTAGGAATATGAATAACAATATTAATGAAAACAATGTTCCTTACCATTTTAAACACGCATTGTGTACAATTTGTTCCAATTGAATTCTTTCTAATGCATACTTGTGTAAATGTTCAGAAAAAGCTAAAAGCTTTTCGTAAAACAAACATTTTGTTAACATGTCTGTTGGAAGATGTTTTTTTCTCTCCTTTCGCTTCATTTTTTTTTTCTTTTAATTGTTATTTTTATAATAACATACCCAAAAGAGATATATTCTTAAACGGCGAATTCGGACCCAACAACAAACCTTCACCTTTTCCATATTCTCTCCAGTCTTCAGAAAGAGACCATCTCCATCGAAAGCATCGCCACCACCTTTTCTCACAGGTCCTAGATACAATCTTTCACCTTTGACGTCTATGCGACACACAGCTCCTCCCTTCTTCAGAAACAGTCTGTTTTCCTTCTTCTTCAAAAACAGTCCTCTGACCATTAATTTGTCCACTCCCGAACAAGCGAGACCCGAGAGAGCTCCCACACCCAAAGCTGGCAACACCTTCTTTGTGAAAATGGGTAATACTTTGCTGGCGAGTCCCGCCAATAGTGGTAAGAAACTGCCTTTCATTCTCAGATTATATCTCAATTGAGCGGGACTCAGTCTCACCGTCGTTCCTGTTCGATTGCGAATCGCTTTCTCCATCCTTTTGATTTGAGTTTTAGTCCAGAGATCTTGAAGACTGAATTTAAATCTAATGACCTGGCTTTGTTTTCTCAACGCTCTGTGAAGTTTAGCTTTCTGTCCTTCGGATATGTTCACGTTTTTAATTACGTATCGAGTCATATTTTTTTAAATTTTTTTTTTTATTTGATTTGCTTATATATATATATATTTTTTAATTATTAATATTATAAGTTTCTCTTTTTTTATTTCTTATATAATATACAAATAAAAAAACCTAAAACTTCTTCAAATAAAAAAAAAATATATTTTTTATTTTAAGATATTATTTTCAAATTATTTATTTTTTTCTTCTCATATCTCTCTGATGTGAAATCGTGTAGTCACTCTCTCTCCGTGAAGATCTAACAGATCGCCGTTCTGATCCGTCAACATTGTTTCAATGCTATACAACATGTCCAGAGTCACAGGTAGATAGACAAGACTTTGAGGTCGCTCCACGATCTTGTAACCCGGCAAAACGTCCGGAAAGAACGAGTAGATCATAGGCTGAGCGCTACCATCAATGTAACTTCCCGCGATCACATTGACATTCACTGAATTGCTGTTGACCGTGAGAATGTCGACCATATTTTCGGACGATATGTGACCTCGATACATCTTTTGATCGAATCCCAACATTTTGCCGATCGAATATTCTGCACTAAACTCCACGCAAAAATTATCTCCCAAGTCTAATATCGTCTGTAGAGTACTCGTATTGGGAGCAAGTCTTATCATCCTGCTTCCGTGGCCATAGGTCTTCAGTCTCGTCTGGATGTGATGGTTCATATCATCTATGTCATAACTCCCTTTGGGAAATCGAATCTCGCACCAATCCACTCCGTTGGAATACTTGAACACGTTATTCTTTTCGGTGACGTTGGGAAACGAATAGTAAGTCTTGCGATTAACCAACGCCATCTCGTATCTCTTCTCCTTCTTCAATTCAATGGAAGGTTCAAATTTCGTAGTGAATCGAGTCGTGTCGTGACTCACTATGATTTGAAAGGATTGTTTCACAGCCGTATTGTCGACTATCTGTTCTATTAGATGTTCTGACATTTTTTTTTTTATTATTTATTATTTTTAAATTTTATCAATATTTTTAAAAAAAAATTTTTTTTTATTTTCTTCTTTATTATTATTGGAAATATAAAAAAATCATCGAATCCACTTCGATATTTTCCATTGCTAAATTTGTTAGTCCAATTGATCACCACGAAATTGTGAAGTCCTTTGTCCCACACATTCTTACAGAATCTCCTGAATACTTCCCTACTCATGTCGTTGACCATGTGATCTCCATAGATGTGATTGAGATTCTTGAGACCCTGATGAAAGAGACAGAGAAAATTAGCAGTCTCCCTTATCGTCTGTCTGGGCAGTCAAAAATAATTCTGAGACAGATAGAAGCAATCCATGTTGCTGTGACATACTCGAATGTAATGCGATTTGCATTGATTCTGTCTCTCCAACAGCAGATTTTCGAAGATCATGAGATTCTTATTCTCTGACTTCAACTGTCTGGGATTGGGAACGTTGTCGGCATTCTCATAAAAACAGACATTCCACATTCGAACACTCGGCGTTTCTCCGAGTCAATTCTCTCACTACTCCTTCCAATATATTTAAAGTCTTGTGTCCTTCGAATTTGTCTCGATTGTCGAAGATTCTCACCATGATGTCCTTGGGTAATTCATGATTCATGCACTCTCGAAGCAATCTGTATTCTGGTTGAAAGAGACTCTTGCTGAAAACGAATAATCTGTCGTAATCCAACCAGTCAGGTTGCAACAATAGATTCATCAAGAGATTGGTCTTTCCGCAATTTGATTTTCCCACTATCAGACCTCTTATGCTCTTGGGAAAGAACTTGTCATTCGACCTCTTGGTCACCGCATCATTCCAAGACATGTCTTTGATATCCAGTTTTTTTTTAACTATGTTTTGAACTATGTTTTTTTCTATTTTTTTTTTATTTTAATTCCTATTTTTATATATGTATTATTTATAAAAGTTTTTTTTATTATTTATAGATCACTTTTAATTCCGATCCTTTCGTCATTTTAGCAAAGTCTTGTATCGGTACGACATCATCATAGAAGTCTCGCCAACTTCTTGGTTCGATTCTCGATCATTTGGCAGGTGGTGGTGGAGTTATCAATTTATTAGTCAATGCATCGGCACCTCTATTACCGCTCGCTTCAGTCGCCGCTTTCTTACCCACATCGATTGCCATCTTCTTTCCAATTTTGAGAGCACTCGAGGCGATCTGTTTTGGAGCATCGCCAGTGAATTTACGAGTTAAAAATCACATCATCGAATCCACGATGCCCGATCCGCCGTAGACGTAAGATCTAGCATATCCCGTTATTTATCACTAACATTTTTTTTTTATTTTTTTAAAAATTCGTTGTTTTTATTATTATTTTTTTAATATATATATATATTTTTATTTGTTTTTTTTTGATTTACTTAATATTTTTGTTTCTTTTCTCTTACTATTTTATTATTTCAAACGATTCATCAACTGTTTATAATCCTTCCTAGTCAAGACCTTCTGCCTCAACAATTTGCTGCACACACTCATTATCTCGTTATCTACTCCAGTGTTACTGGCTTTTCTGCTGGCCATCACCAATCTCAATCTCTCCAAAAAGGCATAGCGATCGCGCGAAAGAAATATCGTATCAGTCGTTCCCTTTCCAATTATCGATCTCACGAATTTCTCATTCTCCTCCCATATGGGTTTCACCACGTGCTTCCACTTGTACCCTCTCCTAACCTTTGGTCTCGTCTCTTTGGGATCGTTGTTCCTCTTCATTGGCGTGGGCCTGAACTAGAATGTCTCCGTAATTTTTGTAATCCTCATCGGTGTAATATCCGGCTCTCTGGCGAGAGGAGTTTTCAGTCCTTCAGTCATTTCTTACTTCTTCAAACCGACGATCAAATAGTCGCCTTCATACCATACTTCTGTGTCACCCACGAAAGTTTTATCGCCATCGTGACGAAATCCGTACATCGAATCTTTCACGATTCTCCTACCACTATCATCTTCAAATTTGATGTTGCTAAAAATGCTCGCTATCGACGCTACTTTGATCGGTCTCGATTCCCATCGGAGTGTATTCAGACAAAGTTCTCGGTACAAAACAACTGGGGATCGAAGCCATCCTCTGATAACATTCTTTTATGGGTCTCAATTCCTCAATGATCTCTTTCCTGCCTCGTTCGTGAACCTCGGTGATGGGTCTGAACAACTTGGTCATCTCTCGTCTCAATCCCACCCCTCCCAATTGTCTGCCTCTATCCTGCGCCTGAATATTCTTCTTACTCTGTATTAATTTGTGAAACAATTCTTTCCTTCGCTTCGAATCTCCGATGTGTAGAAACATTGTTTTATTTATTTATTTTTTTCTTTTTTCTTTAATGAAAAACAGTTTGTTTTTTTTTGTATTGTTTGTTTTGTTTTTTTTTTAATGTTGTTTTATATATATATATATATGAGACAGATAAAAATGAAGCCCCTTTAAGAACAATAATTTCGGGAATAAACAACCCAACAGAGAAAATAACAGAAGTGATGGAGTCTGAATTAAAACAACACGTTGAGTCATTACCATCCTACATACGCGACACCACACATTTCTTGAACAGACTGGACTGTATATCCCAACCACTCCCTGAAAACAGCATTATGTACTGTATGGACGTCAAGAAACTATATCCAAGCGTCCCACGTAATGAAGGTATATTAGCATGTAAAAAAGCACTAGAAAACTCTAAAAGAAAATTATTCCCAACAGAGATAGGTCTTAAACTAATAGAAACTGTTTTGGACAATAACAATTTTTCATTCAAAGGAAGGCATTATTTACAAACGGACGGCGTTGCAATAGGTTCGCGATTAGGGATGAATTATGCGCGCACATATATGGGTGAATGGGAAGAGAAACTGTCAAAAGCATCGAAGTTACACCCCCTTGAACAGGTACGGTACGTTGATGATATCTGGGGAGTATGGACGCATGGGTTGGAGTCTCTGAAACAATATCATTCTTTGGCAAATACGATACACCCAAGAATACAGGTTGATTTAAGGTGGTCTGAAAATGGGACAGAATTCTTAGACATTATAGTCAAAATTGAAGACGGATTTCTTAAAACCGGTTTATATACAAAACCCACGGACACGCATCAATACCTGCACGCAAAGTCAGATCATCCAATCAACACTAAAAGAGCGATACCATATGGAATAGCTTCAAGAGTAAAAAGAATTTGTTCCGATAATGCTGAATATGAATGCCACAAAAATGATATAAAACAACACCTGCATGCCAGAGGTTACGACGAAAAGTTTGTAAGCGAACAACTAAAAAAGGTCGACCAAATCGAGCGTAAACAGTTACTTGAAAACGATCCAACAAATCAACCGGCGAAAGAGTCCCGTTTGTGGTCACCTATTCGCGGCGCCTCCCCGACATCGGGAAAATAACGCGGGAGCGGATGCCCATTTCACACCGCTCAAAACGCATGAAGTTGGCATTCGAAAAACCTCCCCTGATTTCGTACAAAAGACTGAACACTTTGGGAGATATCATAGTCAATAGCAAGCATAATGAAATGTTCAACAATCAAGGGACTGGATCTGATAGATGCGAGAGAAATTGTGCAATCTGTGGGTTTATGCTCCAAACAAAACAATTCGCAGACAAGAACGGAACGGCCTACCACAGAGGCAAAAAAAATCACCTGCATGTCCAGGAATGTGATATATGGGATTCTCTGCGACAAGTGCAATGAAGCTGTGTACGCGGGAGAGACGGGGACAAAATTGTATGAGAGAAAACCATCTGAGTAGAATAAAACTTGAGGTTATGGATGAACCGATACCAGATCATTTTCTGACCAAAAACCATGGTATAAAGAATTTTAAGATTATTGGGATTGAACAAGTTAATCAACAAAATACAGCTTACAGGAGGGGTCGTGAAGCATTTTGGATTAACAAACTTCAAACACTAGAACCCAATGGGCTCAATAGACAAGAATAATTCCAAATATTCTCACTTATAAACTAGCTGAACCGGGGGGGGGGGGGGGTATAAATTAGTGTATAGAGCAATTACACCTAAAATCGCATTGGTGTTGAACATAGCGTGCATATGTTGTGAAATTATGATCATTGGGTATATGTCAATCCGTACATCATGTGTATATGGGGGGGGGGGGGGGTGTATGGAATCCTAGCCTACGATTGTCAGTGTAGACATGATAGGAGGGGCTGCACTTAGATCAGTGGTGGGGGGCATATATATGCTGCAATAGTGGGTGAGAGACAAAACATTTACATACCCTGGAAGGATCGGGCGGGGGGGGGGGGGGAGGTATTACTACTCAAGGAAGGTATAAAAAAAATCTATTTTTATCAGCGGTATTGATGTCTGATTGACGCGGTACTGGGGCGGAGATATGTAGGCGCGCTTTTAAATGATTGAATGATTCGGGCCAAGGAGTGGTTGGATGTGTGAATACAGTATACGAACTTACTTGCCTCTGCCTGTGTTACCAGGGCGAGGTTTTAGAAATAGTGTCTAATTCATATTTGCTTTTTGCGTAATAACGCGGAACATATCTTTACTTGTTGCCACCCAATGAAGATATTATACGGTATTTTTTGCATAATTTACACTAGAATACAAAAAGCACAGTGAAGCGCGGAACATATCTTTACTTGTTGCCACCCAAGGAAGATATGATACGGTTAATTTGCGCGTAATAGACTCGGATACGGGGACCAACATAAAACGGGGAACATATCTTTGCCACCCAAGGGAGATATGATACGGGGATTATACAAGCAATACACTTGAATATGGAGAACGACGCGTTTGAACAATTCGGGTCGAGGAATGGTTGAATGTGTGAATACTGCATGCGAACTCGCATCTGCCTCTGTTCCCAGGGCGAGGTTGAGATAAATGATTGAATGCTCCTAATTCTAAGACTGAGAACAAAATTTGCGCGTAATAACGCGGAATATATCTCCACTTGTTACCACCTAAGGAAGATCTGATACGGTATTGTTTGTCCATAATTTACAAATAAAAAACAGTGAACAACGTGTAATGCGGAACATATCTTTACTTGTTGCTACCCAAGGAAGATATGTATCGGCGATTTTATAGACGGGTTCGTGAGTAGGAGCTAGGTGGCCATTTGCCAAATAATAAATCGATCTGTAAGACGTACGCGTATCTCGATCAATTTTATAATTCCCATTCAACAATTAGGATCAGTGTGACGCTATATTTTACGTTCCCATGACGCGATACACATTGGTACGACACTTAACGTAACGGAGTAAGAATTAGTCAAAAATGAAAGTCGCTAAGAAGGAAGTAAACTTCCGAGCATGACGGCAATTTGACGAAGTTATATAAAATATTTGATGAAGTGTATATATATTATATATATATTTTTTTTAATCAATTTTTTTTTTTATCACCTGTCTCATAACTCATAATATATATACATTTTCAATCATGATCACATACCAGATCGTCATCGAGCTAATTTTTTTTTTAGACTCGGATGAGTTCACAGGAGTCTGAAATTCTATCAGTTTAGCTATAATTCACTTTCAACGTGATATTTACGTTCCCAACGTAATCCCCTTCTGAAGAAAAAACACAAGGAATGAAATGCCATCAGTGAGCATTCTCAACGTCTTCGGTCGAAATCGAGAGAATTTCTTTATTTACCGCCTACCTTTCCTTCTCTCACTTCGCCGATCGAACATTAAATATATTATCTACACACATGTGGGCACAAATCCGTTGGATCCCCCTCCCGAGAATACTATATCGAAGGGTTAATTTGAGAGACTGTCAGTTTCAACTTGGCGAGGGGAAACCATTGGCTGACGTCATAGATCGCCGACCCGCACAGAATTTGTACTTTTTTAGAAATTATTGAAACAAATAAACAAAAAACAGGAAACCGAGTGGAAATGTTTTATTCAATATACCAAATAATTATGTATGTAAAACAACGCCTTACATAGTTTATAAATATTCAGATTCGCCAGTAAATCAACTTGAAGAGGAATAACTCTAAATGTTCAATGGCGGGGAATTCAAAACGTTATCGCATTCACCAACGAGAGAAAATCAAGGAAAACAATTTAAACATGGCAAAGTGGTTAGACGTTGCTATTTGGTAAGATTCCTACGAAGTTCAACTCTAACTGTAGTACTATGATTCGCTGAATTTGTTTTTACGCATATTATTTTTGTTATCAAGTGTTGAAAATTACCGGCAGTACTTTTCAAAACGTAATAACAAAATAATAATTGTGAAACTGGCATTAGTCACATATTTTTTTTTTTTTTTTTTTGGGGGGGGGGGGGGGGATATTGCTGGTGGAGAGGCTGTTTACACCTAATATTTTTTTTGACAAGTGTTGAAATGTCTGCAGTTATTTTCAATACATAATAACAAAATACTATCTGTGAACAGGCAAAAATTATTTAACCCTTTACCTAACATGAAAAGCAGACGACACTTGCAAAAAAAATTCTTGAATAACTAATTTTTTTCATTTTTTGTCTCAAAAACATAGGTTATGACCCCTCGTTGGAACGAGCTCGTTCCAACGAGGGGTCATAACCTATGTTTTTGAGACAAAAAATGAAAATATTTTGAAAATTAATTGGCGATTTTTGAGAATAGCGCTGGCCGGTTTTGGCCGTTACGTTGGGTAAAGGGTTAAGGTGGAGGGGTGGGGGATTTAGGTTTCAAAGATATTTTCAACAGTGTGTATTCAGGCCCGAAGCTAGCTGAAGCCATTTTTTTTTTGGGGGGGGGGGGGGTGGAGGTTCAGAATGTCCGAGAGAGGTTCTGAAATTATTTTCTGAAATGATCCAAGAACCTCCATTTTGCACAAACATTTTAGTAAAAAGAGGCCAAAATGACCCCAAAAACCCCCAAAGTTCCAGTAAAAAGAGGCAAACATTTCCGAAAAAGAGGCAAAAATTTCCAACAGTCACTATCATGGTGGGGGGTTCCCCACTAGCTTCGGGCCTGTGCGTATTTATTGATTTGAAACAATAAATAATTTAAAAAACTGGCAGAAAATATTATTGTTAGATCCAAAACTGTCTTTGTTGTTTGTACGACTCTGTCATCGATCACCCACATAGCCTAAGGCCAGTAAGGGAAATTCGCAGATATGTTCATTGACAGTTTGAATTTTATTTACTTTGGGGGAAATTTTTGAACCAGTTGGTGACAAAAACGAACCCATTTCTAGTTCAGTAATGTCAACGAGTGTTCATGTTGTCAGAAACTGCATAATCGACAATATTTCAATTACTAATTTGTGAACAAATAACACAAATGAACTAACTACTTTTAACACAGGCACAGTTGCTCGTTGACGTCGTATTACCCGAACTTTACATTTTTAATGAGTTTTATTTGCAGGCGTACACTATGAACACTAATTAAAACTATACATTAGTGTGGGCGATTTGGGCCTATTAAAATGATAGAAAATGTAAAATATTTGGGGGAGGTGTCGGGATTCGGGGCTAAGACATTTACGTGAAAAGGTGCTCGGACATTTCCGAGGGGGGGGGGGGGGATAGACACCCTTTCACTACTGTAAGGTATTGTATGGGATAACATCTAATAAAATTAAATACTTACCTTTCTTTCTCGTTATTCATTCATCTACTTGTTCGAAGAATTGAAAATGGCACTGATAGAAGCTGTTCCAGTTCAGAGATGAGGAGATTTGCACGAAGAAAAGGCCGTATCATTACTCGGATGGTATAGAGAGGTGGACAAAACAGACAGATTTAGATGCGAGTCGGACAACGAGGATGAGCAGGGAATTCGAATCTGTAGTGTTAATCAGTTCTCAGCCTCAGAATTGCTGGGAAAACTAGTTTTAGCTCTTATTTTTTCGCAAAACTTGTCACGACGGGGGGGGGGGGGGGAGGTACCCCACAGACCACCCAACACCGATAGAGGATACCCCCTCTCGTGCTCCCTCGACCTAGCAACTACCCGGCTCGGATGATGCGGCGCATCATTGTGTTAGCATAATTGGCACCTACTTTGGATCTGCTCTGCGAGTGGCTAACCCCCCCCCCCCCAACACACACACGTTTACACGGACAAACCTCCCCAAAACAAGACAGAAAAAACGTTTTACGTTCTTACGCCCCTGTAATTGGGCTTATATCTTAATTGAAAATCCAACACAGGAAAACCTGGGGGTGGATTCCTAAAAAAAACCCTCACTTACCCCTACGCAGCGCGAGTTCTTGAGGTGTAGCGGTAAGATATCTGCTCGTTGTGAACAAGGAAGTTTGGAAAAAGTGGTAATATTTTAGAATTTTTTGTAGAGGACTTAACTAACAATGCAGGTGGTTGAATGGCAAACACGACTGTGTCTTTTCTTGTTGCTGGCCGATGAGGATGCAAAACGGAGGCGTTTGGATTTTTTTTTTTTTTTGGGGGGGGGGCTGATTTTTTGCGCTTCACAGGGGTTGAGGGCAAAGTGGGAGCGGGAGTGGACCTTTTTTGTTCATAGGTTGGGGCCTCTGAAAAAAAGGAATGCAGGATATCTAATTATTTTGACGGGAATTCGGGATTCTGTCATTTCTAGATGGTGAATGGTCGGGCCACAAAAGCGACATAATTATTATAATCCTCCGCCAGCTTCACGCTATGTGACCTATTTATTATGTCGAAAGTCCATGTAAATCAAGGGATTAATTATTTTCCATGAGAAACCAAAAATGGCTGGGCGTTTATTTTTAGAGAGCGCAATTGGCAGCACCGCGAAAGAGTTTTGATTCATCGACAGCAACAGTGTGACACCGGCACGTACCGATGGTGATTGCAGTAAACAATCGAGTCTCCATTTTCCTGAAAGATTAAACATATCGTCGCTAGCAAATCTTAAATACACTTCGTCTTCGGTGCATTTACTGTCATTATTACCTGCTAAAGAATAATAAAGCACCTTTAAAAGTACGAAAATTACTTTTAATCTGTTGAGTAAACAAATAAACAATAACAAAAATGAAGCTTGAAGCTGAATGTCAGAATATGAAACGACTTGTTCAGTTTTGGGTATGACAACTCTGCAACTTGTACGGCTTGTCTGGAAACCTGTTGGGCTATTTTTAGCCTTTTTTCATTCTGTGCGGGTCGGCGATCTATGACGTCAGCCAATGGTTTCCCCTCGCCAAGTTGAAACTGACGGTCTCTCAAATTAACCCTACGATATAGTATTCTCGGGAGGGGGATCCAACGGATTTGTGCCCACATGTGTGTAGATAATATATTTAATGTTCGATCGGCGAATTGAGAGAAGGAAAGGTAGGCGGTAAATAAAGAAATTCTCTCGATTTCGACCGAAGACGTTGAGAATGCTCACTGATGGCATTTCATTCCTTGTGTTTTTTCTTCAGAAGGGGATTACGTTGGGAACGTAAATATCACGTTGAAAATGAATTAAAGCTATACTGATAAAATTTCAGACTCCTGTGGATGAGTTTTACCAGCCCAATTACAAATTCTCTGGTTGAATCGGAATTTTTTTTCCCATGGAAATCAACGTTCGATCATGTCTTTTCCCAGTTCGCGACCGCAAAAAAGCATGGCTTTTCGGAATTTTTGTCAACGGGAATCTTAGTGCTAATCTTGTCTCTGGTCACAATCGTGCAAAACCCCTTCCAGGAAATTCGAAAAAATTCACCTCAATGGCGAAGTCAGTGTTACATTATGAAAAACTGAATTTTTTAGCAAGGTTTGTGTTAAATTTATAAAAAAAAGTGAATTTTTCAAACCGGTGAATTTTGTAGACGTTTTCGAGAAATTCCATTGAAAAGTGAGCCAGAAATGTTCGAATTTAAACATTTTCCGGAAAAACCCAGGGTTTTCGGGTGAAAATTGAATTATTTTGGGGAAAACCCCAATATTTTCCAATAAAATCAACTTTTTTACCAGACAAATTGAGGTTTTTCGAAAAATAACTCAATTTTTCCAGCGCACCTAAAAATTTTCCAGCCCACAAAAATGGGGTGAGCTGGAATCCCCTGCAAAACCCTACTAAGTATCAATGACAATCCTGCCAATGCAGCATAACCTGACTGTGTCTTGTGTTTGATGAAAAGGACAATGTTCAATGTTTATGAAAGAATAATGAAAAAAGACAAGAATTGTGACAATTGTGAATATGTTAAATTCTGTTCCCAACAACAAGAATAATTTGAGGTACAGACTGTACTAAAGAATTGAGGCCTGGGTTGATACGGCCCTCACAATTAACGTATATGAACCAAAGATAACAAGTTACAGTAAAATCATTCCAAAAAAACTACTTGTGTAGGGTGTGTAGAAGAATTAGGTCTGATGCCTAGAGCCCTGTACGGTTCAGGCCTGACAATTAACAGTCCGACATTTGCAGAATGAGGTCCCCAGACGGTGAATTTGATGATGCTATCCCATACAGTGGGCCAATTTATCCCCAGGTACCTCTTTCTGTTTAGTTTTGAGACCTGATTCAGATTGAGGTTCACAGAGGGTACATTTAGTGATGCTACCCTGCTATGCAGGGTAGCATCACTAAATTCACCCTCTGGGGACCTCATTTTGCAGATGACAGTCTGCTTATTTTCTGGCTTGGTACGGTTCTCATGGTTGATCGATCTGAACCAAAATGGGAAAGGAATCAAGGTCACGTGCCCGTCCAGCGGTCACGGTTGATCGATCGTGACTAAAATAGGACAGTGTCATCTTGATATCATACCGAGTCATCCTAACAAGACTGATCGTAGTCCATGCATGAGCAGTGATGTCCACGCATTCGTTTATCAGGTAATACAATTCATCAGAAGCAAAATTTTAATTAATGAAGTAAGGGCCCAGTGAATCGGGGGTTTCAGTTCGACTCGAATCTCTAGCCGAATCACCTTCGTGGTGTCGAATCGAGCCGAGTCTCGAACCTTGATACCAGTAAAACAAGCATATTCTGAACTGTTAGTGTTATTAAAAAACAAATCATCCAAGCTTACCGAGTCAGCTTCGTTCGTAAAGAAAGGCTTGTTGTGGGTAATGTGTTACACCAATCGCGCAGTTTTATGTTGAGAATCTCGTTCATCAATATCCATTTTACGACTTGTGTTTGAAATGTTAATTTGCGACAGATGTTAAAAGGGCGGTAATCATGTAATTTGTGGTAGCTGTTATTTGTATTGCCAAGAATGACGTGCAAGATTTACAGATATACCTCTCCTGATCCAAATCGAAATATATCTTTATTTCCACCATATTAACTCATGCAATGTTTGCAGTTAACGTCACAAGGTACGTGCAATGTCACGCAACTAACTTGCCACTAAGCCATTCTGGTGCTACGGAAGCCAAGTTGTTTCGTTATTCAAATTGAATTTAGTTTATTCCGACTTCGGATATGAGCGTGTAATCTTATGCTATCCCGCGTTTGCTTTTTGTTATGTGGAAATAACTTATTGATTTTCCTTTTAAGAACACCCCCACTTCCCGGTTCGAAAATCTCGAATCCGCATCAAAGGTTTCGAGTCGTGCCGAACTTTGTCGGTGGTTTCGAATCGTGTCGAATATAGAACGGTTCGCAGGGCCCTAAATGAAGTACCGGGTTGTATCCGGTGCTTCATTAATTGAATTTGTGATGAGTATTCCTAAATTTAGTGTTTGGAATCTAATATTATTGCACCCGTGGAAATATTGCCCACCAGTGGAAAGTGATCAGTCCACGGCGGTCGTACTGTACATCGGGTTTAGAATTTCTTTATACTTTATCTTGGAAACTATAAGAAAAAGAAAAACGCAAAAAGCAAGTCTCAGTCAAATCTTCAGCAGTTTGAAAAAAGGTTGAACCGTCTATCAAGAGTTCAGTGCTGTCGTTTTAATACCATTACTTCTCAAGATATGACCAGAAAGTAACCCCAAAGGAATACAATCTGAATTCCTTTCTGACATCAACGCATCATCATCAGGCACAGATGGATTAACATTTTGGAACCGAAAGTAGAGCTGAAACGGTTAAGGGGTCTTCTTGATCGATTAATCACGTGGATTAACCTTGGTTAACCGATTAATCACTTGTCCAAATAGATATCTGAATAACTGCCATACCGTTGATGATTTACAGCATGAACCCTTTACCCAACGTAACAAACAAAACCGACTAGGCCTATATACAAAAATGCCCATTCAAATTTATTATGTTTTCAACTTTTGTCTCAAAAACATAGCTCATGACCCTTCATTGGAACGAGCTCGTTGAGCTCGTTCCAATGAGGGATTATAAGCTATGTTTTTGAGACAAAAATTGAAAAATTTTAGTAATTTGTGAATTTATTTTGCAAGTATCGTCTGCTACCCTCAATGGGTAAAGGGTTAAGAATGACCATTTCCAGCTACCGATACAGTAAGATGATCATGCTAGTAAACAAGTATGTCAGCAAGTAACTTGCATGCCTTTCTCTGCCTCATATAATTGATGTGAGTCAGTGTGACACTGTTTGCCTGTTTTGGAGCAAGTTTGTTCCTTTGTTGACCCATATAATACAGAAGTTCAAAAGTAATTTTTAATCGAACAATTACTTTTTGGATTGATCAAGACGTTGATCACTGATTAATCGATTAATCGGTTAACAGTTTCAGCTCTAACCGAAAGGCCGTTTTTCCTGTCTCGCATCGTGCTACGCCCGAATTGCATGCAGTGAATTGATGTTTATTAAATGTGTAGCAGACCAATCAATATTTTCAATCGGCAGCTCCAATATCATTAATTGGTCTATCGTCAAAGAATGAACATGGACTCTTCTAAATGATGGAATTGAACTGGCATGGAATATACAATCGGACATCAAAGTGTTAATCTGTTTAACCCCTCACCTTAAGCGAAATTAAGACAGGAAACACCGTGGGTGGACTACTTGGGAAGGAATCAACGACCGAGTTCGAGTTTTTCAAGTGCTTCAGAAGCGCCGCAGGCACGAGTGAAATAATAGGGAAAATTCCAACAAGGGTCCTTGATTCTTGTTCCAAGTACTTCATATACCTGATTTGTATTCTGTATTTATACCACGATAAGACTTAATTTTTGAAGAAAAATATTACCTTTGGCGGTGATATCATTCTTGCGTCACACTGCTTTGTTTCGAAGCTCTTCATTCACGTCATGACGTCAATCAGATGTGTAGTGACAAATCAGATGCATTCTTACATGTAGGTATGGAGCCTGAATGGTCGGATTCCACGAATGGTTTATCTAGCACATTTCTCAATGTCTATAATGTATCGGGTAACATTGAATACACTCAACAATCGAGGCAAAATAAAAAAAATACAACAAAGGTTGAGTGTGGGGACAGGAATCAACTGTCCGAGTTGGAATTTTTCAAGAATTTCACGAGCGCTGGAAGTGCGAGTGAAATATACGAACAACCCTAATAGGGGTCATTGATTCTTGCACCCCATCCTCGCCCCCAATACTCTCCCGAGTTGTGTTCTGTATTTATACCGTGATTATACTTGAATTAAGTGAATGAAGCTGATATTTTTAACTGGTAGAGTGCTAAATTATTTTTGGTCCTTAAAATTTGTTTGTGCATCTTTGCCTTGTAACAATTTATGGGAGAGTGCCAGTGGGCACTCTCCCATAAATTGTAACAAGGCAAATCCTAACATATAAAATAATATCGCTTCAAAGACAATATGAAGCACATCCACAGAATATGAAGCTTTTAAACTGTGGTACCGGCACCTCAGAATAAAGCCCAAATATGGGCTTCCAACACTCTACCAGTTAATGAAAAATACCTCTTTTTGCGGTCCGTTTAAGTTCCTGCTTGTTTTGTGTCGAAGCATTTCAACACGTCATAATGTCAACCAGATACGTAACGATCATTTATATGCATGGGGTTGAATACACACAATAATTGTAGCACAAAACAAATTCTTAACTAGATCATAGTTTTCTTTGTTGCACAAAAACATAGGTTATGACACCTCACCGGGACAAACTTGTCTCAACGAGGGGAATGAAGCTATGTTTTGAGGTAAAAATTGATATTATAATAAAAATTGAATGGCTATTTTAGGAGATAGTGATAACAGGATATGGACATTATTTTAGGTAAAGGGTAAACCGTAGAGCTGAAATGGAGAAAGGGATTTTCATGATCGCTCAAACACATGGATTAACCTTGGTTGACATCCCAATCACTTGTCCTAAAAGGTAGCTGAGTAATTGTCGTACCGTTAGTGATTTACAGCATTAACCCTTTATCCAACGTGACGGACAAAACCGACCATTTACATACAAAAATAGATTTTATTATGTTTTGTCTCAAAAACATGGTTTATTACCCTCATTGGAATAAGCTCGTTGAACTCGTTTCAATGAGGGGTCATAAGCTGGGCGTTACCTCAGGTAGAGGTAAACCTTGGCGCTGAAACGGTGAAAGGGTTTTCATGATCGTTCAGTCACGTGGGTTAACAGATTAATCACTTGTCCCAATAGGAAGCTGAATAACTGCCATACCGTTGGTGAGATGCAGCATTAACCCTTTATCACACGTAACGGTCAAAACCGGGAGGCACTATATACAAAAATCTCCATTCAAATTTTATTATGTTTTTAATTTTTTGTCTCAAAAACATGGTTTATTACCCTCGTTGGGACAAGCTCGTTGAATTCGTTTCAATGAGGGGTCATAAGCTGGACGTCACCTAAGGTGAACGGTACACCTTGGCGATGAAACGTCGAAAGGGTTTTCATGATCGTTCAATCACATGGGTTAAACTTGGTTTACAGATTTGTCACTTGTCCTTATTGGGAGCTGAATAATGGGAAGCATCGCGATTACAAACTACCGATAGATGGCGCGAGAGTACTACTGGTTAGAAACGCAGATTGTTTTTTGTTTACGCTAAACATGCATAAGGCATAGCGGAAAGATCAGTATTCAAAATACTGATAAAACAACTGTTTCCGCAATAATGCCACCCAATTGTTGTATCCCATTGTGTGGGAATGTTATAGGTATTTACATGTTTCCAAAAGAAAACAACTTACACGAAATATGAATAAAAGCTTTGAAAAGAAATGTCTCGAGTCGAAGCAATCGTCAATACGCTGGATGCCGGCCGGATATGCAAAAAGGGGAACCTGTCGTCCGCAAACACCAATTTTTACCTTCGGATATTGTCTACTTCACTTCCACTTACAGACGCGTTTGGTGCAAAACACGAATCATTTTCACAGGGAATTATAAAATAATGTTGCGTGCAAAAAGGCTTACTACCGGTAACAACAGGAGTCTGAATATGATACGCTCTTAATCAAGTTACTGAAACAACCGTACATGGAAATAAGCGATTCACTTAGGCATTTCTCAGTGACACATGACTTTTGAGTATGAAGGTTTTCTCGTAATCTACTTTGTAGTATAAAATTATCTGTCCAATAACTCATTTTTGGACATATTTTAAATGTGACAAGTGGTGTTTTGGGGTCACCAATTATTGTAACAACTGTTACAGTTACTGAGTTAGCTCTTTTGTCGCAGTTTTATTTGTTCACGCAGTTTGTTTTGTAATAAAATATTGCTAAATTCCAGCCAAGAACTGCCCCTCAATAATTTATTACAAAACAAGCTTTGTGAGTAAGTGACTGATTTATATACTATTCAAAAAAAGTAGGGGATATTTGATAAAAGTGAGATATATGAAGAAATATATTTATATTTTCATCAAAAAGACAGTTGAGGCATTGCACTGTGCCATCTGGTGAATGATCTGGGCGATAGTTGGGTGTCTGACAAGCACATATTCCACGCACTGAGCTGTAGAAGACATGGACGGTCAGTCAGAGAATTTACCGTATTCAGTCCAAGACCTCAATACTTTGTAAATCCTCCTCGGTTCGCGAGACAAGCGCAGATCGGACGTCGCATACTCCTCACCAAACGTCTAATATCAGCTTGACTGATGTTATTCAATTCTTCCTGACGTGGTCGATTGGTGAAAGGACTGGACTTAGTGCTGGCCAAGGCAGTGTAGTGATGTTCTGCTCCTGGAGGAACTCGGTAGTGGCACGGGTCATGTGTGCTCTTGTATTGTCATCTTGGAAAACGAAGCGACGGCCGTGACGCCGAGCACATGGCACCACATGAACTGCTAACATGCTGTCACGGTAGTACTGTCCTGTGACACGCCCTTGGATGACATGTAATATTTTCTGCTTGTCATGGTTACTTATGCCTCTACCACACCATAACCGATGCACCACCAAAACGACCGTGCTGTCTAACGGTTGTGTCATGGTCTTGTTCATCCCGCCGACACCACACACTGTTTCGCCTGTCGTGGAAGTCACGAGTGAATTTCGTTTCATCGGAATACACGACGTTGCTCCACCGACAATTGTCCCAGTGCTGTTGTGCTCCACACCAGTTATGCCTTGCTACGATGTGTCGCTTCGTCAAACATGGAATTATTCGAGGTCGTCGAGCATACAAATTCCAGCTGTGTAGGCGATTTCGGATAGTCGGACCCTTGACTCGCACATCTGTCGCTCGCTGCTGCTGCTGTCCAATTTCTGAGGCACTTTGATGACGGTTACGTAATGCTGTGGTTCGGATGAAACGATCCTGGTTAGCAGTTGCTGCCCTTGGACGACCTGACCGACGTCTATTATCAACATTGCCTGTCTGACGATAGCGTGACCACCAACCTGCTAATCACCGATTGAGTAACGTTGAGAATTTGAGCCACTGCATTCTGTCTGTTGCCAGCTTCCAACTTTCCAACGGCACGTAAATGCTCGTCACGTGTCAGTCTTCGCATACCTCAAAAGTTACGTTTCGACCAGAAACTATTGATGAACGAGTTTATACCAAGAAAAGAACGACGAGACCTCCGAATAAGCCCGTCCAGTACAAATGAAAATTTCAAAACGTACCCCGACAGACATTAGCGCGGAGCTCGTGCGAAAAACCTGCACGGAGTTTTCGTGGGCTGGTGACATTATGATCCACACTAAACTTGGTAACATATTGATGTGTCCAATCACGCGTATCCAATACCATTTTCCGAAAATATCAACATCAGTTTTACTTTTTTTTAATAGTATATTATTTTACTTGTCCAACTAATCTTAACCGGACGACTCGTTCCAAAACCAGTTCGTCCTGGGACGATTCTTCCCAAGTAGATTATCTTTGTGGGATGATCAATACGGTACATTTCGTTCCACGATAAATAACGGGAGACTTATAAAAAAAATTATTTATTGGGGTTAACGACACTTTTGACAGCCAGGGTCAGCTCATGTTAGAGTTTTATGGGTGGAGAAAGCCAGAGTGCCCGGAGAGAATCACTGAGCAACGACGAGCAACTGTCAGGCTCCCCAACAGACTAACTCCACACAAGCAGGGTTAGCATTGGTGGAAGACGGGTGCATCATCAACGTGCAGTACGCCTTAGTACATAATGCCACTGTGCCACCACGTGGGAAATGGGGATTAAGTGTCTTGCCCAAGGACACAACGCGATTGCCGCAGGTGGGATTCGAACCGAGGACCTCTCGGCATGCAGCAGGCATAAAAAAATAGTCCAAATAAAACATCACTCTGCACTAGTATTGTTGGAGTTAAGAGGTGGATAATGGAGTTCATTACATCACAAACTAAAACATTGCAGCAATACTTATGTGTTCAAAAAATTATGCAAAGTGGAAAATGTTAAAACGAGTTAAAACGAGTAGAGTCAGACATGACAATGTTATGTTGCATTCAAGATTCAAGAAATCAACAGTGCCAAGACAATAAAATGTATTCAAATATGCAAATACCAGCATAAAAAACACATCCTTATAAGAAATAAAAAGAAAATAATAAACATAATAATATTAATTATATGTATGAAATAATTCCTTTTTCCAGTATCCCTTTTCCTACAGTTAAAACTAGAAGTCTAGAAGTCCTCTCACGAACTGTGCGCTTGTCTAAGCTTAATTGCGCGTAGGAATTGCGCGCAATTACCATATCGAACAGCATCTAAAGCACAGCAGGTTCTCCCGGTTACTCATATCAAACACAGGAAATGTTTCTGCCAATGGACCTCCGGGTTACCCGGAGGTACATTGGCTGAAACATTGCTTGTGCACAGGCCATATGTACAGAATTTGATAGCCTTACTATGGTCATAACGCATAGATTAACGCGCAGATCGACGTGCTATTAGTGCGCATTTCATGCCAGGACTTCTAGTTTTAACTGTGTGTCCGACATAAATTAATGCGATACTACTCATCTTAAGTGATAAAACTGGAACAAATAAGTGTACTGTAAGGCAGTTTGAATATAATCCCTGGGGGATGTTTCCATATAAGATTACATTTCTAGAATCTTCCTTCAACAATTTTTTTCCTACCACCATACTGTTGATACTAATATTTCATTTTATAATGTTCTATCCTATTAATTATGATATAAACGCAACAACAATATCATTTTGCATTTATTACTGATGTAACTTCTCATATTTGTTGAGTGAACAGTTCCTTCCTTCATTCATTCATTCATTCAAGACTTGCTGAAAAAGTGACTAACAAATTAGAGTCGGTAGGGTCGCTGGGGATAACACCCTTTTCTGTTACATGTACTTCCTTCACTCTCTTTTACCAATTACCAGAGTAGGAATGTGTGGGTGATTAATTAGCATTTCCCTTCTTTTTACTATTAACTCCCAGCCCCTTCACCCCACCCTGTTTTTGTCCCGTAACTCAACCAATGAAAGTATTTAAAATGACAGGTATGTATGGATGAATATTTAAAATAATTTCTAAAAGTAAATCAGTTATTTAATGGAAAAAAGTAATAATTTATTAATAATTTATTTTATGTTGAAATTTATTTAGAATTAAGTTTAGACATTTGATTAACATATATATGCAATTCAGGGAAATCTTAACATGATTGGGGACTGGGTTCTAAGCTAACACCTATTTTGGTTTGTGTTACACCCACTTTCAACATTCAAGTCTTGATAGTCTTGGCTAGCAATGGTGGTTGACTTAGTTGCATATATATGTAAATGACTGTAATGTATTAACAATGGTACTAATTACTTTTAAACTATTAGACAATCTATTGCACACCCTCCCCATGCTAGGGTGTCTGACACTCCCCACCCCACCCGCCACCTCGCTTACAAACACCCTCCACAACATATTCTTCCCCCCGCCCTGGTGTTTTTGCCAAATTATCCAACCAAAACATAAATAAATACAAATGAACTGACTGACATGACAGAATCTTGTGTCACTTTACCCACTTACTTTTATAAGTTACAATGGGAGCGGCAACGTTTTTACTAGAGCTGTAGGTTTTTAAATTTCTTGTTCGGTTTCGGTTTTGGTTTTTCAGGTGGAGAAAAACCTCGGTTCGGTTCGGTTTTCGGTTTGTTCATGAGGCCACGTAAAATTCAATAAAACTCATTCTTTTGTCCGGAGTCATAACTGAATGGTAGTGAAATTGAGAGAAAATCATTGAATGCCCGAAATAAGCTATAATACATGAAGAATCAGGAAGGCCAATATAATAATTACCTAAATATACAAAACTTTTATTGTGCTTGGCCATTTTTCGAGGTCTGACAACTACACGCAACTTGAGGAAAGCTGCAAACACAACTAAACTGAAATGTCGGAAATTCACAGAATGTAACCTTTCCAGAGTAGTGAGAGTACCCAGGCACTGCCATTGGCAGTGTCTGGGTACTCTCACTACTCTGGGATGGCTACATTCTGTGAATTTCTGCAGCAAGAGAGTATTTAATAAAAAACGAAAAACCTTAGATTACGGGATATCGACGGTTTGGGTTTCGGTTTTTAAAAAAAACTAAACACCTCGGTTCGGTTAACCTACAGCTCTAGTTTTTGCAAATGCCTAAGTATGCTGCAACTTGTGTACTCACGCCAAAGTATCGGACAGATGCTAAAATGTTTCTCTGTTTGGGAGAATGGACAAATTGACTGGTACGTACAATTAAGTCAACCATCATTGTCATGAGTATCGGGACTTATAGTTGGGTGTAACACAAACCAAAGTAAGTGTTAGCTTAGAACCCAGTCCCCAGTCATATTCAAGTTTCATTACTGCCTAAACCTGGAATAGATTGTTTGAAAGCAGTCAGTACCATTGTCAATAGAGATACTGGTACATACAATTAAGTCAATCATCATTTCCTTGGATATCAGGACTTGAAGTTGGGTGTAACACAAACCGAAGTACAGTACGTGGAGAGTGTATTATCACTAAATCACATGCAGAGTGGAAATTCCACCCAAGCAATAATTGCAAGTTTGTTGCAAAGCATAACAAGCAGAAGCAAAGTCCCAGCTAATGGACCCCCATGTTAAACCCAGAGATCCATTGGCTGAAATATTGCTTGTGTTTTTTGTGCATAATTTGAAAGTGACAATTTGGGTAATAACTCCACTCCAGGGGTGATTTAGTTACAATCCTCTATTCACATACGGTTAGCGTTAGCTTGGAACGTAGTCCTCAGTTATGTTCAAGTTTCCTTAAATTGCATATATCGTTAAAAGAATAATTAAAAAAACAAAACATTATTTAATCTTACACACAACATTATATCTTCATGCATTAAAAAATTTAAAAAGATATTTTCAGTTAGCATAAAATGAGGTGTTGTTATTTGTAGTTATTTTAAAGCCCTGATATAGGTAAAAAGGGGCCAGAAGTTTATTGAACAACCATTTATGGCATGTGGTACAGGTGTGTGTGTATATGTATAGCATGTGATTTGAAACTAAATATTTTTTTGGGGCAATTTTATTCCTCATGTCAGTAAATACTAAAGCTGTTTTCCTTCAATTAGAAATTTGTACATAAATTTTTAAAAATATTTATTGAATTAAACAGGCTTATTAGACACTACTTGTATATAAAATAGATTATATTTGCAAAAATACATGTATTTCAAAAATATTGATTCCGACAGTAAACAGTTTGTGACTTCAAAAATTGTTAACGACGCACTGAAAGACCAAATCAGCTTTATGAGTGATGAACAATTGTTATCTGCTATCACAGTGAGCTTTCAAAAAGACTGTTGAAAAAAGTCTCATTACATGGAAAGGCAAAAAGAAAATTGGGTGTGAGTGTGGGAATGGGGATAATCAGGGTATGGGAAGTTAAATTAGTTCAGCCTGGGGGGATAAATTGTTATACTGGTGCTTCATTAGTGGAAATTTTGCATTTGAGTTCCATGTTCTACGATGAATTTCAATGCCTGTATGAATAAAAAAAAAGCCCACGTGTGGAATTTGACCAATGCTAAATGGCCATACTGTACATAAAACAGTGTTCAACTTTACTATGTATACATGTACAACTAACACAATGTCGCCAATTTTAAGGACATATCAGATCCACCAATTTCGAACACACAGAGGAAAAGCTTGCAGCTAGATTTATTCATCAAAAGTAACAGATTCAACATTTCTACACTTAACATGCATTCTTCTTTTATTATGGACACTGCTGGTGTATAGCATGGATCATATCTACATAAAATGATAAAATAATGTGGAATTGAAGAACAGTCTAATTACCAATAACAAGTTGAGTCAGATATGTCCTTAACGCGGTAAAGGCAATTTCATTGCAGAGTTTGTATTTCAAACGTAATGTTTTCAACACTTCTTCAGTTAAGTTGCATTTTTGATTTAGATATAGACACTTGTGGTGTATAACATGGATATTTATAATCAATCGCATGCCGACTGAGGACAAATATCTCAGTAACTGGTCGAAATTAGGTTACACGAAACAATGTTAAAAAACCCATGACACTCGCCTGGTTATCAAATCTGTCTTTCACCCGGTTATAATGGGCCGTCTGTTGGTAAGTTCTATTTTCAGATGTTTAACAGTGTAATTCCCGTAATTCGACATATTCATCGAAAAAATTCAGATTTTGTGATAACAAGCGTGCGTATATTTTCATAAACAAAAATAATTTCCTCTGGTCAAACCGAAAGTATTGTATAACCGATAGTACACGCGCGCTATCTATCGGCAACCGCCATGGTACGCCTCATTGCCATACCGTTGGTGAGATACAGCATTAACCCTTTACCCAACATAACGAACAAAACCGACCAGCGCTATATACAAAAATTCCCATTCAAATTGTATTATGTTTCAATTTTTGTCTCAAAACAAAGTGTATGACCCTCATTGAAATAAGCTCGTTGAGCTTGTTGCAATGAGGGGTCATAAGCTTTGTTTTTCAGACAAAAATTTAAAAATTTTAGAAATTTAGTAATTCAATAATTTATTTTAGAAGTTGTCGTCTACGGCCCGCAATGGGTTAGGAATGACCATTTTCAGCTACTGATACAGTTTAATGATCATGCAAGTGAAGAAGTATGTCAGCACTTAACTCGAAACACTCTAGTAGTGCAAAAGAATTTTCTCCAGTCACTCCTTTTTTCTCTTGTTCAATTAGGAATTTAACCAATTATATCTTGTTTGACAGAGCTCACTGAGCTCTGTCAAACAAGATATATTTGCTTAAATATCAAACTGCTTTATGGGAAATATTTACTGCTGAAAACTTTGCCATTTTGACATCAGAGTGCAGAGGGTTAACTTGCATGCGTCCCTTGATGCGAGTCAGTGTGGCAATGTTTGGCTGTTTTGTAGCAAGTTTGTTCCTTTTTATACGCCCGTTTGAAAAACGGGACGTATTATAGTATGGCGTTGTCCGTCCGTCCGTCCGTCCGTCCGTCCGTCCGTCCGTCCGTCCGTCCGTCCGTCCGTTTGGTTTCCGAACAATAACTTTAGTATTTGTTTTCCGATCGGCTCCAAATGTGGTATGTGGTTTAATCACAACAAAATACAGGTCAAGTTTGAATATGGGGTCGGTCCGAACATTTTTCGCCTGAATTATGGCCCCAGTTGGACTTAGAATTCGTCAAATATTTGGTTTCCGGATGATAACTTTAGTATTTGTTTTCCAATCGGCTCCAAATTTGGTATGTGGTTTAATCACAACAAAATACAGATCAAGTTCGAATATGGGGTCGGTCCGAACATTTTTCGCCTGAATTATGGCCCCTGTTGGACTTAGAATTCTTCGTCAAATATTTGGTTTCCGGATGATAACTTTAGTATTTGTTTTCTGATCGGCTCCAAATTTGGTATGTGGTTTAATCACAACAAAATACAGGTCAAGTTCGAATATGGGGTCGGTCTGAACAATTTTTGCCTGATTTATGGCCCCTGTTGGACTTAGAATTCGTCAAATATTTGGTTTCCGGATAACTTTAGTATTTGTTTTCCGATCGGCTCCAAACTTGGTATGTGGTTTAATCACAACAAAATACAGGTCAAGTTCGAATATGGGGTCGGTCTGAACAATTTTTGCCTGAATTATGGCCCCTGTTGGACTTAGAATTCTTCGTCAAATATTTGGTTTCCGGGTGATAACTTTAGTATTTGTTTTTCGATTGGCTTCAAACTTGTTAGTCTTTTTCTCAAATGACTGAAAAATTTAGTCATTTCACAAAATCACTGATTTCAAAGTCTGACCGTAACATATATATATATGCCAGTATAAATTTCTCGCACTCTAAAAAAATTGCAAATGTGTTAAAATGGTACAATTTGGACAGTTCACGGGCGTATAATGCAATGCCCAGCGGGGCTCTTGTTAAACCATATAATGCAGTAGTTCAAAAGTAATTGATAAATTACTTTTTTGATCAATCAAGTTGTTGATCGTTGGTTAATCGATTAATTGGTTAACCATTTCAGCACTAGTAAACCTCATGCACTGCTCTTCCACTACCACAATCCAGCTTTTTCCATAATATGCCTCCCTATATCGGCAAACATTCCTTTAGATTTCCGAAGTGCACTTTCTGAAGAAAACTCACCCGGGTCTGGAAAAACCCAATGCATAGACAATGTTTCTGTCTTCCAGTCGAATTTGAGCTTGTTCAAATGGTTAAGATTCTCATCCAAATGACCTTTTATCCACGTTGGGTGGCATTTTGCCCTAAGACATATTACTTGCAAATGTGGATTCACAAAAATCTCATCTGGGTTCTTCTCGTATACTTTGTAGAGCATATCAATAGGATTATATGGTCTACTTCTTACAAGAAAATGTCTATACATATCAGCTGAGTGTTTTATGATTTCAACACCTTGTTTTGCCATGATAACACCGAAATTGAACATATATGGAAACGGTTTATCGGTTTTAAAACCCACGGATGCAACAAAGTCATGCTGACGGAGATTATCTGTTGGTTGGTTTACCCAAACTGCATCTAAATCTATATAGACCCCTCCGTATCTAGAGAGAGCATCTAAACGCACAATATCACTTGGATGCGAAACGTGATAGATTCTATATCCAAAATATGATTCAATGTTATCCCTCAAAATAAAATGCACTCTTTTATCCTGTTTTAATTTTTCCCAGTGTGGACCCTGGGGTTCAGGGTTACCATGTATATAGACCTTTGCATTTAACACGTATAAAGAACTAAGTACACTTACATAGTGGAGGAAACTAAAAGATGTAATTCCAAAGGAAACATAGTGTGCAATAAGAGGAATTAGAGACCTGTCGCTTACTGGTGGTATCATTGGGCTACTTTGTCCATAATAAAGCCATCTAGTAAGCTGTGCAAAGTCAGAAACGTTCTCAAATTCTTCAAACGGAATAATTTCCTTCTCACTGAAGACACACATACTATTTTGCAAACTGAATGTATTGGGTGTGGCGCATTGTGTATAATGTCCATTTTGTATTGCTTTTACTTTACTATCACTGTCAGTCTCTTTGATATAATTTGATGTCATCATCATGAAACCTGTGAAGTTACCATCACTATATGAACTAACCATCCTCTCGTTCTGAAGAGATGCTAACGGCTTTGAAAATATACAGTTTTCACTCAAGTAAATTCCACCGTTCTTGGAGAGGATGTCCACCATGAACAGAATTTTAGTTTTATTTCCAGATGTGCATATATTGGTGCTCGACTTCAACTTTTCAACATAAAAGTTAGGTATGTCTCTAAGAATTTCTCCATAATAGGAATAATAACCTCTATCGTCAACTTGCGGTTCCGACGTACAACGGAAAATAATTTTTGATGGGCGGATGAACTTATGTACACTTATAATACTGAGATAATGATTTAATGTAAAGAAACCACCACACCAAATATAATGCACAACAGATGGTATAGCATAACTCTGTAACACTGAGTAATCAGTAATGTTATGTCCTTGTATATCTGTGGTGGTCCACATATGATCTGGTATGATGTTGGAATAGTGATGGTTAAGGTGAGACTGTGATGCAAATGGAAGTTTATATGTCTCATTTCTATTACATTTTTTAGTATGATTAGATCCAATAAAGATGTTGACATTATTTTGGGAATATTTACCTCCAAATACCATGCGGTGTGCTTGGGAAACTTTAGATCTCATGTAATCACCAGCAGGGTTTTCAAATAATAGCACAAAAATGCTAACCGACTGGACAATGAAAACAGCTATGAAGATAATCTTCTTTCTTGGCATCTCGACAAATGTGATCTGGAAAAAAACAGCAATATTAGGCCAAACAAAATTAAATAATTGATTCTCAGACATTTGTTTTTAAAACGAGAGGGAGAGCGCTTTTTATTTTTATTTTTATTCCTGGTGGAATGGACGCCGATGCCTAAAATCCAGTCTTGAGAGCCTAAAATCAAATACTAAAGCTCCCGTGTTGATTTCACAGATAGTTTTGTTGTGACAGTGATCATATAACACAAAATCAATACAGAACTAAAATGGAGATAAAACATAATAAGGAGTTTTTTTAACTGATTGAGTACTAGAAGCCACAATCAGGCTTTTCAAAATAATGAGGTTACAAGTGCAAAGGCCAACATTTTCCTTATCCATGCTTCGTATTCAGTCAAACTTAAATAATACTTTGTTTATACAAATTTGTTTATTACAAATTATTGGATAGTGTCTGCTGGAATAATACTGTATCAATGTATACGACATATTGGACCAAATTGTGATGTGATACCGCTATAATCACACCCTATGATAGTTTTATACATTTTGAATTTTGACTTCGAAATAAATATGA
Organism: Pictodentalium vernedei; assembly: GCA_031216915.1. Lineage (NCBI taxonomy): Eukaryota > Metazoa > Mollusca > Scaphopoda > Dentaliida > Dentaliidae > Pictodentalium > Pictodentalium vernedei. The sequence continues at coordinate 787,997,663 of CM062297.1, forward strand.
CGAAAGCGGGCCGAAAAAACGAATGCGTCGCTGCCTGAGAATCAAAAGATTAATTTTCTTTAGCCTTAGGACAAAAATTTAAATTTTATAGTACATTTCCTTTCTTATTATACCTACCACAATTGTTTACTAAAGGCTTCCACTGCAGTGGAAGTCCCTAACTCGGAAGTGTACTCTCTATGTTGATCTTTCCCAAGTGATTCGGGAAAGAAAAGTAGAACACAACTCGGAGTGGGGAGGGGGGGATCCTGGCCCTTGTTGTAGGTTTTCCTCCTAATTCACATGCACTTTCGGTCATGTGTGATATACAGGAAAAACTCCAACTCAGGTTGTTGATTCCAGTCAGCCAACCTCCACTGGAAGTTAAGTTAACCCATGAAGTGATACCTTTGCACACTCATCAGTTATTATTGTAATTTATAAACAGGATAATTAGGACTGATTTTGAGTTGGGATTTCCTGAAGGCGTATCGTACAAGTAACAGTCCTGATTCTCCATTACCTAAATTCTAATATCTTTTAACCATGTCCGTCCTTAAAAATTATATGTATATATTGTATATGATCACAAATTATTTATGCAAGTTTATGCCAACAATTTTAATAATAATATAATAAATATTTCATGTTGGTATTTTAAGCAAAGTTTTTTTTCCTTCGTTGTAGTTATATATACACTAACCTCAGTGACACTTTACCCATAATCTGGTCAGATATCCCACGTAAGGTTAAAATAGTTAGCCCTGGGAATATTTCTATACAACATTGCCTATTAGCCTGGGGAATACCAGCGTACCGTTACATAGCCTTTACGTCTGGAGGCAGATAAGTAGCCAAAGCAGAGACGACGTGATCCGAGAGAGAAGCATGCCCAGCATCTCTCTCGATAAGCCCAACAGGGACTCCAGAGGCGCCATAGGAATAACGGAAAACTTGGGCTTGGAAAGCCCGAGGGAGGAGTCCTGGTCCAAGACCGTCAAAGTCTGACAGGCTGACCGAATGGCGGAATCGTAGGAACGGTAATGGAGGCAAAAAGGTATCAGCCCTGGTGAAAAACGAAGTCTTTATAGCCTTGGAACTCAGCTTAGAGTCCAAAGCTCCAAACGCTTCGATCACCTGTTCCGACTGGCACGGTCGTAGGCAACCAGAAGTGGGTTGCTGCACAGGTTGTAGACACGTGACGATGATCGCGGCCTGGCTGACACCACCGGCTGGTCTGACGGTTTGAGATCCGGAAGGAACTCAAACACAAAGTCAAGAGCTGTCCCCAAGCGAGAAGACTGTTGGCTCTCGACGTTAGGTATGTCTGACCCATCCTCTGAGTTGGAAGACACACAGCCCATCACGGGAAAACCAGCCGATGCCTCCCATGGTGTAGGCACACCAAGGGGATCAGACAGCGGCCTGCTTCCAATCCCGGGAGGCGGGGGCGCCTGGAAACCACTGGTTGCTTCGCTGGAGGCAACGGGAAGGCTCTTGGAAAGAACCTGCGTGAGTAAGGAGAGGGCCTCCCGAAGCTCACGGTCCGTATTAGCCGGTTCGACATAGGAACGATCCGGCAAAGTGGCTTCACTCCTGACCCTTTTAACCAGCGAAGGATCACGATCCTCTAGTACACCCGACACGGGGCGACGGGTGGCAGCCGAAACATGTGAATGCAGATGCTTAAAGGGGTATGAAGTGCGGGAACTCGGGAGAGTCAACGCGGACCTCTGAAGGACAGAAGGTGCAGGCTGCACAAAATGCGTCGGTCCCGCAAAACTGGCCGAAGGACCAGAGTGCTTGGACGGAAATGCAAGAGTCCATGGTGACCCCACCATGAACATCTGAATCCAAGGAAAAAGCTGCTGGGCTCGACGGCCGAGAGACAACAGCAGAGGGTTCGTCCGGAAGCCCCTTCCGACTTCACCGTGTTGATGTCAGGGAAGGCTGAGGCCGATATCCCACGTCCACACTACCAGACATCTCTGCAGACCCCTGCAGGGATAAGCCGAAGCCGCCGAAATGGTGGCCGAAGACGTTGCAGACGGAACAGCAGTCGCAACAGATACATCGGGAGCAGTTGAAACCAGTGGAAAGGTGAGAGGGCAACCGAGCTCGGCTCCAAAAGAGAAGTCACAACCCTAATGACAGCCTCAGATGTCGACTGGAGAGGAACAACATTCCCGGAACAAGGCATCTCTTCACCGGACAACTCAACAGCTCCTGCAGTATCCACAACAGGAAAAGACTGCACATCCCCCATGGAGGGGGTATAATTCTCACTGGACGTGGTCGTGTCGAGAGGCCCCGAACGACAGCGTTTCCGTTTCCCGGTGCGGGAGCAACGGCCACGAGAACGCACTACACGATTCACAGAAGCCCAAAAGGTGGATGACCAAGACCCACAGAGTCCACAGGGTCGATCGGAAGAACACCCATAACAAGTGGAACAATAAGCATGGGAATCGTCCACATGCTTGGAACAGTCCTGGACATAACAGAGGTGAGAGCAGTAGAAGAAAAGGTGAACTCAACAGATCTAAAAAGATGTAGGACACCCCCAACTGAGAGAGAAAGGTGGCAGAAATTAAAGGACCAGTGGGAACACAACTGAACCCAGACGGCCAACAGGGACTCAGAAAAAAGAAATTCTATCCTCAACGGAGGGGAGAAATCCAGCCCATACAGCCTCCACTGACACCTAACTCCAATAATAATAATATCCAAAAGGATAACATAAATTTGTCAACCAAACAATAATGTCCGAACCGCACGCGAGAGTCGCGAGCTAACACGGAGAATATAAAAAATATAATTAAAATGTGGTTGAATATAATAACGAGAATATACAAAACACAGTTCTGTTATTATAAGATCATCAGATCCATAATCCTAGTCACCGGTAACCATTATCAACGAGTTGAATTATCACAGTTTCTTAATGCAAATGAAGGCACATTTTCCCAAGATGACAGAAGAAACAAGAATGAGTCATTGGTTACACGTCTGCGCACTGGTACCGGAAGCCGTGGATCTGTACTAGGAGAAGAGTGTCCCCCACTTGGTGTGCACCGGTAGCACTCGACCCAGTTTTGGCTTATTTTTTCTTGATGCTTTTGCACCACTTTTCTTTCCCAAATCGCTTGGGAAAGATCAAAATAGAGAGTATACTTCCGAGTTCGGGACTTCCACTGTAGTGCAAGCCTGTAGTAAACAATTGTAAGGTAGGTTGATATGAAAACAAGGGTGGAGGTTGGCTGACTGGAATCAACAACCTGAGTTGGAGTTTTTCCTGTATATCACACATGACCGAAAGTGCATGTGAATTAGGAGGAAAACCTACAACAAGGGCCAGGATCCCCCTCCCCACTCCGAGTTGTGTTCTATTTTTATACCACGATTAAACTTGAATTACGTGACGTTGATATTTGTCAATAATAATATTACCTTCAGCGCCCTGTTTACTTCCTTACTTGATGCTGTTTCGTGTCAGAGCATGCCATTTACGTTGTGATGTCAATCAGATGCAGACCTGTTTACTTTCCTACCTGAAGCTGTTTCACGTCAAACCACTTATTATATGCTAACCTGTGAATTATCGCAAATTATCTGAAAGGTATTTCTCGATATCCATCGACTCGCCTCGAAGGAACGATCAGCTGATCTTTATTATTATTTTGAAACGTACGCATCTGGGGTCGAATTGGACCGAATATTGTGCAATAAAATGTCTCGTAGCATATAATAAAAGGAAAATCTACTTTGTTTTAGTCAGTATCTGGAATTATCTCATGAATGTGGACCTGAACGTTTTATCTTTCACGAGCACTTGGGCGAGTGAAAAATAATATTTTCAGCTCAACGCGATGAATTTTTTCAGTAGCTTCCTAGATGACGTTACGCTTCGGCGCGTGATGTCGCCTTCAAGGAACGATTAGTAGCTTTTTCTTGTTGTCTTGAAACTGTTTGCAGTCGAATTGGGCTGGCTATTACGCAGTAAAATGTCGCGTAGCTTACAATAAAAAGAAAATCTACGCTGTTCGGGAATTATCTCATTCGTGTGGACCTGAAAGTTTTATTTTTCACGAGCGCTTAGATAATTCCCGATATTCACTAAAGCAACGTAGATATCCTCTATATTTACGCTGTAACGTCAGTTAGATGCATTCTTGTATGACGTTCTTACACTCTCTAAAATCAGTTGGGTTAAAAATCAACCCAAATCAACTGGGTGGAGTGAATATGAACCCAACTGGGTTCATATTCACTCCACACAGTTGATTTGGGTTCATTTTGCACGTATGCCTAATTCCATGCGTGCTGTATCTAGTACATTTCTCAATGTTGTATCGGGTAACACTGAATACACACAATCGTGGATAAAAATGTTAGCAGACTCATGATCATCCAAATCATTTTGTCGTATACTGCCTTGAACGTCGCCTTGAAGGAACGATCAATAGCTTTTGTGTTATTGTCTTGAAACTGTTTACAGTCGAATTGCATGGGCTGGACTTTGCGCAGTTAAATGTCACGTAGCATATAATGAGAAGAAAATCTACGGAGAGGATATCTACGCTGTTTTAGTGAATATCGGGATTTATCTCATGCGTGTGGACCTGAAAGTATTATTTTTCACTCGCGCAAACTTTCACGTGCACACCCATGAGATAATTCTCGATATTCACTAAACAGCGTAGATATCCTCAAAATTTACGCTGCTGTAACGTCAGTCAGATGCATTCTTGTATGACGGTATGCCGAATTTCATGCGTGCTGTATCCAGTACATTTCTCAATGTTGTTTCGGGTAACAATCGTGGATTAAAATGTTAGCCGACTCATGATCATCCAAAGCATTCTGTCGCATAGTGTGATTTATTGATTTATTGTGTTTAAAGTCACTTTGAACATCTATGGGTATATGACTACAACATCGATATGAAGTTCGGTTTAGCTCATCACTCATATCTGTGCTTCCCACTTTAGGGAATTTCAATCCCAGGTTTTGGATACCATTTCCTGTTTTATTAGTAAGGCATAGGTGGCGCGATGGTAGAGGTGCAGGCTGCAAGCCGAGAGGTTCTCGGTTCGAATCCCACCTGCGACAACCGCGTTGTATCCTTGGACAAGACACTTCACACCCATTGCCCACGTGGGGGCACGGCGACTGGAGTTGGTATGTTGGTGAGCCGACAGTTGCTCGGTGGTTCTCTCCGAGTACTCCGCACCCGCACCCGCACCCGTAAAACTGTCGTGGTCATGATTAGCCATTGTGCATAAATATGTGACCTTAAAACACCAATAAATAAATAAATATCAGTAAAGCAGTACTTGTTTACCACAGTAAACAAGCACTGCTCATCTCCCCGGGATTGACATAGGAGCCTATACAGTAATGACACAGGGGTAAATTCTTTGTTCCGAAATGGGTGATATATATTGAAGAGTTTATATGCATAACAGAATATACCGTATCCGTTGATACAATGAATAGCACACCACTGACAAAACAGTTCAGTGACAAAGAATATTTTCTTAAACCCTTTGAACAATAGTGGTATCTTCCATTTCAGTTCAAAAGCAGCAGTTGAAAGAGTCCATATTTATTATTTTGGGCTGCACGTTGAAAATATTGATTGGTCTACACCACACATTTACCTTGTAACCATCCCACTTAATGACATTATGACGTAGCTTGTGACCCGGCCGGAAAAACGGCCTCTGGAATTAAAAGGGTTAAACATCAAATAAAAACCTCTAGCTTAATTTAACATGCATATGAGGCAAGCCATATTCACAAAAAAATTTTCATCCAAATTTGAACATTTTGCTTGCTCCAATGAAGAGTTATAGCTATATTTATTTTGGGTGCAGAGATGAAAATTTGTAGTTATTTATGAGTATGGGGGGTGGGGGGGGGGGGTTATTGTTGTTGTTATTTTTCAGTTGTTCCGTCTTTAACATTCTGCGACCTTTAGTATTGTTTACGAAGATGAATAAAACAGTCATGGACCACATAGGTTTCCCTGACAGGTAATGTTAGGCAACATTATACACAAAATTAGACTTAGAAAATTGGCGCTTTCCAAATACCAAATCACAACATCTGCAGGCCTGGCATTCTTAAAAATGCAGGAGGGCTAAAAATCTCTCCCCTCGCATGACCTAATGGAGCGATTGGCTCTCCCCAAGCTTACCAGAGCTGAAAGTGGCAACATGAAGTGTTACTATTAATGAATTCTTTCTAGTGGGCTTTGTATATTTTATTTGTTGCTACTAACAAGGTAGTTTCTGTGAGACGGCTACGCTACCTCCGGCAAGGCCCGGAGGTGTGGGGGGGGGGGGGGATAGTGTGGCCTTCTTACGGAGATCACTAACATAGCAGAGGTCTTAAAAGATGTGGGTTTTAAGAATAGGCTATTATGCTAATCATTATATTCTAAGGCAAGGAGGGCTAGTTTTCACCCTCCTTAATTTTTTTTAAAAATGCCAGGCCTGTGTTCCTGTAGTGAATTTGAAATTTATACAAGTAGAATTTTAAGTATAAAACTTAGTGTATTATTTATTTTAAAGTTGGTTTAATAAATTGAAGTGTTTAAAGTAATCCGAACTTAAAATGTTAAGAGATAATTGCCATTTTGTTAATTTAAATATTATTTTTTCCACTCTTTTGCAATTTGCATTTTAGGGGAATTTTGGAATTTGGGCGTACCGATATTTTGGGGGTATTTCTACGACTATTGGTATCCGTTATTCGAATTTTCTGTTATTTCATTCTGTTTTTTGGGATGTATCCTTTCGCCAATTCTTTTTTGCATTGTACATCAAAGATTTGGGAGATGAACTCCTGCATAGCGACGATGGGGTACACAGTTGGGGGCCTGAAGATCCCAGGGCTATTTTTCGCAAATGATACGGTACTCGTGTCAGAAAGCGAAGTGGGGCTGGAGAAAATGCTGGCAGTTATTGTAGGGAGATATGGGAACAAATGGAGACTTGAACTAAATGAAAGCAAAAGCAAAATTATACCTGTGGGTCGTAAAGTGGATCCTACTCGAAGGTAGAGAGTGGGGGAGTTCTGTATTCCGGAAGGTAGCAGCAAACTTCTTAGTGTAGGAGAGACATTTGACTACGAGTATTTATTGGAAAATAAAAACATTATGGGAAAAGGCATGTACCGAAACCACATGAATAAACTGACTGTGAAAGGGTGGCGAATTCTTAATCAAATGAAACTGATAGGGAGAAATAGCTTCAATAAGGTTTTCGTGGAGAAAACAATCAGGGAAATGGTGGGTGTACCGAGTACAACATATGGTACGGAAGTTTTATATCAGACTCGGCTTCACCTAGTATAAAACCTACGGACCAGGTACCACCCCGTACCCGGTCAAGTACTGACTATGTAACTAATATTACACTGACAGAATTTAACGATCAGAGGGATCCAGAGAATACATTATTATGTACGCTGCCAGTAGGCCAGTGAATTACAAGATAAAGAGAATACATATCTGTACATTGACAGTAGGTCAATGAGCATCAAGACCTGCAGAACATCAAGTAATTTGTGTCTCAAACCCAACTGCATTTACAGGAAGTGAATCTCCTATTCCAACTCGCTCTGGGACATTTAATACACTCTAACAAACTTTACCACTCATTCAGAGGATTTACTGTTTTTGGGTGTTTTATTCGAAACTCCCTCCCTTAACCACAATACATATATTTGGTGGCAGAGTGTAGGGATAAAGGAACAAATCAGTTAGATATTAAATAAGGAGCAAATCCTTTAACCCTTTACCTAATATGAAAAGCAGACGACACTTGAAAAAACAATTCCTGAATAACTAATTTTTTTCATTTTTCGTCTCAAAAACATAGGTTATGACCCCTCGTTGGAAAGAGCTCGTTCCAACGAGGGGTCATAACCTACGTTTTTGAGACAAAAAATGAAAAAATAATGAAAATTAATTGGCGATTTTTGAGAATAGCGCTGACCGGTTTTAGCCGTTAGGTCGGGTAAAGAGTTAAATAGAAGAGTAGAAATCAGGCTGTGGTAATATGTTAAGCCCCCACAAAGTAGATCTGTTTCTCGTCCATTTTTTTTGGTAAAATTACATGTGGGTAGTCGGTTATTTTATTTTATTTTTGTAAATATTTGTTAATTTCATGTGTACCTTTCTGCATCGCGATAAAATAGAAATGCCGGAATATCTCTGGCAGATTTGAAGAATTTAAACAGAAGAATATTTGTGCAAATGTTTCTTTTTTGTAACTAATATTCAGAAATGTCGAATATAAAACCCCTCCACTCCAACACAAGTTACAACTTAGTACTACAAGTGAAGGTAGGGAACAGGACAACTGCCCCAGGGACAACCCGCCCCAAACCGGCTGGGACAATCCGCCCCGGGACAACCCGCCCCAAGTTTCCACGCGCCGCAGTTATCATAGTGGCCCGCCATTTGACTTTGATATTTGACTATGATAGGATTATAAGTAATAATATATGAATAAGTACGAATGAACTATTCTGCTGTTATTACTTATAATATGATTATGATAATAATTCCTGCACTCGGATATTCCGCATCGTTTATTCCTGTGTCACACAAACGATGTTGCCATCTCCCACAAACGTCGCAGTCAACTGCATGTTGCTTTGGCCGAACTTCAAGATCACACTGAATGCAAGGAAACAGGTTTGTTGAATGAAGAATGAATGAATGAATGAAAAGTTTCAGCGCGCCAAAGGAGCACAGGGACGATGTGGGATTGAAATCCATTGCGACCCGAATAACTTTATTTGTTTATATAACTTTGTTAACAGCTAAAACAACACAGTTATTGTCTTAGTCTTAGATAAAGGAAAAGAGATCAACGCTGTGAGGAATCCACACCACACTAAAACGTGTCTTGTCATTTGATTTTTGCGCATTAAACAAATATCATTCCTCTTAGAGGATACCCGACTGGAACAACATGCCTAAAACAACACGCCATTTCTGACTGGTCTCCAAATGCTACCGATTTAGTATAGAACTATTATTAGTTTAATTCAGTCATTCTGGGATGTGTTAATAGGATCAATGTGTATACTTTTGGATAAACAATTGAGTAATCATCTTTTTTATATATTCCTACCCCCCAAAAATGTTTTCTTAAAAAATAAGAAAAAATCAGGACAACCCGCCCCAAAAATAGACCTGGGGCGGGTTGTCCCTGGGCGGGTTGTCCCTGATCCGTGAAGTTACCGCTGTTGGTCTTGTGACAATTTTCTCACTTTCGCGGTTCCAATTATTCCAAAGAGGGTTGTTCGGGTGTACAAGACCGAAGATTCTATTTACTCTTCAGTGACTTCCCAAACTGCAATTATTAAAAGATACACCGTTTGAACGATTCTCTTTAGTACTGATCAAGGGGTTCTGGTTAATACTACAGAGAACAGGGATTGATCAAATGGTAAGGCTCAGTGTTTCAAAATTACGTTGTTGCACAATAACGCGGAAAACAAAGGGCATGGGACATTACAATTAACTATGGCGAGATATTTCAAAGGTTAACAATCTGTTAATTTATCGCATTACACAGCACAATTTTAATCCAACTTGTACCACTTTAAAAATGAACGACGATCGACTAAAAATAAAAACCTTCGACTACCGCACAGTCGCCGGTTAGTCGATTAATCGAATAATCACGACAGCCCTTATTTGTTTGCCATCAAAGGTTCGTGTTCTTGGTTTGTTTTATATTTTAGGCCTCATAATCTACAGAATAGCATGGGTGGTGGTGTATTACGTCCCTTGAGTGAAAGAAGGCTTTGCAGTGCTAAATCATTGTAAAGCCTAGTTGCACTCAAGGGACAAATTTCTCAATTTTATTAACTTGGGTAAAATGTCAGATATAAACCATTTAATTATTATTTTTTTAAGTTTGCATTGGTTATAAAAAGAGAGAATCCGGCAACCAAACTGACCACGCGGGAGGGCTTGAGAAACATATTTTTAACTTTTTTAGGACTAATGTCAGGTAAATCATTATCACAACCCATGGTCTTTGGAGAAGAGGAGTTCCACTCTGAACACTCTGCAGAATTTGTTATGAAGGCTCAAACAGACAAAACGCACTTCGTGATGACTGATTATATAATGTGGAGAATAATAGTGTCCCTCGGGAGCATGTTAATGGTGACATGCGTGATCTTAAGACTTTTCTTTCGGCACTAAAAAGTTCAGTTGACTCTCTTTTGACATTATCACACAAGTTAACAAATTCAAATGTCAGTAACTGTAATGAGAGAATAGCTACTCGTCAGTTTGAGGATAGAATACAGCAGTTTAAGTTTAGCTTTGCGACAAGAAGCATTTAAAGTCAGTCGAAATAGGAGATCCGGGAAATTTATGGTGAGAATGCAATCGCTTTCGGATGACCATAGAAATACTGAAATAAACTTTGAAATTGATGCTCTCACCAGTAAAGTAAATGAAATTGCTCATACCGTGGCTAGTATTAATGAGTCTGGGGTGTCTGGTAATACTAAAGATAAAGAGTGTTTCTACTGCCACAAGCGAGGTCATTTGCAGCGAAAGTTCGGAACCTGCTTCAAGCGCCAAAGGGATAAAGCATAATCAAAATCTACATCGACTGGATATTATTTGAAGGCTGGTCACCAGAGCCCTTCTTACCTAGCTGATATTGCTATACAGGCACAACCTCAACTGCGAAACTACTAGATGCTCAGACCTTTAGATCAGTCTAATTTGGGCACAACGGCAAATATGGATGTGGCCTGCATGGTTGTCAAAAAAGCACCGGTATTTCCTTCTTCTTGGCGTCTGTTTTAGGTTTTCGGTCCCCGTCTTAAAATGATAGTTTACAACCCCTTGTTATAGGTCTTCACCATTTTCACTAGTTCTCATCACACTTTGACGTAAATTTACTCGACTAACTCGAGAAGGCTTCTTAGTTTCACAGTGTCAGGCCAATGGCCTATTTGAATGTAAGCTAAATTATGCATGGCGTTTCCTGAGAACTGCCACAAACATGAATGCAGTTGCTCTCAAGCTTTAAGTACATGATCATATAGAATTCGCCACAGAAAAGCAATCGCCATCGACAGTGTCGTATACGACACTGTCGACAGTGACTGCTTTTCTATGGCGAACTCTGTAGGTTTTTGTTTAAAATTTATTTATGTGTTGCATTGTTTGATTCGAAGGTAAGCTCTAAACTATATTACAAGCATCAGGGAAACCTGGCCAAACTGTACGTTGCGGAAACACTGCAAAACTTTGGAAAAAGTTTCAAACTCCTCATAATTTGGGCGCAATTATCTTATTTGGGCACAGCGTTTACCGTCGTGCGTTGGGAAGAATTTAAAGGCCTGTATATGATGCTGAGACTGTGAGTCGATGTCCCAGCATGTTTTGATGAGCTGAGGCCCATTGAAATAAGTGAAATATTAGAAATGGGTGGAACAAAAATCATGCTTTAGACCCCACAAAATAAATCTTCTGTTTCTCAAGCCATTTTGTGTAAATTTGCATGTGGGCGGGCGTTTTTTTTTATTTTATTTTTTATTTTTGTAATTATTTCTGTGCCATCAAAAGTTCTGAGTTCATATTCTCTGCTTGTTTTATGATTTAGGCCTCAAAATCTACAGTATAGCATGGGTATTGGTGCATTTCGGCCTTTGAGTGTAAGGAGGCCTTGCAATGCTAAACATTGCAAAACCTTGTTGTACTCAAGGGACAAATTTATCAATTTTATTAACTTGGGTAAAATATCAGACATCAACCATTTAATTATTATTTTTTTTAAGTTTGCATTGGTTATAAAAAGAGAGCATGTGGCAGCCAAAAGAACCACGCGGGGGCTGAGAAACAGATTTTTAAATTTTTTAGGCCTTATTTATAATTACTGAAGACAGTTTGCCTGGTATGCCAGTTAACTGTTTGGTTGACACCGGTGCATCAATAATAGTACTCCACAGAAGGCTGTATAATAAATTGTTCTCCAGAGTTAGACCTAAACTTCAAAACCCTCAAGAAAAACTTTGAATGGCTGATGGAGAAATTGTCTCACCTCCAGGTAAGGTTTGACCTGGACATGCAAATTAATGGAAAGCTTTATTGTGCTGCCATGATAGTTGCTGATATAGAGGCTCATTTTATATTTGGTTTTGACTTTTTGAGCAAAAATGAATGCTTGATCAATGTGGGTAAAAATGAAATCACATTAAATGGAGAGCAGTGCCATGTCATTTGCAAAGCCATTTGAAATCTATATATAAGATCATTTTTGCAATGGATGTCACAATACCTGCAAGTAGTGAAATAATTGTACCAGTGAAGTTTTAGGGGGACCCACCTTGTAATAGATGTGCCAGAGAAGAACCAGTCAGTAACAGTTCAAGTGAAAATGGAATTCTCACAGCAAGATGTTTAGTAGATACAAATCGAGACGTAATGCCATTAAGAATTTTAAATTTGTCTGATGAACCTCAAGTGATTCATAGCAAGACATTTGTAGCTAACTGTGAGACAGTATAGAATAGCTGCATAACAAGTAGCAGTGACAACCCATGCAATTCTGATGCGCGAGGCATGTATACTATTCAAACACTAGAAAAACTGTGAGCATTGCTCACTAAATGATACCACCCACTCCCACCAAGAAACATTTTACAACAGGAAAAGTGTGTTTAATTTAGAGAGCACAAACACTGACACCCCCCCCCCCCCCCCACACACACACACCTCCACCCCGAAGCTTGAATTAACAAAGCCCATTTTTCAATATGTGAAACTGTAAAAATGAAAATATATGAAAACAAAATAGAAGGTACACATCTTCACTGTATGTAAAAGAATGTTTGAAGGTTTCACAGAAATCCATTCACAAGTTTAAAAGAGGTCGCGGATAGCAAATGTCAACAACCCCCCCCCCCCCCCCCCCCACCACCACGCAAGCTTGAAATGACAAAGCGTATGGGAAACCCTAAAATTGAAAATATCTGAAAACAAAACAGGAGGTGCACATCTTCAATATATGTAAAAGAATGTCTGAAAGTTTCAATGAAATCTGTTCAATGGTTTAAGAGAGTTGCGGATAGCAGATCTGTACAGAATGTCAATTGAATTTGACAAAGTTCATTTTTCAATATGGAAAACTGTAAAAAAAGAAAATATCTGAAAACAAAATAGGAGGTGCACATCTTCAATGTATGTAAAAGAACGTCTGAGAGTTTCAATGAAATCCGTTCACTGGTTTCAGGAGTTGTTGATAGCAGATGTGTACCCCCCCCCCCCCCAAAGCGTAACACCCCTATAGCATAACGGACGGACGGAATATGAAAATATCTGAAAGAAAAATAGGAGGTGCACATCTTCAGTGTATGTAAAAGAATGTCTGAGAGTTCCAATGGAGTTTGTTCAATGGTTTAAGAGGAGTAGCGGATAGCAGATCTATACCCGTCCCTACTAAAACCTGAATTGACAAAGTTCATTTTTCAACAAGGGAAACTGTAAAAAAGAAAATATCTGAAAAGAAAATAGGAGGTGCACATCCTCAATGTATGTAAAGGAATGTCTGAGAGTTTCAAAGGAATCCGTTTTCTGGTTCAAGAGGAGTTGCGGATAGCAGATGTGTACATCCCTAAAGCGTAATGGACGGACGGACGGACGGACGGACATCGAAATATAAAAATATCTGAAAGAAAAATAGGAGGTGCACATTTTCAATGTTTGTAAAAGAAGGTCTGCGAGTTCCAATGGAGTTTGTTCAATGATTTAAGAGGAGTAGCGGATAGCAGGTCTATACCCTCCCTACTAAAACCTGAATTGACAAAGACAATTTTTGAATATGGGGAACTGTAAATATGAAAATATCTGAAAAGAAAATAGGTGCACATCTGCAATGTATGTAAAAGAATGTCTGAAAGTTTCAATGAAATCTGTTCAATGGTTCAAGAGGAGTTGCGGATAGCAGATCTGTACAGAATTCCAATTGAATTTGACAAAGTTCATTTTTCAATATGGGAAATTGCAAAAATGAAAATATCTGAAAAGTAAATAGGAGGTGCACATCTTCAATGTATGTAAAAAAATGTCCGAGAGTTTCAATGAAATCCGTTCACTGGTTTAGGATGAGTTGCGGATACCCCCCTAAAGCGTAACGGACGGACAGACAGACGTACGGACGTACAGACGTACGGAAGTACGGACAGAAGTACAGCCGTACGGACGTATGGACGTACGGACGGACCAAGTGAACACTATATACCACACACTTTTCAAGTGAGTGGTATAAAACGTAGGGGATATCCAAACTGATGTTGATATTTTCGGAAAATGGTATTGGATACGCGTGATTGGACACATCAATATGTTACCAAGTTTAGTGTGGATCATGAATGTCACCGGCCCACGAAACTGCGTGCAGGTTTTTCGCACTAGCGCCGCGTTAATGTCTGTGGGGTACGTTCTGAAATTTTCATTTGTACTGGACGGGCTTTTTCGGAGGTCTCATCGTTCTTTTCTTGGTATAAACTCGTTCATCAATAGTTTCTGGTCGAAACGTAACTTTTGAGGTATGCGAAGACTAAAATATGACGAATGTTTACGTGCCGTTGGCCTGTTGGAACTTGGAAGCTGATAACAGACAGACAGCAGTGGCTCAAATTCTCAACGTTACTCAATCGGTGATTAGCAGGTTGCGGTCACGCTGCCGTCAGACAGGCAATGTTGATGACAGACGCCGGCCGTGTCATCCAAGGGTGACAACTGCTAACCAGGATCGTTTCATCCGAACCACAGCATTACGTAACCGCCATCAAAGTGCCTCAGAAATTGGACAGCAGCTGCACCGAGCGACAGATGTGCGAGTTAGTGGTCAGACTATCCGCAATCGCCCACACAGCTGGAATTGTATGCTCGAAGACCTCGAAAAATTCCACGTTTGACTGAACGTCACGTCGCAGCAAGGCGTAATTGGTGTGGAGCACGACAGCGGTGGGACAATCGTCGGTGGAGCAACATCTTGTTTTCCGATGAATCGAGGTCCACTCTCGACTTCCACGACAGGCAGGCGAAACAGAGTGTGGTGGCGGCGGAACGAACGATAACATGACGCAACCGTTAGGCAGCACGATCGTTTTGGTGGTGGATCGGTTATGGTGTGGGGAGGCATAACCATAACCATAAGGGCGTGTCGCAGGGCAGTACTACCGTGACGACACAACATGTTAGCAGCTCATGTGGGGCCATTTGCGCTACGTCACGCTCGTCGATTCATCTTCCAAGATGACAATGCAAGAGCACACAGGGCCCGTGTCGCTACAGAGTTCTTCCAGGAACAGATCATCACAACACTGCCTTGGCCAGCAATAAGTCCACACCTTTCACCTAGGGCTGTCGCGACTATCATTTTTTGTAATCGACTAATGGTGACCAGTAATCGACGGTTAGTCGATTAATAGTCGCTTCCCATGATTTTTTAGCAAATCATTCTTCTGTTCGTAAAACTCTGAAAATGACAATGGCACCAGTGTGTTAAGAGTAACTGTGAGTGTTCTTTCTTACACAGTCAGTGACAGTCGTACAGTCTTCCGGATATGAATGTTAACTATGGTTAGATATTTAAAGTTATTCACCTTCATTGATCATTCACCTCACAAAACAATGCAATTTAGCCCCGCCGTGTAGTAGACGTGTACCACCTTGAAAATGAACGACGATCTACTAAAAATAAAAAAACGTCGACTACTTCAATAGTCGACGGTTAGTCGACTAATTCGAATAATCGCGACAGCCCTACTTTCACCAATAGAACACGTCTTGGATATGCTTGGCAGGTGCCAACGGCAGCTCTAACAGACTGCTACCAATGTCCAAGAACTCGCTGCTGCACTGCAGGAAGAATGGAATGACATCAGTCAAGGCTTTATTGGACGTTTGGTGAGGAGTATGCCACGTTGGATTCGCGCTTGTCTCGCGAACCAAGGAGGATTTTTAGTCTTGGACTGAATATGGTAAATTCTCTGACTGACCGCCCATGTCTTTTACAGCACAGTGCGTGGAATGCGTGCTTGTCAGACACCCAACTATCGCTTCAATCATTCACCAGATGTCACAGTGTCATGCCTCAACTGTCTTTTTGATGAAAATATAAATATATTTCTTCGTATATCTCACATTTATCAAATATCCCCAACTTTGTTGAATAGTATATCTGCAAGACAATGGAAATAAAACATGTGTTGAGCTACCCGAATTCTATTGAAAACAGTCATGATGATACGACTAGAGAGAGACCATTAAGCAGTTACTTTTGAAACATGACGATGTATTTGCCAAGTCTAACTAGAGGCTCTACAGAGCCTGTAATCGCTCACCTGAAACTACATATAAAAATGTGATTTCCCATAGCATCATAGGCTTTCCATGGTAACTATGAGCTGCAATTGAGGCCATGTTTGCAACATTATATCTACATTACATGAGGATCATTGGTAGAAGGTGTCCCAGTCTTCAACCACGTGAAGTTTCAAAACAACTGAATCCATCAAACAGAATTATAGAATGTCTCTGGTGGCCATATTTTCCAACCAACGGGAACAAAAAGAGGATCATTTGTAGAGGGCCTCCTATAGACCATTCTTGCCAAGTTTTGGTTCACGTCAGCTCAGTAGTTCAAGAGAGAAGATGAAAATGTGATTTCCCATAGGTTTTTTCTATAGTAACTATAAACCGCCATTGTAGCCATGTTTGCAATACGGTCAACATTAAAATGAGGAACGTTGGTGGAGGGTGTCCCAGTTATCAACCATGCAAAGTTTCAAAACATTTGGCCGTGTGGTTTCAGAGGAGAAGAGTTTTCAAAATTGACCAATCAGAATCAAAAAATGCTTCTGGCGGCCACGTTTTTCACCCAACAGGAATACAATGAGTAACAGTTGTAGAGAGCCTCTCATAGACAATGCCTGCCAAGTCTGGTTCACATTGGCTCAGTGCTTTTAGTGAAGATGATGAAAATGTGATTTCCTGTAGGCTTTCTATAGTAACTATAAGCCACAATTGCAGCCATAATTGCAACTCGATGAAGATTAAAATGGGGATCACTGCTAGAGGGGGTTACAGTCATCGGTCACATTAAGTTTTCAAACCATTTGGCCTTTTAGATTCAAAGAAGATTTTCATGAAAATGCACACATTTATGAATTCGGTTTCAACAAAAAAAAAATCAGTAAAAGAAGGTTAGATATTTTGAAAATAAGAATTTTCTCAGTCAGTCTTCTCTTTCAAAATAGCTTTGGATAGGTAAACACAAACACATTTTTCTCCAATTTTGTCAAATCTTAAAATATAAACAATAATTACTGTCATCTAAGCTGACATGATGAGAAGTGAATATAAATGAAAACTTTTCTGGTGTTCCAAGCACCAGTCATCAATCAAGATTTACTGATAAGTAACATGAGACTAATAATCAACATACAGTTGCCATTGTTTACAGCAGTACAAGTCAAAATAAGTTGTGTAGGGAAATCCTATAAACTATGTTTCTTTCTCTTCCTACACTTATAAGACCAGAAGCTGACGTCATTTTCTGGAAAGCTCTCACTGATAGCTTTCCAGAAAATGTCAGATTCTGATTTTGTCAGGACAGGAGCAGCAGTTTACTTAATGCATTGCAGTTATGCTGCATCTTATTTTGACATGTACTGTATACGCAGTATTTTGGGGTTGTTTTCCAGTTCTCAGTGGAGAAAACTGGAACCAACCCTTACCAGATTCTCAAAAACAAGTATTTTGCTGACAGTACTGATCTTCGTGCAGACAGGAGAGGCATTGGGTTAAGCATTTGGATATAGCCTCTGGTGGCCACATATTTCCATCCTCTCACAGACCATTCCTGCGAAGTTTGGTTCACGTCGGCTCATTAGTTCCAGGGAAGAAGATGAAAAGGTGATTTCCCATAGGGTTTCTATAGTAACTATAAAAAATTGTGGCCATGTTTACAACTCGATCAACATTAAAAGAGGATCGTTGGTAGAGGAGGTCCCAGTCATCATTTATGTGAAGTATCAAAACATTTGGAATGGCAGTTTCAGTGGAGAAGATTTTTGAAAATCCACCAACCAGAATCAAAGAATGCCTCTGGAAGCCATGTTTTTCATCCGACGGGAACAAAATGAGGATCGTTTGTAGAGGACCTCCCATAGACCATTCCTGCCAAGTTTGGTTCACACCGGCTCAGCGGTTAGAGAGAAGAAGATGAAAATGTGAAAGTTTACGGACGAGAGACGACGGACGGACGACGACGACGGACGCCAAGTGTGATGAGAAAAGCTCACATGGCCTTTTAGGGCAGGTGAGCTAAAATGATTAGAGGAAAACAAGCTTGGTTTTTCACAGAATTAATACTGAAGGGCCAAAACCTGTCAAACAACATCCCCGTAAGATACATGTACAGCGGGAGGAAACCAAAAATGAAATCCAGTGCATGCTGAACATGGGAGTGATCAAACCCTCAAAATCTCCCTAGGCTTCTTTTATCGTTTTGGTGAGAAAGAAAGATAACTCACTTCAGTTGTGTACAGACTACCGAAAATTAAATGAGCTGACAATAAAAGATTCCTACCCACTTCTATGAGTGGATGATTCTCTCTATGTTTTGGGTGGAGCTAAATGGTATTTGACACTACGACCTACTGGCTTGTAGAAGTTTATCCCCATGATCGTGACAAAACAGCATTCACAACAACTTGTGGACCATTTGAATTTATTTGTATGCCGTATGGTGTTTGTAACACATTTGAACCATTTATTTATTTATTTTTTTTTTATTGGGATGTAAGGCCACATACTTATGCACAATGGCTAATCGTGGCCGTGACAGTTTTACGGGTGGAGGTAGTCGGAGTACCCGGAGAGAACCACCGAGCATCGACGAGCAACTGTCAGCTCCTCAACATTCTAACTCTGTTCAAGCACCACTCAAGCAGGGTTACAGCGGTTGAAGACATGTGCACCATCGACGTGCAGTACGCCTTAGTACACGGCGTCATCGTGCCCGCATGTAGGCAATCGGAATAAAGTGCCTTGCCCAAGGACACAACGCGGGTCGACCCGGTCGGGGATCGAACTCGGGACCTCTAGCATAGAAGTCCAACAGTCTACCACTGAGCCACTGCGCTCCCATTTGAACCATTAATGGATTTCATATTTCTTGGTCCCCGGTGTCTGTTATACATTGATGAAATAGTAATTTTCTCTGAGATTCTAGACACTCACATAGGGAGGTAAGATGAGGTGTTAGTAGGTAATAAAGGCCGATTCAAGCATTAACGTACATGTACGTGTACGTGTACACCTCCATAGGATTTAGTGTTAAAATCGTCTACAGGTACACGATTTGAACGTTTTTAGGGTGATGTTAGAATCGGCTTTGCCGATTCAAACATCACTGAATTGTATCCAAGAGTGAAAAAAACGCATGAAATTTTACGTATTTGTACATGTACCGTCTGATCTGAAATCGGCAAATGGATTTCCCCCATAGGATTCAGTGTTAAATTGCGAGCAAAAAACGTGTTGTTTCTAAATCATCATCTTGCTGATTCTAAATAATCCGCGTCTGTACACGATTTTAACACTGAATCCCTACGAAGGCGTACATGGAAATCCACTTGCGGATTTTAGGTGTGAAATCGAATCGTATACGGTACACGGAAAAGAGGTGATTGTTGAACCGGCAAACCCACTGCCACGTTTTTGATTGATATATATAGGAGAGAAAAAAATATATAAATAAACAGTTATTTAAAAAATAAATATATCAAATCGAATAGATAATAAAAAATAAATACGTAAATCATGAGCGATTCTCAAACTATTAGAGTAAGGTTTCTTTTAAAAATGCTGATGAGAGCCTACGCATTCTGTGTGAATGAACAACTAGGTCGTCTCTTGTTAGAACGATGCGTCGGATGTCGGGATCATCTAGACTTCGATTACGAGAATATTCGTGTCTGTGGATGGAAAGGGACGATATGGTCGTCAAGTATTTCGAACCGGCGTTCGAACGCGTTCAAATCGACGAAGTGATTGCGTTTTGGAAGAGATTACTC
The DNA here is from genome assembly GCA_031216915.1 of Pictodentalium vernedei. Taxonomy (NCBI): domain Eukaryota; kingdom Metazoa; phylum Mollusca; class Scaphopoda; order Dentaliida; family Dentaliidae; genus Pictodentalium; species Pictodentalium vernedei. The sequence goes on from CM062297.1 coordinate 788,017,784, forward strand.
TTCTGTAAGGATCAAAGCAAGCCCACAGTTTTGGAAGAACAGAAATTGGCGCGTAAAAGTCTGACTTTAGAAGATAAGGGATGCGTCATGAAATTATTGTTCAATGAAGCATACGTCTAAGTTTTTCGTTGATATAAAATAAGGGAGAATAGAAAATAAATACACACATAAATTTTTATCTAATATTAGAAGGAAAAAAAACAAAAATGAGAACCAGAAATAAATTGTATCCAACGTTAGATGACGACGAGGATGAGAAGCCGATCAGCGTTTTGCTGACTGCACTGTTGCTAGAAGAAAAAGAAAGAGGAGAGAGGTATCGCATCGATCAAATCAGTAGAATCCAAGAGTATCTAACTCGAGAGAGAGATTCTCGTCATTCTCTCAAGAAGAAGTATTCGCGTTTTGTGAAATTCGTCAACGCAATCGACACGACACTCATCACGATTTCCATGGGTTTACACGCGGCCGGCATCAGATTGTTGTCGACCGTGGACGGCATTCCAATCGTGTTGACCGTAGAAGGAGTGGCTCTTGCTGCCGGATTGTTTAGCACGCTCGGAAACTTTTTGAGTAGGAAATTATATCTGAAAGTGAGGAAACATGACAAGATTCGCGTGTTGGCCGACTCCAAGATCGACACGATATCCGAAATGATCTCTATGGCGTTGAAAGACGGTAGGATATCGGACGGAGAATACGTCACGATATTGAGCGAGAAAACGAAATACGATACCATGAAAGAAGCCGTGAGAATCAAGACTCGTCAGATCATCAAGGAAGAAATGAAGGATTCTCTCGTGGAAAAGGGGAGGAAAGAGGCCAGGGAGGAATTCAGTAAGATGATAGTACTCAAGAGCAGCGATTGAAAAAAAAATATATATATAATAAGAACAGAATTAATTAATTATTAAATTTATATATAAAATAAAAAGCGAAATTAATTTAAATAACTCTTAAAAAAAATGTATTGCGTAAAGTGTAAGAGAGTTACCGAGACGAGTAATTCTCGAGAAGTACGAACTAAAAACGACAGACAGATGCTTTGCGGAATTTGCGACGTGTGTGGTTCTATCAAGACTCGATTCATCAAAAAAAAGAATGCGAGCAAAGGTAAAGGCATCGTGAATAAAATGATCAATAATCTACCTTTCGAAATGCATCTGCCCGGTTACAGTTTCACGGGACCTGGAACGAAATTGAACAAGAGACTCAACGCCGATCTGACACCCAAATCTTGGAGCAAACCTGTGAATAGGGTGGACGCGGCCGCGTATGATCACGATCTGTGCTACGCCGGACGTCCCGACACCAAGACTCGCAACAACGTCTGCAATAAAAACATGTTGGGGAAATTGAGAGGCATATCGAATCCGACCAGGAGAGAGAAGATAGAACGTTCGCTGGTCGGCAATCTGATCGGTGCGAAACATCGATTCGGATGGGGCGTTCAAAAAAAAAGTGCATCTGAAAAGAAGAAGAAGAAACGATTATTGACGAGCGAATTGGCCGAGGCGTTACACAAACCCATAGTGCGTAAATTTCGAAAGAGAAGGGTGTTCGTGAAGGGTTTGGATGATATTTGGTCTGCCGACTTGGTCGACATGAGATCGTTTTTGAGATGGAACGAGGGCGTCAAATATCTATTGACGGTCATCGACGTGTTTTCCAAATACGGTTGGATCAGAGCTTTGAAGAATAAATCGGGACCTTGCGTCGCCGAGGCTCTGAAGAGCGTGTTCGACTCGTCTTCTCGAAAACCGAGTAAATTGTGGGTGGATAAGGGAAAGGAATTCTACAACAAGCACGTTCATCGATTGGTCGACCTCTACTCGATCGAAAATGAAGAGAAAGCCAGTGTGGTGGAACGTTGGAATCGAACGATGAAGGAAAAGATGCACAGATACTTCACGGCGAATTCGACCAAGAAATACATACATGCTCTGAACGGTCTGGTCGAAGATTACAACAACACGCGACACAGATCGATCAAGATGACTCCCGCGGAAGTTAGCGATCATCGAAATGAAAAACGGGTCTACACGAATCTATATCCTGAGAGATCTAAGATCAGGAAGAAGTCTAGAACGCCGAAATTTGCGGTCGGTGATCGAGTGAGAATCTACGCTTATAAGAAGCACTTCGAAAAGTGTTATACTCCTCGATGGACCTCGGAAATCTTCGTGATAATCAAAATATTTCACACCGATCCAGTGACTTACGAAATCGAAGCTTTGGATGGAGAAGAGATCATTGGAAAGTTTTACGAACAACAATTACAGAAGACAAAGTTTTGATAAAGAAAACATTTTTTTTTTATTTACTTTCTTTAACATTTTCTTGTTTACACACATATATATATAAGAGAGAAAAAATAATAATAAAAATAATTAAAAACTATTTTTAGATAAAGAAAGCAAGTTAATTAATAAACAAAAAAAACTAAAAATCCTTTAAAATGACAAATATACTAGATATAGCACAAAGCATAGTGAAAGATGAAAGTATTCAAGAATATGAGGTTCACGAATACGAACCGGTAACCGGAACGAGTTTGAACAATGCGGGAGAGATAAGAATCAACGTCGAAACTCAAGATCTATTCATACATCCTAGCGATAGTTACATAGTGGTGCAGGGACGTCTCACCAAGGAAGATGGAAGCGACTATGGCGATGACGACATGGTTACTCTAGCCAATAATGGCATCATGCATCTATTCAGTAATATAAAATACATGCTATCCGGACAAGAGATAGAATCTGTGTTTCATCCCGGTCAGGCCACCACGATGTTCGGACTCTTGATGTATCCTGATGATTTTCCGAAATCCAGAGGACTTAATCAGTTGTGGGTGAAAGACACCATCGGCCCTGCTAGCGCCGGCTCCGCCTTCATATTCGACTCTGTCATCAAGACGTTCATACCTAAAGGAACATTTTCGTTCAGGATACCTTTGAAACACATCTTTGGATTCGCGGACGATTACAACAAGACCATGTACGGATTTAAACACAATCTGACGTTGATTCAAAAAGGAGACGACAACGCAATATTGAGACTCACTGCGACTAATGCGGGTAAGATAACTCTACACAAGATATCGTGGTTCGTTCCGTACGTGGAGCCCTCGATCATGGAAAAAGCGCGTCTCTACAAGATCATTGAATCCAAGAGTAAATTACCCGTGGGATTTAGAATGAGACAGTGCGACATGGCTAGCATTCCTCCCTCCATGAATCACTTCGATTGGAGATTGATGGTGAAATCCGCTTCCGAGAGACCGTGTTTCATCGTGGTTGCGTTTCAGACCGATAGGGACGGGTCTCAGGAAAAGAATGCATTGCTGTTCGATCACTGTCATTTGAGAAACATGCAAGTGTTTCTGAACGCCACGAGATATCCAGCAATCAATTACAATGCGTCGTTCGACAAGAACGATTTCTGCAGACTGTACAGCGACGCCGCTGATTTTAGAAAGAAGTATCATGGTCTAGACGAATTGATGAGCAATCCTAACATATCTCCCGGCAAATACAAGTCGATGTATCCCATGTTCGTATTCAACATCAGTAAACAGAGTGAACGACTCAAGAGTAGCGTCTTAGACATTCAGATCAAGATGCAATTCGATAGGAACGTGCTGAGAAAAAGCGAAGCCTTCGGTCTGGTCCTGTCGGACAGAGAATTACAATTCGAATCAGATGGAAATAAGATGTCGATCATTCGATGAGAGATGAGTGTGAAAAAAAAAATACATATATAAATAAAATTAAAAAATTATTATAAAAATGAATGATAAAGAAAGAGAATACTTAAGAAGAAACAGACGTGTTTTGATTAAAAATATTTCGCAAGATTCGTTAGCAATAATTCTAGACACTTTAGTCGAAACAGAACCTTTGATATTGACTGATTATATGAGACGTGAAATCGAAAGTAAAATCTTGATAGAAGATAAAACCAGAAAACTTTTAGACACGTTGACGTATAGAGGACCGACTGCTTTTCGAGAATTTATAAAAGCTCTTCGAAATGCTAAAATAGATGTCGACACGTGTTTCGAGATAGGTGATCCAATTTCACGTGATGAAACATTATAAGAAATAATGTATTACAACAAAACCTCAAAAAAAAAAAAAAAAAAAAAAAAAGTAATGAGATTTAGAGAGATTGAACATCTTTCTAAATCTCATTACTTTATTTTTTCTTTTTTTTTTTTTTTTTAAAAATCACACATTATTTTTTTTTTAATTCATTATTTTCCACGCGTTCACTGTTTATTCAAGAGAACTAGTTTGATCAGTAGACTCACCATGGAAGTGGCGGCTTCGGGATTATTGGTTTTCATAACGAAATTAATCCTGTCTCTGGCGTTCACTTTGAAAGGTGTGCCGAACGTGCTAACATTCACGTGTTGATTCTCAGTCTTTTCAATGCCGTATCTCTTATCGCTCTCTACTCCATTCACCATGAGATTGACGACCGCTCTGTTATTCAAATCTGAGGAAGCCAGACTCATTCGAAGGATTTCACCTCCCAGCTGCATGGGATATCCCACCTGACCATGTTTCGATCCGCTACCTCCATTTCTGAAAGACCACTCAGCTTTTCCTTCATCTAAGGTTCCGGCCTCCTCGGCCCACACAGTGATCAATTGTCTAGCATATTTGACTTTCTCCACCACCGAAATCAGGGTGCAGGCATCCGTCATGTTCACAGGATCCGGTAGATTCGTGAGCGCGTGTCCACCCATGTCTAGTTTACCTTCCATGATGTCACCCTTTCTCCAGACCGAGTTGTCGTCCACGTACTTTCTGCTGACTGCGCTGGAATCGAATTCGGGATCGTGATTGAGACCGAATAAATTTTCACCCTTCATGTCGATACCACCCTCCATGGTTCCGCCAGATTGTTTGTTCAGGTAGAGATCATCCACTTGCGATTCTAGGTATTCTTGTGATCATATCATGGCAGAATCCACGTAGCCCTTGTTGACCGTGGTTGAGTCCGCATCCGTGTCGTCGACCTTCAACAGATTCAATATCTTGTTGAATCCCGCATTCAGATCCGATTTCATTTCTCGTCTGTCAGACTTTCTCTGTTCCAGATCTACGTAGTGTTTGGTCGCCACGTCCTTGGGATTCGTGGGAGTGGCCACGTTCGTTATCTTGTTAGAATTGGCGTTCAATTCCGAGTGCATCGTTTTCTGAACGTATCTATTTCTCAGGTGTTCACTGAATCTCGCGTGAGAGTCGTCCGCGTATTTCTTGGTCACGGCATCGGTAGGATCTATGGGAGTCGCGACGTTCACCAAACGTTTGGATTTCAGATCGAGATCGTCAGTCATGGTTTTATCCACGTAATTATCTAGCATGATTCATTCGAAATCGGCGTTCCCCCTGTCGACGTATTTTTTAGTCGCAGCATCTGCGAGATCTATCAGCTCGGGAAGATTGTAGAGCTTCTTATCGTTCATGTTCAAAGGTTCCTCTCAAGGTTCGTATCTCCGAACGTAACGTTCGTCTAAGTTGGCAACATCGTAACCATCGTCGACTTTGAACGTCTTCCTCTTCTTTCTTAGGTTGACTTTTTCGTTGTCACTTCTACCAAATTTATCGACTGGCATGTTGTTGTGGGGATTTTTTGTTTTTTAGAAAAAATATATTCAAAACGCAGTTTATTAAAAATGAACTATGTTATTTTTATTTTTCGTTTTTATTTGATTAAAATTTTTTAAAATAATTTTTTTATCTTTATATATACTATAAAAAAAAATCTCTCTCTAATGTAAATCATTGAGAATGTCTTGAAACTGATCTCCTTCAGACCATCTCTTGAGAACGTAGAGACACAGGTGACCGTAAAACACTTGATCTGGTGATTGCACTTGTTCCGTGTTGTAACGAACCATCGATTTGTTGAAATAGTTCTTTACGTCTTTTGGCGGTGAGATTCCGTAGCTGTCGAAATAATAATTTTTCTTCTTCCCATTCTTGATCCATGCCACCCAGTGAGTGCCTTCACCCGATGAATCGTCTAGATTTAAAATTCCGCATTCCGATTGTCGAGGTCTTCTCTTCGGCAAGGCATCTCTGGAAAACACACCTAGAAAATCTTTGATTTTCAAATCTTTTGCCGCATTCAACAGATCGATGTTGGATAGGGGTTCGTTAGGTAAGACGACACCTTCTACGGATATCATTATTTTCTTATTCATAAATGCGTAAATATTTTTTTTTTTTTTATTTATTTATTTATTTTATTATAATTCACTAAAATGACGTTATTTTTTTTTTTTTCTTTTTAAACTAACTCTCTTGATGTCTCTATCGATTTCTATAATTTTGAATCCATCTAATTCCTCTTGATTTTCTGGAATCCTATCATCCACAATCATATCTGGAATCTTATCATCCACAATCATATCTGGAATCTTATCATCCACAATCGTATCTGGAAGCCAATCATCCACATTCATATCATCTCTAATTAGATCCACAGTCCAATGTCCTAGTGCCAAAGTGCTTATTTTATCGTCTAACACGAATCTCTTATCGTCATCAGCCATCAGCGAAATCTTGTTGACTATTTCGGTATGCAAGTCATGATTTTCACTTCGAATCGATTTCATAGTCTTATACACCGGACCACTTCCTAACAGACAATCTTTATACTCTTGGAAAGAGATGTTTTTCTTCACCACACACGCTTTAACTCCTTTGCACTTCTTGATCTCTTCATCTTCTATACGATAAGCGTACAGTTTAGGTCTCAAGCCCACGAATTCAACGATTTGTTTACCGCCACTCTCGTCCTTAAATTTACCCAACACCTTCTTGTTGTCGTTCGATTGAATGTTGGACGGGTGATCGACAGGATAATTGCTCGCGTCGAACCACGCGGTCACGTCCTGAGATATATCTCGGTAGACGTTTTTGTCTCTATCTCGTAAACTGAACTGTCCATGTCAGTGAGCAGTAGTTTGGCTTTATCACCAAATTTTCGTTTGACATAATCGTAGTGAAACTCGTACATCAATTGCTTGTTGATATCTAAGATGATCGGTCCGAGATAATACAGTTTGTCGAACTTCAGGTGCATCTTTTGCATGTGAACGGCCACTAGATTTTCGTCGAATATGGTTCAGTGTTTGTAATTGGGTTTCGCCACTAATTTTTTAGCTCTTTTCTGATACGTGATGAGTTGAACGTTGGTTCTCTTCCTGATGTTTTCCATCAATTTACCGTACACGCAGTTGTTCATGAGTTTGAAGAAATCTTTTTCGAAATCATCCTCGGCTCGAATTCTGAGATTTGTGTTGAGATTGATGTATTTTTTCATCCAAGGCTCTTCGTCGAATCGAATGATGTGATGTATGTTGACTAATTTCATCCCGTAATCTACTTACTGTTTCAAATTCTTGCTGTAGACAACGTAGTTACATTTGTTAAATAAATTGGGAATGAGTTTTTCCTCGTCTCCTTTGTTCGGTTCCATTCGTTCGGGAGCCAGCGGATAATCGTTGTGTGGATCGTGTAATTCTTCAGGATAGTTCAAATCGACTTCTAAAATGCAAGGATAGTCTCTCCATTTTTGCATCTCTTCCGGTTCCTTCACACTTTCGAAATTTCCAATCGGTAAAGGATGACTCATAGCCCAACCATACAGATTATTAGCGTCCCAATACTGTATGTATTTAGTCGACCGTTTCGAATTGAAACCTTCTTTCATGTAGGGATTGTTAGCTTCAGAATATCTGTGAGAGATCATCGAGACGCCACCTCTCGCAGCTCTTTCGAACATGAGCAACATGTTCACGTCGGATAATAATTCCAATTGAACTTCGGTGGTCTTCAACAGAGCGTCCCACACCAGACCGGGTGCGGTGAAATACCAAGCGGGATCCAGATCATAATTTCGATGACAGACGTCTCGAAAATTTTCGAACACGTCTACCAAGAGCAGAACGTCGGTCTTCAGATAGAGATCGTGATAATCTCTCATGGTTTTCATATCGAATGATTTCCACACGTTTTTGGCATGTTCGTAATTCTCATCGGAAATGTCGGATTCGTATAATTTCGAATAAAAATCTTCTTTCGAAGGTAGTGCGGTGTCTTCGAATCTCTTTAGATCGCACATGTAATCATAAGGATAGACTCCTTTCCTCAACATGACATCTACTCGTTCTCCGAAATGTTCGCTCATGATTTTAAATTTATCCTTGCTCATGTTATCGACTAATTTTTCCAGAGCGGTCGACATGAATTTAAAACTGTCGATGAAACGTATGCCTCTACGAATGGATTTCGTTTTTTCTTCCAACATATTTCCGTCGATTACTCTTTTCTTCTCCATGAGCTTCCATTTCGAGAGGGAAATGTATCTTTCTTCGCTGTTCACGATGCAATTTAATTCTTCGTGTGAGGTGCCGAGATTTTTCATGAACAGATGACTGTTGTAACCCAAGAGATTGTGAAACATCACCAGATAGAAAGCGGCATCTCAATATTTTAAATTACACTTGCGATGAGCCGGATCGCGATACAGACTCAGGTAATGAGCGTGGTCTCTGACCTTCTTATTTTCCTCCGAATTCTCGTCGAACGATTGTCTGCATATGTGACATTTGGTGGCTCTGTTATTTTCATCCTGCTGCTCTCGCGTGATGATCATTTTCGTCGCCGGAGTTTTGAATTTGTCGTATAACATTTGAATTTTCGATTCTAACTCTTCCACGAACCTTTGGGCCACATCGTCATCTTCATACTGTTTCGTGTAGGTGAAGGGACCCATGTCATGTTGCGAGTCGAAAACGCATTTCACGTAAATGCAATAGCCTGAAGGTATGTGTTTTTGATATCTTTCAACATAACTTGGAAGAGCGTTGGGTTGACAGGAACTCATTTTCGCGGTGAAACATTCGAAATCGGCGTACATGACGAATGGTACTTTTAACCTTCTATTGTGATTTTCAAACTTCACGATGGTGTTGGGTTTGGGCATTTCAACGGCAACACCTTGATTTTTGTTGCAATATTCCTGATGTTTCACTAATGATTTTTCGCTCTTAAACATGTTCATGCAGTTGCAACATAAACATACCTTATGTTCATGTTTATTATTTTGTCTCGACAGTAATCGGCTTGGATGTTTAACCCAACAATAATGACGATTGTCACCATTCAAAATCAATAATAAAATAATCGTCTTTTCTCTTTCGAGATACGAAGTCTGTCTGAGAGGATAGATCGTTTGTTTTTCGTTGTCGTATCCCAAGACGTTCACCACTACGGTGGGATTTTGAACCTCGAAACGTTTGATGTGTTTTAACTTTGTTGGAAAAGTCAATCCGGTCCAATCGAGATCTTTAGAAGAAACCTTGTAAGAAGAAACTCTTTCGATGTTCATTTTGACAGAGTATAAAGTGGAGGTGACTGCCCATTTAAAACACTGATCATCTTTATTTTTCACATTGATCACGGCGTGTGTTTTTTAGCTAGGAAATACGGTAATTTAACGTAGGAAGACCCTTTCAATGAATCGTTTTTAGTTATGTGAATTTCGAGTTTCAACACCTCATCGAACGTCCAATTAATACCTTCATGTTGATAAATCACGAGAGACGTCAACATCTTGTCTTTCATCTTTTCGAAAACGTTCGATAAATCTGAACCTCGAAATACGGGTTCGACGTTAGATCTGAAATATGCATTTTTCACGATGCTCTCGCCGTACTTCACGTCGATTTTATTTCATCATGCAATGGAGTATCATCTTAATTTTTAGTCCCACATTCATGTGTTCACGAAACAAATCCAATACTTTTTTCTTCACCAGTTCCATGAACAATTTCGGATCAATTTTCTTCAACGAGGGAACCACGTCGAAAGTTTTAAAAATGCCTTTGATCGCACTCTCCCGTTCTATGGACTTCGATTGAAATAGTTCGGCAGCAAGTCGTGCTAGATATTCTTTTCCTTTCCCTTCGTCTATTGCTCGTCGAATTTCGCTCGATATATCTCGTTTGCCTAGAATCTGAAGTGCATCACTCGTTTTCGTTTTAGTTTTTCTTTTCTTTTCTTTGGAAACTTGAAGTTCTTCAATGGCTTTTCGTTTAGTCGTCTTCTTATTTTTCACAATCGAAACGTTTTTGGTTTTTTTCGACGTCGGCATTTCGATTCCTTTTACTATCTTTTTCTTCTTCTTCTCATTTTTCACAACCAATGCATTTTTTGACATCGTTGCTATTGGCATTTCGTTTGCCTTTCAATCGTTTCGCAAATATTCCTGTATGACTTCAATTTTTTTTGATTTAGTTCTAGGATTTCTGAAATGTGAAATTTTTAATAGTTTACAAATCTCGTTTAACTGAGGTATGGTTTTCTCATTTAAATTTTCCATTTTTTTATCTGTTTGCTCCATTTGTAAGAATTTTTTTTTTTTCCGAATTTTGTATTTAAATAATTTGTTTATAAAGTTTTGTTTTTCTTTAATGTGAAAAATATTTTTTTGATGAAATTAATCAATTTTTTTTTATGTTCCTTAACGTGAAAAAAATTGAATTAATATGAGAAAAAAAGGATGTTAAAATTTAACTTTTATATATATATAAAGAGAAAAAAAAACAAAACTTTTTAAACAAATTATTTAAATACAAAATTAAAATATACATTATTTGCAAGAATTCATAAAACAAAAAAAAACCAAATAATTGATCATGATGACAACATCCACGATGGAATCTCGACATAAACGTAGATGTTGTTTAATAAATCGTTATTCTCCAAAAAACCAAGAAAAAAAAATCGTAATTTATATTTACGCATTTCGAAAGAAAACGATACGATTTGCGATAGAAAATCGAATCGTAATACTATTAGCGAACAAAAATTAATCGACAATGTCGTTCGAACTATTAAAAAAGAAGAAGAAGGTTCAAGACAAATAGAACTCTTATGACTTTTACGCTAAGTCTCGCACGAGGTTCAAAACAAATTTCTGCGAAGCAGACGCATGTTCATATCACCCAATTCCTTCTCAATAGATGATGATAACTGCAAGATGCGAAGGCTAATTTTTAAACGTTCGAAGTCTTGCACGTTTTAAAACTCGTCTGCTTCTTTCATGAATCGAATCAAATCTTCTAAAGTCAAGAATTGAGATTTTTCGAATTTTGTATTAATGATAATTTGTTAAAAAGTTTTAAAAATTGTTTATAATATGTTTTAATTCCTTCAAAAAGAATTAATCAATTATATGTTCTTAACATGAAAAAAAATTGAATTAATATGAAAAAGAAAAAGGATGTTAAATTTAACTTTATTTATATATAAAGAGAAACTTTTTTTAACAAATTATTATTTAAATACAAAATTTAAAATATACATTATTTGCAAGAATTCATAAAAACCAAATAATCGATCATGACAACAACACCTAAAAGATGTGAATTTAAACAAGTTGAAATATATACGCTATCAGATACTTATATCTATACATTAGAACATGATCCCATCAAATTGAACGAGGTTAAGATGGTGGACTTAGAGTGCTGTGATAACGGATATATGATGTGTTTGAAATTGGATGAAGCCATTCTCGATTTGTTTTACAAACACCAAAGCGATCTGCTGAATAATATCATCACCAAATTCAGAAAACCCCCATATGAGAACGATTTGACGATGTTCTATGGAAAAAATATATTTCCAATGATCTCACTCGAACTCGTGGATAAATCGGGTGGTGAGAGCGCGTTCACCGATGTAGAAACTCTTAAAAGAGTAAAGATAAACATTCAAGACATTTTGGTAAATAGAAAAATAGTGCATGTCACCATGCTAATAACGGACTTGGAAATATAAACAATAGAGAGATTGATTTTAGCGAAAGAAGAAGGAAAAAAAAGTAATGAGATCTAAAGGTGATCTCATTACTTTTTACAAAAACAAATTTCACATTAAAGAAAATTAAAATTAAAAAACTTTTTTTTTTATATAAATATATATGTAAAGAGCAAAAAAAAAACAAAACTTTTTTTAAACAAATTATTAAAATACAAAATTAAAATATACATTATTTGCAAGAATTCATAAAACAAAAAAAACAAATAATCGATCATGACAGCAACACCTAAAAGATGCGAATTGAAATTGAAACGAGTCGAAACGTATAAGAAATTCGGTCATAAAATCCATAGATTACAACAACATGATCCCATCGAATTGAATGAGATCGAGATGAAGGACTTAGAGCATAAATACGACAGATATAAGATGACTTTGAAATTGGATGAAGCCATGCTCGATTTGTTTTACGACTATCAAAGCGATCTGCAGAAAATCGTCATCACTAAAGATAAAGAATTCAACAAGGACGATTTGACGTTGTTCTATGGAAGTTACATATATCCAAAAATCTCACACAAACTAGTGGAGAAATCGGGTGGTGAGAGCGAGTTCACCGATGTAAAAAAACTCAAAAGAGTAAAGATAAACATTCAACACATTTTCGAAAAAGGAGAATACACGAGTGTCAACATGCTAATAACGGACTTGGAAATATAAACAATAGAGAGATTGATTTTTTTTAGCGAAGAAGAAGGAAAAAAACGTGATGAGATCATCTTGAAAACACGAATGTCAACATGCTAATAACGAGCTTGGAAATATAAACAATAGAGAGATTGATTTTTAGCGAAGAAAAAAGGAAAAAAAAAAAGTAATGAGATCTAAAGATGATCTCATTACTTTTTTTTTTTTGTTTTTCTTCTTCACTACTACCCATATAATATAATAACGTTTCCTTTTCTCTTAAATTTCAGCGTCGATTCGTTTTTTTTTTTTTATTTTTTTTGTAATATGATACGTTTTTTTTTATAACAACACATTTGTTTATCCGAATCATAATTATGAACGAATGTTGTGCATCTCTTGGTAACACTCGCATCATTACCATTCTCTTCAGAAGGTAGTGGTGACGGTGGAAAGCATCTCATTCTTTTCATTTCCAACCGTCTATCCCACTGTTTATCTAACTCTTTCATCAGTTCTTTCCTTAGATATCCATCATTTGCATCTAACCATTTTTCCACATCTTTTTTTTTGCACTCTGTCTCGCGATATTCATCATTACCGTCTAATTGTTTCTCCACCTTTTTATCCATTTTATATATTATTTTATACTTTCTATGATTTTATATTTTTATATAATCATATAATTTTATATTATAATAACATATCCAAAATCGGTATATTCTTAAACGGCGAATTCTCACTGAGCAACAAACCCTTGCCGAGTCGCTCAATGTTCTGTCCACTCTTCAGATAGAGACTGTTTCCTCTCAAAGAGTTGCCACCTCTAACGGGTTCTAGATACAATCCTTTACCGCTGTCGTCTACGTGGATGCGACACATGGCTCCTCCCTTCTTCAAAAACAGTCCGCTGCCACCCATTAATTTCTCAACTGCCGAACTAGCGAGTCCCGTAAGAGCTCCCACGCCGAGAGTCTTTCCGAGAAAAGGTAGTGCCTTTGCGGCGAAGGGTAATGCTTTTGCGGCGATTCCTGCCAATAGCAGTAGGAAACCACCTTTCATTCTCAAATTGTATCTCAATTGAGCGGGACTCATTCTCACCGTCAACCCTCTTCCATCGCGAATTGCTTTCTCCATCCTTTTGATTTGACTTCTGGTCCAGGCGATCGAATCCTGACTGCCTCTCGTCAGATCTTCGTGAGTGAATTTGAATCTCACCACCTCGCCTCGAGTTGTTAACACTCTCTTAAGTTTCTTCCTCTGTCCTGCGGATATGTTCACGTTTTTAACTACGTATTGTGTCATAATTCTTTTTTTTAAAATATATTTATTTCAATTGTTTCTTGTTTAATAATAATTATTTATATTAAAATAATTTTGTAAAATTAATATTGCGTTTATTTTATTTTTGTTATCTATATATATATACACAATATTTTTTTTTTGCTTTTATATTTCTCTTATGTGAAATCGTATCATCGCCCTCTCTCTGCGAAGATCTAACAGTTCACCATTTTGATCCGTCAACGTGGTTTTGAGACTATACAACGTGTCTAAAATCACTGGTAGATAAACTAAATTTCGAGGTCGATCCACGATCTTATAACCCGGCAACACGTTTGGAAAGAAGGAATAGATCGTCGGTTGAGTGCTACCATTCACGTAGCTTCCAGCAATCATGTCCACGTTCACCAGAATGCTATTGACTGCGAGAATATCAACCGTATTTTCAGATGCTGTGTGGCCTCGATACATCTTTCAATCGAATTCCAACATCTTGCCTATAGAATCGTCCGTGTTGAAATCCACTCGAAAATTATCTTCCAAATCCAACATCGTCTGTAAGGTATTAGGATTGGGAGCGAGTCTGATCTTGTTGCTTCCCTTTCCATCCGTCTTCATTCATGTCTGAATGTGATTGTTCAAATCGTCTATGTCATACCTCCCTTTGGGAATTCGAATCTCCAACCAATCCACTCCGTCGGAATACTTGAACGAGTTATTCTTTTCGGTGACGTTGGGAAAGGAATAATAAGTCTCCAGATTCACCAACGCCATCTCGTATCTTTTCTCTCTATTCAATTTGATGGAAGGTTCGAATTTCGTAGCAAGTCGAGTTAAATCGCCACTCACCACGATTTGAATGGATTGTTTTGCAGCCGTATTCTCGGCTATCCGTTCTAACAATTCTCCATGTTCGAACATTATATTTTAATTTTATTTTTTCAAATCTAATTATTTGAAGATTTATTATTTTCTAAATTTTTTTTTTATTTTCACGCTCTATCTTATTATCATCAGAAACATAAAACTTGTCGAATCGCACCGATATTTTCCGCGATTAAATTCGCTTGTCAAATCGATCACGACGAAATTGTAAAGTCCTCCATCCCAAACCCTCTTGCAGAATTTCCTGAATTCCGCCACGCTCATGTCGTTTGCGACGTGATCGCCATAGATGTGATTGAGAATCTTGAGATCTTGGCGAAAGAGACATAGAAAATTAGCGTTCTCCCTTATCGTCTGTCTGGGCAATCGAAAATAATTCTGCGACAGGTAGAAACAGTCCACGTTGCTGTGTCGACCCCTAACGTAATACGATTCGCATCGGTTCTGTCTCTCCAAAAGCAGATCGTCGAAAATCATGAGATTCTTATCTTTCGATTTCAATTCTCTAGGATCTGGAACGTCGCTAGCATTCTCATAAAATCGACACTCGACGTTCGAAGATGCATTTCTCTTCATCAGCTCCATCGCCGCACCGTCCAAAACGGTCAAAAGTGGAGCTTCACTCTTGTCGAATTCCTCCCTACTGTCAAAGATTCTGGCTATGACGTCCTTGGGCAATCTACGATCCATGCACTCTCGAAGCAATCTGTATTCGGGTTGAAACAAGCTCTTGCCAAACACGAACAATCTGTCGTAATCCAACCAGTCGGGTCGGGACAACAGATTCATCAACAGATTGGTCTTTCCACAATTCGATTTTCCCACTATCAAGCCTCTTATGCTTTTGGGAAAGAACTCGTTATTCGACCTCTTGGTCGCGGCGTCGTTCCAAGACATATCTTTAATGTTCATCTTTGTTTTATTTTTTTTTTTTTGTTATTTTAGATTCTTTCAAACACAATCTTTATGTTTTTTCAAACTTAGTTGTTTTAATATTATTATTTATTTATATCACACCGTCGCGAGTTCTCTTCAATCCTGATCCACTCGTCATTTTGGCTAAATCTGGTATGGGTACCACAGCATCCTTAAAATCTTTCCAACTTTTCACAACAATAACATGTGTTAGTTTTATTTCAGGAAACGTGACAGTGGGTTTGCCGGTTCAACAATCACCTCTTTTCCGTGTACCGTACACGATTCGATTTCCGACCTAAAATCCGCAAGTGGATTTCCATGTACGCCTCCATAGGGATTCAGTGTTAAAATCGTGTACAGACGCGGATTATTTAGAATAAATAGGTTGCGAAAATCTATGTGTGTTGACACTCTGTGGACAGAAATAGAGAAATTCCGCTAGGCGGACAAAAATTCACACGAATTACCGAAATGAGACCACAACGTGTCATATGTGTTTAGATAAATGAATTTAATAACCAACACAATTCCGATATTGTTCAGGCCGGTAACCGTTCGCCTATAAAATTAGTATTGATAAGCAGATCAATTATTAATGTTCTTAAATCTCACGAGAAAACAACAGTCAAGCCCCCCCCCCCCCCCCACCCCAAGCTACTACGGTAGGCCGATAGTTCCAAAACAAATGAAGCATACCAAATCATGTTCATAAATGAATTGGAAGCCAGGTTTTCTAACTAAGTGTAGCCGATTGGTGAAAGTATTCTGCACGCAGGACAGGTCATTTTGGTTGTTTTGTCCACACTTGAACATTCAAATCACACTTGGCAGCTGTCATTGCTCATGCAACCCCAGAAATGGACACATATAATACTAAATGAGGTAGTTTGGCAGTTTACCCTTTTCCTTGTATCAATCTCATCGTCTTTTACTAATTTGATACAGATCTCACGCAAAATGGCACAGGATTGTGGGGTGTATGGTCACAGCAGATTCACAAATGCCACATTGCACATTCTTCATTTTTCATTGATGCACTCTCTCATGACTCCATACTTGTTCTCTTGAACTGCGTGGATTTGACCCTTGGTGAATTTCATAAAAGGTAAACAAACACACGAAAAATTAAATTTTTTAGTAAATTTTGTTTCTTAACATACCTACCACAATTGTTTACAATTGGCTGTAACGTAAGTGCAAACCCTACTTCGGAACTAACTGAAGCTAATAAACTTTTCCAAACGAGTCGGAAAAGTGAAAGAGTGCAAAGACACAAAAAAGATCGAAAAAGGGTCGAGTGAGACCGGCGCTCGACATTACAGGTACTCTCTGTGGACACCTCTTGCATTTACCGAGCGCATGAGCAACAACCGTGACGTCTATTTCGTATTTCCGCCGACGAGAAGTTTGTGATTTGCGGGGAGGCATCGATATCAAAGATATCCCCAAGGAGGGTGGGCCTCCTGTAAACAATTGTGGTAGGTATGTTCAACAAAATTTACTAAAATTTTTTAATTTCTTCTCAACCTCTTCACAATTGTTTACAATTGGCTGAATAAACAATAGGAGGAGGTGAATCACATAACCAATACCAACAAGAGCAGCAGAAAGAAATGCAAGGAGGGCAGAGAATAATAGCGAAACCTGTAAACGAAGAAAGAAAGAAGCACCTGAAAAGAACAAGGCTGGACGATGCACAAACCCGAAAAAAACAAATTTAACAAGGGTGCACAACAGCATGAGCAGCAACGAGAGGGACTAAAGAAAAAAGGCCCTCCGATTGCTGCTGTAGGTGGCGGAGATAAAAGGAGGAGAAAATAGAAGCATTCCTCCATAAGCCGCATTCATAACAGAATTGGAGAACGCCCAGGATGTAGAAATGGCACGAACCTCATGAGCATTAAACCGGTTCGAAACAAGATCCGAAGCAGACAAACTGGAATAAGCCAGCTTGATTGCAAGACAAATCCATCAGGAAATAGAATGGGAAGAGATAGACTGCCTACCAGGAATGAGAGACAGAAAGAATCTCTTCCGACCCCTCCGAATGAACTGAGTGCGATTAAAATAAGTCTTGATCGCACGAACAGGACAAAGAAGAGGCTTAAGGCCATCTACATCAGGGAGAGCCCGGATGCAGATGGGAGGAGGTACCGAATCAGGAAGTTGATTCTTGGCCAGAAAAGAGCAATCAGTAGTGAAAGTGACACTGTTAGCCTCACTTCTGAAGAAAGCAGAATCAACTGATAGCGCATGAAGCTCACTGACACGTCTGGCAGAAGCAAACGCAAGAAGGAAAGCAGTCTTATAGGTGAAAAAACGCATATCGGTCTCAGATAAAGGCTCGAATGGCGCCCCTCCAAACCATGCCAAGTTCCACTTGGGTGTAAGACGCAAAACTCGAGGCCTCTTCAAAGAAAAGTGCCAAATCAGCTTGGAGAGAAAAAGAATATGACCGGTGCACCGCTTTCCCACATACGAGAAAGTATCAGACAGCATAGACCGATAGCCCTTTATTATAATAGGCTGGAGGCCCTTGGAGTCAAAAAAGTATACCAGAAAATCCGCAATTTCAGCGATTGACGGATTACGGTAATTCACATTTTGAGCTGTACACCAGCGGAGGAATACCTTCCACTTAGCAGCATAAGTCATGCCAGTGGAATGTCGCCGCGATGCAGAAATGCGCCCCACTGATCGTCTCGAAAAACCTATACGGCGGAGACAGGACCTGATAAAAGACTGGCGTGAATGGACAGGCTCGCCAGGTTGTTGTGATACTTCCTGGGACGACCCTGGGAAAGAAGATCGCGAAGTTGAGGTAGACGAATCGGCCGATCTGCCAACAGAGGCCGCAGCAGATTGATCCACACCCTCTGTGGAGACAGAGGTGCGACAGGGAATGATCCTGCAACTGCAAGCACGAATCTTCGCCAACACTTGAGGAAGAATCGGTGCCAGAGGGAAGGCATAGCCGATCCAACCTGTCCAGTCCAGAGACAGAGCGTCTACTGTAAATGCTAGTGGATCTTGACAAGGAGAGACAAAGGTCTCTACCTGATGATTCCAGCGAGTGGCGAAAAGGTCGACCAAAGGACGCCCCCAACGCTCGCAAATTGCCTGAAACACCGACCGATGCAGCATCCATTCGGCGGGAAGGACACTGTCGCGTCGGGACAGGGAGTCTGCTAGGACGTTGAGACGTCCGGGAATGTGCCGAATGGCCACCCGATCGTTTACATCCCGCGCCAACAGTAGAAAATCCCGAGATAGCCGATACACGGGAAACGAATGTGTGCCACCTTGATTCCGTATGCAGGCATCCACTGTCGAATTGTTCTAAAGCAGTTGGACAGTGTGGTCCGACAGGTGAGAGATCCATAGCTGAAAACTCAACAGAAGAGCAAAGAGCTCTTTCTGGTTGATATGAAGGGCCATCTGCTCGCTGCCCCACTTGCCGTGAGTAGACAGACCGAGAGGATCCAACGTCGCACCCCAGCCCCGGAAAGGTCGGACAAACACGAGACCCAGCGGAATAAGAACTGTCACCGAACGCAAAGGCCCCAGCATCCGAAGGAAAGTTCTGGTCGAGACCGAGGAGGATCGGAGCAGGTTCCGAGTCAAGGCGGAAAGGATCGTCGCCCGAGCATTGGGAACCGACAAAACATTGTGAAGAGTGTCGAAATCCATTCCCAAATGACGAAATGACTGAGAAGGAAGGAGATCCAACTTCTCGCAATTGACTCTGAAACCCAGCGACGCCAGTGGGCCAAGCAACCGCCGGGCATCGGACTTCAGAACTGCAGCATTGTGGTGCCGTTGGAGGATGTCGTCCAGGTAGGCTGACAAAGCCACAGCCGACTGTGTACGGTGAAAAGCGAGCACATGTGACCTTAGTCGGGTGAAGGCCCAAGGAGCCAGGTTCAAACCGAACGAGAGAGCTTTGAATTGAAAGACACGATACCGAAACGAGAACCGAAGGTATTTCCGTGACGTCAGATGAATGGGTACATGGAAATAGGCATCCTTCAGGTCGATACTGGATGCAAAGTCGCCCTGATGAATTGAACGTCGAACCGACCGTAAAGTCTCCATACTGAAACGAGGTGCTGTGATGGACTCGTTCAGGATACTCAGATGGATGACAGGACGAAACTGGCCGTTTTTCTTCAGCACCAAGAAAAGTCTCGAGTAAAACCCCAGTGAAAGAGTGTTTCTGACCACCTCGATCGCCCCTTTGGAAAGGGGATTGTCGATCTCCTGCACCAGAAGGTCCCGACGCAGAGAATCGGAAGGGGCACCCGAGATAAACAAGGGTGCCGACGGAAGGACAGTCGCAGACCGGATTGGATGACGTCGAGGACCCAAGGGTCCGACGTTATCTCTGTTCAACAGTCGAAAAACAGCGACAGCCTTCCCCCGACTGGAGGCGAATCAAGGTGAGGACCTTCATTTGCGGCCTCGACGAGGCCCCCGAGAGGAGAAACCACCCCTCGGAAGCAACATAGTCCTGAGACTTTCCTCCCTGAGGCTGCCAGCGAGCCTGGCCGCGTCAGCGCATCTTCTGAGCAGAAGGAGCGGACGGAGCCGAAGGCGTGGCCGACGTCACCGGCGTGGCCGACGCAGCGGAGCATTTGGCAGGCCTGGAACGACCACAACCCGCAGCAGCAGGTTGTCCAGCTGTCGTAACAAAAGTTGGTCCTTCGAATGCCGAAGAACCTCACCACGGACAGCTTCCACGGAACCATGGAACAGCTGAGGTCCAACCAAAGAAGCAGACCTCGGAACAGCACGCTGCTCAGAAGGGAGGGATGGAGAAGAATCCAACACCGCATCCCGGCATGCTTTTTTGTCAAATGAGGATAAGAGTCGTAGTAAATTAGACCTCACTGAGGAATTTTTAATACGACTCTTATCCTCATTTGACAAAAAAGGGATTCTCCAGAAGGCACCCCAATTTCGGCACTCCTTTTTTAGGAATCCCATTTGTGGAATCCCTTTTTTGTCAAATGAGGATAAGAGTCGTATTAAAAATCCCTCAATGAGGGATTTTTAATACGACTCTTATCCTCATTTCAGAAAAAAGGGATTCCACAAATGGGATTCTTAAAAAAGGGGTGCCGAAATTGGGGTGCCTGTGAATATGGCCATTGATATAGGTTTTTATTATACAGAAGGGAGATAACTCTGTACGATTAAGTACAGGTTATGGGAAATCAAGCAATCTAATTGGTTAATTATAATTTATATAAATGATCTAGATAAATGAAACAACAAGAGAACTCGGAATAAGGTAGGATCTACTGGTATTACGTACCACCTTACCAGTAACAGGATGATACAAAGCATTTGGTAGGTTAATACTATCAACGGTTAGGATGGGATCTATAGGGGAATATACCAACCATACTCTGCTGCCGTTCTGTATTACCAGGCATTGACCCCCACCCCAGAATACCGCTCAATAATATGAAGCACCTGGTGGATCAGTAGTACCAAGGGCCAGCAAGAGACCTACAGGGATATGTACAGCCTATGCTATACTACCGTTCTAAACTACCAAGCTTTACCCCCACCCCCACAAAATCACTAGGTCTACCATAACGTACTACATATACCAGCCATATAATAAAACAAAGCAATCGGTTGGTTAATAGTACCAAGTACTAACAGGAGCCTATAGGTGTATATACCGCCATCCTATAGTACCGTTCTAAACTACCAGGCAGTACCCCTACCAACAATACCCCTATGCCTAGTATTGCATACTACCTATACCAGTCATAGGATAACATAAAGCATCAGGTGGATTAATAGTACTAAGGGCCAGCAAGAGACCTATAGAGATATGTACAGCCTATATAGTATCCTCAGATAAGTATCCTATAAAAGGTATCCTCCATAGGTATCCTCGATAGGTATCCTCAAACACCGAGATGAGGCTAAGAGTCGTAGTAAATTATGCCTCATTGAAGGATTTTTAATGGTCCTCATAACCTCAGAATTCAATGAGGCTATGAGGGATAATAAATGAGGACTCATTGAGGGCTTTTACATAGCCCTCATGGCCTCATACGACAAAAAGGGATTCCACAGCCGCAGGTGTTTTGCAAAAAATGGGATTCCATGGAATATGGCCATTGGATATAGTCTTTAATTATACAGAAGGGAGATAACTCTGTATATAGATTATGGGAAATCAAGCAATCTGATTGGTTAGTTATAATCTATATAAATGATCTATATAAATGAAACAACAAGAGTACTTGGAATAGGGTCAGAACTAACAAGAATAGACCAGAAATAGCTAAATATAGTAACAATAAGCAAAGCTGTTCCAACTGATAGGCTCTTCTACGCTACTGGAGTATACTCCAGAACAAAGGAACATGTCTAGGTAGACGTAAACTATTACATATATAGATAGAAGCAGAGAATTCTGAAAGAACTCGAAATAGTAAAAAGTTGGGTGGATTTTGGTGATTTGGAGAGATTGTCGGGTTGTTTGTGGTAATTAGATTTACTCTTCTACAAAGGAACACACCCTCCGAACATACCCCGTCTTATTGCAGAAAAATTGGGTAACATAGCAATCACGTGCTATCGTAGAAACCAAGATGGCGGCCTCCAGTATACAAAATGGACAACGGAAACACGTATCACCCTAACAACACACGCTGCTCATGCGCACTCACACCACGTATCACTATGGGGATGACGTCACAAGATGGCCGCTCACGCGAGTTAGCATGACAACACAACATGGCGGCACTGGGTCACGTGACTATGACGTCACATGAGATCCCCCGATGAGATCCCCCAAATCATCCCTCAAAACCACATTACATTCTACTGATAATGAATCAATTTAGTGCTTGATAAAATGATACAGTCCACTTGCACATTAACCCTTTACCTAACATGAAAAGCAGACGACACTTGCAAACAAAAGTCCTGAATAACTATTTTTTTCATTTTTTGTCTCAAAAACATAGGTTATGACCCCTCTTTGGAACGAGCTCGACGAGCTCGTTCCAAAGAGGGGTCATAACCTATGTTTTTGAGACAAAAAATGAAAACAATAATGAAACTTAATTGGAGATTTTTGAGAATAGCACTGGCCGGTTTTGGCCGTTACGTTGGATAAAGGGTTAACTTACAATAAGAACAGACAAAATCAAGTTGTTCACGAAGGAAAAACAAATGAGCAGCACAAGTCACAAAATTTCCGACCATGTTACAATGGCGGAAATAAAAGGAATTGACGTTACGGTTGTTGCGCATGCTCTCGGTAAATGCAAGTGAGTCCAAAGAGAGTACCTGCAATGTCGAGCGCCGGCCTCGCTCGACCCTTTTTCGAAATTTTTCGTCCTTTTGCACTCTTCCACTTTTCCAACTCGTTTGGAAAAGTTTCTTAGCTTCAGTTAGTTCCGAAGTAGGGCTTGCACTTACGTTACAGCCAATTGTAAACAATTGTGAGTAGGTTTTTACAATTGGCTGTAACGTGAGAAGAAATGGTAGCCCTTTTGAAATGTAGGCATCCTAAATTACAATTGGTCATGTGGTCTGTTCCTTGCAAGAATGATAAAAAGATTTCTCCGAGTCTGTACTAAAAGGATTGCAGAATTTAACTATTCAATAAATTTAAGGTATTTTACTGTATAAAATTTGCTCTCGTACTTATGCCATAGCAGACTTTCAGGCAGTGCTTTCAGCCACATGGTAACGGTTCCAAGGCAAATATTAGTTTCCACAAAATCTATGTTTCATTCCAAACAAATTGATATATAATTTATTGGGGTTATTCCTTTCTGACCTTCTCTGGACTTTGGAGACCATTACCTGCAATTTGACCAAATTACGTTGGACGTCCCCTTAAGTTCTTAGGACACATAGTCT
This sequence comes from Pictodentalium vernedei, assembly GCA_031216915.1. Taxonomy (NCBI): domain Eukaryota; kingdom Metazoa; phylum Mollusca; class Scaphopoda; order Dentaliida; family Dentaliidae; genus Pictodentalium; species Pictodentalium vernedei. The sequence continues at coordinate 788,041,309 of CM062297.1, forward strand.
CAAAGAAGGGACTAAGGCAGATCCCGAAAAAGCCTATTACAGATGTTCATTGACAAAGAGTGAGAGAATTTACTGTATAACAAGAAAAGAGTTGTCAGCAACTGTAAGTGCAGTCAAACAATTTCATGACTACCTATATGGGTTCACTTTTTTGTTGCAGACAGATCATGGAGCTCTCAGATCGCTTCGATACTTTAAAAACCCCGAGGGACAATTAGCGAGATAGCTTGAACTATTAGACACAAATGACTTTCAGATACAGCATAGAGTGGCGAAGGGTGAATAATGATATGGATGGGTTGTCAAGGAGACCCTGTAGTCAGTGTGAACATTGTAATAGGAAGGAAGCAAAAGTCGTTGATCAAATCACTGGTAAAGGGCCGCTATTGACACAGCGGCTAATGAAGACTTCCCCACACTTGGAAGAATTACTGAGGAACTTGGAGAAACTGAGGATACACAGGCATTCAGAAATTGGATTCAAAGCAAATCTTCTGTAGAGATTAGAGAGGCTCAGTTAAAGGACATTATTTTAGGTGATATCCTCGATGTGAAGGAGACAGGTGAATATCGTCCTTTGCCGGATGTCAAACCTCACTGGTGCAGTGAGAAGAAGGCTCACTGGGCCTTGTGGAAACAGTTGAGGATAGAGAAAGGTCTTCTGTGCAAAGTACATCATGATGCACAATGTGCATGTGATATTTGACATATAGTTCCGCCAACATGCTGGCAAAAGGAAGTAATAGGAATGCTTCGTAATGAAGCAGCCAAGGGACATATTAATACGAACATTGGCCCGAGTGCAGAAAAGATTTTATTGGTGTAATTTGGCTGATACAGCCTCCGGGTTTATTGGGAGGTGTAACGAGTGCCTACCTAGGAGGAAGCCTGCAGTAATCAGCCGTGATACACTGAACAATGCACTGTAAGGGTGCCACAAGAGCGTATTGCATTGGATACTATGGGCCCATTAACTGAAACCAGAAATGGTATTAAGTACATTTTAGCTGTGCGTGACTATTTCACCACCTGGGCTGAAGCCTACCAACTGAAAAATTAATCAGCCGAAGTTGTGACAGAAAAGTTTGGGTTTTTTTTCAATTTTTTATTCAGACAAATATGTGTATCTATATATAAAAGTTCAGAAAAAGCTTACAAACAACAATCAGTCGTGTCTCATTATAATATATTACACGATAATAAAGAGGTGTAGTTAGTGTTACTGATATGCTATGTAAATGATTAATAGACAATAAACATATAGTGTGTTTGTATATGTGTTATACAACGAGTTGAAATATGGTTTATTTTTTCGAGGCTTCGCCGAGAAAAAATAAACCATATTTCAACGAGTTGTATAACACAGATATAAAAACACACTATATGTTTATTGTTTTTATCTGATAACAAACAGACACCCGTCTCGTGCGTCTACCCGACTTATATATGCTTCCCACGGGCCTCCAAAGAAAACCAGTCTACGAGACAAAAGAAATAGGACAAGACGCATAGAGTTGTGTCCCTTACATTACAAAATCGATGACGGCGATTGCAAAGTGCGATTGCACTTCTTGCATGATGTAACTGCGCTGGAACATAAATAAATTTCAACTATTTTATTAACAGTAACAAAACGGTGTTTCAGTAGAGTTATTCTTTTTTTGACATAGTTCCAGTTTTCTTCCGTGTTTTATGCTGTAGTCCCAATATAACAAATAATTTTGCGTTTGTTTACAATTTTTACGAAGTGTTTTTTTTCAGGTAGAGCAGACGAACTTTTAATTAGCGCAGTTCCACGAGTACTTTTGATCGAGGCCGTGACTATAAATAGTTCGCAGTCGCCGCATACTAATTACTATTAACATTCAAGTAATTTCTACAATGTTTTGAAGGAAAATTTTAGGTTGCCTTTATTGAAGCAAAATAAATAAGAAATGACACCATCAGAGGATTTTGACAAAGTGCAATAAGCGTACAATTAAAACCTGTCCTGTGATATAACGATGTTTCATGAATGAATGAATGAAAATGGAATTGAAAGAGGTCAGAGGTCGTTCGCATAAATTATAATTATATACAACACCCGTTGTATATACTTCAAGTATATACAACGGTTGTTATACTCTATGGTTATCAGATAAAATGATATATCTTATGGGAGTGTTAAGTGTTGTCGTTGGCCAGTTTGAAGGAGTATTCGGGGCCGGGACAAGTTCGTATTTATTCATGACTGTGACCTGTTACTGAACCTGGTAGATCTTGTACCCTGTCCCATCTGTTTTTTTTATAGCAGTTGCTTTTTGGTCATTATACATGTAAGTGGACGTAAGTTCAAGTGTTCTATACATCTTTAGTTGTTCAATAAAACTTCTGAATTCTGGCAGCTATCCTCTAACTTTGCAGGAGCTAAGAATTCCCTGTATATGAGTATTAGTAATTCCGTTATCTCTGCCTTCCCTTCCTTGGGGTCGAGCGGAAAATATACTTGGGGGTCAGAGGAAAGCACAATGGTTCAACCTATCGCAGAGATAGATTGAACGGAATTGTTTTAAAGTAAGAACATTCAAAAAATAGATGTGACAATGTCTCTTTATTATTTATTACAGAAAGCTTTGAGTTAGTGTAGAGTATTTTTGTATTCAAGACTCTGTATGAGTCGTCACTTACAGTGAAAGAATTTTTGTATATCATCTCCCAGTCTTCGGACTGTAAGCTGAAATCCAAATATTCTTGATACTTTTTTGCGATTTAGATTGGGTAACAGCTGTTAAGTTTAAAACTATTGGGTAAAATGTATTGCATGCTTTATTTGTGAATTTTAGTTTTTCAAGATAATCGTGTTTGATTATTAGTGGTTTTGGGGTTTGTTTTATTATGTCTTTCCATGACTGGGGAATCAGATAGGTAGGTTGTGATTGGTGTCCCAAGACTGTAACTACTGGGGAAGTCAATGAAAGTCAGTAAGGTCCTTTGTTCCGTTAATAAATCACTTATAAAAAAAAGTGGCAGAAAATTTAGTAGATCGGTTTATTTGTCGATTTGGAGTTCCAAACTGATACATTTAGATCAAGGCCAACAATTTGAGCCAATGCTTTTTAAGAAATTGTGTGACATTTTATGTATTGATAAAACAAAAACTATTGCTTATCACCCTATGAGTGGTGGTTTAGTTGAAAGACTTAATAGTACAATCGGTGACATGTTAAGTAAAGTTGTATCAAAGAGATTGGGACCAATATTTACCTATGGTTATGTTAGAATACCGGTCATCTGGGCATCAAATTACGGGGTTTTCCCCTGCATTGATGATGTTTGGAAGACAGCCAAATTTATCTATTGATCTGTTGTGTGGAAAGCCTGTTGAGATTAAACAAAAGATTGAGGAGCCCTGTGAATATACTGAAAATTTGGAATCTAAGACAGAGAGGGTACATATGGTGCAAGAGGACAAATGATAAGGGCTAGCACAAAGCAAAATTTTTATTTTGACCTAAACTCTGATAAGACTGCATTTAAAGTTGGGGAGGCTGTTTGGCTTTATTACCTCTTGACCAGGAAGGGTAGATGTATAACCCTTTACCTAACATGAAAAGCAGACGACACTTGCAAAAATAATTGTTGAATAACTATTTTTTTTCATTTTTTGTCTCAAAAACATAGGTTATGACCCCTCGTTGGAACGAGCTCGACGAGCTCGTTCCAACGAGGGGTCATAACCTATGTTTTTGAGACAAAAAATGAAAAAATAATGAAAATTAATTGGCGATTTTTGAGAATAGCGCTGGCCGGTTTTGGCCGTTACGTTAGGTAAAGGGATAAAGGATATCTAGTGTTTTTGAGTGGATACCGAAAATTATCTCACGAGTGACCGAGACAAATGGTTATTTTTCGTGAGCGCTTGCGCGACCGAAAATAACCACTTGTCTCGCTCACGAGTGAGACAATTTACGGTATCCACTCAAAAACACTAGATTTTCTTTTTATTATACGCTTTTTACAAGAATCTGATACTTCCACTCGTTTCAACCTTGAATTGATGCATGAAAGTAAACAGCGCACTGAATCATTGATACGCGGAAGTTGACTTGATCGATACTCTGAACAGATAGCGTCTTGCAGCTTCATTTAGCTGGCGGGTTCTAGTCCAAATATGGCCTGAAAGTCCGTAATATACGTCTTTGGTTTGGTACGTCCTTTGAAAGAACGTACCAAACAAAAAACTTTCAGGCCATGTTTGGACTAGCGTGTTTCATGCATCGATTCAAGGTGAATTCATGTTGAATTATTACTGGAAATGATCGGTGTCCACTCAAAAACACTAGATTTTCTTTTCATTGTACGTTTCCAGAACAAATTGATCATTTCCAGTGATAATATGGTTAGCATTCACCTTGAAGTGATGCTTTGAAAGTCGCCATTTTGATTGATACCGTGAAAGTGAAAATTTCTATATCTTCACAGAGGGGGGGATACAATTTCTGTCTTTCCGCAATTTCTTCGATAATCTATCGTTTACCGTATAATAAAAAAGTTAACAAACCACGGGTGGCCTGTATTCTGTTGAGCAGAGGATCTTTTGATTTAAATTACAACATACAGAAAAAGACCAAGTAGTGGACAGATGGTCTTCCATCATAACCAGACGAAAGTATTTCATGGAAGTTTGAAGAGATGGTTTAACCCAAATCCCCCCCCCCCCCCATGTACACTAGGAAGGGGGGGGGGGGGTGGTGGTCAAACAGTGCTAGATTGTTTCACGAAATCTAGGCTGAGGCATATGAGATACTAAGAACTCTCTTTATCATTTCAGATATATCATGCTGTAAAATCTGTTGCTGCAAGGCGGTCTGATATATCTTGGCAGCAAGATGCACATGTACGAATGCCACCACACTTCCAGTGTTCTGCATGCGGACGCGGGTTCAACACCAGCAACCAAAGAAAAAGACATTACAGTGATTACCACGGTGACCTCTCACACCGTGGTGATCTCTATCTTGAAAGGTTTGAATGCACCGAGCCAGGTTGTGAAAAGACATTTGCGACAAACAGATGCTACCAATTCAAAGACCACCTGGAATGGCATATTAGAATGGACCTGATGGAGAATGAAGAGAGCAGGCTGGTCAGAGAGGGGAGAAGCAGGAGTCAGTACTCCAAAGATAGAAAAAGGTCGAAAACATCTGGGCATAATGGTAAGGGTATGGTAGAGAAGAGGAGTTCATCTCAAGGCAGGAGCAAGTCAAGGCGGCATTCACTCGACAGTTCAAAGGCAAAGTCGGCCTCAGCTTCAGAGAGCACTAGGCATTCATCTACTGTAGACATACCAATACCTGTAGATTTGGATAGGCCAGCAGTAGAATGGGATGACGTGGAACAGATATTCCCCCAAAATATTTTTCGAAGAACGTAAGGGTGTTGAGATCACATCGGAAGAGGCAACAGTCCCATCCACAGTCCCATGACAGCTTCAGGTGAGAGTTGAAATAAGCCAGTAGCTCCAGCAACTGTAACATCTGCGAGTACAGAGCAACCTACATCACAACCATTAAAACAGACCACAGACAATACAGGACATCTACCCACAGAAGCGGCCAAGCATTCTCTCAACAGCTATTTTAGACAGTGCACCTAAGGTCAACATCATACAGTCATCGCTTAAACCTCCAGTAATCAAGTCATTTGAAAAAGTCATGGGAAAGTATGTACCAGTCCAGTCAGATGAATAAGCCCCGTGGACCTCACACCTCCCCTGACTCCAAGAGACTTGCAGCTGACAGACAGAGCCTTTCAGCAGCCATCAGCAATTAACAGCCGACCCCAGGTTTATGTTCATTGGTCCACCTAGTGACAACATGGAGGGTCACACAACACAAATTCTAAGGGCAGCCCACACTAGTGTGCGTCAACACCTGGCAAGCTACAAGAAGAGGTTTATTCCATATGGATACTTGGCTGTCAGAAAGGAAGAAAGCGTGTCATTACCAGGGGGCGTGGTAAGACATATCAATTAGTTGACTTTTGGGTTAAGGACTCCTTTAACTCAACTAATATGACGTTTGTCGGAAACCGTGCTTTGTCGTTGATAGGGGAAATAGATTCACGCCGCGTATTCAGCCAAAACTCAAGGAGAACGTGTGTCTCACCGTGACGAACCCGCCCGTTTCACTTTTGATGGGGTGGTTATTATCCTGAAGGGGTCTGTGACTTTTCGTCAAAAAGCATGAATCAACAGGGGTTCACTGAAAACAACAATTTTAATACATATACATATAAATAAATATGGTAATTTGTGACTTACTTGGAATCCAATGAATATGAACAACAAAACGTCAATCACCCCCTACCCACACAGTTTTTGAGTCACTTGCGGGCCCTCGTACTTTGCTGTCGCTAGTTTTTCCTCCTTCTTTCTGGTGTTTGTTCTCTGGTTGCCTCTTCACTTCACCCTTTCACGGTCGTCGTACGGCCATTAACGCATTGTCACTTTATCCGGACGCCTTTGCTCTAACAAGTGATGGAATGTCACTCTAACACTGCCGTCGCACGGCCACTAACGTATTGTCACTTCACTATATTGCTTTCCCTCCGACAAAAGACGGAAATGTCACTCTTTCACTGCCGTCGCACGGCCACTAGCTTATTGTCACTTGATTTATTTGACGCTTTTCACTCGAGCAGTCGCCACCAATGGTGTTAAACTCTCCTCAACGTTTATCTCGGAATTATGTTCATACAGGCAAAGTCTACTCTGCCTACGTATGGCTTGCCTTCCAAAACAGGTAATGCCGTTTACCTAAATGCAAATAGCTCCGAGCTCGCACTTCGTATTTCTGATCCTATTCTCATATATGGCCACCGGCTTGGCCCGCGACTGCTCCTATTCTAAATATGAGCTATGTGGCACCTCTACATTACAAAGAGCCTATACTTTCGCACCGATGGGACACCTCCTCTAGCCTAAAGCATGGGGCATCCCAGCTACTCACAACGACCCACAGTCTTACCCTCCTACAGACTGGAATAAATTTTTCGAGAAATTCCCCGATTTTTATTTAGATAGCCAGAACATTCATTCCCAGATTAATTGTTTGTCTTGAACTTGGCCGCTTAGATCTATCTTAATTTAATATTCGCTTTAAAGTTCCTTTGAAAGACTCGAATTTCGATATTTCTTGACATTCGTGATATGCTAGATGTGTAATATGGGTGTGTGTCCAGAACATGCTCGATGTACTGTTTTTCCAACAAATACCCATTAACTGACCATATTTGCACAGATAATGACTACAGGAGAACACTATCTCTCTTACTCCTTTTATCAGTTATCAGGCAGCTACTAAATGGGTTCTGCAGACCCGCGGTGATGGACATAAAATCTCACGCTTCAATTCGCAGCACTTGAATTATTGCTGGTCTGTTCAAGTGACAAATCGGTTTTCGGGGTCCGTAATATACCTATCTTTAGATTTTATGTTTAACACAGTTAGAAAGATTATCGAAAATATTTACACTTTTAAACAAGAAATTCGCAACTTTTAGCTATCACCTTGACAACCTTCACCCATTCATCTATGCTAGAGATGGACAATATAATACTGAAAAAACGAACCGATACAGAAATCATGGGATATCGAAAATCCGAAAGAACCAATCACTGAATAACGAAACTATCTGTATGTTCTAATTTCTCCTACATTTGCTATTTATTTGGCCTTGTGGAGGCCCGATAGCAGTTAAATTGTTCATTTACATGAAAGAAGTGGCTGATTTTCTCTTCAGTTGTGTTAACCCTTAATAATGGCCTGGGCAATTATATTGAATTACCGCTAGACTACAACCTGTACACGTCCAGATGTTTAGCAGTGGTTTCTTCTCAAGTCTTGGCTGCCCTTCAAGGCAGCCAAGACTTTACTAGAAATCACTATCTATGTGACTGTCTATTGTCAGCAGAACCTTCTAATTATGGCATGTTAAGGACACGTGCTCTGAGATCGCAAAAGCCTGATATAGGCATTTAATAAAGGTTAAAGTTTGTGGGAAACAACTCACAAAATTATTGTAGATATGATTTGTGTTGGCAAAATAATGCTAATGTTGAGCTCATTGGCAGTGGCATTTGTGGCGATGTGGTAGAATGATACAAGAACAACAAATTCTATATTTCCTGGGGTGAATTACCCTTTGGTACTATCAGCAAATCTCAGTCAAGTCTGATACCGAATACCGAGCCGATACCGCGGTATACCTCCATAATTACACCAAAACCTAACACAAAATTCCAATATTGCCCATCTCGAATCTATTCTTGTACAAGACGAGCCTCTTGACCTGACAGTTTGATGCGCATTCATGACTTTCATTTACTTGTAGACATGAATAGCAATGTGATCAGGGACGTCGCTAGAGGTTTCCGATTGGGGAGGGGGGGGTGTAGGATAGTGAATTTCCAACTAGGAGGAGGGACCGGGAGGGGAACCCCCCTCCCGGTCCTTCCCCCTAGTTGGAAATTCACTACCGAGAAAACTTTTGAAAATGAAGCTGTGAAAAGGGGCATAAAATTGATTCTAGTAACTGAAATGCCAACACATTTATGATAGAATTATCAGGTTATTATTATTTGGTATTATTCTGGGAATTGAATATGTGCTGAGCAAATGCTCAAGCTCAATCATGATGTGGTTTTCTTGAAGTGTTTTTCGAGGATTTTCTTTTTTATTACGATAAGTAAACGTACTATAAAAATCTAATACCGATTGACATCATGCATACGTATGAAGCTCGATATTGCGTACACTGTAGTTGTAAATAGTAACAGTTGGAATTTTTGCCGATTTGAAACCGAGTTGGAATTTTGGGAAGCAAACGAGACATCAGTATCACCAAAGAAGTTCTAAAATCCAGATGGATGGAATTTCCAACTACCCATGACTTGTCCTCCGAATTTCCAACTATAGGAAATATTGGCCAGGATTGGCGGGGGGTGATACCCCGTCGGCACGTCCCTGAATATCATGTAGATTTGACAAATCACCCATCCTCACACCGGATATCCCGACAACTCGGCCTGTCAGAACATAAGTCGGCCTTTTACGCGGATTCTCGCGCGCGTTTAGATACATGTCTGTTCAAAGGCGATTTCATGGAGAAAATAGCAAAAGAGCAGGAGGAAAACGGGCGTTTTGAGTCGGTAAGTGTTTATTTTCCATGTCTGTTCCTTTTAGGTTGCAAAATGTCATTGAAGTGGAATACTCTTTACTTGAAATCTGATTTTCTAAATTTTATCGCCGAATTTCAATTTCAACTGGCATATTCTGCTACAAATATTCATCACGCCTTCAGATATCACTGTTGCTACCAATATTTAACATCTTTTCGCCCCTTTCATGCCAGAAAACTGTTCAATGTTTGAAAGCAATACCCCTAAATATGCATTTTTCATAACGATATGTCAGTTGATAAAGATACGACGGCCTAGGGAGGAATGATTGGTGGGCCTGATCTATCCAATTTAAGATTTTCCAACTAGGCCGACTTATCCTTCTTCTCAATACCCACCTTATGAAAAATTCAGAATTGAAGATTCAAGATTGAAATTTTAAACGTTTCGTGGTCATGGAAGTGTCCCGTAGAGGCCAGACATTGAAGGGGGTATTGGTTGATGGCGGTTTACTAATTATTTTTGGACAAATATGCCGGGTGAAACGGAAATTCGTGGATAAAAAATGAACAGTTAGAGATTCTCGCGGAGATTATTCCTTTGGCTCAATAAATTAGGGGTGAAAATGAAAATATTTACGTAGAATGAACACTTACCGACTCAGAACGTCCGTTTTCTTCAATCTCTTCCGCCATTTTCTCCGTCAAATAACTTTTAAACAAACGTGTATCTAACGCGCGCGCAAAACTACGAAAAAGGCCGACTTATCTTCCGGCAGGCCGAGTTGTCGGGATATCCGGTGTGATACTTGGTCAGAATAGTTATCTGCCAGTCTACGAAGATTGTATATATTGCATTTAAACAAAATATTTTTTACATTAATTTGTAAATAGCTGCTCACATTAGTACTTTTCGGGGCGAACATTTTCATAGAGAGGGGCAGATGTAGCGAAATTGGAATTTATACATATAGAACTATAACTTAGTACAAAATTATTATTATTATTTATTTGTTGGTGTTCAAGATCACATATTTTTGGCACAATGGCTAATCATAACCACGACAGTTTTACGGGTGGAGGAAGCAGGAGTACCCGGGGAGAACCACGGAGAGAACCACAGAGCAATGGCGAGCAACTGTCAGCTCCCCAACATATTAACTCCACACAAGCAGGGTTAGCATTGGTTGAAGACAGGTGCACTGTCGATGTGTAGTACGCCTTAGTACACAACGCCACCGTGCGCCCACGTGGGCAATGAGGGTGAAGTATCTGGCTCAAGGACACAACGCGGTTGCCGCAGGTGGGATTCGAACCGAGGACCTCTCGGCTTGCAGTCTGAACCTCTACCCACTGAGCCGCCGCACCCCCAACTTAGTACAAAACTTCGTGTATTATGTTTTTAAGGTGATTCTAAACTTAAGATTGGAGTCCGAGTGGACAGGTGGAAAACATGCTGCTTTATCATTACTTTCCAATAGTATTGGTTATTTAACCCTTTACTCAACGTAACGGCCAAACCCCCGCCAGTGTCATTCTCAGAAATCGCCAATTAATTTTCATTATTTTTTTTCATTTTTTGTCTCAAAATCATAGGTTATGACCCCTCGTTGGAACGAGCTCGTTCCAACGAGGAGTCATAACCTATGTTTTTGAGACAGAAAATTAAAAAAATTAGTTATTCAAGAATTTCTTTTGCAAGTGTTGTCTGCTTTTCATTTTAGGTAAAAGGTTAACACATGAATGATTGCTACCTACCTGATAGATAACAAAAATGTGATAAAAATTGAAAAGAAAAAAAAATGAATTTACTCACCAAAAAAATGCTAACTTCCTGTCACCAAAACTTAAAATATTAATCTGAAATTGAAAGAAATGTTTTCTATATGCACTAGAGAACAACAGTTGAGTCATAACTTTTTTAAAAATAAATCCAGTTGCATTTGGATTTTGAAGAAACACTGTATGCAAGGGTACAGCCATCTCTTCACAAGGAACTATTTACAGTTCGAAAGTATGGCACACCACATTGATCAGTAATCTAGTTTACCACCCTTGCAAATATAAGCCATATAAGGAATGATCGTTCATTTCTGCCTATTTCTTGAGTTCTGCCCCCCCCCCCCCAAAAAAAAAACCAAAAAAAACAAAGGCCAAACATAGTGTAAATGGGTGTAATAAAAAATGCATAATTTTCTAAAATTCTGTTTGAAATAACGATACATTTCACTGAAATATGTTCTTGAATCATTAAAAGATTTATTGACCAATGAATTGCGTAAGTTAAAAGGAACGTCATAGGCCACGCCCACTCCAACCTTCATTCTCCTTTTCCACTTGACGGGGGGGGGGGGGGTGCTGTCATTCAAAGCAACACTGAGTTAAATCTAATTCTGATTTTGACCATTTCCTGAGAAACTGAAAACACAGTTTGTAAATGTGGAGTTCCATATAAACCCAGATGTCTTGAAGTTGGTTGAACGTTGTCTCAGAAAGAGTTCATTCAAGCTATTTGGAAATTGTAAAGATTTGTTCGCGTTAATTTCGTTTGTAAATTATTATGACCGGCTATTGTTTACGTTTGATTTGGGTAAAACAATGAACGCAGACGATCATCTATTGCGTAAAAACAAACTGAACATGGTATAAAACGCATGATAAGGATTTCATTGTTTATTAAATTTTATTTTGAAAGTCTATTTAATATGATGAAATAAATATTAATTACTTTTCATGTTGAAACAATATGAGCGTGCAGTGTTCTTTTCCATTCACACTGTGCAACGTAATTATTTTTAAGACGGACATTGGGGGTGTGGTTTAGGGCTGGCCTAAATGCGTTTTTTTGTCGGTTCATTGTGTTATGTTAAAAAAAGAAATGCTTTAGTCAATCATTTTGCCTGAAAATGCATGAACAGAAAAAAAGGTTTAATTATATAAGTAATAAGTTAATATAAGTATTTCGCCCTCATCCACCCGTAAAACTGTCTGACATGAGGCGACTCTGTCTGTCGAAAGTGTATCGTCAAACCCCAATAATAATAAAAAAAAAGTTGACATTAATATCGCCTTCAACAGCAGTAGACCGATTCAACACTTGATGCTGGTTCACATCTCATCCGCAACTTTTTAACAAATTAACAGTGGTACCTTTCCAGGTTGGACTGGAATTCTGCAGCATTCCCGAGCCACCTTCAATTTCTAACTATATTGAGTATTATTTTCCATAACAGTTGTCTCTTGTGCCCTCTCATGGACAGTATGAAACCCGAGCAGTAAATATTATAAGCAGTGAGTTCAAGTTTTTGGAGCTTTCACTAATCGTCCCAGAGTTCCAATGTGTTCTATGTTCCAGTAGGCACACAGAACACATTGGAACTCAGGGAACGTAGTGTCGATTGAAATTAACAGACTATGTGCTTCTTATTCAGTCTCTGACCAGCAGCCCTCCACCATCTCCTCCAATGGTATGATACAGTTATCCACTTTTCTGAATCATTTTGCTTGACATTGTTTCCGGAAAACATTTTGTTTCCCTCAAAATATGTGTTCAAAATGTTGAGGATTCCCATGAAACGACAATCTCTTAACTCTTTATTGCTATGTACATGTATTTAACATAACTAGAAGGCAATATTTATGACAAATTTATCTCAACCAAAACATATATCTAACACAGTGATCAAATCACTTTTGCTGCTCAGAGAAATGCCCGTTCAGATTTTATTATTTGCACAAATTCTGTAACAGAAACATAGCCTGTGATTATGATCTTCAGCTGTGGTGAGGTTACTGAACCGGTTCCAACAGGGGTCATGGGCCCTGTTTCAAAGGCAAAAAGTGTAAATCAGGCGCGTAGCCAGGATATCAAAGTTTGGGGTTATGAGTGGGAACGAAGGGGGGGGGGGGGGGGTGTACAAAATATGATTCGCTGCAAAATCCGTGCCTCGCGAGGGTAAGATGGGGCAAGCACAAGCGTGTCCCCCCTTTTGTTGAAGGGGGTTCGAGGGCCCTGGCCGAAAAGTTTTTAAAGTTTTGAAATGCATCAATAATCAGGCCACAATGTGGCTTAACAATTTGTGAAATACATCAATAATTAGGCCACATTGTGGCCTAATTATTGATGCCTTTCACAACTTATGAAGTATGGGCACAAACGGACTCAGAGTTAAGGAAATTGCTAGATAATAAAATTTCTTGCCCAATGTCCCCTCTATGCATTAACATAGGGGGGCGGGCATGACTGAATTTTTTTTTTTTTTTTTTTGGGGGGGGGGGGGTATGTGCCCCCCCCCCTCACACACACACACACCTACGCCACTGGTGTGTAAATGTAGCAAGGTTGAGTACCGTTGGTTCGTATACAAAGCTAACAATTGAAGTTTAACATCTTTTTTTATTTCACTGCAAAACACCAGTTATGTAATATTGTACAATAACCCTGGAATTTTTACAGAAACCAATATATTACACAATGCTGCCAAAAAAGGCACAATAAAAAACAATCTCAACATTTGCATACATGCTTCGCACCGATATGCTAATCCATGTGAACAACTACCACTATGCATTTATGGAATGATCAACACACCATTTAAAGAATATAAATTTACAATAACTACCAGTTATTATGGCATAGCTACACAAACGAGCTACCATAGAAGTTGACAGACTTCCACATTACCACTCTGTAAGTTGTTTCTTTACATTGTCAGACTCAGAATGAAACAAATCAGTTTCGATCAGCCTTCTAGCGGTGAGAAGAATTTATATTTCATGTAAAAATAAAAAAATAGCCTTAACTCATTAATGTAAACAATTGCCATGTTGGCAATTGTTTTGAACATAAATTTGCTACCGAAACAGAATACAGCTGCTTCGGGTTTTTTTTGGTAGCCAAATGAATGAATATGAGGGTCATATCATTTGCTGCTACCTACGATCTATGCAGATAATAAGCACTAGTTTGAATAAATATAAAAATAGGAACTCATCATACCCTATTGGTCAAACAGAGGTTTCATCCGAATCAGACCGTCAATTCATCTTACAATGAAGTAACAGATCTACAACATAAAATAAAGTTCTGTTATTTGTAGAGCTGTCGCGACTATCATTTTTTGTAATCGACTAATCGTGACCAGTAATCGACGGTTAGTCGATTAATAGTCGCTTCCCATGATTTTTTAGCAAATCATTCTTCTGTTCGTAAAACTCTGAAAATGACAATGGCACCAGTGTGTTCAGACGAAGTGGGGTTGTGGGAACAACAAATCGGTCCCGACTGAAGCTACATGTTGTCCAATCTTGGACCCACAGTCCGTAATATAATTTTTGGGGTTGGTACGTCCTGTAGGACGTACCAACCCCAAAAATAATATTACTGACTGCGGGTCCAAGTTTGAACTAGATTGAAGCCGATGAATTAAAATGAATTTACCAAAGAACGTTCCTGCATATGTTTCCTTTCTGCAATAAGTTTCTCGAAATTTTGAACATTGAGATCTATGCATTCCCTCGTCAGTTGTTAAAATTGGATCTTAGTCTGAAGTTCCGAACTTTGAGAAGTGATCTGACGTTCTGACTTTCGTCATAATTTTGTCACTTCCGCGCTTTGGGTTTTCCAATGGGTGCATTCGTGTGTACAAGACTGGAGAAATTCAGAAGAATCTATTCTTCTCGAGTAACTGTGAGTGTTCTTTCTTACACAGTCAGTGACAGTCGTACAGTCTTCCGGATATGAATGTTAACTATGGTTAGATATTTAAAGTTATTCACCTTCATTGATCATTCACCTCACAAAACAATGCAATTTAGCCCCGACGTGTAGTAGACGTGTACCACCTTGAAAATGAACGACGATCGACTAAAAATAAAAAACGTCGACTACTTCAATAGTCGACGGTCAGTCGACTAATCGAATAATCGCGACAGCCCTAGTTATTTGTTTAGAATTTATTTATTGCAAGTTAAAGTCATTGTTGGCAGTTGAGCTACATGTACATCAAGAAGATGATCACAAAGATTGCTAGGAACCCTATTTTATAAAGGGGCCATCCAACTAAAAATTCTACATATATTTGTATCTTTGTACATTTGTATCTTCTTTTTTATCATCGCTGTTTCTGGTCACTTCGGCATGGGAGCAACAACAGAAGCAAAGACCAGATTGTTTTGTGCATCCTACTCAGTTGGATCATATCAAATTGCATTTGCATTTGACTTCCAAATGTATTTTTTGTATATAATAGCATGTTCACTTTTTTCTCTTCATATGTTGATTGCCGCCACATGTGTCAGAAGAAGCTTAAGTATAAAACACAATTCCGATGTAAACAGTTTATGTGCAGACAAGAAACCGAGACCGGCCAGTGTCATTCCCATCAGAACATTAATAGATATGAACAAAGATGGCGAACCCAAATAGCATATCCTTAGATGAGATACAGACTGACAGCAGATATGACTTTGTAAGTCTGTTCAGTCAAAGACAAGATCCAGATGAGGATGACTACGATAACCCTTTAGCATCAGCCAAGTCTTGTAAATACTATTCCCCTGAAGAGTACAGAAATCTCATTGCTAATATACCAAATCTAACATCTCTTTTCAATATCAATTGCCAAGGGCTAAGCGCGCATTGGGATTCTCTTGTTAGCCTTTTAGGTAACCTCCAAAACCAAGATGAAACTTTTGACATCATTGGACTTACTGAAGTCTTTAAGGTACCAGAATGTGTGAATTTTGAACTCAACGGATACCACCCTCTCATCACCAAAACCCGCCCAAGCCCATATGATGGAAGAGGGGGGGGGGGGGGTTGGTTTATTTTTAAAAAACAGCCTAAAGTATAAAATACGCAAGGACCTCTCTGTTTTCATACCCCATGTATTTGAGTCTCTCTTTGTGGAAATATTGAATAGGCATCGGCCACTCATAATTTGTGTGATATATCGCCCAAACACTCCGCCCAAGGCTGACCTCGATAGGTATATTTCTACGTTACAAACTATCACTGAAAAGATAAACCAGGAACGAAGAATATCCTATATTATGGGTGACATGAACATTGATTTGTTAAAATTTCAAACACACAGCAAAACGAACGAATATATAGACACCATAATCAGTCAAGGCTTTCTCCCACTCATTACCAAACCAACCCGAATGACAGATCACTCAGCTACTGTAATAGATCACATCCTCTCTAACCGTCCCAAGAAAACTATAAGACCGGCGTAATCATCACGGACTTTGCTGACCATTTTGGAACATTTTACTGTGAATCGAACCATACGAAGACAGTAACCGAAAAACACATTATGAAACGAAACTTCAATGATACTAATCTGAGAGCATTCAGATACTTGTTGACACAAACCGACTTCTCGACAGTACGAGAGTCGACCTGCCCTAACGAAGCATACAATATATTTGTAAATCTTTACCTTGCTGCATTTAACACTGCATTTCCACTTAGGAAAGTATATCAAAGCAATAAATATATAAAGCGCAAAGCCTGGATGACCAAAGGCCTCTTACAGTCTTCTTTAAATAAGGAAAAACTCTTTCGTAAAAAACTAAAGTCCCCTACTGAACAAAACCAGGCAAATTATAAGATGTATAGCAACATATTTAACAAAGTAAAACGCAAAAGTAAAGCAATATACTATGAAAATATCCTATTATTAAACAAAAATAACACGAAAAAAACTTGGGAAATTTTGAGAAGAGCAATTCACAAGTCTTCTAGTCAACCAACAGCTAATACTAATTTTGTAATAGATAACATCGAAATAAGAGACCCTACTGACATTGCCAACCATTTCAATAAATACTTTTCAACCGTTGGTCTAAAAGCTTCCGAGCGAATTCCAAACACTAATATGCATTTCATAGACTATATGACCAATACTAATGTAAGTAGTTTATTCATGGCACCAACGACTGCTGGAGAATTAATTTCTATAACTAAATTGATGAAACCCAAAACTAGTGCTGATTGTGATGGAATATCCACCAAACTTCTAAAAAATTCAATCCATGAAATAGCGGAAGAATTAGCACACATTATAAATCTGTGGCTGTCTTCAGGAATCGTTCCTGACAAAATGAAAATAGCAAAAATTGTACCAATCTTCAAATCGGGAGACCCTCAATTATTCAATAATTACAGACCAGTTAGCATATTGCCGGCGTTCTCAAAATTACTCGAGAAAATAACTTTAGAAAGATTATCAAACTTTTTAACGAAGCATGATCTTCTGTACCCGCACCAGTATGGTTTTAGGAAAAAACACTCAACCATTCACCCCGTACTTCAACTTCTCCAGAGTATAGCCAACAATAACGACAAGCCAACAAAGGATTGTACGCTGTCAGTATTCTTAGATTTATCAAAGGCATTTGATACAATTAGCCACGACATCTTATTAAAAAAGTTAGAGTTTTATGGTGTTAGAGGCCTTACGAATAACTGGTTTAAGAGCTACTTAGACGGGCGAGTTCAATATGTCACATACGATGGAAGCAGTTCTGAGCTTGAGAAGATCACCTGTGGTGTTCCTCAAGGATCCATCTTGGGACCTCTCCTCTTCTTAATTTATGTTAACGATTGTAGTGCTTCAACACAGTTAGATCTCCTATCATTTGCGGATGACACCTCAATGCACACCTCACATCATAGTATAGATGCAGTCTTCGACGTTGCCAACACCGGGCTCTCGGCGTTAATGGACTGGTGTGCTGCCAACCTCCTGGTATTGAATGCCCAAAAAACAAAATATATGATGTTCAGTCCGCCCAATAAAATATACAATACCAACGGAAGACGATTGTATGTCAATAACCAAGAAATTGAATTGGCGGAAGAAGCAAACGGCGAGTCTGTCATCAAATTTCTTGGTATATATCTGGATAAAAATATTAAATTTAAGTTCCATATCAATAAAATCTGTAGCAAGGTATCGAGCGCGCTCTATTTAATGAACAAGGCAAAACATATTCTTCCATACTCTGCCATGAAAACATTATATTACTCTCTGATTCACCGTCACCTCCTGTACGGAATCGAAATATGGGGTCACAGTAGTGCCGCTTCTAGATTATTTAAACTTCAAAAACGTGCAATTCGCCTAATTAGTAATAAGAAATATAACTGCCATACCGATCCATTATTCAAAAAGAATAGGATATTAAAACTGAAAGACGTCTACAAAATGAATGTGTCGTTGTTTATGTTTGACTGGCATCACTCAAATCTACCAACAACCTTTGTTGACGTCTTTCAAGTCAATACATATGCAACAGGTATGATAACAAGGCAATTAGGCCAAATACGGTGTGGCAAACCTAGGACCAATTTTTCCGCTCACTAACCTAAATATGCTTTCCCGAAAATATGGAATAAGCTCGATGAAAATTTGAAAGGAATTTCCTCCCGAAGAGCATTTAAGAAGGCTTACTTTATGAAAATCATAAACTCGTATTCATCATGCGTAACATGTGATAATCCACACTGCAGTGATTGTGCACATACTACTCGGAATAACAACACCAATTCTCTCTAACGTAACTACTAAGTTCAAAACATGTCTACTCATTCTGTTTATTCTAGTTTAAAACCCTCTGCCAACAATTTCCTTCGTTTCGCCTTTGCTGTTATTAGAGTGACTGCTGAGAACGATAACTGTGGGCTGTTAATGCAATGGCTGGTCATTATTTCCTGGAGTGCTTGGCATCCTTGGGGATGATGTGCAGTTGTGTGTTGATCGTAAGCAGTTGTTGTTTGAAGAGGAGAGAGGTAATTTTGACAGATCGTGTGTGCTTTTTTTTTTTTTTTTTTTTTTTCTAATAATGCACTCGCCACTGGGTATTTTAATGACCTGTTCATTATTCAAGTTCATTATACTTTACGGAAATGTTTTCTTCCTTTGATGTTTCCATCCTTCCTTCGATAGGAATATACATTTAGCATCCTCTGCACTGTACGAAAACTTTTTTGAGTTCAGCCAATTTGTTCAACTTCAGTGAAGGTTAGGCTCCAACCTTTGGTCTGTTATCTCATCTCATCTTATCTCATCTTATCTCCTCTTATCTCATATTATGTTATGTAATCTTATTTCAGCTCATCCTACCTTGCTTCATCTCTACTTTCCTAACACATCTTCATTCAGAACCATGCTTTATTTTTTTCTCACGGCATTATGAATATGCTCTTGCCGAGATTGTGATGATGCGGAGGTGAATAATAACGATAATAATGAAGTTCATAGCCTCGGTTCCACAATGTGCTCGCGGGCTTTACAATTGAGAACACGAGTGGTATATAAGTAAATATGCTCTGCGGCTGAAAGAGTCTGTGGTAGGGTAATGAAGATAATCATAACGCTAAAGAAGATACAACATACTTTCCTATCTTCATGTCCTTATCTTGTCTTAATTCTGTCTTTGTCCAGTTGCCATGGCGCCGAGAGCATGCTCTACTCCTCTACTTTTGTCCGGCTCCGATACTCTTGTAGAGATTGATGTAAGACTGGTCTGTCTCGGAACAAAACCAAATTTAAGGATAACGAATACATACGTGTTTGAGGTTACGACAACTTTTCATGGAAAATAAAATCACTTCTTCTGACACACATACCCTCATGTTTATCACTTCTTCTGACACACATACCTCTGTGTTTATACTGATGGAGGCGGCAGGAAGACGGCCAATGTGGCCATGCTGCTTCCCAACAGAATATCGTTATTTCACTATTAACTATTGTCACTTTGTATTTTTATATTCTGTTGAATAAATTTACTTACTAGATAAGTATAAAGTCAAGTTCCTTCCGATCGTTTATACCCATAATTTCACTGCCAGCAACTTGGTTTAAATGTTACCATATAGTATAAACTTGAGCACTGTCAATCGTTTATACCCGTATTGGTGTTTAGTGTCACTGTTAGCAGCTGGGCTATTTTATGACAACATAATATAAACTTGAGCACTGCTAATCGTTTATACCAGTATTGATGTTTAGTGTCACTATTAGCAGCCGAGCTATGTCATGACAACATAGTATAAACTTGAGCACTTCTAATCGTTTATACCCATGTTACCCACTTACTGGGGAGCTGCCTCCCAAAGGCGCTTGCCACCACACCTTACTTAACCATAGGAGGTGAACAACTCTACTTCCGAATATAAGCAGGCCTTGCCTTCCCCTCTTCTGCGTCCCTCATGGGCAGTTGTTTTTTTTAAAAACAGACCAGAAGATCAGGTCTTCAAAATACAGGGACACGTTGAATATGCCACCGAAATCGGATTTAATTCAGCACCCCATTGTATTGTCAAACACAAACATATGACAAATTAAATTTGAACTTGGAGTCAGTCTCCTTAACTGATGTTTACTTTATTCGAACAACAAAGGAGGCGAACCTCCTTAATTTTATTACATGACTGTCATTTTGCCACAAAGCAGCAACTTTCATATTCTGTTATTTATTTATTGATGTTTAAGGTCACATATTTATGCACATTGGCTTTCATATTCTATTGATATATATTATATATTGATATATATCAATTAAATGCCTATCATCTCTATCAATCAAATATATTAATGAAAGAATATTCAAACTCACCAATTTATCATGAAGTTGAGGACGTTGAAATTGTTGTTGATCAAGAGAGAAAAAACAATTTGCAACAATGGCGAAATCACGCAATTTTGAAGCTCAATAAATCTTGGATTAACGTACCTTGATCTCCACACAGATGGCGCTTATCCAATAGCCTTAGGCTTCAGGGATTGTTTTCAGTTGTGATAAAAATAAGCTGTCATTCAGGGTTAACTGTAAAATTGCTGTGCCTCGCATGGCACAACCACGAATACCCAGCTCAATTTCACGAAGCTATGTTTGTATTTATATAAACTGTAATAATACAATTTATTTACATAATAAGCGATGGTACAGTTTGCATCAAATTTATAAGCCTTCCACATAAATATTCTGTGGTTCCCAAAAACATCATACAAGTGCCGCCTTTCCTCTGCATTATGTAAAGGGTTAATCGTTTGCTTCCCCAAAACAAGCGTTACTATCGCCAACCATAGCTTGTTCAAATGAGGTGTTGGTTGAAGTACAGAAATTAAAAAAAAAGAAAGAAAATCATTTTGTTGGGGATTGGTGCTGCTCTGATGTGCCCAGTAAGTCAGGGTTTTGTGTAGGCACTTTCTACGGCCAAAATAAGGCCCCATTCCCAATGTGGTACATGCAATGAAATTCCCATTTTCTGGCACAAAACACTAATAGGCCTGCCCCCAAACTTATATAACATAATCAGGTTACACAATCATTGTGTTATTTATTTATTTATTTATTTATTTATTGAGGTTTAAGGTCACATACTTATGCACAATGGCTAATCGTGACTGTGACAGTTTTACATGTGGAGGAAGCCGGAGTACCCGGAGAGAACCACCGAGCAACGACGAGCAACTGCCAGCTCCTCGGCATTTTAACCATGTTCAAGCTGCGCCCAAGCAGGGTTACAGCGGTTGAAGACATGTGCACCATCGACGTGCAGTACGCCTTAGTGCACGGCGTCATCGTGCCGCCATGTAGGCAACCGGGATAAAGTGCCTTGCCCAAGGACACAACGCGGGTCGTCCCGGTCGGGGTGTTTTTCTGATAGTCAGTTCTAAGAAACCGATATCCATTTTAACCTGTATACTGTAAAAGCTTTCAGGAGGATTTATGTTTAGATGACCAATTGAATAATTTCCCCAAAATCCCGAAAAAGGTCCATTTCCCAGTCTACTTGAATCAAATTCTGGACTGTACATGTTGGTTAGGTACAGTGCTTTTCAGACCAAGTGCTGGGAATCATGCATTTGTAATTATATGTCACTTTGTTTTGCTCCAATTGCTGACAATGTGCAGAACATGTACGTACCGCTATATTTAGATGCATAACTAACCCTAATTATTCAGGGGGAGGGGGGGGGATATTGCACCCATATGTTGCCCTGTTGATAGTTCACTCACCCCCACCCCCACCGCCAAAGGAAAAAAACACACAATTAGCATGCCATCTGAACAGCTAATTCCTATAAAACCCCCACACAACCCCAAGGATTTATGCTCCAGACTGTATTATAATCACTACATCCACAAACAAAAACAATGCTTTCTCCCAACAAACAGGGACGTGGCTAGAGGTGTCCGAAGGGGTGGGGGTGTAGGGTAGTGAAGTTCCAACTTGGGGGAAGGACCTGGAGGGGGTAACCCCTCCCGGCCCCTCCCCCTAGTTGGAACTTCACTACCGAGAAAATGTTTGAAAATGAAGCCACGAAAGGAGGCATAAAATTTATTCTAGTAACTGAAATGCCGACAAATTTATAATAGAATTATCAGATTGTTATTATTATTTGGTATTATTCTGGGAGATGAATAGGTGCTAAACAAATGCCCAAGTTGATAACTTTGAGCAATCCATACTTCCCTAACATTAAATCAGATCTTATGCAGGAATGATCAATTTTCGATGTTTCATCATTTTGTAACTGTGAATGATGAAATTAACTCAGGATAACGATTTTACATGTTACGATTTTCTAGAAGTGCATTTCGAGGATTTTTTATTACGATAAGTAAACGTACTTCAGAAATCTCGTACCGATTGACACCATGCATACTTATGAAGAACGATATTGCGTACACTGTAGTTGTAAATAGTAACAGTTGGAATTTTTGCCGATTAGAAACCAGAGTTGGGATTTTGGGAAGTAAAGGAGACATCTACATCGCCATAGAAGCTCTAAAATCCAGAAAGATGGAATTTCCAACTGCACATGACTTGCCCTCCGAATTTCCAACTATAGAAGATTTGGCCCGGATTGGGGGGTGGGGTCACACACCCCTGTAGCCACGTCCCTGCCAACAAAGTCAAATTAACCCTTTACGCAACGTAACGGTCAAAACCGGCCAGCGCTGTTCTCAAAAACAGCCAATTAATTTCATTATTTTTTTCATTTTTTGTCTCAAAAAGATAGGTTATGACCCCTCGTTGGAACGAGCTCGTCGAGCTCGTTCCAACAAGGGGTCATAACCTATGTTTTTGAGACAAAAAATGAAAAAAATTTGTCATTCAAGAATTTATTTTGCAAGTGTCGTCTGCTTTCCATGTTAGGTAAAGGGTTAATACACGTAGAAAGATGTGTTTTAGCCATACTACCATATTGAACACAGGACATTTTATTTGAAGAAACTTTGCTAGAATTTACTTCTTTTAACCTTTTTCTTAATGATGTTACTCCATCCATCCTGTGTCATTGATAAGAAAATTTGAATACCTTCACCTGTCGAATAATAGTGATGATACTATTATACATGTAAATTTGAAGAAAGCTTTTAGGCACCATTATTATTTAGAAAGAACCCAAAGGTGAAAATGACATCATTATTATTCATTTTTATCAAAAATGCAAGGCCTCAATATTATACAGTCATCACTATTATTGGGCGGATAAGTGTATAATGCAATGAAAGTGTCAATGACACTGCAGCTTAACCCTTTACCCAACATAACGGCCAAAAACGGCCAGCGCTATTCTCAAAAATCGCCAATTAATTTTCAAAATATTTTCATTTTTGGTCTCAAAAACATAGGTTATGACCCCTCGTTGGAACGAGCTCGTCGAGCTCGTTCCAACGAGGGGTCATAACCTATGTTTTTGAGACAAAAAATGAAAAACATTAGTTATTGAAGAATTTTTTTTGCAAGTGTCGTCTGCTTTTCATGTTAGGTAAAGGGTTAACTTGACCGAATGGAGTGTTTGATGAAAAGGACAATGTCCAATGTTTATGAAAGAATTATGAAATAAGACATGAATTGTGACAGGAGGCCCCATGGGGCCTGACGGCGCTCACCTGACATGGTAGCCTAAATATCAACCCAGGGAATTGATTTCAACAAGTTGCATCTGCCCCTCCTAAGAAAAGCTTGTACCAAATATCCAAAGATTCTGGCCAGTGGATCTAAAAAAAAAGATTTTTAAAGAATATTCCTCATATTGAACTAAGTAATAATTCGGGCTCCTACAGGGAGCCCAAATATAAACCCAGGGACTTGGCTTGAACAAACTTGAATCTCACCTCCGTAAGGTTGCTGTATACCAAATATGAAAAGATTCTGACCAGCGGATGTGAAGAAGAAGGTTTTGAAGAATATTCTTCACATTGAACTAAGTTATAATTCGGGCCCCCACAGAGATCGCAAATATCAGCCCATGGACTTGGCTTGAACAAACTTGAATCTCACCCCTCTTAAGGATGCAGCATTCCAAATATCAAAACATTCCGGCTGCTAGATCTGAAGAAGAAGATTTTTAAAGCAAATTCCACAGTGAGCCCAAATATGAACCTAGAGACTTGGCTTGAACAAACTTGAATCTCGCCACTAAGGATGCTGCATACCAAATATCAAAACATTCCGACTGCTGGATCTGAAGAAGACGATTTTTAAAGAAAATTCCTAATTTTGAACTAAGTTGCAATTCGAGCTCCCACAGTGTTCCCAAATACGAACCTAGGGAATTGGCTTGAACAAACTTGAATCTCACCTCCGTGAGGATGCTGTATACCAAATATCAAAAGATTCTAACTAGCGGATGTGAAGAAGAAGATTTTGAAGAATATTTTTAATTCGGGCCCCCACAGAGACCGCAAATATCAGCCCATGGACTTGACTTGAACAAACTTGAATCTCACCCCTCTTAAGGATGCAGCATTCCAAATATCAAAACATTCCGAGAAGATTTTTAAAGCCAATTCCACAGTGAGCCCATATATGAACCTAGAGACTTGGCTTGAACAAACTTGAATCTCACCCCCTAAGGATGCTGCATAACAAATATCAAAACATTCCGACTGCTCGATCTGAAGAAGTCGATTTTTAAAAAAAATACCTAATTTTGAACTAAGTTGCAATTCGAGCTCCCACAGTGAGCCCAAATACGAACCTAGGGACTTAGCTTGAACAAACTTGACCCCCCCCCCCCCCCCCCCCCCCCCAGGGATGCTGCATACCAAATATCAAAACATTCCGACTGCAGGATCTGAAGAAGAAGATTTTTAAAGAAAATTCCTCATTTTGAACTAAGTTATAATTTCGGCTCCCACAGTGAGCCCAAATATGAACCCAGGGACTTGGCTTGAACAAACGTGACCCCCCACCCCCCACCCCCCCCCCCACCCCCCTCAAGGATGCTGCATGCCAAATATCAAAAGATTCTGATTCGTAGATTTTTTAAAGAATATTCCTCATACTGCACTAATTTAAACATTTTGGCTCCCATAGAGAGCCCAAATAGGGATCCAGGGATTTGACCTGTGAAATAATCTTCCAAAGATGTTTTATGTGAAATTTGAAAGCTTTTGGAGCTTTGGTTTGGGAGAAAAGAAGTCTTAAATGTTTTTCTCATTACCACAGTGTTAAAAAATGCTCACTCAGCACTTTTTCAAAGTCCCGAAGAAGTACCCCATAATAAAACCGATAGCAATTTTTTTTTGCCATTGCTTTCTGTTGGTCCTAAGGAAGCTTCACACCAAATAAGAATTCTCAGTGTCGTGTCATTTATTTATTGGTGCTTTACGCCACATCAGCAACTAAGGCTATATCGTGGCGATCAGTGTCGCGTAGTTTTGGAGATATAGGCGTTTTTTAAATCTATTTTTAGCTCCTGTGGTTCCCATGGGGCGACGGGAAAATATTTTTGGGCATAAATTAAGTACTTATTACCCAATAAGCCCTCATATCAAATTTGATTCAAATTAGCCTCTCGATTTGGAAAATACAAATTTTGGGCGGGGCGAAAATTCTTACCACCACCATAACGAAGGCAAATATAGCTCCTTTAACTTCTCTTGAACAAATCTCAGTCTACACCTCAAAAGGAAGCAGCACACCCAATATCAAGTCTCTGCTACTGCTGGTTCATGAGAAGAGGATTTTTTAAGATTTACGCTCACTTTTTGGGTGTGGCCCTACCGAGGGGCGAGGCAACTTGATTTGAATAAAATCAAAATGCAATGTCATAACAACCATTCTCTCAAGTTTCAATTAAATTGGTTCAGCGGTTTTGGAGGAGAAGACACAAACACCATGTTCACGGACGACAGACGACGGACGGTGAGTGATCACTATACCTCGTCTGACGTTCAGTCAGGTGAGCTAATAATTGAGAATATGTCAAGTCCTGTACCCTACATGCTGTGTTTTCAACGAGAATAATGTGTGGTGTTGACTGTACTAAAGAATTGAGCCATGGGTTGACGTGGCCCTCACAGCTAATTTATGCCAACCAAAGTTACCAAGTTACAATAAAATCTGTCCAATAACGAGTCATCCTTCCAAGTTACAATGAAATCCCTTCATACATATGACTCGTAGACTTTGCTAAAGGAATCTAAAGGAATCTAGGTCACATGCCCGTCCGGTGGTCATGGTTGACCGATCACGACAAAAAAGGGCAGTCTCATCTAGATATCATACCAAGTCATCCTACCAAGTTAGAAAAAAATCCCTTCATAAATACGACCTGTAGACAGTGCTAAAGGAATCTAGGTCATGTGCCCAAACGGCTGTCCCGTCGTGACCAAAATTGAACAGTCTCAAATAGACATTATATCGAGTCATCCTACCAAGTTACAGAGATGTCGCTTCATAAATATGAACTGGAGACGGTGCTAAACAAATCGGGGTCACGATCACGGCCAAAATCGGATGTTCTCATCAAGATATTATACCGAGTCATCCTACCAATTTATAATGAAATCCCTTCATCAATACAACCTGTAGGTTGTGCTAGATGAATCAAGGTCACGTGCCCCTGTGGCCCTCACGGTCGACAGAACCGGAACAAAATATGGCATTCTCATCTTGATATTATACGGAGTCACCCGTCCAAGCTACAATGGAATCTATTCATAAATACCACCTGTAGATTCTGCTAACGGTTTTCGGGTTCCGAACTCACGCAGCCATCACGATTGACCGATCGTGACCAAAATGGGATGTTCTCATCTTGACATGGCTTCAAATCTGCACTTGTAGGTATCAGGGAACTAAATATTTGAATTAGAGTTTCCCGCCTCGAAAATGTCGGAAGTGATGCAATCGCTGAAAATAAACAGCCTTGGGAAAATAAGTTGAAGCATTCTCTTGATAGCTTGCGTTATTGATGAATATTCCAGATAAAAAAGAGGGCGATTTGATTAGTTTGGGACCTAAAAAATACAATTTATATTTGTTGGTTTTTTTTGTAGGTAATTCCCTGAAAAATATGTGCACGTGACCAGTTCTTCCCTTGCTGTCAATTTTGTTCTCTTATTTGTTGCATGACCCCCTGTTTTGGTGTCAGAAAAAGGTGTCTGAAGGGCTATACTTGACAAAGATATTTGAATGCCAAAATTAAAGTAATGCGATCATATTTTTTTTTTTTGCCTGAACGTTATAATGGTCGATTATGGGAAACAATTTAGTTCCGTGATACTTGTAATTTAGTGGTGATCGGACAAGAACTACTGGGTGTAGCCTGTGCTAAAGAAAATGTGAATAGGCTCACAGACGAGCTTATCTTTACTTTCTCGAGTTAAGCTAAAAAATAGGGATCTGCGAATCACAATATTTTTTCGAATCGAATCTTGTCTCTGATATCGATATATCAAAATATTAGGGAGACATTGCTCGAGCTATAAATATTCATTAGGGAGACATCTGATTTAGGGAGACGCATACGCGTCGCCCTTATGTTTTCGTCATCGCTCATGCTCGCTTCATTGGTCTTAGACCAACAAAATGTTGTCTGTTAAATGTGATTAGCGGTGTGAACAAAATAAGATATCGACGTCGAGTGGGAGTTTTGCAGGAAAGATGGCACAATGAATTTTAAAAAACACCCAAAATATATGCCATGAAAAAAAAATTGTACATTGGGGACACTTCGTTGTAAAGTCAATTTTCTCTTTAAAAATAGAATATGTTTTGATTATATTTGTTACCCTATGTGTGAAATGGGTAAAGACATCTAACTGAGAAGATATTGGCCTGCATATTAACCCATTCTAACACAATCGAATGATTTCATTATCAGTGCCCATATTTTGAAATTAGTGTCGATATAATAATAATAATAATAATAAATACAGTTTAGAGCCAATGAATCCACGTAAGTGCTCTCAGGCTTTACAAGTAAAATAAAGAAAAACATATGCTTGTGAAATCTCGTAATTTGGTTAAAATTAAATTAATTCAAAATGAACTGGTTCTGGGTATAATTTTTTGAAAAGATGAGTTTTAAGGCCTGTTTTGAATGATTTGTAAGTTTCTGCTGATATACGCTTTCGGCATGAAAATTTATACATTAGGTATACGTGCGTCTCGAACGCTTACGTGCTGAAGTGACATCAAGATTTGTAGTTTGTAAAATATTTACTCTTTCATGATAATCATACCATATTTTGCATTCTATTTATTCGTTTCTAAAGAATGCACTATGAAGATTGTGATCTGTACCATAGCAAACTTTACAACATGGAAAATGGAATAAACTACCAGCACATATTGATACATTGAAACATTTATTTATTTATTTATTTATTTATTTATTTATTTATTTTTTTTTTTTTTTTTTTTTTTTTTTTTTTTTTTGAGGGGGGGAGTTACGACACTTTCAACAGCCAGGTTAAAAGATCGAGCAGATTTACGGGTGGAGGAAGCCAGAGTACCCGGAGAGAACCACCGAGCAGCGGCGAGCATGTGCCAAACTCTCCAACGTACTAACCCAGCGGTTAGCAGCCGTTGAAGGCATGCGTACCATCGACGTGCAGTACGCATTAATACACGGCGCCACCGTGCCCCCAAGAAGGCAATGGGAATTTAAGTGCCTTGCCCAAGGACTGGGGATGCGGACCGGGTCGCAAAAAAAAAAACGGTACGGTCCACGGTCCAGGGCTGGACCGCCTACCGGACTGGACTGCCGTCCTTGGACTGCTTTGGACCGGTCCACCCATGGTGGTCCAGTACTGGACCGGTCCGTGGATTTTAATACATAGATGTGTGCCTAGCTTTAGCACTGGGTTTATTTGGTACGGAAATCCGAAGCTCCAATCATCAGTGAGATAGGGAACCTCACAAGAGGGCAAGATATTTGGGTCAGACACGAGGCTTGCCGAGTGTCTGGACCAAATATCTAGTCCCTAAGGTGAGATTTCCCCATCTCACACCCACCTCCATCAGGGATAATTTTTCTCCTCCACCAAAACACGCTGACGTCATCAAAAGTAATCCAGAGGCACGTGCAGCTATATTTAACAATTTTGTAATCCATTTCTGAAAAAATGGATTTGCTTATCGAAAGAGCACACAAAAGTTATGTATATACCGCAGGTATATACCACGAAATTAAATCCTAACGCCGGAAAGACAGGGGTTAAAGATTTGTAGCGAAATGAACATTGACACATTCCAATGACGTCAGTTGGGCGCGTGCATCAATCAATCGATGGACGCTGTAGTGACAGGAATTAAGTTAAGAAATTGAACAAACTTCATATAATATACTGTTATTATTTGCATCGAGTTCAACAAACAACAATACTTTGGACACCAACCAAACATAAGATACTGTCACGTAGGTCATGTGAGATAGATATCTATCTCACATAGCCTTCTCACATGAGACGCGCATATCTTGCATAGGAAATGGGGGAGAAATTACAATTCGCATTTTTCCTCAAACAGAACCGAACAGCATTTTTTCAAGACTACAGTTATTAGAAAAAGTGTTTTCTCTCAAAACAAACAAAAGTCTCCGAAAGTGAAAGTTTTTGGACAGGAATTGGTCTTTCTGATCCACTCCTACCCGAACACCCCCCCCCCCCCCCCCCCCCACATTCCTCCCCCAATCAACTAGTCCTACTAACAATACCCGTCTGTCTGTTCAAAACGATTACTAGAGCTGGGAGCTTTTTCGGTTCCATTCTGTTCCGTTTTTCGCGGCAAAACGGTTTTACTGTGTTTATAGTTGATACTTACTATGAAAGTTATTTTTAACACAAACGACCAGGCACGTAGCATACAAATATCGAGTTGACGTCTGCATTTGTTTGTTTGTTTTTTTTCTGACGAGGACTGTGCGTTTTAATTAATTCACGTGAATTTAGACTAAACTAATGAAAGAATAGGATCAAATTAAGACAGATAAGTTACCGAGGGATGATATGAGGCATGGAGACAATATGATAGGTTGAGGGATTGAGATAGCGCCAATGGGGGAAATAATAAAACTGTGTGTATCATGTCACAACATGACGAACGCTGATCCCCTCCATACAAAAGACAACGAGCCCAGGCTACTCCCCATTTCACATAAAAATACACAAAATCTTAAATCTGTCGCGATCGAGGTATAAAGGCCATTTACCAACCAGCCTGGTTGGTCCGGATCTCCTAGTCTCGTGGTAAATCGGTCGCTGTGTGTGCTAGGGGTCGACGGTTCGAACCGTCGACCCCTAGCATACACAGCGACCGATTTACCACGAGACTAGGAGATCCGGACCAACCAGGCTGGTTGGTAAATGGCCTTTATACCTCGACCGCTACACTACTCTCCCCTTCTTTTGAGATTCACCACATGTGAATCTCACCCAAGTTCCTCCCTCAGAACAGTCGAAACACCCGCAGTGCCACCTACTGAAGATCGGACAAGTCCCCAAATGTAACAGGAGGAGAGATAAGTGCGGGAGCCGGGGTTCGAACCGTTGACCTCTAGTACACAAAGCAACCGATTTACCACGAGACTAAGAGATCTGGACCAACCAGGCTGGTTGGTAAATGGCCTTAAAACCTCGATCGCGACACAACTTTCCCGTTCGTTTTGAGATTCACCACATGTGAATCTCACCCCAGATTCCATCTCAGAGCGGTCGAGGTATAAAGGCCATTTACCAACCAAATGTAACAGGAGGAGAGATCAGTGCGGGAGCCGGGGTTCGAACCGTCGACCCCAAGCACACAAAGCGACCGATTTACCACGAGACTAAGAGATCCGGACCAACAGGCTGGTTGGTAAATGGCCTTTATACCTCGACCGCTACAAATCGTTTCTTAACCCAATTCAACCTAAATTACCTCAAAAACAACTTTTCCAACACGCTCTGAAATAAATTCCATGGAAAAATGTTAATTAAACTAAAGATACCTCATTATTGTTTTCGCAGAAAAAGATGTTTGTTTGTCCTCTGTAGTTTGTCTATCCTCTATTGAACATTTCATGCGCTGTGTGGAAAAATCGATCCATAAGTTTTTTTTCAAATATTGAGCAAGGAATAAGGAATAAGTAACTGTTATCACATCCCCCACTGTGCGTGTTTAATTGTTGGTGGAATGTATTATTGAAGTTTAAGTATGTAAGGCGCGGCATATTCTATAAATTCGCATTTCACTGTGTAAATATTAAAATAAATACTTTGTTTAAGGGAATGTAAACAGAAACAATTTTGCGAAAGCTGTCGTATGAAATGTCTACTTACAATTCTGTCCGTCTCTGGTGTGCATGAGTTGAGAGCTGGAATGTTGATATAGCGTGTCATGAAAGAAATTTGAGTAAAAGTTATGTAAATATGCAAATGAAATTGCTGCAAAAAACACCAACAATCTTGATCATGTTAATTTTTGTAACCCTGGTGGTATCTTCCAGAAAAACCAACAATCTTGATCATGTTAATTTTTGTAACCCTGGTGGTATCTTCCATGTCAGTTCAAATACAGCAATTGGAAGAGTCCATATTCATTATTTAAGGGTAGACCAATCAATACTTTCAACGTTGGGGCTGCACGTTGAAAATATTGATTGGTCAACTCACACATTCACTTAGCCATGAAATTATGGTGCATCATGTCCATGGGCCGGAAAAGCGACATCTCGTGTTCAAATTGTTAAATTCAAGGAGTTTTTATTTCAAAAAGTATGATAGGCAGCACCAGTCAGTTATTTTCTACCCAGTGTGTTTGACCCAGATACGCAGGAAAAGAATTCATTGCAAGCCAAGACAAGATCGATTCTCTATTGTAAAGAAACCTGGGTAATTGCTTTCAGACAACACTCCACTTTAGCGGGTATGAGGTAAATAGTACAGTTATGATCACATCAGAAACAAACGTGGCAGGTTCAGTGCATGGGACGTTTCTCTTGTGAGCTAAACAATATTTGCAACATTTCTCTTTGTGTCCAGCTGGGGCAATCAAAATGCAATTGATGGACCTACCCGAGTCACACTGTTTGCCAAATCAAGATTATTCAGACCACATCCCCTAATATTATATTTGAGTGTTTCTCTGGATACTGTAGTTTTCACCACAGTGGCATTTGGACTGATCCAAAACTCTCTCAGCAAACATAACTGAAATGGCCCACCATACTGTCGTAGTGTGAAGTCAGTTGATAGTTGACAATTCGGAAAAGTGTTTTTTCAATTCACTTTATCTGCAGTTACATCAGTGTTACATGCCATGCCCGCGCATGTTTTGTAAATCTAGAATTGACTGCTAGCTGACAATTCAAAGTGTCTTTTGGGCTACGCATGCACATCTTGAAAATCGTATCCCCCACTGTGAAGATGAAGAAATTTTCACGTTCGCGGTATCAATCAAAATGGCAGCTTTCAAAGCATCACTTCAAGGTGAAATAGAATCAAATTATCACTGGAAATGATCAACGTGTTCTAAAAATGTATAACGAAAAGTAAATCTAGTGTTTTTGAGTGGATACCGATCATTTCCAGCAATAATTCAACACATATTCACCTTGAAGTGATGCAAAAAGCCGCTGGTCCAAACATGACCTGAAAGACAGTAATAGAAGTTTTTGGTTTGGTACGACCTTTTAAAGGACGTTCTAAACCAAAAACGTTTGTTACGGACTTTCGGGCCATGTTTGGACTAGAAACCCACCAGCTGACTCAGATTGCAAGGCGCTGTCTGTTCCGATTATCGATCAAATCACTTCCGCGTAGCAATGATTCAGTGCGCTGTTTACTTTCAAGCATCAATTCAAGGTTGAAACGAGTGGAATTATCAGATTCTTATAAAAAGCGTATAATAAAAAGAAAATCTGGTGTTTTCGAATGGATACCGATCATTTCCAGCGATAATTCAACACGTATTCACCTTGAATTGATGCAAAAAGCCGCTGGTCCAAACATGACCTGAAAGACAGTAATATAAGGTTTTAGTTTGGTACGACCTTTTAAAGGACGTACCAAATCAAAAACTTATATTACGGACTTTCGGGACATGTTTGGACTAGAAACCCACCAGCTGACTCAGATTACAAGACGCTGTCTGTTCCGATTATCGATCAAATCACTTCCGCGTACTAATGATTCAGTGCGTTGTTTACTTTCAATCATCATTTTTCTATTAGGGTTTAACTACACATTAACAGCCAGGGTCATATCATGTCGGTGACAGTTTTACGGGTGGAGGAAGCCGGAGTATCCGCAGAGAACCTCCGAGCAACGACGAGCAGCTGTCAGCTCTCCAACATCGTAACTTTGAACTCTGCACCGCGACACAAGCTTGAAGTTCGCTGAGGGGGTGGGGGGGGTGGGGTGGGGGGGGTATCAAGTTACGTGTTATATATGATTTTATTATTATTTTTTCGCTCTCTTATTTGGTGCTTTTTTGACAGTATTTTTGTTTTGTTTTTCCCCAATTACTAGATTTGTTCAGTAATTAATTGTATTGCAGTTGTTTTGCTGTCATGTAAACCCATATGAACTTTATGTATGGGAGAGGAGTGTTTCTAAGTGGTAAGCACTTGTACTCCAATCCCTTTTGCGATTTTGTGAGCAAATAAAATTTGTTTAAACTAACAGGCAAGGTTAGGCTGGTTGAAGACATGCGTACCTTCGACGTGCAGTACGCCTCAGTATACAGCGTCATTGTGCCCCCAAGTAGGCAATCGAGGTTAAGTGCCTTGCCCAAGGACACAACGCGGGAGCGCGAATCAGTCGCTGAAATGGTCACCAATCCAACTACTAACCGCGCTTGACGTTGCTTAACCCTTTACCTAACGTAACGGCCAAAACCGGCCAGCGCTATTCTCAAAAATCGCCAATTAATTTTCATTATTTTTTTCATTTTTTGTCTCAAAAACATAGGTTATGACCCCTCGTTGGAACGAGCTCGTCGAGCTCGTTCCAACGAGGGGTCATAACCTATGTTTTTGAGACAAAAATGAAAAAAATTAGTTATTCAAGAAATATTTTTGCAAGTGTCGTCTGCTTTTCAGGTTAGGTAAAGGGTTAACTTCGGTGATCTGACGAGAACCGGTTACCTCGACACCACCGCGCACCCACCTCAATCATCAATTCAAGGTTGAAACGAGTGGAATTATTAGATTCGTACAAAAAGCGTATAATAAAAAGAAAATCTCGTGTTTTTGAGTGGATGCCAAAATTATTTCATGAGTGACCGAGACAAATGTTTATTTTTCGCGAGCGTTTGCTAGATATCTTCTATCTATATAACACATCTAAATAACTCTTGATCATAATTCCAGCTCGCCAGTTTCTATTATAATCCTCGAGCGCCCTTTCCCTTGTAAATCTACTCCCCTGCTACTGAAATTGCATGCAGACATTTTCCCATAATGCAACTAGGAATTTATCCAATTCAATCTTGTTTGACAGAGCTCAGTGGGCTTTGTCATACAGGACTGAAATGGTTAAATTACGAGATGCATTTTCAGAAAAATTGGTAGGTTGGAATTTTCTTATTTTGACACTAGTGTGCAGAGGATTAAGTGTGAAAGAGACTTGCAGAATGTATTGGTGTGGTAGGTAGCCTTTCAATTTTGTAAAGGGAATGCGCGCTGTGTACTGACTGGTAACATTTGAAGTGAAGCGCGCTATTGTCAAGTCCCGGCATAATTCATGTATTGTTCACATTTTCGTGCATACATTGTATTATTTGGCCTCTTTCCCAAGAAAAGATTTTAACTCATCACAGAAAACACTTGATAATGATGATATCAAAATTTTTGTTTAAATATTTTATTTTTTTTATCCAATTCTTAAAAAAAAATCAACAAAACCATTTCATGTGAGGCTTCATTGGAATGAGCTCGACGAGCCGGTTCCAATGAGGGATCACATGATGTATGGTTTTTGTAGATTTTTTTTATATATTATAATGTACCGGTGCTGAATATTACGAGGCAGATGCAGCGGA
Organism: Pictodentalium vernedei; assembly: GCA_031216915.1. NCBI lineage: Eukaryota > Metazoa > Mollusca > Scaphopoda > Dentaliida > Dentaliidae > Pictodentalium > Pictodentalium vernedei. The sequence continues at coordinate 788,076,758 of CM062297.1, forward strand.
TTCATTAACCCTTTACCCAACGAATCGCCCGCATCCGCCCGCGCAATATTCAAATTCAGCAGTTGAAAAAATATTATTTTTCAAAAAGTTTCAACAAAACCATATCATGTGACCCCTCGTTGGAACGAGCTCGTCGAGCTCGTTCCAACGAGGGAACATGATATGGTTTTGTTGAAATTTTTTGAACAATTTGAAAAACTGATATTAAAAATAATAAATTTTGATATCGTCTGCGTTGGGTAAAGGGTTAATCAAGCGTTAAGACAATAATAATAACACTTTGGCCGGCCGTTGATTTGTAACACTTTGGCCGGCCGTTGATTTGTAGGGGTTCTCATGCGAGAAGGCATTGGTTACACATGTGCTCTCAGCTGTCTCATTCCTCCCAATCGCACTGATAAGTATACTAATTCTCGCCTTTGTGTCAATCACTAACCACATATCTTTCATTCTCCTATCCCACTTCCCCATTATACTCCCAGTGCATCTTATATTCTGTTAGACTGGTATTTTGGACATTCTAGTAGAAAGTGTTATAGGGTCTCCACTACGCCTAAATTACACATCTGGCACTTCTAAACACCGTTTTTTCCAAATTTTGTCCATAAACCCCAGGGAGTTAAGTGTTTGTGGAACCGAGGCACGCTGTTGTTTTCTCGCAAAAAGTAAAAATTGCAGGTGCAGTGGTGCACAGGAGCGACAGCTCTCTTCAAAATCGAAAGACTTGGTGGGCATAAAAGAAACAAATTATATTAGAAGAATTGCAATTTCATTTTTTGCCGCCTTCTTGCAAAATGTAAAATAATATACTTCTAAAAAAAAGTAGGGGATATCCAAACTGATGATGATTTTTTCGGAAAATGGTATTGGATATGCGTGATTGGAAACATCAGTATGTTACCAAGTTTAGTGTGGATCATGAATATCACCGGCCCACGAAAACTTCGTGCAGGTTTTTCGCACGAGCGCCGCGTTAATGTCTGTGGGGTACGTTTTGAAATTTTCATTTGTACTGGACGGGTTTTTTCGGAGGTCTCATCGTTCTTTTCTTGGTATAAACTCGTTCATCAATAGTTTCTGATCGAAATGTAACTTTCGTGGTATGCGAAGACTGACACGTGACGAACGTTTACGTGACGTTGGCATGTTGGCAGCTGGCAACAGCCAGAGTGCAGTGGCTCAAATCCTCAACGTTCTCATTTTTTGAATAGCATATTATGTCCATGTAATTTAGACTAGTTTTTGAACTAAGTCTGTTATCGGTCAGTGAGGTCCAAGTGAATGTGGACGACTCATGATCTACCTTGATACACTTATTCCACTTGTCCACTGGGACTCCCTTGATCATCTACTTGTTGAAATGAATAGAACACATTCGACGTCATCGACCTTACAGAGGTATTTCAAATCCCTGACAATGTATCCTATTGTCTAGAAGGATATCACCAGTTACAAAAAAAAATACCAGATCCTGTGAAGACGATGGATGTGGGGGTTTGGGCTCTTCATTAAAGCTGATATAACATTCAGTGTTCGGCATGACCTTTCCATCTTCATGCCACATGTCTTTGAGTCACTGTTTGTCGAACTGAAGTATAAGAATTCATCGAGAATAGTTGGTGTAATTTACAGACCCAACACGGTCCTTAAAGTAGACATGGACTTATTCATATCAAAAATCAAATACTTAAGGGGTCGTCCAGCGTAACTTAGGGACTTTTTTGAAAATGTTCACAATGCCCTAAATACGAATTAAAGCGGTGAATAACGACATATTATGCACCAGAATAATGACTAGAGTATACAAAACTCGAATTTATCCACTTTTTGAAATTTAAAGAAATTGCCAGCCGCATACGTAACCGTCAGGATTAACAAGGAATAGATCGGTAATGCGAATGTCTGAGTTGTAAATAAAAGACTCCACACTCCATACTCGGAGAAAGCATATTTATCATTTCATCACCAACGTGGTGAGAACGCTCAGGGGAAAATGGATGCCAACAAACGCTTGATTCTGTTCGAGCGACACGTTTGTTATGATCACGAGGGTTTGGGGCAAAGATGGGAAATGATTAAATTTCCCACGATCTGAAATCTTCAAACATTTCACTGCTGTTTTTGAATCTGGCAGGCGATGTAATGTACAACTCACGACACATTCATAGGAAAATATTCAACTGACAATGTGATAATTGCGAGATACAGTCCATATCAGCGCTGTTGACATTAAAAACTGTACAATGTGACACGAGTGTCAGCAAGGGATTAATACGCCATCGATTCAAACTACTATTATTTGGATGGTGACGATGATCAAAACATAAAAGTGGAAAATTATATTTGAAAACAAAAATATATTCACATCAACATACATTACAGTCCTCACAATTGTATATTTACGAAAAAATATTTTTACTGTCGCCGAACTATACTAATGACGTAAAGAAGGCTTGATGAAGTCTGCTACGAAAAAGGAAGACCAATATCAAGGAGAATTATCAAAAAGGTTTCTTCCTGTTCGTGAAATACAGCGAAATGTCCTACCATTGTAAATTTAAATATCTTCCTCTCTCAACCGCATTGTGTATAAGACGGACAACGTCGATTTTGAGCGCTGTTAGCAACAGAAGGTTACGAAAATCTATGTGTGTTGACACTCTGTGGACAGTAAACGAAAAAATCCGCTAGGCGGACAAAAATTTATACGAATTACCGAAATGAGACCACAGCGTGTCATAAGTGTTTAGATAAATGAATTTAATAACCAACACAATTCCGATATTGTTCAGGCCTGTAACCCCCTACCTATAAAATTAGTATTGGTAAACAGATCAGTTATTAATGTTCTTGAATCTCTCGAGAAAACAACAGACAAGCCTCCACAAACTGCAACTACGGAAGGCCGATAGTTCCAAAACAAATGAAGCACACCAAATCATGTATATAAATGAATTGGAATCCAGGATTTCTAACTAAGAGTAGCCGATTGGTGAAAGTATTCTGCACGCAGGACGGGTCATTTTTGTTGTTGTTTTGGCCACACTTGACCATTCAAATGGCATTCTGGGCAGCTGTCATTGCTCATGCAACCCTAGAATGGACACATATAATACTAATGAGGAAGTTTGGCAGTGTACCCTTTTTTGGAGTGTTAATCCAATCATATTTTCCCAATTTGATACAGATCTCATGCAAAATGGCACAGGATTGTGTGTGTGTGGGGGGGGGGGGGGTGGTCACAGCATACTCACAAACGCCACATTGGACCTTCTTCATTTTTCATTGATGCACTCTCTCATGACTCCATACTTGTTCTTCTGAACTGTGTGGATTTGACCCTTGGTGAACTTCAGACAAGGTAAATAAACACATGAACAATGGCATCTCCTTTTGAAATGTTGCATCCTAAATTACAATTGGTCTCCTGGTCCGTTCCTTGCAAGAATGATAAAAAGATTTCTCCGAGTCTGTACGAGAAGGATTGCAGAATTTAACTATTCAACAAATTTAAGGTATTTTATTCTATAAAATCTGATCTCTTACTCATGCCATAGCAGACTTTCAGGCAGTGCATTCTGCCACATGGTAACGGTTCCATGGCAAATATTAGTTTCCACAAAATCTATGTTTTATTCCAAACAAATTGATATATAATTTATTGGGGTTATTCCTTTCTGACCTCCTCTGGACTTTGGAGAAAATTACCTGAAATTTAACCAAATTTACGTAGGACGTCCCCTTAACTGATTCACCTAACAAAGAAAGGAAATTATCATTAATCATGGACGACCTCAATATTGACTCTTTAAAATCAGCTTCTCATCCCAAAACTGATTTGTATTTAGATCAGATGCTCAGTGAGAGATTTGTGCATGTTATTGCCAAATCCACTTTAGTCTGCTACACTCATAGATCACATTTTCTCCAATAATATCTCAAATCCTTTTACATCGGGATATATCCTTACAGATATATCTGACCACTTTGGCATTTTTATATTGAACCAACAAACACCAAACACCATACAGGATAGGTCAAAACCGACTTTAACTAGGAAAATTTATTCCACCACTGTTGAATACTTCAAGCTGCTGTTGTCCCAAAGTGATTTTTCTCGAGTTTTGGAATCAGATTGTCCCGATCAAAGCAACGAAATCTTCATCAATGCTTAACATGAATGCCTTTGAGACAGCATTTCTCCTGCAGAAACACATGGCAAGCCCTGGGTGACAAAATGACTTCTTATCTCTGCCAATAATAAGAGCAAACTTTTCCACAAAAAACTAAGATCTCCCACAGAAGTGAATATCGAAAATTAAAAAATTACTGTAAACTATTCAAGTATATTAAAACACAATGCAAAGCTATGTATTATGAAAAAACTCTTCTAGAAAATGAGAATAACATGCGGAAAACATGGGAAGTCTTAAATAAAGCCGTAAAAGAAAAGCAAAGGTAACCTGCCTTCACTATTCCATGATGGTGACAAGACAATATATGATCCAAATCGAGTTTAACCCTTTACCCAACGTAACGGCCAAAACCGGCCAGCGCTATTCTCAAAAATCGACAATTAATTTTCAAAGTATTTTCATTTTTTGTCTCAAAAACATAGGTTATGACCCCTCGTTGGAACGAGCTCGTCGAGCTCGTTCCAACGAGGGGTCATAACCTATGTTTTTGAGACAAAAAATGAAAAAATTTAGTTATTCAAGAATTTTTTTTGCAAGTGTCGTCTGCTTTTCATGTTAGGTAAAGGGTTAATACTTTTTTGCTAATACAGGAAATCAGACCTCCAAGCTAATACCCAAACGGCGGAAGTTATTTACTGAGTCCCTGAATGATCAACACCACGATACCACATTCCTTACACCAACATCGCCCTTTGAAATTACTATGATTGTAAATGAGACCTTAGTTAAATCAAGACTGTGAGAATCTTAGTTCCACCATCCTTAAACACTCAATAAACTTGGTTTCGGCGCCACTTGTACATATCATGAACACTTCTTTCAGTAAGGGGAAAATTCCCAATAGAATGAATATTATATTAAAAGTAATAACTGTCTTTAAATCGGGAGACGAGAAGGAATTTACAAACTACAGGCCAATCAGCATTCTTCCTGTATTTTCCAAAATTCTTGAAAAACGCATGTCCGTAAGACTTGTAAAATTCCTAAATAAATTTGATATTCTTTACCAACACCAACACGGGTTCAGGAAAGGGCATAGTACTTTACATCCGATTATGCACCTCTAAAATATATGGCTCTCGAGAATAACAAAGGCAGAAAAGTTAGTACGATATCCCTGTTTCTGGATCTCTCGAAAGCCTTTGATACCATAAGTCATGAAATAATATGAAAATACGTGACACGCAATGGTGCACACCCAATATTGTTAATTTCGGTAAATATTGCAGGCCCCAACCAAGATTTTTCAGGATAGAGATTGTATATATCGCAGAAATAGCAGCGGTTATGTGATATATAACAAACTGCCAACACTTGCTGTACAACGACGTGCAATAAACACAGAACCACACATGTATGTTCATATGTTGATGTGGCGACAAATATAGCAATCGAGAAATTTAGAAAGATTGCGGAAGGATCAAACTTGAGACAAGCTATAGTAAATCAAACCTTTATTTTGTAAACTGAAAAAATATCATGATTCAATGTCAGATTGGTTCATTAGGGTTTAACTACACTTTCAAAAACCAAGGCTGTATTATGAGTGGGGTAGTTCGTCAATTTCAATAACTAAGGTTCTTATATCACGTTGTTAGTTCCCAAGATGAAGGTCAAGCTGATCCACTAGATGGCCAATAAAAACACAAGTCCCTGGCGAGGACCTTGCAAGCTCGCTCACACAGACATCGTAATATCCCGATGAAATAAATTCCTTAGAATTTGCTATATTACTATTTTGAGAAGTCTATATGAACAGTCAGGCCATTGCTGCAATGTATTAATTAACAATCTGGCTACCACAGATGTACCTATTATATCCAAGACATCAAAAGCTTTGCTACCAAAGCTGGGCCTGTGATAACCTATCAAGGAACAAAAACGGGCTAAATGGCACGTGAATACTCAACAGATTGCAACAGCTCCCGAAAATCATATCTTCAGCGTGGTCCTGTTAAACGCCAGGTGTTATGATATCGACAGTTCTCACCTGAAGGCAGATCCACAATTGGACCCCATAAACTACTACTCTGCAATATGCAGCTTCTAGCGAGGAACTGACAAGCTACCCCACATAAGGATGATGGTATTCAAAATTAGCGGAATGTGACAAAAATAGAAGATTCTGCTGTACGGTGGCTTCGATCCCTACACGGGAACCCCACATCTGTCATAACATTTAGTTTCACCAACCTGGCTCTTCAAGCACAGTTAGAGGACTCTCATGGTCGAATAAGGGGGTCTATTCTACCCCAGAAGCACACACAGGGTAATCAATGGGCAAACACGGAGATCACAACAATTAGAAGTAGCAAGGAAGTGACAAGCGTGCTCACGTAGGGAATGGGGATATGATAAATGATATTTTCTTATCGCCAGATATGTCAATAGATTTGAATAATCAAAGTACACGGCATATATTAGTTTTTTAAAAATCAATTTCTTTTGACCTGCAAAATATCATCCACACATGTGCATACTAGACTGAAACTACGCATACTGAGCTGGGGTGATAGTAAGTTTTACCAAGGTGGCTACTGGAATCATGTCAGAGAATTATTATGCACACGTGTCTGTTTCTATTAATGATCAAACATGCGCATGAAAAAAACCTTAATATTAGAGGTCGCTTTTTCTTTAGGTGAAATCAATGGAGAAACGACAATAGTACCATGAAGTAATTTTTATTAGTAATTGTGTAGTACGTTTTCGATCCGTTGTAAACAACTTGTTTTAGTTTTAAAAGAAATAAAATATGAAACAGGATTCGAGATCAAGATCTTGAATAACAGGACAGCATGAGTAGTAGATCATGTACCCCTCGACCCACACTGGACGGATCTCATGTGTCGTCATAGCCACGTGGCCCAGTTATGTGATGTTTGGTTGTCGTGGTAGCCCTCATGAGCGGCCCAATCATCCCATCATAAATATCCTCCAAAACCTAGAGTTTATGTGTAGCCACACGTTCGAGCAATTACTCGATGGCTTGTGTTCTCGATGGGATTCTAGTCGTTCGAGCAACTTGAGGTAGCAAACCTGCAGTAGTGCTAGTAGTTGAATAAGGCTGTAACGATTGAAGAAGACTATAGGATTGGGTGACTACAGTAGAAGCTAACCTTAGGAGAGACGATAGTCCTAGAGCTATAGAAACCAGAAACTTATCAGGTAGTAGGAACAATAATTATCTTCAGGCAGGTAACCTCCAAAATGTATCCACCAAAAGACATCCTTCAATGCTGATTCATCATGTCATAAGTATCCTTCAATACCAAGATGAGCAAAAGAGTCGTACATGGAGTCACTCGTTCAGGCAATTTCTCTATGGTTCATTTGCTCAATAGGATTCTGGTCGTTCGAGCGATCTGAGATAGTTAGCAGGCCTGTACTAGTGCTAGTAACGGTACAGGGCTGCCAGGGTGGAAGAAGACTACAGGATTTAGTGACTACTGTAAAGGCTAATCATAGGACAGACGATGACAATATTGGAAAAGTCAGTGATAGTGGTGTTGGGTATATGAAGATCATGGAGAGGTCTAGATGCAGGGAACTGGACAGATGCTAGAAGCTAAATTATCATCAGGTGGGTATCCTCTAAAAGGTAGCCTCCAGTACTACATCATAATGTCACAGGTATCCTCATATACCCCGATGAGGATAAGAGTCGTAAAAGGAATCGTTCTTTCGACATTTATTTGCTCGATGGGATTTGAGTCGTTCGAGCAATGACTTTTTCAGTAACTGCTCAAAAGCTTATTTGCTTGATAAGATTCGAGTCGTTCGAATAATGCCTATCCCTGCTTGATTGCAATTTGGGCTTGAGGATCATAGTGACTTCGTTATACACAGGGAAGGTAAAAACAGACACAGCTAAGACAAAATAGACTGTTGAGGTGGCAGAAATGGGACCAGTAAACGGCAAAACAGGCCAGGACATAGAAGGATAACCCACAGAATAGATCGGGATGGATAAAATACAGAGACCATGGTGCAAATCCGAAACAATAAAGTTACTCTTATACAAAGGAATGCTTCTATTGATGGGCAAAAAGAAGAATTCTAGGGGACAACAGATAGAAACCGAGGATTTAGTGGAAAATCCACACTAGTAAAAGAATTGTTGGACTTATTTGGGTAATTCTACAAAGTATTCGAACCAATAAAATTACTCATACCAGGAAACGCACTTTAAAGCACTGCATGCTACTCTCTTAAGCCCAAAATAGAGGAATCCGTGCCAAAATTAAGATGTTTTTGACGGTTTAGAGGGATTGTCTGGATGTTTGTGGTAATTCTATGTATTCTAGTTCACTTGAACTTACCCACGGGAAATCTCCCATCATATAGCGCTACGTGCTACTATTATAAGCCCTAGAAGTTTTCATCACTTCGCTTTATGTCATCAGATTTTTTAAGTCTCTTTCAGCCTGCACTCCTGTGGACATCATCAAAAGAAAATTCATCTGAAGCACAAAATGCTCGCATCAAAGCAAAAGCCATCTGTGGGACATACCATCTTAAAGTGCACGAAACACTTTTTAATAAAGGTAGAACCTCTGAGACCTGTCGTCTCTGTATGAATGATGCAGAAAATCGAGAACATTTCCTCCTACAATGTCGTTTGCTACAGTCCACTAGACAACAGTATATCACAGAATTCAAAAACATTATCAACAATCACATCTCTTTACAAGATCCACCTTCACTGGAATCTTCTACATTAACTGAACTATCTCTTCAACTGATTCTTGGCCCATTATATGTTATCTTTATCTTGACTACAGTGAAATCCTTCATATAGAATACCTGTCGAGAAATTTAATCTTTGACTTATGTTTAAGAAGAACACAAGTGTTGAATGAGGCTGCAGCCAGGGGAGAAAGATTACAAAATTAAACAGATCTGCAATTAACTTTAATTGAAACTTACATCAAATGAAACAATCATACAAATCATCCAATAATTGTCATTATGATCATATCCAGAATTATCATATGACTCGCCCGTTTTGTTCATTTTAAAACATTTGATATTTTGCTTTCATATTAATCAGTGATAAATAAAGCCTTCCGTCGATTTCATTGGTCAATTTCAAAACTAGACAATTTGATTGGCTGAACAAAATACAACTGGGCCATATTTTCATAATTTGCATAATTGGGATCGAAAGATTTCATTGGTCAATTTCAAATATGGACAGTTTGATTGGCTGAACAAAACCATTTACCTAACATAACGACCAAAACCGGCCAGTGCTATATACGAACAATTTTCATTTTTTGCTTCCAAAATATAGGTTATGGCCCCTCATTGGGACGAGCGCATCGTTAATTTCTGCATATGTGTGTCATATGATAAATAGAATATGAAATAAGTGTTTTTCCCAAATGGTATTTATGAAACTCGTCCGCATTTTCCGTTTGGGGCTCGCCAGAGGCTCACCCAAACGGAAAATTCTTAGACTCGTTTCATAAATATCATATGAGAAAAACACTCATTTCATATCCTCTATATATCAAACACTACAATATTTATTTCTTGGTGCTCCTGACAGAGGAGGAATTTCCATATATGGATTACAAATTACAGATGCTGGTTTGCCAAGTCCGCCTCGGTAGTTTTGTATTATATAGAGGGAGTCGGGTTGTTTGTTGTAATTAAATTTACTCCTGTTCAATCGAACACACCTCCGAACACACCCCTTTCCAATTAGAAGGTCACATAGCAACCAGGTGTTACCATAGAAACCAAGATGGCGACCTGCGATGTACAAAATGGACGAAGGAAACACGTGTCACCTCAACAAAACGCGCTGCGCATGCACACTAATACCACGAATCACTATAGGAGTGATGTCACAAGATGGCGCTCACGTGGGCGACCATGACAACCAAAAATGAAGTGACTGGGCCATGTGCCTATGACGTCACACCAGATCCGGTCAATGTGGTTCGATCGGGTACATGATCTAGTGACATCAAAACGAGAGATCCACGGTTCGATCCCCACCAGGGGTAACTGCGTTGTGTCATTGGACAGGGCACTTAATCATGATTGCTCAAGTGGCGTAGCGGAGATGGGTCTAGGGGCACATCCCCCCCCCCTCCAAAAAAAAACACCCCCCCCCCCCCCCCTTCTAAGTCAATCCATATATAGGAAACATCAGGCAAGAAATTGTAATATCAGGATATTTATTCTTGAAGGATGTATAAGGGGGAGTGGGTGCGTAATAGCAGATTTATATCTCAATTTAAAGACACCAATGTGGTCAATAATTTGCCAGACTCGAGAAAAAAACGTCACCGTGAAAACGTCCCCGGTGTTCCGTCGCCGTTATTTGGTAATTTATCCATCTCCTCTGCTCCGGGTTCGCTATTTAAAGTTGATGAATCCCTTGGGGCGATAGGAAAATGAAGGAATCGTTAACAATAGTAAGGCGATAATATTATTTGATAAGCTATTGATGCCAGTTTTAAAAAACATAAATCGGCTCTTTGTCTGTATGTTGTGTGATATCATTAGGCATACTTATTTAACTGGGTTTTCCCAAACCCAGTTTGGGAAGTTATTCTTCTTTTTCAAAATTTTTCTTCTCTATTTTTTTTTTTTTATTTTTTTATTTTTTTTTTTCCGCCGTCAGTTTTGTCTGTTGCACTGCTCAAAAACAAGCTGTTCGATTTTAACCAAATTTGGCATACTTATGTAACGTCATAAAATCTAATGAAATGCGGTATCGTCATGTCTGTGAAAACGCGTATTTTCAAAATATTCTGCCAAAACCTTCATATTTTCACTATTTTTCGAAAGTCTCAAAACTGTTTACAGTTATTTAGCTAACATTTTCCACACATTTAGAGTATAATATGATACACCACAATCACCACTCAAATCTTTCAACATTAAACCCCAGTGGCCAAAAACGACATGAATATAGCATTTGCTCTTCAAAATTGACTTTGGCTTTGGGTACAGGGAGGGAGGGGGATTCCTCCCACTTTATGTGTTATGGTAGCCACGCCACAGATATCATTGGGGAAGCCGCCATCTTGTCATCCGCCATCTTGGGCCGCCATCTTGGGTCCCAATAGGTTTTGGGTACAGGGAGGGAGGGGGAGCCCACCCACTTTGTGTATTATGGTAGCCACATCACACATATCATGGGGGAAGACACCATCTTGTCATCCGTCATCTTCGGCCGCCATCTTGGGCACAGCGCCCAATAGGGTCTGGCTACAGTGAGGGCAAAGGGGGCCCAAAGAGGTTTAAGGGGTTCTGGGAGGGATGAGGCCTAACCGCTTTTGGGCGCAGGGGGTGCCTAAGGTGCTTTGGGCACTGGGAGGTTGAGAGGGGCCTAACGGGCTTGTGCACAGGGAGGGGTGAGGGGAGCCTAAAAAGGCCTGGGCGCTTTGGGCGCGGGGGTTCCTCGGCGGGGTCCCCCAAATCGAGCATGATCGGTGCAGCTCCTACTACTGCGCGATACTTCAACAAACGTCAATTGATTTGACAGATATTCGACACATGGGTTTCAAATCGAGTAATTTTGAGCTTTATAAGGCGATAACTTCAACATACGTCAACCGATTCAACTACTGATATTTAGCACATGGGTTTCAGGAAACAATGTCTTGATCGAATTCGATAACGGACTTGGTCCGATGTTCGGCTGAATGATTATTGGACTGACTTTGCCATTTTCCAAATGTAGCACTTGATAGCGCCGCAACTTGATCAAATGTTAACCGATTTGATTTTTTTTTTATTGTATAAGTTTCCAAGTTCGAAAATGAGCTCAGTCGGATATATGATAGCAGATTTATTGAGTTGACGCAGTCATTTTGTTCAAATTAGTTATTTAGAAAAAGATATTTTCGTGCTTTTAGTCCACAGTTACCCACCGTTGTGTTAGCCACGAAAACACGACCCCGCATCGGCGATGCGGACCCTTTCCATAAATGGAGTCGTTGACGTTCGTTTCGTGATTGATGATAATTCCATGATTTGCATAGATTGTTATTGTCCTCACACAAGGTGAAGGTGAAATAAATTTGAAAAAAGAGTTTCAATGTGGCCTCCCTCCCCTACCCACCCTGCCCCACGAAACAAGCGAGAACGTCAGTTTTGTTTCTAAAATTGGGGTTGCAGCTATATTCACCAATATCAATAGACACTTCCATTTTATCCCAGCAACTCATGTCAAATTGTCTTCCACATGGTGACATACTGATGAGTGATGTGGTAAAAAATATCCCTCAATGAATTTGCCCCCCCCCCCCCAATACCCTCTTTCATAAAAAACTATGATATAATTCATAAATTAATTGATGTTGACACAAAACAAACACCTTGTGACAAAACTATCACAAATGTGAAATTTATACTGATGTGGTAAAAATTTAAAAAATAGCCCTCAATGAATGTGCCTCCTCATCAAAAACTATGATATAATTCATAAATTAATTATTGTTGACACAAAACAAATAACTTGTGACATTAAATATCCCACTTGTGATAGTTTTTAAATCACATTCAGGCTTTTGAAGACATTTCACATCCTGTGTTTGGTGAATCATTTGCAGTTTTTGTAAAAAAAAAGCCAGTTTTCTCAGTTGAGCCACCTAGAGTTATTGGTATGGTACTGACAAAACATAAAACACTGCTTTTTTCCAACAGTATGACCAGTACTGCTCCTGTGGTATCTCATAGCACTCTTTAAATGTCTAAAACCATCCAATACTGATTCTCTGGTGCTGTACTTGAGCTTCAAGTATCCATTAGGGCACTTTCAGAACCTAGGATTTAATCCCCACAAACACCCATTCTGATAAAAAGAATGACATTGTGGAAAATATGTCTCAAAGGAAGATGAATCACATATTTGCTTCAAGAATATGTTTGATATATTTGTGTGTGAATGTGGAGGGGGTGGGCGTAGAGTGTGAAAAATAGTCAGCTTCCTGTTACTGAAAATGCTGAACCAGGTAAATGAAAAGCAAAGAAACACTTTATCTGATTGACAGACAGACAAACAGACGGACATGCTGTCACACAAATTGAAAGTTTACACAGAAATAAAGACTGACATGTAATGGAAAATTTTGTGAGATGAGCTATGACAAGATTGTCAAACAGAAAAAAACCCTCAATGGACCCTGACTGCTGCAGTACCAAAGCAAATCATAGGGAACTGAGAGTGTATGAGATTAACTTTAGTTTCCCAAAACATACTATACTGTCTTTCCAATTGTTTCTCGTAAACTGAGGCTTCAGTATTCGACTTGATTCAAGGAGAGAACAATATTTCACAGTTGTTACTGTAGTTTTGTGCTGTAACCTGGGAACCGTGACAACAACGCTCGAGCTAAACAAAATATGATCGCATCACTTCAGTTTGGGGATTCAAATATCTTTGTCAAGTATAACCCTTCAGATAACTTTTTCCGACCCCAAAACAGGGGGCTATGCATCAAATAGCACGCTAAAAACTAAAGTGTTAAAAACTACACTTGAAGTGCTTTGTTCAAGTGTAGATATCCCAGAACTTGACAGGTGTTACAATAATACCACTTGACAAGTGTAATATCGCGACACTTAAAAGGAAACAACGCAGATGACGTGAATCAGGCTCGAACTCTCGAGCCTGATCCGCGTCATCTGCGTTGTGTCCTTTTAATTATGTACCCACCAAGCGCAAATCAAATTATGGACGATTCTGGAAGAACCATCAATGCTAGACACATGGGAAGCGCCATCCAACCAAGTTTCAGATGTCTGACGATTGTAATATCTAAGTGCTTAAAGCATTGCACTTTGAGTGTTAAAATCAAACCCTAAGAGTTAGAATGGGTTTAACACCTTGAAAGTGTCAGTTTTAACACTTTAGTTTTTAGTGTGAAGAGAGAACATTTAGTACTAGACTACTTTATTAGTACCAGTCTACTTTATTGCAACTCATTTGCTACTTTATTTGCAACTTTATAGTTATTTTTTCCACTGTACTCCACCATCAAATTTGTGTTCCAAAATACTCTTTCAATGAAGAAATTATTTTCTAACAGTTTTTCAACCCATTACCAAATATAACGGCCAAAAGCTGCTGGCGCTATTCACAAATATTGCCATTCCATGTTCATTATTTTCATGTTTTTTTGTGTTATAAACATAGCTTATGACGCGTCAATGGAATGAAGTCATTCCAATGACGGGTAAAATGTCATGTTTTTGACAACAAAAATTAGTAATTCAATAAGTTTATGGGCAAGTGTCATCAGCTTTTCATTTTAAGTAAAGTGTTAACAGCATAACACGGACAAACATCTAAATACCAGTAAATAGAAGTGCAATATGGGTTTTCTGGCTGTGGGTTTGAAAGGGGATTTGGTAGGGGGTGGAAGATTGGACCCCCCCCCCCCCCCACGCATCTGCCCCAAGTACTATGATGGGGAACCATGGTTTAATTACATGTGTAAGTGCATGTGCACTGACAAAACATTAGACACTGATTTTTTCCAACAGTATGACCAGCTGAGCACTGCTCCTATGGTACCCCATAGCACTGTTAAAATGCATAAAACCACCAAATATTGAGTCTGTAGTGATGTGCGTGTCCCGCAAGTACATGTACCCACACGGGCACGTTTTCAACCTTGGATTTAATCCCTACAGGCACCCATTCTGATAAAAAGAGTGAAGTTAGGGAAAATACATGTATGCATAGTATCCAGTGAGGAAGATATTTGCTCCAAGAATATAGTGCTCTTTAATGTTTAATATATTTGTCTTTTGTGTATGTGTCTGTGTGGGGTGGGGGAGGGGGGGATAGTCAGTTGCCAGTTATTGAAAATGTAGAACTGGGCAAATGGAAAGCAAACCAACACTTTCAAGTTTGTGTGATGGACAGACAGACAGACCTGCAATCACATATTTTGAAAGTCCACATGTATGTAGGAATACTGACTAACATACAATGAAAAATATACTGAGAAGAGCCAGGACAGGGTTGTCAAACAGAAAAAACTCAATGGACTCTGACGACTGCAGTACTAAAGCAAATCAAAGGAAACTGAGAGTGCATGCCATTAACTTTCTCATCAGCTGGGGGGTTCAGTATTGGTGTTAAAGGGATAATTGTTAATGTAGTTTTGTGCTATGACATGGGGACCCTGACGACACTAGTATCAGACTACAATATTGGTAGCTGTGCACAAAAGCCATTCATTCACATTTGCAACTTTGTTTCTTTTTCCACTGTAGTCCCCCCCCCCCCCCTTCCCCAAATTTAGGTTCCAAAATACTCTGTGAATGAAGAAATTGTTTTTTAACATTTTAATCACTCACTCATTGTAACGGCTAAAACCGCCTAGCACCATTCACCAAAATGGCCATTCAATGTTCATTATTTTTGCAATTTTTGCGTCAAAAACATAGCTTATGACCCCTCATTGGAATGAGCTCGTTCAGTTCATACCAGTGTGGGGGGGGGGGCGGGTGCATGGCTATGTTTTTGGTGCAAAAAATGAAAGGAAATTAGTTATTCAAAAGTCGTATCTTTTTTCATGTAAGGTAAAGGGTTAACACCATATGGAGAAAGCTTCTGTTAATCATTTACTCAATGTAACGGCCAAAACCAGCTAGCACCATTCACCAAAAGTGCCATTCAATGTTGATTATTTTTGCATTTGTTTGCATTAAAAACATAGCTTATGACCCCTCATTGCAATGAACCCGTTCAGCTCATTCCAATGGGGGGGGGGGGGGGGGGGGGTCATAGCTATGTTTTTAACGCAAAAAATGAAAAGAAATTAGTTATTCAAAAATGGTATCTTCTTTTCATGTAAGGTAAAGGGTTAACGTCATGATATGGAGAAAACTTCTATTATACCAGTGAACACAAGTGAAATATAGGTTTTCTGGCTAAGCGTTTGAATGGTGATTTGGGAGAGGATTGAAATATAATTGGAATCTCCTCTATCACAAATACTTCATAAGTTCTATGAGGGGAAACCACGGTTTAATTAAATGTGTTATTGGGGTAAAATAAACTGTTATTTATTATTTATTTATTGGTGTTTAAGGTCACATACTTATGCACAATGGCTAATCATGACCGTGACAGTTTTACGGGTGAAGGAAGCCGGAGTACCCGGAGAGAACCACCGAGCAACGACGAGCAACTGCCAGCTCCCCAACATCGTAACTCCGCACTGCAGCACAGGCAGGGTTAGATTGGTTGAAGACATGCGTACAATCGACGTGCAGTACGCCTTAGTACACGGCGTCATCGTGCCCCCAAGTGGACAATCGGGGTTAAGTGCCTTGACCAAGGATACAACGCGGGAGTCCGAATTGATCGCTCAGACGGTCACCCATCCAAGGATTAACGGGACTCGACGTTGCTTAACCTCGGTGACAAAACTATGATATAAATCATAAATTAATTGATGTTCATACAAAAACAAATCTCTAAGGATATTAAATTTCCCATTTGTGATAGTTGTTAAACCACATTCTGGCTTCTTAAGATATTTCACATTGTGTTTGATGAATATTTGGCAATTTGTGTCAAAAAAAAAGAAAACAAATCTCTCAGACTTCTTAATTAAGGCACCTAGAGTCATTGGTATGTCTCTGACAAAACATTACGCGTTGATTTTTTCCAACAGCATGACCAGTGCAGCTCCTGTGGTATCTCATAGCACTATTAAAATGCCTAAAACCATTAAATATTGATTCTGTAGTGCGGTGCCTATGCTGAAAGTGCCCATAAAGGCACTTTCACAACCTTGGATTTAATCCCTACAGACACCCATGACCAATTTTAATAACAAAGAGTAAAATTGTGGAAAATACAATGTACATGTATGTTTTCCAGAGAGGATGAATCAGATATTTGCTTTGTCAAGGTGATAGTTTCGATTTTATTATTTAAAAGTGTTTATATCTTTGATAATTTTTCTCGTTCGGGCCAAAGGTACAAGAATTTGCGTTTGTATAACGGACTTCGAAAACCGATTTGTCACTTAAACAGACCAGCAATTATTCAAGTGCTGCTAATTGAGTATGAAATTTTATGTCCATTATGACGCACTTGTTGAACGCCACATGGGCTGATAACTGATTGAAAGGAGTAAGAGAGACAATATTCTCCTGTAGTCGTTGTCCGTGTAAATTAAGGCCAGTTAATGGATAATTGTTGGAAGAACAGTACATCGCGCATGTTCTGGACACACACCCATATTACGCATCTAGCCTGTCACGAATGTCAGGAAATATGCCGAAATGCGAGTCTTTCAAAGAAACTTTAATGCGAAATCAATATAAGATAGATCTAAGCGGCCAAGTTCAAGAGAAGCGATTAAACTGAGAATTGATGTTCTGGCTATGGAAATAAAAATCGGGGGGGGGGGGGGCGGGTCATAACTTGAATTCATCCGAACTCCGACTGTTGCTAAGGAAATCTCGGTAAGTTCCCCACAAATGAAAAAGGTCCACTAAAAGTGTCAATAAATCACTTGTTTCATATTTTTATTCATTGTCAACAACTTGTAAAGTGCACGTTCTCAATTAAAATTGAAACTGGGCTTTGAATCCGACGAAACCGGCAAAGGACGGCATCGGCACTTCGAAGTTTCAAACAATAACGAACTCGCCAACAACTACCTACCTTCGAAAGGCACTTCATTATTTAATTATTTATCATTGTTTCCAGCATTCTGCGACAATATATTTTACATAATTTCTTTTGATAAGCCACAAACAATTAAATATCCGTTACAATGATTCCGGATTATTCATCAGCAGGAGAGCCACGCCGTCGAAACTCTGTTGCATGGTATCAAGGTCTGTGAACACAGTCCTTGGTGGTATATAGAAACATTATAATATCATGGATACGTACCTGTATTACCTATGTGCGCACACGCCACATCGTGGGTGTGAACTTTTAATTAAAAAACTACTGTCCATTTTATTATGGGTCGGGGTTTTAGACTATGTCAAGTATCTCCCGCTCTGTTTATTATTTAATTAATATGAAATAGGTGCTACCTAAAGTGCGAACGTAGTTATTTTGTAAATTTGAATAAACAATATACAGAGGATGTCATTGGGTCTGTGTAATCAGTCATTGGAATTGCTGTGAAACATAACCTTATTTGACCAAATGTAGCCTTTTCTGACAAAAATATATCTTATAAATACGGCTTTATTTATAAAGAAAGTAATATTTTTGTCAGAAAAGGCTTATATTGGTCAAATAAGGTTATTTTTACAGCAATTCCAATGACTGTGGTGTAATTTCATACCCATTACCTAAACCATTTCGTAACAAGTGATTTCGTACCCAAAACCATTTTGAACGCTTTAAAAAAAAGTAATTTTAGGCCCAAAAAATACTAATAGAATATCTATGGCAATATTCATAGCATTTATTTGTCAGGGGTAAAAATTAAAAAAATAGGTAATAAATTTAACATTAAGAAGCAAAACTGATCACAACATAGCATTAAGTAATGAATCCACAACCTTTAGAACCCCTGAAACATGTTAACCTGCTATATATAACTATAAAATAGCAGCATTTTTAAAATATTTAGGCCATGCCCACTTCTTTAGAAAATTGAGAAAATATATTTGTTTGCATAAATTATACAACCAAACAAAAACTTGCCAAGAACACATGTATCTAACCAAGTGATTCCAATATTACCCTGTGGAAAAAGGGTCAAAGATGTCCAGTCCTAACTCTGAAAAAAGTTAAAAGTAATTAAATATGTAAATTTATTCAATAATGTTATGTATTTTAAAAATTTCATTGTTATCTCAATCCGTCATTTTGTCTCACTTCTCAGTCAAAGTAGGACAGGGTGGGAAAATAAACTCTAAACCCTCTTGTATTGAACTAATGGATCTCCCATTTCATGAGGTGACAAAATATAATTCAATTAAATTGCACATTTATTAATTTAGTTTTCATTTTGTACTATTATTCATTGCTCAAACCATCAACTATTTTTTTGCAATTTCACGCACAGCTGAGGCTGCACAGTAGGGAAAAAATGTTGAATACTTGTGACTAAGACTACCAAAAGGCCTCTCTCAAAGCTGGCCACCTTTCTTTCAGCTTGATGGACTGTTCATGTGTACCAGTGTAGTGTTCTCACTGTGCTGTTTGGAACGTGTAACGCACATAGCATGACAAAGTTTGATAGCTTTGAGCGGCAGTGCAAAATCCGAAAGTGGCTACTGACTGGCATTGGCAATAAATTTTTGAGTGAAAACGATAACAGAAGAATGAAATGCTGCATCAATCGGAAAAGTACTCGATTCCTAATCCTATGTTCTAAATTATCATACCTGTAGTATTGATATTTGTTTTGTCTTTTCTACTCCATATTATTCTGATTTGACCCCCTATTTTTTATTCATTTTCACCAGGTTAGACTGCAGTCTAATTTTCAGGATGCACTATTTTGGACTAAGTTCTTTTTCAGTTTCCATAGCTGTAGATATTAGGAGTTATTTTGGAATTTTGAGTTGATTTATCCAAGATATGGCACTTTGAAATATTATGGAAGTCAGTTTGTAACTTCAGTATAATATTCCACCCTGTACTATTAGTCCTCCCCATACTATTATATGGAAGACAGTCAGAGGAGTATACCCTCCACTCATATACCCAAATAAGGTTCACACAAGAAACATGAGGACATTGGTCAGTGTATGAAAATACATATAGAATTAGAATATGGGATACAGATCGCTCTCACTAGTCACCACATATATCAACAACAACCCCCCTCCCCTCCCCTACTCCAAGTGCACCACCAATTTCACTGTGACCCACCCATGCGATGAAAAGAAGAACTACAATGTCATGCTAATAGAAATCCTCAGCACCTTTATGGTGAGCAAAACCCTGCTGAATCAGACCGAAAACTCTGTCCAGGCTGAAGGCTTGTTAAAGTTTTGAGACTTTAACCAGCAGGGTATTGGAGAAGCATGGAGCTGGAGAAGAGATGCAGCCTGGAGAGAGTAGATCACCATTAAGTCACAAACCTTTACAACAACTGTGCAAACGTTTTGAGAACAGAACTCACAAAACAAAAAAGTTGCAACACAAAGTCCTGAGGGTGCAAGCGGTCTATGAGCTGAACATTTACAAGTTCTTATACAGTACTTTCTCAAAAAATAATATCCTGGAAAAAACTGAATAAATTCAGACTGCTTTGCTGTGATTTCACCCAGGGACATGGTTAGGAGGATTTAGACTGAAGCCATAAGAAAATAGTCCATCCTCACCACAGCCTTGGGAGTTTCTACTTCTGACGTCAATAATTACAATTTGGCAAAAGTTCTGTTGCCCATCATATCATTTATTTCAAATATATTTGTTATGGTCCTGCAAAATTACAATTTCCACCCCTACACCCACCCACATGCACAGCCAATGTTTTATAACTTTGTTCACAGTAATTACTATTCGCTAAAAAATCTAGTAACTTCCCACAACTCCTTATATTTTTTATGGTCTTCTTGTGAAATTCTAGTTTATTCTCTATACCCCCGCCCCTCCCACATCCACCCAGAGGTTTTCTAGAAGTGCCCTTAGTTACTACAATTAACAAGTTGATGAAAGCTATGTGCATGCTATTACTCCTTTCAAATAGTTTTTCATGGTCCTGGAAGCATGAATTTCTGACTGCATCTTTTCTTTTTGTGTTTGAAAATTTCCTAATTATGGTGAATTCTTAGCAGCAAGAAAAGATTGTTTTCTCAATTTTGTTAGCGAAGATTTCTGACTTTTTATCACTTTTAAGTTTCAGAATTTCATAACTCAGCAATCTGTGATGGAATTTGGTGGGGGCATCTATTAAAATACCCACACTCTTCCTCCATATCATTCTTTTATTTTCAAGTACATATAGTTTAAGCAGGTTTTCTAAAAGATGTGTATGTGTGTGTGTTTGTGTGTGTGGGGGGGGGGGGGGGGGGGGTCCAACAAATACACTTACCCATTCAACATCAGCACCTCAGGTTCCAAGTTGGTTGGACAGGGTCTTTTTTTTGGGGGGGGGGCATCAATCACACCCATCGAATCCAAATCTGTGGTTGTATTTTCAACTTGCAAATAGGTTAGAACAGTATGTAGCTTAATTCCATGTAGCCCATTCTGCAAATTTGATCAGTACATTTGTAGTTAGGGGTGCCACTATAGGGACAGGGATTTTTAACACTGAGTTTTCCATAGGGTCCATAGGGTTGGTGTTAAGTTGTGAAACATATAGGGACAAACCTGAATGCACTGCGTTTCCATTGGGTTAGTGTTAAATGGTGAAACTTATAGGGACAATGCACTGTGAAACTTATATGGACAAACCTGAATGCAAACCCGATGTCAACATTTTTTCCCGCACTCAATCATGTTGTCGCATGAGCATTTTGCGGTGCATTTTGGATCCTCACATTGTCATTAAAAAGAATGTGACTTGAGGTTTTGGGTACATTTCATCATCTGACTTTTTAGAATTATCTTGACTGAGAGAAAAAAACATGGAACCAACAAAGATTAAATACAGTTCCGTAGAGAGTTATGAGAGAACCAAGAAGAAGAGGGCTGATGAAGAATTTGCCTTGGCTTTGAGAAAGTGGTGGTCAACACCACTTTCAGGGCCAACTGCAATATTAGAAAGAGATATCTTGTCATGTTCACATACACAAGTCTTTGTTATAAAAAGACAAGAACAGTTCCCTCCCTAGAGTGTGACCCGATGTCTGTATAAATTTAAATCATTTTATGGTAGGGGTATCCATGTGGGTTTGGGCACGCCATCTCCCCACTCTGTGCACACAATTTCTAAAAATGGGGGGAAATGCATTTTGTCTGTCTTCTTGTGTTTTGTTGTAAGCATAAGGAAAGTCCTTATGCTTACAACAAAACACAAGAAGACACACAAAATAAAAAAATAAAAAACTTTGTAGTCGAACTTTCTGTGATAGCTGTTTTGCTATAGTAAGAATAGTATTCATTGTATGTTTAGCAATCAAATTTTCTCTACCGTATAAACTGTATGTCAGGTTACACTAGAACGTTTTTTTATAAGAATGCATATAATATCTTACCTAATACTCACAGTGAAAAAGAGAAGTGACTCTTAACTCTTTTTTACTGTTGGGAGATAATAGGGACACAGTGATATAAAAGGCTATCTTGGTCTACCTACATTTCGACAAAACTATCACAGAAGTTTTAACAAAAAACAAAAATTTATTTAAAGTTGAATCATTATAATGTGATGAACTGAACATATGTACACCGAGATCTGAGCCTATCTGTACAAAAACCTTGTACATCGAGATTTTTTTATGGTAGTTTTATTTGACACCGAAGATTTTTCGAAACAAAATCTTGGGAGTCAAATAAAAAAACTGGTATCACTCAAGTGATCTGATTTTGAAACAAATATAAAAATAACTTTTAAAAAAAACCATCTCTCTGTTACACAAATGTCTGGCGAAAATTATATAATAGATGAATGACTTTAACAAAACTTAAAAAAACTAAAAGTCATAAATGTAAAAAATTAACTCTGCGGGATTGTTTTGACACCTGATATTTATTATTACAGTTATTTCAAATAATGTCTACAAGTTTGCTCAAGCCATCACCAAACATCTCTATCATTCTCTTGGAAATTTCGTGGATCGAATTTGATAATATGAACTGTCTCTAAATCATATCCTCTTGCAAGATGATCTAAAACAAACATACAGTACATTCAACACACTACAGTTCGAGCACTTTGTGGTCTCACTGTGTTAATAGTCCATGAATTTGTGTTTTTCACTATGAAATTGTATGTCTTTATCTATTGGTGGTAAACCATACGAATCAAAGTAGATGGCTGAATGATTGTCTTTGAAATATATCACTACCCAATGTTCTCCTGGTTTTCCTGATGAATCTGTGTTCACAATATAAGCTTTTCTGTGTTAGAGCTTCTGTGTTGGTAATACGTCTCTTGAACACACTTTTCCATTTAAGTATGATAACTTTTGAGAATTGTCCAGAATATATTGTAGTTGAGTGGTTTCCATCTTTTTTTTTTCTTAGCCCTGAAAAGGGCTGTTATGAAGTTGTACATTTAATCAGCTTCTTTTTTAACAACTGGTGTATAGTACCCCCACTCTTTATCTACTAAATCTGTCCAATTTTGAAGGTCTTCATTGGTGTTAATTTCAAAGTTCACATTTATATATGCAAAACATTCTTCAACATTCAGTCTCTTTGCTCTTTTGTACAGTTTATATAGTACACTTGATGGACACACTTGTTCCATACACTCTTTCATAAACAATTCAATCCATGGTCTTGTATCTTTTTTATATGAAAGTCATGTTTTTGTCCAGGTGTTCCTAAACATGCTTCACACAGTGCTCTCTTTTTTTCTTTTAACAATGGTGTCTCTTCACTCACAACAATTTCTTTAAATAATGTAATGAACAGTCTTTCATTATTCTTCTTCTCTCTCTTCAATATTTCTATTCTTTTTCTTATTTGCCTGTACATCTTGCAATGTTCACATTTACTCATCTTCTTTAATAGTCAAATATCACTTCTCTGAATTTGTTGATTTCTATCTCACTATCAAATTCTGCATAGACAACAATGTCGATCACCTCTTGAAGAGCTTGAGCAAACTGAAGTTCGAACCTAAGATTACAAGACTTTATAGGGTGAGCCAATGGCCCACTACCTGATTGATCAGGTGTCAAATCAACCCCCGAAGGGTATACTCTTTTGCATAATCCTGCAAAGATAAATCAAATGTTTGATTTTGTCCAAAATAGCCCATAGCTTCAAATAATGATAAATATGAATTGAGATAAAGTCCACCTTCGAAATTCGGTTCAAAGGGATATGCTTTAATGGAATGTCCATCTATTGTGATTTCCAACTTATTCAAATCGAAATGCTGAAAATTAAATGGATTGGTGCCAATATCTCCATTTATATCTCGATTACTAACTAAACCAAGAATAATTCATTTTAACATCTGTTTATGAAACAAACAGTCTTCTATTTTTGAACAAAGACCACTTCCAATAGTAGAAGTTTTAATTTCAGAGCATTTATGCGCATTTTATAATTTGTTCGATCTATTTGTGCATTAAGATCATTCGCAAATTTTGGAAATAAATCCAATGCAGGTATTCTAAATATGGCTTTTTGGATTTCTACTTTTCCATTTTCTTTACCAATCAAACAAAATTTAGTTGGAGCAGGATGCAATTTAATTCTCATCTCTACACCATTTGGTAAATACCTATCTTGCACAAATAGATCTAAATGTAATTTACCTCTTAGTTGTACATTTTTGCTAAAACCAATTACTTTGGCTCATTGAGTGAAACCTTTGTTAGATTAAGCTTTAGCTGTTTCTGTGAGGTGTCCAGGAGTATTTGTATACCACATTTCACTAGAAGCTAGATGTGTTCTTTTCATATCTTTAGAATAGCTTAGCAGATTTTTTCAAAAAATCCTCGGTAGGCATACATATCTGTATTGGTGGTTATCAGATTGCAGTTCAGTGTAACGTCAATTTTACTGAACATGCTATGAAAAAAATTATTGATAGGAGCAATTTGTGTATCTCCAGCCAAAACACTCCCATCTTGCTTTGTGTTTTTGAATTGAACCTCAAGTGTAGATGCTTAAAGATCTAACCACTTGGTTGTTTGTCTTGGAATTAAAAATTCTATTGGTGAAGAATATTTAAAGATGCAATAGGAAGTTGTTCAATTTCACCAATATTTTCTATACTACTTGATGTTGGTGATACATTATCTGGATCAAAACTACTACCAAAATGTGCAGTAGATCCATGTAACATCATGATTTAATCATACATATCAAGTGGTCTTGATTTTCGTTTTGAATAAGCTTGTCTTTGACGTGTCTTGCCTCTATGAGAACGAATCACAGACTGACGTTTTGGTTCTTGTTTTTGTCTTTTTATACCTAAAGCAGATTCACTAACTGATTTCAAAAGATCTTTTCCATGAGTTAATAAAATGTATTTAGGTGCTTTACGTTTTTTATCAATTCATTTTCAATTTCTAGACCATGTTTTGATCCTTCTCTTTTTAAAGTTCGAAATGCATTATTTTTTGCAATTGGTTTTATAAATGGTGCAGCTGTTCTTATTGCTGTGTAAAAAATAGACCCTAATCCATATCCATATTGCTGTGGTACACCTTGATACAAAAGCATCATTTTTACAAATTTCATTTATGTCTCCATCTAAATTACAACTTGACAACTGTCTTGCCACTTGCAAACTGAATGGGTTTATCAGTGTTCCCATTTATATTTATACTGATCTGATCAAAATAAGGTTTTGATACTGGTGCATAATGTACATTTTTCAAATTTGTGTGTAGAGACCCTTTATGTGAATTAAAAGGTTATCACATGTAGTATTGGTGCTTCAATATCACCAAGACACGTATAATCTAATATGTCAGAGTAAAGATTAGATAGAAATCCATATTTTGGTCCACATTATATTTTAATGCACCTTTTGCTGTGTTAGGAAAAATGACTGGATACATATCATCTTTACATCCCAATTTTTGTGATACACTTTCTGTAAAATCAATTCCAACTCCCCCCATAGTACTTGATGCAATTTTTACATGCGATTGACGAGATGAATAACCAAGGTTAAATACCACACTAAATTCTATAAAAATCCGCCAAGGTTTTTCTTCAATTTTGGATTGCATTGCCTCAATGACATGTCCACCATTTGCATATGCACCCAATAAAATACTTAATTCAACAACAGCAATACTATTGTGTAATGTATTTTTCAAACTCGTTTTATTAATACGATTTGATATTTTGTAGTTTGTCACAATTATTCTTGGTTTAGTTAGTAATCGAGATATAAATGGAGATATTGGCACTAATCCATTTAATTTTCAGCATTTCGATTTGAATAAGTTGGAAATCACAATAGATGGACATTCCATTAAAGCATATCCCTTTGAACCGAATTTCGAAGGTGGACTTTATCTCAATTCATATTTATCATTATTTGAACCTATGGGCTATTTTGGACAAAATCAAACATTTGATTTTAAAATGTGATTCTTCATCTAATATATTTTTTGCCTCAGAAGGTAAAATTACTTCAGCTAATCCCACTTCCCAATGTTCTTTATCAAGATGAATGGGTTTAGATAAGTTTGTTTGAAAACAACATTGGGTATTATTTGGAAACATATTCATAGAACTATCAGTGAGAAGTGTTACGTAAAACGAATTCATTTTTCTTATTTTCTGGTTGTTTCAAACGTTTTAAACTTGGACTTGGAAGAATAAATCCCGAAGAACTACTTAATAACACTAACCACAATTCTTTATCAGGGCTTTGTAAACTCAAATGTGCAATGGCAGTATTATAATACCATAATTAATAATCTGTGTGAAGCAAGTGACTTGATTTTTTGCAACACGATTTCCACAAATTTTAAATTGTTGACTTTGTTGACTTTGTACATCAACACTTGTGGTTTCATTAGGTAATGAAGTTTCATTTGATGACATATTCTTTTTATACCAGATCTGATTCTACTATCCAACTATCAAATTTCTTTAGATAACCTTCCCAATGTACTTTGAGTTCTTTAATAATTTTCCCTCCCACACGTCTTGACTGTCTATTAAGAATTGATTAGATGATATATTTTTTATCATCTTTTATACTTTGAATTTCTTGTGGATAAAACGTCCCTTGTATATTTTTACCACCCATATCTTCAAATTTATAAGTGGGTAGTATTATATGTTTTACCTGAATAATTTTAATTAACTCTTTTGTCCAATTTGGTAAATACCTCTTTTCAAATGTACGTTTGGTTTTATTAATATGCACTATATCACCAACTTTAAATAGTATTTTTTTTCTTTTTAGTTTTTTACCATACAAATATTTAAATACTTCTACTTCATTTTCTAATGATACTGAAGCAGGATTTCTCTGAATACTTCGATGGAAACTATGATTATTACCATCAACTAAATTTTCCAACACATCAATGTATCTTAATGTATGTTTTTATCTCATCATCTTAATTTATTTTTTGTGTTAAATGTTTTTTGTGTTAAAAAAATGATTTTCACTAAAAAAGACTGATTCTCATTAAAAGAAAACAAAATAAATATATATATTTTAAATAAGAAGTTTAAAAATTCGCAAAAACAAAACAAAAAAAAACAAAAAAAAACATAAAATATAATATATTAAAAAAAAGTTTAACACAAAAAAATGACAAAAACAAAAACATCTATCGTGGAAAAGTTATAGTCCTCTACCACACCCAAGTTGAAAAAGTACTGTATAACTCTAGGAATTAAAAATTACAGCCGTTACAAAACCAAAGGACAATTGATTAAAGCCGTGCACGAGGAGACCTGTGATCTAACACTGGTGAAATTACAAGCCAAAGTGCGTCAGTCATTGAATTTGAAAGGTGTTAAATACATGATAAAAGACGAATGCATCAGTCATTTACTCGATGGAAAGGGAGTGGATGAAAGATCTACAACAAAAAAAAGCGACAAAAAAAACTTGAATCGAGAAAAATGAGAAGGTGGCGACGACGAAACAATGCCGACAAATGACTGTGGAAACTAAGGAGAAGGCTCTTAAATGAAAAGTGGAGCAACAGGTTTCAAAAGAGAATAATAAAAAACGTCTTCCTATATAAAATCACCTAAATTCGTATCTAATAAAAATGCCGTGATTGACGTGAAAAATGAAGTTGATAGCGAGTGTTTCAAATGGGCGATCACATCAGCCTTATATCCCGTAGAAGAAAAGAATGTTGATAGAGTTTCCAAGTATGTAAAGACTTGTAAAAATCTCGATTGGACGGGAGTGCCTTTCCCAACGTGGTAAAAGCTAAATCCCACCGTGGCCGTGAATAGTCTATCCTCTCAGACTGACTTCGCACACAGAGAGAGAAAAGATTGTTGATTTGTTATTAATGTCTAAGAGTGACAATCAACATTATTGCTGGATTAAAAATATGAGCCCATTGCTGTCGAAGCAGACTAGTAAACATAATGGCGAGAGATTTTTTCTGTCTCAACTGCATGAAGTCGTTCTGTCATCATGAATCGTTCGCGAGTCATCGGGAATATTGCAACGAAAAGCCAAGCGTTGCCATCGAAATGCCTAATCCTGACACTTACGTAGACTTTCACAACCTCAATAGAAGATTAGAACCGCCATTCGTCGTCGTCGTCGTCGTCGTCGTCTATGCCGATTTCGAATGTTTCACCACAAAAAATGAATTCTTGCCAGCCCGACGAGCGTAGGACTTACGCCAAAAATATCAGAAGCACATACCTTCGGGCTATTGCTATTACGTGAAATGTTCTTTCGACGATCGAGAATCATCAGGTCCATTCATCTACACTAAACGTTCGGAATGCGACGACGTGGCTGAAAAATTCGTGGAAGAGTTAGAATCGAAAATTTAAAAAAGTCATGATCATCACGCCAGAGCAACGGGAAGAATACGATAAAACCACTGAATGTCACATCTGTAGACAACAATTCGATAATAACTGTGAAAATAATAAAAAAGTTAGAGATCACGATCACTACAAGGGTCTGTTTTGTGCCGCTGCTCACAACAAATGTAATTTAAGATTTCGAGACGCCCAATTCTATACGGTGATATTTCACAATCTCTCAGGCTATGACAGTCACCTGTTCATGAAAAATATGGGTGTCAACAAGGGGAAGTTGAACTGCATCACGCAAAGCAAACAGTAGGAGATGTACCCGACCGGCCCTCATTGGGGGAGGGAATGGGGAGGGGGAAGTGACGTCATAGTCATGTGACCTAGTGGCACCATGTTGTGTTGTCATGGTAGCCCGCGTAAGTGACCATCTTGTGAAATCATTTCCATTGTGATACATGGTGTTAGTGCGCATGCGCAGCTCGTGTTGTTAGGGTGATATGTGTTTCCGTCGACCATTTTGTATACTGGAGGCCGCCATCTTGGTTTCTATGGTAGCACGTGGTTCCTATGTTACCCAATGGCCTACAACAAGACAGGGGTATGTTCGGAGGGTATGTTACTTTGCACAAGAGTAATTTCCTGATTCGTAAAATTACCACAAACAACCCGACAATCCCTCCAAATCACCAAAAACGACTTTATTTCCTACGGATTCCCCATTTTGTCGTCTTAGCATGTAGTGCTATAGTACCGATGGGTACAGGGGGTAAGTTCGATTGAGTAGGAGTATTTTTCTGGCTTGGATACTTCGTAGATTTACCACAAACAACCCGATAATCCCTCCAAATAACCACAAAAAAACGGACTGGCGAGCCCCTATTTTTGGGGCATATAAAATAACACGCAATGCTATAGGACTACTGGACCGGATTTTACCAGAACCCCATTTTTATGCCTTTTGCAGATGCTACTCTAACACTAACAGTCTACCCATCGAAACTATCTCCAATTCTCTCGTCCAAGTCTTATAATCACCAGTGCTTCGTTTTCCGTAACCTGTATGTATAGCTATTATCTCCCTTGTGTATAATAAAAGCCTATGTGATTCCTAAAGCCAAGAATCTATCGAGCAGTTACTGATAAGTCATTGCTCGAACGACTCGAACCCCATCGAGCAAATCAGCTATCGAGCAATTGCTCGTTCAAGTGGTTATTTGGAGGGATTATCGGGTTGTTTGTGGTAATTCTACGAAGTATCCATGCCAGAAAAATACTCCTGTTCAATCGAACTTACCCCTGTGCCCCTCGGTACTATAGAACTACATGCTAAGCCGATAAAATTGGGAATCCGTAGTAAAAAAGTGTTTTTGGTGATTTGGAGGGATTGTCAGGTTGTTTGTGATATTTCTACGAATCGGGAAATTACTCTTGTACAAAGGAACATACCCTCCGAACATACCTCTGTCTTGTTGTAGGCCACTGGGTAACATAGCAACCACGTGCTACCATAGAAACCAAGATGGCGGCCTCCAGTATACAAAATGGCCGATGGAAACACGTATCACCCTAACAACACGAGCTGCGCATGCCCTCTAACACCATGTATCACTACGAGTATGACGTCACAAGATGGCCGCTCACGTGGGTTAGCATAACAACACAACTTGGCGCCATCAGGTCACGTGACTATGACGTCACTTCCCCTCCCCATTCCATCCCCCAAGGAGGGCCGGTTGGGTACATCTCCTACTACTAAAATATGCCTCGATAATACTGCCACTATTTATTATTTATATTTATTTATTGGTGTTTAAGGTCACTTATTTATGCACAATGGCTAATCATGAGCGTGACAGTTTTACGGGTGGAGGAAGCCGAAGTACCCTTAGAGAACCACCGAGCAACGGCGAGCAACTGTCAGCTCCCCAACATACTAACTCCACACAAGCAGGGTTAGCATTGGTTGAAGACAAGTGCACCATCGACGTGCAGTACTCCTTAGTACACAACGCCACCGTGCCCCCACGCGGGCAATGGAGATAAAGTGTCTTGCCCAAGGACACAACGTGGTTGCCGCAGGTGAGATTCGAACCGAAGACCTCTCGGCTTGCAGCCTGCACCTCTACCTACTGAGCCATCGCGCTCCCATATACTGCCAAAGTACTTATAATGTAAATCTGACTTTACCTAGAGACCGCATGTCCAGTCGATCCCAAACTATAGTCTGAAGCATCCTTACTGCTTAGAAGGTCACTAATGTATGGACGTGCAATATCACAACGTGTCTTCTGCACCAATAACACAATTTGGAATATTATCCTGTATTCCACTGATAGCCAGTGCCAATCCATTAAAACTGGAGTGTTGTTATACCGGGGGATTCAACACATCACTCTAGTAGAAGGATTTACACGTAGCGCTTTTTGCAGTTGGTCGTGTTGGTATTTGGAATATCTATTTTATCGGACCGTAAATAAATTGTAAAAACAAGTGTAACAACCCAGGCCCGGGACCCCAAATAATTTCTCCCGATCGGTCTCAATAACGGGCAAAGGGTTACAAGTTTGATGGGTGATCGGGACTCCCCCAGGTTCTAGGCTTATTGTATGCCCATTCCCCCACTCAAAACACAAACACAAATATCCACACTCCACCTTTATATATCAGGGCAAGCTCAAGAACAACACCCGACGGCCATAACACAGGTCCAAACACAGCCGGGTCAAACAAAGGGTTCACGCCCCCGATGGATTCATGGGTGACAGACCTAACAGACAAAAACAATAATTTTGGAGGTACATGTAGTAATTTAATTTAATTACTTGCTTTCGCTTTTATTTTTGTTTATCCTTTTAAACTTCAGCAATGGTACATGAAAAATTTATTTTCAATCATTCCGTTATTATTTATAATATAATAAATTATATTTTAAGTCATTTTAGGTTAAAGCTAGATTCAGGAATAACTGACACAGAATAACATTTGCAACAATCACCAATTCTTTCTCTCTGTAGTCCGATCGATTGTACACAATAATCAACTAAAGTCAAGTTCAATAAAATAGTCTAAATCAGCCGTGGAGACCCGATTCCATAGAAATCACATCTCAACGGATGACCATGCTAATTATCAACCACTCGAGACACTACGTATACTCTATTTCACTTTATTTCAAAGCCATTTAATTTACGGGATACAAATTTGGGGCAATACACCAGCCACTAAACAAATTCTGAATCTTCAAAAGAAGGCTGTGCGTATCATAGCGAACAAAAAGTTCAACTCACACACCGATCCTCTTTTCAAACGTTTGAAAATCCTGAAATTTAATGATCTGTACAAGTTACATTCACTTCTATTCATGTACGACTGGTCTATAAACAACCTCCCTGTCAGTTTTGATAATACATTCCAAGTGTACTCTAACCCATCTGGTATGAATACTAGGCAATGTGGAAACCTAATCACACACAAACCCCGCACTCAGTTCTCAGCCGCTATTCCATATTTTTATTTTCCCAAACTGTGGAATGACTTAGACACAACGATAAAAACCCTCACCCGAAAGGCATTTAACAAAACTTTATTCAGTCAATTTTTAAACGCATACGAAGTCAATGTTAGGTG
Source organism: Pictodentalium vernedei (assembly GCA_031216915.1). Taxonomy (NCBI): domain Eukaryota; kingdom Metazoa; phylum Mollusca; class Scaphopoda; order Dentaliida; family Dentaliidae; genus Pictodentalium; species Pictodentalium vernedei. Next base: position 788,109,119 of record CM062297.1, read on the forward strand.
TTCCAACCCAAGATGCCCTGACTGCTTCGCCTAGTTGGAACTCTCGGGGTCGTTATTACCTTTATCTCTTCTCTTCCCACAAGCTGATGAAAAGGTTGTCCCGCGGTATTCCGGTTTTTACATCACCCCATTAGCCTACGATAATTGTACTGGCCTGCTAAGGAATGCGTATAAAAATTGTTTTGTTTTTTTTTTATTCGGAAACACTGTTGATTCGATTAGGATTCGGAAACACAGTTGATGACGGGTTAAAACAACCCGAGACAGAACTCTTGGGAGTTTGATCCATGATGTGGAAACAATACTCAATTTTAATGTGAAGAATGTTAATATAACATAACAACTACCTGCTGTCTGGATCGACTACATTTAACTTGAATTTAACACTTGCCATTTGCCATTCTATTTTATTTATTATTTTGATTGTCTATGGGATGACAGGAAGACAGTCGCAAGGCTATGTCATTCCCCACAGTATACATTTATACATCATTCAACAATTTTGTAACTTTACTCTCTCTCTCGTTTGTATTTGTATGCTGTATGCTGTGAAATAAAGATTGAATTGAATTGAATTGAACCATCAATTTCAATTCGATCGAACGTCAGTTGCACTGCGAACACAATTAGAAGGCGTGCTTCAAAATATCGAAACACATGCAATGCTTACTGGGGCAGTCACAAGTGATCTCCTGGACAATAAATGTAGGCCCAGAGCCCCCTGAAATACAGTCCATAAATATATTCGGATCAGCCGTGGAAATCTGATTTCACAAGAACTCTGATTCCAGCGGATGACCAGAATAATTATCAACAATCAATAGTGGTTCGATCGATCGTCAGTTACACCGCGAACGAAATCAGATAGCGTGCCCTAAAACATTTAAACACACACAATGCCTACTAAGACATTCGCAAGCGACCTCCCGGACAATAATTTTCAAATCCAGAACCCCCTGAAATACAGTTCATCAATAATTTCGGATCAGCCGTGGGAATCTGATTTCACAAGAACTCAGATTCCAACGGATGACCAGAATAATTATCAACAATCAATAGTGGTACGATCGATCGTCAGTTGCACGGCGAACGCGATCAGATGGCGTGCCCAAAAAACATTTAAACACACACAATGCCTAGTAGGACATTCACAAGCGATCTCCCGGACAATAATTTCACATCCAGAACCCCCTGAAATACAGTTCATCAATATATTCGGATCAGCCGTGGGAATCCGATTTCACAAGAACTCAGATTCCAACGGATGACCAGAATAATTATCAACAATCAATAGTGGTTCAATCGATCGCCATTTGCACGGCGAACGCGATCAGAAGGCGTGCCCAAAAAACATTTAAACACACACAATGCCTATTAGGACATTCACAAGCGATCTCCCGGAAAATAATTTCAAATCCAGTACCCCCTGAAATACAGTTCATCAATATATTGGGATCAGCCGTGGGAATCCGATTTCACAAGAACTCAGATTCCAACGGATGACCAGAATAATTATCAACAAGCAATAGTGGTACGATCGATCGTTAGTTGCGCGGCGAACGCGATCAGATGGCGTGCCCCCCCCCCCCCACCCACCCCCCCCCCCAAAAAAAAACATTTAAACACAACCCACTGTCACGAGATAATTAGTAAGTTACACTGTCATCGAGCTCTGAACTTCTCCATCCACGCATGAAAGGTGATCATCACTCGCAGCCAGTGTTATCCTTTCTATTGTTATTCGACACTTCAGATGTCGAATACCCTTGCAAATAAGACAACCCGTTAACCCCCAGAATCGTAGAGAGTACGGACAATTCTCCTTTTTTTTAATTGTCACACAAGTTTGAATCTTTTTAACGTCTCCTCGTTGGGGTGCCGGCGGACCGATAAACAGCGGATTAGTATTGGTAGGGCAAGTGTTTTTGTAACTTCACATTTACCTATCAGACTAATATTTCTAAAGGACCAGTTGTCTGGTCGTTGGGGTAATTCCGCATATCTCATTCAATCGAGCACACCTTTTAGAGGCGTACTGGAAGACATCCAGGCGAATAGTAATCACGTGCAATCATAGAAACCAAGATGGTGGCCGCCTTCATTCAAAATGGGCGACAGAACACGTGTTCCCTTAATATGAGCTGCGCATGCGCAATCCCAACGTATCACTATGGTAATGATGTCACAAGCTGGCCGCTCACGCGGCTTACAATAACATCCAAACATGACTTCACACGCACCGGTCCGGTTCATGACTGACAAGATCCCCAATGAGATCCCTCAGTGAGATCCCCGAAACTGGTCGTCCGGTACATACTACACTATATTACTAGCATTGCTATGACTCCTAGATTAAAGTTTGTTTAGAGTGTTATGCTTCACTGATTTTGGTGGGCACCAGAGGGGTTTGAAATTTAACACGGAACCCAATGGAGAATTCACTAGTTGTTTCAATGAACTGTGCCAACGAATGACTGAGCTGGTAAAGTTTAGTTAGATGTAAATGTGAGTACACAAGATAACCGTCTGTTCAAATGGGGTTCCATGAGTCTATCTGAGCCCGTGATTGGAATGCAGACGGACGGACAGACGCCGGATATAATTTGTTTCACTGCACAACACTTGGAAACGAAATGTTCCATTTTAGAAAGATTGAACAGAACATTGAAAACCAAGATGTGGAAATATCTTACCGAGAACAATACACTAACTTTTCTACTTCAAACTTTTTGAAGTCGTATAACCATATTCATTATCGTAGCATCGGTATGAGCCCCGTTGCCACGAATTTGGAAAATGAAAAAGAGGTTTGGCAGAAACTTTATGTCAAACCAACAAAACACAAGTCTCTAAAGTTCAAAGTTGCGGACAGAGTTAGAATCAGTAAAGTCAAAAAAATATTTCAAAAAGGTTACTTGCCCAAAAGACCGAAGAGTTATTTACAGTTATAGCGGTTAATAAGGGGCATCTAGTCACAGACACCCTCGCGGGCGATAGTGGAGAAGTAGTGATAGGTTTGTTCTACACTGAAGAGCTTCAGCGAGTCTCGCAGAGAAAACATGGCGGGAAACTACTGACACGCAGATTTCTGCTCCCAGTGTTTCAGTGATTCGACAGTGTAATCTTATATTTCCCAAGTTGAGGATAGTATGGTTAGATTTCTAAGACAGTAGGTCCAACATAGCATCCTTTTACTGATGCCAACGTGACTGGAGATGCTATATTTTTGCGTTGTTTTTAGAAAACCTAACCTACTTGAATGCTCTGATATGTGATGACGTCATGAGTTGGATATAATTGTACAGTGCACAAGAGTAAACTTAAATTCCAATCACGTCCTAAAAGGCTAAAGTGTTATTTTTTATTCACAATGTCAGGTCGAGGAGCTGCTGTCAAAGGAGGTGCAATTGTAAAACCTATTAGACAATTATCTTTTCCAAAACTGGACTCTAAGACGAAAAAGCGCGATTCTGACAAGATATCACCACTGGAGATTGGAACGCAAAGAAGAGGAGCTGAGTCATTGGAGAATCTACCTGTTCCTACAATAAAAGACGAAACGTCAATAACTTCAGGTGAGCACTGTTCTGGGTCCTTGCCTTGTGATATTCAACAGAGTGCAATAATAAACACGACCGACATTAGGTTACAATACAGTGTTTTCGTGGTAAACAGCGCCTCTAGTGGTTGACACCCATCCTTTAATGGAGGATAAAAGCTTCCTGCTTTATGCAATTGGTGGAAAGTGAACTGAGCTTGTAAGTGTGAACAAAATATTAAAGTGCATGTTTTGAAAAAATTATAAAATATTAGTGATAACTGTCTTCTGAAAAGTGTAAGAGAACATTAAAATTGGGTGGGGGCAAGTAAAAGTTTATTTTATTGAGTGCGAAACTGGACAGGAGTACAGGAAGCACTAATTTTGAAGGTAAAAATCCCATGGCGACCAATACATTTTTTGGGTATATTTTTTTCATGAGGTGATAAACTTAGTGGATATAGGGTTGTTTTTCCGAAAATGTGCTTGATGAGGTGGAGAGAGATTAAAAGGTTTGTACTGTCTTCAATGTAAAAAAACACTGTATTGTAACCTAAAGCAGTTTTTCACAATATTTGAACTGAATACTACAATCCCTAATAATTCCTGATTTTGAACTCTCCCAAACAACATACTTGCAAAAATGGAGGCGTTTTGGCCCCACATGTTTTTGAAAATGCGGGAAAGGAGTGATATGAGTCTGAGGCAGGGTGGGAGGGACTGTATATTGTGGAGAGGTGGTAAGACCTCATCTGGCTATGGATATATGCATGTCCATTGGCCAGATGGAAGTGTCCGCAGGGAAAACGTGCACCGAATATCATATTTGGTGCATCATCGGTTGACAAGACAGGAATTACCGCAATATAGGGGTGCTGGGGGTATGGAGTGCAGTCATCTCTGTGCAGTCAAAGCCTTATTAACCCTCAGCATCTTGTTTTTGAGACACATGAACATAATCAGGTGAGGATCCACTGCTTTATGCAAGGTAGTTGCTCCGGATTGCACATACCACCATGTATAATGCACTGATATCTTCCTCAGTAGGTGAGAATTTTTATCTTCGAACTTTAACCCTTTTACTTTTTGATTCTTCACTGTAAGCATGGTCCTTAACTTTGGGGTTTAAACGAGGTGGCAAAATCATGTCTTTTTTATATTTTAGCTCTTCTTGATATTTGTCATAAAGTCCATACAATTTTGATCTCTTTTTAATTCGAGCCTTTCCAGTTTTTTTTTTTTTGTTTTTTTTTTTGTAAGACCGAAGTAACTTTTCCTTGCTTTGGAGCTGTTTTAAACCTCTGTCAACTTTACTGTTTGAAGAGACTTGACATCCCAGCTGATTACATACATTTTGGATAGAGTTACCTGCCCCTCGATTGATTGAGTGACATACAGAATGTGCTCTGCCAAATACATTTCTTGAAAAAGTTACATTTTTTGGAAGTGATGTTCTTAGTGCCCTGTTAAATGCTTCAACTTTTTGAGTGTTGAAGCCGAACTTTGTTTTTCCACCATTGCAGGACCTAGCCTATAGTTTACACAAGTCCTTAGTATTTCGGCTGTTCCTTTTATTTTTTTTAATGAAAAATCTTTGCCAAGAAAAGAAGATTTATTAATCCAGTTTTTCTTTTTTTCCACCTTTACATGCAAATGAATGTCTTTTACAGAGAGAATGCTTGTTTTGGTAACATTTTACTATCGCATCTACTGTGTAGGATAGTTTGTTTTTTATTGTTGGAATGTCACCTGTGTACATGTCTATTGCCTTCTTCATTTCAGTTTGGCACCTTTCAGCTAAATCTATTGCTAGGTTATTTTTATTTTATTTTTCTTATAGCAGCCGTACGGCCTTGAATAAGCTTCGATAATTCAGTATGATTTTTTAAAAACTTTCTGTGATTACGAGAAACATGAGCAGTATCTAGTTGATGAATGGGACGGGTTTAAGTCACATCTTCATCAAATAAGTCCTGCGCAGCTAAAAATGCAGCACTATCAGGATCAGTAGTTATATGTTCCACCTCTATATCACTTTCAGCCTTTAGCTTTGAAAGGGCTTTATTTGCCCATGTTCGCTCATCACCTATGTTTTTTTGAAATGGTATGGTTGCAAAGCATTTATCAGGATAACATTTATGACCCGACTTTAGATGCTTGCCCTTACTACACAATTTATTGTGTATTACCAAACCAACAATGTCATGGTTAGGGGTTACATTCTCAGCAACAGTATATATAACCTGTGTTGCCGGTTGAAAGGGTGTTTTTCCTACTCCAGAGTAAAAACTATTGTTATACAAGCCATCACTTTGTAAATTTAGAACATTAGGGTTTTTGCGCCCTGATGATTTTTGTTTTTCAATAAGTTTTGAGCGACACATTTCCATATCATTTTTATTAATGTCTACAATATTTTTGACAGAACTTTATTTGAAGTATTTTGTATACCCGAAGTTGATGGTGCTGTCATATTAGCACTCAGGCAGATTTTTTGTAATGATGCTGCTGCGATTGGCGTTTTACTGAGACCAACAGCTAAGCCAATGTTTTGTTTTGCGGAGGGTGGTCCCCTCTTACCAGTTTTTACCTCATCATAGAGATTAAATAACTTTGAACTGTAGTTACACTTTGTACAAATCATTTTTACTTTGCACCCGAGACCTCTGATTTGTTCGGCAGACATGTCCCAGTGCAGGAAGCCACGACAGTTGGGAGCAAACATCCTATGTTCATCAAATGCAGTGTTCCATATATTTGAGTTCCTCTCAATATGTACGAGCCTATTTGACTGTGATTCCCGCTTCATACAGCACTAGCTCTCTCTCCAAGGTAATTTGGCTTCCTGGAAGGTAGAGAATTTAACCCTAAGTCAGACTGAATGGTTTGAATACAAATTCCATTCTTCTTTTTTATTTAATCTTATTTGTTTTACAAGGATTGGCGAACAAGTTATGCAACTTATATTAACGCCTCTCCTTGGCCTTATGGCGTAGGTGTGTGGGATGACCTTCATAGCGGCAACTTCGTGGCCTAGCTCTTCTCGAATACTACGAAAGGATCTTTAGCCTGCACGGAGTGTGTCTCTCTCCGCACAGAGGACAGCCATTTTACGTCCCCACCCGATAGGACGATCGATACGCTGTGACAGCATCAACCCCACAATTGATGCTGACAGAGAGTGTTCGGACACCTCGAGAACTTTCCCCGACCGGGGATCGATCCCGGGACCTCTGGCATGAGAGACCAGCGCACTTATCCACTCGGCCACCACTCAATTCCATTCTTCATTTTGTCGAGAAATATTCCTCCCCACCCCCTCCAGCCCCACCCCTGACTTAACTGAGACCCCATCCCAAACATATATATGTTACCTGACAGGCCATGCCACCTCCTATTAAAATTAAAAAAATATTCGATAAAATAGGCTGTTGAATCTTACTGGAATGAGCCCATAGGCTCACTCAAGTAATATTCAACAGCCTAATTTTTTTGTCGGTCCTTCAAAGAAAACTGATTGGGGGTTTTGGAAATTTAATTGGAGATTGAACAAGTATGGTGAATGGTTTTAAGTGAGAGAGAAGAAATCTCACACTTTGTGGAATGTATTAGCTTGCATCTGATGAATTTTCAGTGCTGTTTCTTCCTTGAAAAACTACTGACCCAGCCCCATCCCTTTTATTCAGCGCCCTCACTTCCACATTTAACCTCGGGTAGTTGTTGCAAATAGTCAGAAGTTCTGAGATGGTAAGCTAATTTACCTGCATTTATTTCCATTTACAGAAACAGTTTTGGTGGGATCATACAACTGAGTTTTCGATCTGATCTCAATTGGTGAATGGGAAGTTGCTGGTGTCTGATTGTTTGGTGCATCCGAGGAAACTCTAACTGTCCTTGATCGTAAGTTTTTATGTATTCCCTTAGTGTACACACTTCTCTTAATATTCAGACGCGATGATTGATTGGCTGAGGTAAATCCAAATTTATGCCCTTTCTTGAATTTCCCCATTGGAGAACTGATGGCAGAAAGAACTTTTGTCAACAGTTTACAGTGCAGAATCTGGTCACTTAATTTGCTGCTTTCTGTATTCACAGATAGCAATTTGTGAGAGTTTTTATTATTTCTACATTCAACAACTTTATCCAAACTTTGTAGTGCCTGCAGTAGCTACATTGTCTTCTTGGTAGCAGTAGGTGACTTGGTAATATGTGAAGACCAGTCAAAAAAGTGAAGAAATAAGAGCCCTTTTCTCCAGCTGTTATCTTTGCTCCACAAAGACAGGTCTATAAATGTTAGATTAATCACCATTGGGAGGGTTCATAGTCCCTCCACAGATGATTACATAAGTCCAGGTTGAGATACTGTAATTTGTATGAAAATGGTGGCACCTGTATCAATGATGGGTCTTTTTCTTCACCATTTTTATGTATTAAGGGAGGGGTGATTCCCCCGCCCCTAATGGCATCCTTGTTGCAACAGTTAACAGGTTGATACACCTAAATTTGCAAAAAATGAATTTGTTTGAACTACGGATGAAAAAGTCTCCATAAATATAACAAACAGTCAGTTTTGTACAGAGGAAATCCTCAATTTGAGCAAAAAATGCAGGTGTTTTGGACAAGGTTAATATGATTGCCACACATTATACTTTGGAGTTATTCAATATTCAAAGCACCTTGTCAAAATGATATTTAGAGATGTGTGTACAGAACCGGTATTGTTTTTTTACAATTTGTTGGACAACAATTTTCTGAGAAGGGAAAGCCATGAAAAAAAATCTGAAGAGGGCCTTTTAAACTCATTCTCTTTTGGGAACAGGGGTGGAGTGAATTCAGGGTGGATATCTCAAACCACATGCAATGAGATACAAGATAAAATATTTAATTTAATAAAATAATATAGTATCTTTTATTTAACATAAAAACAAACATTTTCAGCAAAAGTGGACAAACTTGAGGTTACAATACAGTATTTTCGTGGTAAACAGCGCCTCTAGTGGTTGACACCCATCCTTTAATGGAGGATAAAAGCTTCCTGCGTTATGCAATTGGTGGAAAGTGAACTGAGCTTGTAAGTGTGAATAAAATATTAAAGTGCATGTTTTGAAAAAATTATAAAATATTGGTGATAACTGTCTTCTGGAAAGTGTGAGAGAACATTAAAATTGGGTGGGGGCAAGTAAAAGTAGGTCTATTTGATTGAGTGCGAAACTGGACAGGAGTACAGGAAGCACTAATTTTGAAGGCAAAAATCCCATGGCGACCAATACATTTTTTGATATATTTTTTTCATGAGGTGATAAACTTAGTGGATATAGGGTTGTTTTTCCGAAAATGTGCTTGATGAGGTGGAGAGAGATTAAAAGGTTTGTACTGTCTTCAATGTAAAAAAAAACACTGTATTGTAACCATTATGCTTAACATAATGACCCACAAACCGTTCATTGATAAACTTTTGCCACATCTTCCCGTACACGATTCTGGTGAACCGGCCAAAATTGACACCATCCTGGCTAGTATCATGCAGCTTCAAAAGCAAATGACTGAATTATCCACGGTATCAATTCCACCGGCGATATGGAAAGGATTATGACAACACATATAAAACCCCTTGAAGAGGAACTGAAGCATCTCAACAGCGAAAATAAGGAACTCAAAAAACAAATAAATTCCTTGAGTGCGCGTCTAAAAAACTCCGAAACTGACATGAGCGTAGGATGGACGATCAAGAACAATATTCTGGACGGAGTTAAGTGGTTTTTCGAAACGTACCGGTTAACACTCGAAGTGTAAGCGACATTAACAAAACCACTGATAAATTTGTGCTTGACTTATGTAACTCTCTGTTTAAAACTCCAGTTTCTCTAAATTACTTGAGTTGATCACACGTACTTGGGAAAGTGCAAACGGTAAATAACAAAAAGAGTTGCAACATTATATGTAGATCTGTCTCTTACCTTCACCGTCGTTCTGTCTACACGAACAAGAAAGAGCTGAGAAACAACCCAGATAAAAACGTTATCACTGAATCGCTGACAGAGCGAAGAGGCGCCATTGTATCGAAGCTATCCTCCCTCAGGAAGGATAAGAAGGTATTCTCCTTCTGGGCCAATGATGGTAGGATCTTTGTGAAAAAAACTCATGATGGTGCTCCCAGACTCATTAACCACGCAGACGACATTTCCAACTTTCTGTGAAACAATTCTAACTTTTAGAAACACGAGAACTTGTGAACAGTGGAACTCAGTAAGTAACACTTCATCCGTCCATCCTTCCATCCATCCATTATTCCGACTAAAGGACTAACACAACTTGTGTGAAATAGGGCTCAGAGAGTAACTTTTCATCCATCCATCCATCTACCCATACATCCATCCATTCTGTCACTCATTCAAATATCATTTTGATGTTTGAGTGCATGTGTGATAAATTGCATGTCTCAACGTGCTTCTTTCTCCAAAATAACATATGTTTGTAAATAACTTAATTTCTGATTATTTATTCATTTGTTCATTCATTCATTCGTTCATTCATTCATTCATTCTTTCATTCATTCATTCATTCATTCATTTTATACATCTAAATTACTGTGCTTCTTACTATATTCATTCATTCATTCATTCATTCGTGTACAATTTGTCACTGTATATGACTCATCCACCCCATCCAACCATCAATACATCAGTCCATCCATACATACATCCACCTGTACAATTTGACACTATACGAACCCATCCATCCATCCTTATCCATCTACCCATCCATTCATTCTTCCTTCCAATTATCCCCATCCATCATCCATTATTCCGACTTATAGGACGAGCATACTTTGTGTGAAATAGGACTCAGAGTAACATTTCATCCATCTATCCATTCACCTGACACCTATCCATCCACCCATCCATTCATCAGCTCATTCACTCATTCACTCAGTCACCATTATGATGTTTGAGCTCATGTGTGAAAGATTGCATGACTCAATGTGCTTCTTTTCTTCAAATAACATCAGTCTGTAAATAACTTAATTTTTGATCAAAAATCTATCCATCCAACCTTCCTACCATCCATTTTTCCAACTTAAAGGACTAGCACAATTCGTGTGATATAGGACTGGGAGAGTAACATTTCATTCATCCATCCATTCACCCATCCATCCACCCATCCATTCATCAACTCATTCACTCAAACACCATTCTGATGTTTGAGTACATGTGTGACAGATTGCACGACTCCATGTGCTTCTTTTCTTCAAATAACATCTGTCCATTCATTCTTTGAATGTGTGCATGACTGAGTGTGCTGACGAACAGTTGATCACTGGTTTGCTCATACTCTCTCTCTCTCTCTCTCTCTCTCTCTCTCTCTCTCTCTCTCTCTCTCTCTCTCTCTCTCTCTCCTATATTATTCAACATCCTTGCAAATAAAAACTTTTATACCAGAAATGAATAGAAGTACTCATATGTATGAAAATTGGTTCTACTGAATGAAATGTGTCTAAATTATTGGATTTTGTGAAATTGTATGATGTGTATTTACATTCACCCATTTATTCACTGTTATGTTGTATAATGTGAATTCATTCACTCATTCATCAAATTATTGTACTTCTCATTTCATCCATTCATTCATTCATTCATGTTGCAAATTCTATTCCACCTATTCGTCCAACCGTCCGTCCATCCATCGTCCATCAAATCTTTTTATGCATCAATTCATAAAAAGATTTGATGGATGATGGATGGATGTGATACATTATCGACCATGGATACCGAATGGTAAATTAATTTTGTTCTCGCCTTGAAGTTGCATAGTATTCTAATGTTGAAAGACCGTTACATATCAACTACATTCTTCAACCATTTATTTGTTTACTCATTCATTCATTCTTTCATTTTGTGCATCTAAATTACTGTACTTCTCACTACATCCATTCATTCGTGTTGCAAACTTTGCTTATTTATTCATTTATTAATGTATTCATTCACTCACTCATTCATTCATAAGACTAACACAACTTGTGTGAAAGGACAAACACAACTTGTGTGAAATAGTACTCAGAGAGTAACATTTCATCCATCCTTCCATCCATCCATCCATCCAGTTATTCTGCTAGCCATTCAAACATCATTTAGATGTCTGAGCGCCTGTGTGATAGTTTAAGTGATTCAATATGCTTCTCTTCTTCAAATAACGTACGTCTGAAAATAACTTAATTTCCAATAATTGCGATTCGTGTACAATTTGACACTCCATCCATCCATCCATCCATCCATCCATCCATCCATCCATCCATCCATCCATCCATCCATCCATCCATCCATATCCGTCCATCCATCCATCCATCCACCCATCCATCTTATAGGACTAGCATACTTTGTGTGAAATAGGACTCAGAAAGTAACATCCATCTATCCATTCACCTGACACCCATCCATCCATTCATCAGCTCATTCACTCATTCACTCGAACACCATTTTGATGTTTGAGCTCATGTTTGAAAGATTACACGACTCAATGTGCTTCCTTCCTTCAAATAACATCTGTCTGTAAATAATTTAATCTTCGATCAAAAATCTATCCATCCAACCTTCCTACCATCCATATTTCCAACTTGAAGGACTAGCATATATTTGTGTTATATAGGACTCAGAAAGTAACATTTCATCCATCCATCCATTCACCCATCCATCCACCCATCCATTAATCAACTCATTCAATCAAACACCATTCCGATGTTGGAGTGCATGTGTGACAAATTGCACGGCTCCATTTGCTTCTTTTCTTCAAATAACATCTGTCCATTCATTCTTTGAATGTGTGCATGACTGAGTGGGCTGACGAACAGTTGATCACTGGTTTGTTCATACTCTCTCTCTCTCTCTCTCTCTCTCTCTCTCTCTCTCTCTCTCTCTCTCGTACTCTCCCCTATCTTTTTCAACATCCTTGCAAATAAAAGCTTTTATATCAGAAATGAATAGAAGTACTTATATGTATTTAAATTGGTTCTACTGAATGTATGATGGGTATTTACATTCATTCACTCATTTATTTATTTGTTCATTTATTCACTCAATCAATCTATCAATCATTCACTCATTCATTCGTTCATTTTATGCATCCAAATTATTGTACTTCTCACTTCATTCATTCAATCATCTCATTCATCCATTCATTCATGTTGCTAATTTCATTCCAACCAGTCGTCCAACCATCCATCCATCCTTCATCCATCAAATCTTTTTATGTATCAGTTCATTCACTTATTTTCTCTTTGTCATGTGATGATAGAATGCATACATTATCGACCACAGATACCGAATGGTAAATCAATTTTGCTCTCTCCTTTAAGTCGCATAGTATTCTAATGTTGAAAGACCGTTACACATCAACTACATTGTTCAACAATTTATTTGTTTATTCATTCAGTCATTCATTTTATGCATCTAAATTACTGTACTTCTCACTGCACTCATTCATTCAATCATTCATTCATGTTGCAAACTTCATTCATTTATTCACTCATTTACTCGCCCATTCATAGGACTATCACAACTTGTGTGAAAGGACAAACACAACTTGTGTGAAATAGGTCTCAGAGAATAACACTTCATCCATCCTTCCACCCATCTATCCAGTTATTCTGTCACCCATTCAAACATCATCTAGATGTTTGAGTGCCTGTGTGATAGATTGCATGGTTCAATGTGCTTCTTTTCTTCAAATAACGTATGTCTGTAAATAACTTAATTTTCGATTACTGCGAATCGTGTACAATTTGACACTGTATACGACTTATCCACCCATCCATCCATCCATCCATCCATCCATCAATCCATCCATACATCCTTGTATACATCCATCAGTACAAGTTGACACAATATGAACCCATCCATCCATCCATTCATCCATCAATCCAAACATCCCAGATTTTCTAGATGATGACCCCTGTATAATGTGGACTATAATAATCATTCATCTTCCATCTTCCAATCAATCCATACTACAATATTCATCCACAAACCTTCCAGAATGTTTGTACTAAAACGACTCGTGTGAAATGGGACTCAGTGAGCAACCCACATTCAAGCCATTACTTGTCTGTGATAGGCTTAATCATTTTTTTACGGTCTGAGCGTTGAACAATTCTACTCACTCACTCAGTCACCATTCATTCAACCAATGAATGTGTACATGTCTGATCGAATGGATGAACAGTAGAAGCACAATAACTTTCTCTCTCTCAAAATCCCTAGAATTGAATGTCCTTTACTAGAATTGAATAATCATATTTATGTCGAATGTATGTTATACCACACGAGTTTATGACTTTCTAATATCCACCCACCCATTCATTTGTTCATCTCGATGACATATAAACAAGCCTATCCGAGAATGATACAATTCAATTATCGATATAATTCGCCTGTACCACTTGCCGTGATCGTTGACTTTAACAAATAACTGAGGCAGACAAACTGGATCATCCATTCATCCATCCATCCAGTCATCCATTCATTCTTTGATTATGTGCATGACTGAGTGAGCTGACGACCAGTTGATTCATTCATTCGCTCACTTATTCACTGTAATGCTGTATGATGTGTATCTACATTCATTCTTTCATTCACTCATTTATTTATTTGTTCATTCATTTATTCACTCAATCATTCATTCATTCATTCCGTGCATCCAAATTACTGTACACCCCACTTCTTTCATTCATTCATCCATTCATTCATCCATTTATTCAATCAAGTTGCATCCGTCCGTCCGTCCATCCATCCATCCGTCCATCCATCCATCCATCCATTCACCCATCATCCAACAAATCTTTTTTATGTATCAATTCATTCACTTATTTTCCCTTTGTCATTTGATGATATTATGCATATATTATCGACCACAGATACAGAATGGTAAATTAATTTTGTTCTCGCCTTGAAGTCGCATAGTATTCTAATGCTGAAAGACCGTCACATATCAACTACATTGTTCATCAGTTTGAACCTTTTGGATATATCCACTCAATCAGATTCTCACCCATCGATCCATTGGATTGTTGGATGGCCATGTGAATGAATGGACGGCTAAGACCTTGTCGCTCTTAACCGTATCCATTGGCCAGCCCATTGTTTGGTTTAATCTTTTAGTTGCTCGTTCAGCTCATTGCTAAGATACTTAATTTTAAATAGGAAAGTCTTACCATCCTATGAACTAATCGAATATTGTGACCTATTTCTTGCCCAAATCTCTACATGTCGTCGTCTGAGTGCTAGAATGTTCTATGTCCCCTATGGGACATAGAACATTCTAGCACTCAGGCGACGATGTTGTGAACACCATTCCTATTTAGTGAACACCCCTAACCGATTCACTACAAAGTATACGATTCCCACTGACCCTATAAACTAGTCAAATATTGAGACCTTTCTCTTGCCCAAATCTCGACATGTTCTGAACCCAATCCTTTTTTAGCGAACGTCCCTACCCGACTCATTAAAAAGAAAACGCCCAACCCTTGCCATACCCGCATATTTTCATTCAACCAAATCACCAACTACTGGACAGCAGAGAAGAATCTTACTACAAAGTATCTACTAGAATATTGTAGAAAACTTGTACAATTGTTTAATTCTCCCCAGTGTCAATTCTAGCGATGACTAGTGTGGTATCTCTCGACAAAGCTCAAAATGACGTCTCATGTGACTTTTTTACTATGTTCAACCATGTGATCAACAGTGTTTCCGATAATGATCCTATTACTCCACTCCAGTCCGATGGCAACAGCTGCGAATACTACTCATCTGAAACATTCTCCTCAACAATCGATACGAATAGGAAGTCCTTTGTCCTCCTTAACATTAACGCAGAAGCCTAAATGCTAAGTTTGAACACCTACAGAACCTTATCTGTGATCTTCAAAAAGATGGAAACTTATTCGACATCATAGGGTTGACCGAAACATTCAGTGTGAAGGAAAGCGTTTCTTATGTCTTAAATGGTTACCACCCACTAGTTATACGTTCTCTTCCTGTTGACGATTACGGTAGATGGGGTGTTGGGTCGTTTATTAAAGATTCCATACCTTTCAAAAGCAGAAACGATTTGAGTATTTTTATCCCTTATGTGTTTGAATCATTTTTATCGAACTCACTGGAAAAAACAGATCAATTGTAGGAATTATATATCGCACCAATACTGCAGTAAAAGCTGACTTAGACTTGTTGTTATCCGAATATTCAAATCTACTTGACAAAATTAACTCAGAGAAAAAAAAACAACCTATCTTATGGGTGATTTCAATATTGATCTACTCAGTTTTAATCAACATTCCAAAACTAATCAATACTTAGAATCGTTATTTACTACCAGATTCCTCCCTTGGATAACTAAACCGACGAAAGTTACTAGTCACTCGGCGACAATAATTGACCATATTTTCTGCAATAAAGCAAATCATAACACTTTTGGAATATTTATTGCAGATGTTGGTGATCACTTTGCCACTTTCTGTATCGAAAATCTCCAAACGACCCATCTCAAAAACATTACCTGTCCTCCTAAAAACATTTTTAACACTAGGAATATGAAAACATTCAAACATCTGCTCTCTGAAACAGATTTCAGCAATGTATCGCAAGAGTCCAATTCCAACGAAGCTTGTGAGAAATTTCTCGAAACCCTCAACACAGCGTTTGATCAAGTCTTTCCATTGACGTCGTTGAAAATCCCCAACAAATACATAAAACGAGAACCTCCGGACTTCTCCAATCTTCAATAAATAAACAGAAATTACTTACTAAGAAATACAAATTCCCAACTGACGAGAATAGTACTCGTTACAGAACTTATTGCTAAGTTTTCAACCAACATTTACGAAAACAAAAGAAAAACTATTATAACCAATCCATATCAGAAAACAAGGGGTACATTAAGAAAACTTGGGAAATTCTCCGCAAGGCAATAAATAAGCCAGACACCTCTCCTCCTCTACCATCACCATTCATTGATAATAACGTGAAGTTATCCAACCCCAAACAGATTTCTGAAAAATTCAATAACTATTTCATAAATATTGCTAAACGAGTAACCCAAAACATGGAAGGACCAACACACCACTTCTCTGAGTATCTTAAAAGCAGTGTTTCTAACTCATTTTGTATACTGCCTACATGTACCGACGAAGTGATATCCATAGTTAGATCCTTCCCTACAAAAACACCCACTGGCCTGAATAACATTTCCCCCAAATTACTTAAAGGCATAATGCATGAGATAGCCGTTCCCTTGACGCATATTTTTGACGCTTCATTCTTAACAGGAGTTGTACCATTCAAAATGAAAATTGCTATAGTAATACCAATTTTTAAAACTGGTGATAGGCAGTCCTTTGCAAATTACAGGCCTATAAGTATTCTCCCCTCTTCCTCTAAAATTCTGGAAAAGTTAATGCACAAAAGGTTAATGGACTTTTTAGACGCAAATGACATAATCTACAATTTCCAGTTTGGTTTCAGAAGGGGTCATTCAGCTTTTCATCCGATAATGCATCTTATCAATTACGCTTCAACAACGAACAACAAAGTAAGCAAGGACTGCACCTTATCCATATTCCTTGACTTCTCAAAAGCATTTGACACAATTGACCATGAATTACTCGTGCGTAAACTCGAACATTACGGAGTTAGGGGCATAGTAAACGCCTGGTTTCAAAACTACCTATCAGGAAGATCCGAATTTGTTCAATTTACGAATGAATCCTCCGAACTGAAAAATGTTACGGCCGGTGTTCCCCAGGGTTCTGTACTCGACCCACTCTTATTTGTTCTATATATCAATGACTCATCCTAATCGACTGATATGAATGTTTTGTCCTTCGCGGATGATACAACCACTTAGGAAATAATCTTAACTTATTGATTGAGAGGACAAACGACGAATTAACGAAAATCAGTGGCTGGTGTCTTCCAACAAGCTATCGTTGAATGCTAACAAAATCAATGCTTCACTTCGTCATCCCCCAAATGATAATTATAATTATAGCCATGAACAGACACAAATACTAATAAAAAATAAAAACATCACAGTAGCAGGTAATAATCGCGAAATGAAATCAGTAACATTTTTAGGTGTTAACGTAGATGAAAATCTCAAATTTAATTACCACGTTTTTGTATAAAATTGTCCAGAGCTATTTATATCCTGAATAAAGTGGAAAACAATTTGCCAGTTGCTACTTTACGTGTACTCTATTTTACGTTGTTCCAAAGCCACTTAATTTATGGAATCAATGTATGGGGTAACACGCCTGCAACAAAACAAATTCTGAATTTGCAGAACAAAGCAGTGCGTATCATAGCAAATAAAAAGTTTAACTCTCATACCGACCCTCTTTTTAAACATCTGAAAATTCTTAAATTCACTGATCTTTACAAATTACACTCACTACTATTCATCTACGATTGGACTCAAAAAACTCTCCCTGTCCGTTTTAATAATACATTCCAAGTGTACGAAAACCCCTTAGGCATAAATACCAGACACTGTGGGAATCTAACCACACACACACCCCGCACTCAGTTCTCAGCCGCTCTTCCCTACTTTTCTTTCCCAAAATTATAGTGACAACATAAATTGCTCAAATCCGAGATGTTCCGACTGCTCACATAACGATTCCGTCTATGGGGGTCTAACTTTTCCCGTCCCCAAATGTCTATGGTTTGTGCAACTGTACATATCCGAATAATCCGTACTACTAAAATGGAGGAATATCGTAATTTTTTTCATTTTGGAAACAAAGTTCATCACAAGGTCAGAATAACAACTAATCCAACAGTGGAGTTAAAATGTCAAAATAAACCAACACTGTTCTGAACTATTCACATTAACCATCTACTGTCCAGATCCACCTTTCTTCTAAGAAAATTGTCATTCGCGGTATTTGACATTTATTTTGTGTTTTATATGCCATGTTTTTTTATGTTTTTTTCTAGTTTTTTTCCGAAGGGATGACAGGGAGACAGTCACAAGACTATGTTATTCCCCACGGTATACATCTACTCATTTATCAAATCTTGTAACATTATTTTTCTCTTAAAACGTACTGCATTTGTATTCTGTGAAATAAAAAGTGAATTAAAGAGAATATAAAACGCGGGCTCAAGAAGCGTGGTCGTGGTTAAAACTGAGAACTGTTCATGAAGTGGTTGGGATACCCTGCTTCGTTCAACTCGTGGAGCACGCAGAGTCCACCTACAGCTACATAGTCGGGCAGCTGGGTACACCTCTCTAGGAGTAGAGTTTCAGATGTTAACAGCACGTTGTGCAAGAGGACCGAGAGGTTTCCTGGGGTACGTTCGATCGAACTGGAGTAGTTTGCTGATACGGATACTTCCTTATCTAGTTCAGATTCATTTGGAATCCCCGGTTTCTATCTGTTTTGTCTGTAACTGACCCAATTCTGACTATATTAGCTGCCTATCTAGTCTCTGGCAGTCTCTGCTCCAGACTCTGACCTCGTCTAAGTCTCATAATCACCAGTCAGAATGCTTCATTTCGCATAATCTGAACATATCCATATAGCCACATTTCTCTTGTGTATAACGAACTCCTATATGATTCTCAAGGTCAAACAGCAATCGAACAGGAATAAATATTGCTCGTATGGCTCGAATCTTGTCTAGCAAATAAGCCAGCGAGTAGTGTTTGGAACAGGCATTGCTCGAATGGTTCGAATCTAATCGAGAAAATAAGCCATAGAGTAATTACTCGAACGAGTGACTCCTCTTATGACTGTTATCCCCATCTGGGTATTGGAGGATACCTATGACATGGTGATGTAGTAGTGGCAGATATCTTTGGAGGATACCTTTTAGAGGATACTTATCGGAGGATATCTACCTGAAGACAGTTACGGTTCATAGTGTCTGTTCAGTTTCTTCCATCTAGACCTCCCCATGCTTTGCATAGCTCCAAGACCGCTACTGCTGACTTACATCCTATATCGCCACCGTCCGTCCTATGATTAGCTTCAACTGTAGTCACCCAATCTTAAAGTTCTCTTCCTGTTTTGTATCATTACTACTGACCAGTAGCAGCACTACTACAGGCTTGCCAACTATCTCAAAACCCTCGAACGACCAGAATTCCATCGATCAAATAAGCCATCGAGTAATTGCTTGAACGAGTGACTCCTCTTACGACTCTTATATCTTCATCTCTGTATTGGAGGATACTTATGACATGATGATGTACTATTTGAGGGTACCTTTTAGAGGATACCTATCATAAGATATCTATCCGAAGACAGTTATTGTTCCTAGTGTCTGTTCAGTTCCATGTATCTAGATCCACCTCCCCAATTACCCATAGCCTCCATAGCTCCTAGACCGCTACTGCTGACTTCTCCAATATTGCACATCGTTTGTCCTATGGTTAGCGTCTACTGTAGTCACCCAATCGTATAGTCCTCTTCCAGCCTCGTTTCATTACTACTGACTTGTAGCACTACTGCAGGCTTGCTAACCATGTCAGATTACTCGAACGACTAGAATCCCATAGAGCAATTGCTCGAACGAGTGACTCCTCTTTCGACTCTTATCCTCATCTCGGTATTGGGGGATACTTATGGCATGGTGGTGTACTATTTGAGGATACCTTTGGAGGATACCTTTTGAGGATATCTGAATATAATTATAGTTCCTGGTACTTGATCGGCTTTAGTTTGTATAGACCACGACTGTTGACTTACCCATATTCATCATCATCTGTTCTATCATTAGTTTCTATAGCAGTCGCCCAAATACAACAGTCATCTACCACGGAATCCCACTTAGAAAATTCCTTCCATAGCATGTTTATATATATAAATGATATACAAGGGATTTGAACTCTGTATAAAATGGTACACGTGAAGGGAAATGAAGCAATCTTATTGAACCTGTGAAAGGCTTGGCCGAGTAGCGTCAAGACATAGATTGCCGGCATGCCTGAAGCAGTGCTACAAGTCAGAAGTAATGTTTCGAGGCTGCAAGGGTGGTAGAAGTCTATAGAAGTGGGTGTCTGCTGTAGAAGCTCATGATAGGACAGATGATAGTGAATATGGGTACGTCAACAGTGGTGGTCTCAGAGCTATAAAAATCATAAGCCGACCAGGTATCAGGAACTATAACTATCTTCAGGTAAGTATCCTCTAAAAGGTATCCTCCAGTGCTACATCACCATGTCACAGGTATCCTCCAATACCGAGATGTGGATAAGCGTCGTATGAGGAGTCACTCGTTCAAGCAGTTACTCGATGGCTTATTTGATTGATGGTATTCTAGTCGTTCGAGATAGTTAGCAAGCCTGTAGTAGTTCTATGTGCCTGTTGTAATAGTAAAAGGCTGGAAACGGATTGAGATTGGGTGACTACAGTAGAAGCTAATCATAGGTCAGACGATGGCGATATTGGACAAGTCAGGAGTAGCGGTCTTGGAGCTATAAAGGCCTTGGGGAGGTCTAGATACAAGGAACTGAACAGACACTAGGAATCATGACCGTCTTCAGATAGATTACCTCCGATAAGTATCCTCTAAAAGGCATCCTCCAAAGGTATCTGCCACTATTACATCACCAATGCATAGGTATCCTCCAATACCTAGATGAGGATAAGAGTCGTAAGAGTAGTCACTCGTTCGAGTAATTATTCTATGGCTTAGTTTCGAGCCATTCGAGCAATGCCTGTTCCAGTCACTTCTCGATAGTTTATTCGTTGGATAAGATTCGAGCCATTTGAGCAATATCTGTCCCTGCTCGATTGCCCCATGGCCTTGGGAATCATATATTATTTATTTATTTATTGGTGTTTAAGGTCACATATTTATGCACAATGGCTAATCGTGACCGTGACAGTTTTACGGGTGGAGGAAGCCGGAGTACCCGGAGAGAACCACCGAGCAACGACGAGCAGCTGTCAGCTCTCCAACATCGTAACTCTGAACTCTGCACCGCAGCACAGGCAGGGTTAGATTGGTTGAAGACATGCGCACCATCGACGTGCAGTACGCCTCAGTACACAGCGTCATCGTGCCCCCATTTAGGCAATCGGGGTGAAGTGTCTTGCCTAAGGACACAACGCGGTTGCCGCAGGTGGGATTCGAACCGAGGACCTCTCGTGGGAATCATATAGGACTTCGTTATACACAGCAGATATGGATATGTACATATTATGGGAAACGAAGCAATCTGACTGGTGTTGAGATCAGAGGCTGGGACAGAGACAGCTGAGAATAGATAGGCAGCTAATATAATCAGAATAGGGTCCGTTACAGATAAAACAGATAGAAACCGAGGATTCCAAAGGAATCCGAACTAGATAAATAGGAAGTATCCGAACCAGCAAACTACTCCAGTTCAATCAAACTTACCCCCGGGAGAACTCTCGGTCCTACAGCACAACATGGTACTATTATAAGCCCAAAATGGGTAAATCCAAACAAAATAAAGGCCGTTTAGGCAGGTTTAGATGCTTTGGAGGGATTGTCGGGTTGTTTGTGGTAATTAGATTTACGTCTTTTCAACCGAACACACCTTCCCAACATATCCTGTCCAATTGTAGGATTTGGGGTCACATACCAACCATGTGCTGCCATAGATGGCGGCCTCCAGTATACAAAATGGACGACAGAAACCCGCGTCACCCCAATAACACGCGCCGCGCATGCGCACTAAGACCAGATATCAAGGTGGAAATGACGTCACAAGATGGCCGCTTACGCGGGCTACCAGGACAACCAAGCAACGTAGCTAGGTCAAGTGACATGACGTTACTTCCTAGGTTCACCACTAAGTCCATCCAATGGGGCCCGGTCGAGTACATCTACTACTGATTCTCTTCAATTTCGAGCCACCTTTCAGGCGGCCATCTTGGATATTCACTGACTAAATTAATTTTATCATACGCAGAAAAAGTATAGAAAATACTATACAGTTAAATTTTTTCCGCAACCATCGTACAATTTGAGATAGTGTATACTTGTCCATTACATAAGAGGGATAATTGGAAACGGGTGGTCGCACTTGCGGCCGTCTTGTTTTCCACTTCGGCTTTCGATGGTGCATGTTGATGCTGCATATTGTCGTAGAATAATTTGCGATCAATTTAGCATCTAAAGGTTTACAGGTTTCTAAATTTTTATCATGATTCAAAAAGTTTTTTGCGAAAAAGTGTCGAAAATCGCGATTTTTATCTATTCGATGCATTTTTCTGGCGGCCATCTTGGATATTCACTTACTAGATTGGTTTATCATACGCAGAAAAGTGTCCAAAATACTATACAGTTCCTGTGCCCTGTATCAAACATTTTTCCGCAACCATCGTACACCCTGAGATAGTGTAAACTTGTCCATTACATAAGCGGGATAATTGAAAACGGGTGGCCGCTCTGGCGGCCATCTTGTTTTCCACGTCGGCTTTCGATGGTGCATGTTCACGCTGGGTATTATCGGAAAATAATTTTCGATCAATTTAACATCTAAAAGTTTACATGTTTCCAATATTTTATCATGATTGTATAAGTTTCTTGCAAAAAAAAACTCGATTTTCGTCAATTTTGAGGCATATTTTGGCGGCCATCTTGGATTTTCACTTACTTGATTGATATTATTATACGGGGAGAGGTATCAGAAATACGAATGAGTTAATTCCCGTTCCTTATCTCATATAGTTTTTTTCCGTTATGGAGAAAAGTTAGTGATGGTGTAAAATCGCGAAATTGACCCACCCTCGTGGGCGCCATCTTGGATTACGACACATCCGGCCAGGATGATTTCTTGTTAACATCTGGAAATCTACTCTCGAGATGTCCAGGTACATGAAAAAAGCCGGTCTCGTTCGGTCCTGGCGGGGGTTCCTTAGAGGGTGTACCTAGTTGCCCGACTAACATGTATGCAAAAATATATCAAGTTTGGAAATTGACAAAGGTATCCGGAGCTTTATATTTGGTCTCCTTATATTCTAAAAAAATACAGAAGTTTCGACAGGATCTGAGTAATTTTATTATTTGTATCGATAATCTGAACTTTGGTATAAAGTGCATATATTTTGTAAATCTATGAAAAGAATGTTCAGAATGCTTGTTTCTAAGAAACTTAATTTAAATTTTAAAAGGGCACGAGTGCGAGTGGTAGTCAGCTGTGTTCCTTTTTGGTTTATACAGTATACAAGAGATTTTCTTACCATTGTACATCAGTGAACATGTCTCTGCTGCAAAATAGTACAACACGATTCGCCCCCCACCCCACCCCCCCCAAAAAAAAAAAAAATAAAAAATAAAATAAAAAAAAAATCCCGACCTACCTAGCCTAGTTTTTTTCCACAGGTTACCCTAATCACAGGTAATTTTTTTTTTTGTTGCCTTACTTACTGCTTTTTGTGTTTCCCCCGATATCCTCATTAATTATAAAGAGCGTCCAACAGTCGAGTGACACATCAGTGTGAAGTGCATTTCTCCTCTTTCAATTGACACAGGTTGTTCAGTGCTTCAAATTTAAGACGAATTTAAAGAAGGTCAGCCTGTTGGTTTGTTTTGATAAAAGGAAGTTGTATACCTTATTTATCTTTCAAAGAGACCATAAGGATCGATCAAAATACGACATAAAGCATCATTCATTTAAGATCAAATCTAATCCCAAAGCGAATCAGGAAGAAGACGAATCTAGAGTCGAATCTCCCGACTATTCAAGTTGTAAGTACTGCAGTTTCTCACAGCCGTGAATAATACGAATCTTCACCGAGGTATTACATTCCGTGGTAACTTGTCTGTTTGTGCAAGTGACCTTATAATAGAAATAGTCAAGAGGAATTTGAGGAACATCACGACGATTCGAAAATTTCTCAGTCATCACAACGCAAATCGAATAGAGCTGAAACGGTTAACCGATTAATCGATTAATCATTGATCAACATCTTGATCGATAGTAGTAATAATGTCATGCACGTTTCACCTCCAGGTTGGGGAACTCCGTACGTGACGTCATGCCACGCGACCCAGTGGCGCCATGTGTTGTCTTGGTAACCCGCGTGAGCGGCCATCTGGTGACGACATTCCCATAGTGAAACGTGGCGTTAGTGCACATGAGCAGCGCGTGTTGTTATGGTGATAATCTGTATGCAGAGTTATCTTACCTCTGTATATCAAAGGGATATATAATTCTCAAAGCCAATAAGCTATCGAGTAGTTACTGAAAAGTCATTGTTCAAACGACTCGAAACCCATCGAGCAATTGAGATGTAGAGCAATTGCTCATTCGAGTGACTCGTACACACGACTCTTAGCCTCATTTAAGAAAAAAGGGGTCCCGAAGGCCATATTTTTTCGAAAAGGGATTCCACAAATGGGAATCTATAAGTGGGATTCCGTCTTACCTCGAGTGACTCGCACATACTATTCAAGTGACTCGAATCCCATCGTGCAAATGTGCAAAAGAGCAATTGTTCGATCCCCAGTGACTCGCATATACGACTTTTAGCCTCATTTAAGAAAAAGGGGTGCCGAAGGCCATATGTTTTCGAAAAAGGGATTCCACAAATGGGATTCCAAAAAAGGGATTCCATAAGTGGAATTCTGTCTTACCTTGAGTGACTCGCACATACTGCTCGAATGACTCGAATCCCATCGAGCAAATGAGCTATAGAGCAATTGATCGATCGAGGGACTTGCAATTACGACTCTTAGCCTCATTTCAGAAACAAGGGGTGCCAAAGACCTTATGTTTTCGAAACAGAGATTCCACAAATGGGATTCCACAAAAGGGATTCCATAAGTGGGATTCCGTCTTACCTCGCGTGACTCGAACATACTGCTCGAACGATTTCAATCCATCGAGAAAATGTGCTTTAGAGCAATTGTTCGATCGAGTGACTCACTCATACAACTCTTAGCCTCATTTCAGGAAAAGAGATTCCATAGTCACTGACGTTTTCCAAAAATGGATTCTTGAAAAGGGATTCCGTAAGTGGGATTCCGGGCCAATTCCTTAAAATTTGGATTCCGTGTTTTAACATTTTAACACTCTAGGGTATCCCCCTTCCCTATTGGAAGAATTCAGTTCAAAGGGTTGTAGTTCAAAACTTCATTCAGTTAACATTTGTTCAGTTCAAGGCTGTTAATATTATTTATATATTAGATAGAGTTTATTCAAATAGTTCAAAGGGTTCACACTGCATTATATTTAATTCAAAACACCCTTGTTTGGTTCATTCAGTTTTGTTCACTTTTTTCTGTTCACTTCGATCTTGGTTGTGTTCAATCAGATCAGTTTGATCTTTGTTCTCTTTGTTATGTTGTGTTCACTTCGATCTTGGTGGTGTTGGATCTGGGTTATATTCTGTTCACTTCGATCTTTGTTGTGTGTTATCAATTTTTGTCTGTTCAGGTTTTTGCAATAATAATTGGGTGTTATCACCCCCTTTCCATACCCTCGCGTGTTAGAATGTTAAAATTCGGAATCCAAATTTTACGGAATCGGCTCGGAATCCCACTTACGGAATCCCTTTTTAAGAATCCCTTTTTGGAAAACGCCTGTGACTATGGAATCCCTTTTCCTGAAATGAGGTTAAGAGTCGTATGTACGAGTCACTCGATCGAGCAATTGCTCTAAAGCACATTTGCTCGATGGAATTCGAGTCGTTCGAGCAGTATGTTCGAGTCACTCGAGGTGAGATGGAATCCCTTTTATGGAATCCCATTTGTGGAATCCCTTTTACCAAAACATATGGTTTGTGGCAAACCTTTTTTTCTGAAATGAGGCTAAGAGTCGTATGTGCGAGTCACTCGATCGAGCAATTGCTCTATAGCTCATTTTCTCAATGGGATTCGAGTTATTCGAGCAGCATGTGCGAGTCACTCGAGGTAAGACGGAATCTTACATATGGAATCCCTTTTCTGGAATCCCATTTGTGGAATCCCTTTTTCGAAAACATATGGCCTTCTGAAATGAGGCTAAGAGTCATATGTGCGAGTTACTCGAACGAGCAATTGCTCTAAAGCACATTTGCTCGATGGGATTCGAGTCGTTCGAGCAATATGCGGAGTCACTCGATCGAACAATTGCTCTAAAGCTCATTTGCTCGATGGGCTTCGTGTCGTTTGATCAACGACTTTTCAGTAACTACTCGACAGCTTATTGGCTTTGGGAATTATATATCCTTTTGATATACAGAGGTGAGATAACTCTGCATACAGACTATGTGAAATCAAGCAATCTGATTGATCAGTTGCCTACAGTAAAGTGAACTGATTGGTTTATCTGGAAAACAAGAACAAGAGTACTTGGAATGGGTTTAGAACTAGCCTGAACAGACCAAAAAAATCTAAATATAGTAAAAAGCTGTTCCAATCGATAGGCTTTTCTACTCTTCTGCAGTATACTCCGATTCAATCGAACGCGACCTATAGCACTACGTACTGCTAGTCAAATCTAATGCAACTGTTTGTTGTAAAACGTAATACATGTACTGTACACGTAGTAGCTTCTGTATTCGTGATGTGGATTTTTGCAATTGCATGAGCTCGGACTTTCCCAAAGAGGGCAGAAGAATCTTTGGTAATATTCAACTCGCTGTGAGATCAATTTCAGCAACATTCAAATCGCTGTGAATTTCATTTAAGCAAAAGTGAACTCGCTGTGAGATTTCATTTCAGCAATATTCAACTCGCTGTGAGATCATTCAAATCAGTGCTGAATATTGATGAAGTGGGTCCCATAAGCAGATAAGAATGCCTGCAAATAGAAACATTCATTAGACTGCTGACAGGATATAAACATAGGAACTACTGAGTACAAATTCTGAGGCCCTACGAAGCCTCGAAATTTGATTTGATTCAGTTCAAAATCATTACAAAGATTCGATTCGATTTGGAGCTGAAACGATTAAGGGGTTTTCTTGATCGATTAATCACGTGGATTAACCTTGGTTAACCGATTAATGTCTTGTCCAAATAGATATCTGAATAATTGCCATACCGTTGATGATTTACAGCATGAACCCTTTACCCAACGTAACAAACAAAACCAACTAGGCCTATATACAACAATGCCCATTCAAATTTATTATGTTTTCAACTTTTGTCTCAAAAACATAGCTCATGACCCCTCATTGGAACGGGCTCGTTCCAATGAGGGATCATAAGCTATGTTTTTGAGACAAAAATTGAACATTTTTAGTAATTTCTGAATTTATTTTGCAAGTGTCGTCTGCTACCCGCAATGGGTAAAGGGTTAAGAATGGCCATTTCCAGCTACTGATACAGTAAGATGATCATGCAAGTAAACAAGTATGTCAGCAAGTAACTTGCATGCTTTACTCTGTCTCATATAATTGATGTGTGTCAGTGTGACAATGTTTGCCTGTATTGGAGCAAGTTTGTTCCTTTGTTGACCCATATAATACAGAAAATCAAAAGTAACGGTTAAACGAACAGTTACTTTTTGGATCGATCAAGATGTTGATCATTGATTAATCGATTAATCAGTTAACCGTTTCATCTCTAACAGAAAGACCGTTGTTCCTGCCTGGGATCATGTACGTCCGAATTGCATGCAGTAAATTGATGTTTATTAAATTTGTGGGAGACCAATCAATATTTTCAATAGACAGCGCCAATATCATTAATTGGTCTATCGCCAAAGAATGAATATGGACTCTTCTAAATGATGGAATTGAACTGGCATCGAATATACCATCGGACATCTCAGTGTTAATCTGTTTAACCCCCTCACCTAAAACGACTTGCAGGAAATTAAGACAGAAAAACACCGTGGGTGGACTACTTGGGAAGGAATCAACGACCGAGTTTGAGGTTTTCGAGTGTTTCAGGCGCGCCGTGGGAACGGCTGAAATATAGAAAAAATTCCAACAAGGGTCGTTGATTCTTGTTCCAAGTACTCCATATACCTGATTTGTATTCTGTATTTATACCACCATAAGACTTAATTTTTGAAGAAAAATATTACCTTTGGCGGTGATATCATTCTTGCGTCACACTGCTTTGTGTCGAAGCACTTCATTCACGTCATGACGTCAATCAGATGTGTAGTGACCAATCAGATGCATTCTTACATGTAGGTATGGAGCCTGAATGGTCGGATTCCACGAATGCTTTATCTAGCACATTTCTCAGTGTCTATAATGTATCGGTAACATTGAATACACTCAACACTCGAGGCAAAATAAAAAAACACAACAAAGGTTGAGTATGGGGAAAGGAATCAATTGTCCGGGTTAGAATTATTCAAGGGTTTTACGAGCGCTGGAGGTGCGAGCGAAATATACGAAAAACCCTAATAAGGGTCATTGATTCTTGCACCCCCCAATACTCTCCCGAGTTGTGTTCTGTATTTATACCGTGATTATACTTAAATTAAGTGAATGAAGCTGATATTTTTAATGAAAAATACCACTTTTTGCGGTCTGTTTACTTTCCTGCTTGACACTGTTTTGTGTCGAAGCATTTCAACACGTCATAATTTCAACCAGATACGTAACGATCATTTGCGTTGAATAACACACAATAATCGTGACACAAAACTTGCGAACAAATTCTTAATTGGATCAAAGTTTTCTTCTGTGTTGCACAAAAACATAGCTTATGACACCTCACCGGGAGAAACTTGTCTCAATGAGAGGTATGAAGCTATGTTTTGAGGCAAAAATTGATGTTATAATAAAATTTGAATGGCTATTTTTGGAGATAATGGTGACCGGATATGGACATTATCTTAGGTAAAGGGTAAACCTTAGAGCTGAAACTGTGAAAGGAGTTTCATGATCGCCCAATTACATGGATTAACCTTGGCTAACAGATCAATCACTTGTCCTAATAGGTAGCTGAATAATTGACGTACCGTTGGTGATTTACTGCATTAACCTTCTAACCAACGTAACGGACAAAACCGGCAAGCGCTATATACAAAAATTTCCATTCAAATCTTATTATGTTTTCAATTTTTGTCTCAAAAAATGGTTTATTACCCTCATTGGAACAAGCTTGTTGAACTCGTTTCAATGAGGGGCCATCAGCTGGGCGTTACCTAAGGTGGAGGGTAAACCTTGGCGCTGAAACGGTGAAAGGGTTTTCATGATCGTTCAGCCACGTGGGTTAACCTTGGCTAACAGATTAATCACTTGTCCTAATAGGTAGCTGAATAATTGCCATACCGTTGTTGAGATACAGCATTAACCCTTTACCCAAAGTAACGGACAAAACCGGGCAGAGCTATATACAAAAATCTCCATTGAAATTTTATTATGTTTTCAATTTTTGTCTCAAAAACATGGTTTATTACCCTCATTGGAACAAACTCGTTGAATTCGTTTCAATGAGGGGTCATAAGCTGGACGTTACCTAAGGTGAACGGTATACCTTGGCGATGAAACGGTGAAAGGGTTTTCATGATCGTTCAATCACATGGATTAAACTTGGTTAACAGATTTATCACTTGTCCTAATAGGGAGTTGAATAATGGGATGTGTCGCGATTACAAACTACCGATAGATGGTGCGAGAGTACTACTGGTTAGAAACGCAGATTGTTTTTTGTTTACGCTTAACATGCACAAAGAATAGCGGAAAGATCAGTATTCAAAATACTGATAAAACAACTGTTTCCGGAATAATGCCACCCAATTGTTGTGTCCCATTGTGTGGGAATGTTATAGGTGTTGACATGTTTCCAAAAGAAAACAACTTACACGAAATATGAATAAAAGCTTTGAAAAGAAATGTCTCGAGTCGAAGCAATCGTCAAAACGCCTGATGCCGGCCGGACATGCAAAAGGGGGAACCTGTCGTCCGCAAACACCAGTTTTGACCTTCGGATATTGTCTACTTCACTTCCACTCTGTTTTTTTTTTACAGACGCGCTTGAGGCAAAACAATCATTTTCACGGGGAATTATAAAATAATGTTGCGTGAAAGAAAGGCTAACTACCGGTAACAACATGAGTCTGAATATGATATGCCCTTAAGGACTCAAGTTACTGAAACAACCGTACATGGAAATAAGCGATTCACTTAGGCATTCCTCAGTGACACATGACTTTTGAGTATGAAGGTTTTCTCATAATTTACTTTGTAGTATAAAATTATCGGTCCAATAACTCATTTTGGGACATATTTTAAATGTGACAAGTGGTGTTTTTGGATCACCAATTATTGTCACAACTGTTACAGTTACTGAGTTCGCTCTTTTGTCGCAGTTTTATTTGTTCATGCAGTTTGTTTTGTAATAACATATTGCTGAATTCCAGCCAAAAACTGGCCCTCAATAATTTATTACAAAACAAGCTTTGTGAGTAAGTGACTGATTTATATACTATTCAAAAGAGTAGAGGATATTTGATAAAGGTGAGATATATGAAGAAATGTATTTATATTTTCATCCAAAAGACGGTTGAGGCATTGCATTGCGCTGTGACATCTAGTGAATGATCTGGGCGATAGTTGGGTGTCTGACAAGCACACATTCCACGCACTGAGCTGCAGAAGGCATGGAGGGTCAGTCAGAGAATTTACCACATTCAGTCCAAGATCTCAATACTTTGTAAATCCTCCTCAGTTCGCGAGACAAGTGCAGATCGGACGAAGCATACTCCTCGCCAAACGTCCAGTATCAGCTTGACTGATGTTATTCCATTCTTCCTGTGGTGCAGCGGCGAGTTCCTGGGCATTGGCAGGGGGCTGTTGACATTGTCGTAGGCGCTTGCCAAGCATATCCCAGACGTGGTCGATTGGTGAAAGGTCTGGACTTAGTGCTGGCCAAGGCAGTGTAGTGATGTTCTGCTCCTGGAGGAACTCTTTAGTGGCACGGGCCCTGTGTGCTCTTGCATTATCATCTTGGAAAATGAAGTGACGGCTGTGACGTCGCGCACATGGCACCACATGAGCTGCTAACACGTCACGGTAGTACTGCCTGTGACACGCCCTTGGATGACATGTAATGTTTTTCTGCTTGTCTTGGTTATTCATGCCTCCCCACACCATAACCGACCCACCACCAAAACGATCGTGCTGCCTAACGTCTATGTCATGGTATTGCTCATTCCGCCGCCGCCACACTCTGTTTCGCCTGTCGTGGAAGTCAAGAGTGAACCTCGATTCATCGGAAAACATGAAGTTGCTCCACCGACGATTGTCCCAGTGCTGCTGTGCTTCACACCAGTTATGCCTTGCTACGATGTGACATTCAGTCAAACATGGAATTATTCGACGCCGTCGAGCGTACAAATTCCAGCTGTGTAGGCGATTTCGGATAGTCGGACCACTGCGTCGCACATCGGTCGCTCGCTAAAGCTGTTGTCCAATTTCTGAGGCACTTTAATGGCGGTTACGTAATGCTGTGGTTCGAATGAAACGATCCTGGTTAGCAGTTGTTGCCCTTGGACGACCTGACCGACATCTGTCATCAGCATTGCTTGTCTGACGGTAGCGTGACCAAAACATGACAATCACCGATTGACTAACGTTGAGAATTTGAGCCACTGCAGTCTGTCTGTTGCCTACTTCCAACATGCCAACGGCACGTAAACGTTCGTCACGTGTCAGTCTTCGCGTACCTCAAAAGTTACGTTTCGACCAGAAACTATTGATGAACGAGTTTAATAGTCCAGGCACATTAGACATAAAAGGCCGAGAGGTCCTCGGTTCGAATCCCACCTGCGGCAACCGCGTTGTGTCCTTGGGCAAGACACTTCACCCCGATTGCCTACATGGGGGCACGATGACGCTGTGTACTGAGGCGTACTGCACGTCGATTGTGCGCATGTCTTCAACCAATCTAACCCTGCCTGTGCTGTGCTGCAGTGCAGAGTTCAGAGTTACGATGTTGGAGAGCTGACAGCTGCTCGTCGTTGCTCGGTGGTTCTCTCCGGGTACTCCGGCTTCCTCCACCCGTAAAACTGTCACGGTCACGATTAGCCATTGTGCATAAGTATGTGACCTTAAACACCAATAAATAAATAAATAATATTAGACATAAAAATGAGAAAGTAAGGAAAAAAATCGGAGAAAGCTGATTTTTTTATGTGTTTCCGGGACACACATTGCGGATAAAGTGTGAAAGTCCCCGCGAATCTGAGTTGAGCTTTTTTAGTTATAGCGTTTTTTTGATGAAAAAAATTTTTTTTTTAAAAATTCGACCCAGCTCCATATTTCTCATTCTTATTCGCCTTAGTAGGGTGAGAATCATAAATATCGTGCTGAATTATATTGAGAATACATATCCCCAACAGAAAATGCCAACTTTGTACCAATCCTCACACTCAATGGTGTAATATTCACGAAAATGTACAAAATTACGAAAAAAAAATTATTGTTTTCATACACACAACGGTACACAACGTCCATTAAATCAAATCTACGACTACTTTGGTAGTTAAATTATATATAAAAAATTGCAGAAAAGCAGTGGCTTTATAATGATATATAACAATAGTCATTTATTCCATAATGAACTGGTGAAACGTGTGAAATATTAACCATACCCCCTAAACTCAAATTCAAACGGCATCGACTTTTCTCATTCAAATACCGTATTATAGCATCATTGTTTCAATTTCCATGTTCGATTAAATCACATAATGTGGTGTTCGCCTACACTCAAGATGCATTGGCATGTAATGTGTGCACGCCCTTGATGTGTCCATATGATTATGTCATATTCAGGGGCAATTGGTTCGATCATGGCTGGTAGCGGCTTGGATGAACTTTGGGGGACTGTTTATGCTGGTGGGTCAATCCATCATTTGATCAGTGGTCATGCATATTCAAGAGCAGTTCGTGCCCATTTGCTAACACAAATTGCCATTACAAAACTTGTGTTTGAAGAAAGCCGAACACTAGATAACATAGACTGCACAGAAGTCAATGAAATATTCTGTGGACTTGCCAGAGGTGACTGTACAACAGCTGACGCTGTCAATCAAGAAAGTGGCAACCATCTACTGTCAAAATTACACGAACTGCTCCAGAATGCGTCCGTAGGACGCACAGGAAAGCTTTGGGTACAATACTACGAGCAAATAGGTCTTCTCCAGTTGTTCTTGAGAGCAGAGCGCACAGGCGACTGGGAACTCCACACATATTGTGTTCGCAATATGATTCCAGTATTTCACGCAGGTGGTCATTTTGGATACGCAAAAAGTTCTCATCTCTATTTGCAGCAGATGAATGAGCTAACAGAAATAATGCAACAGGATGATTTGAAGTTGTTCACTGAGAATAAAGAGATAAATTCTGGGACGGGATATATTCTGATCAGACCATAGAGCAGTGTTTAATGAGAATGTTCAAGCTCCCTGGTGGTCTCACACATGGCAGGGGAATAACCGATAGCACTGTTGCGAAATGGGTACATGGACTACCTCTTTGCCTTCCGATATGTAATGCGCTCGAAAATTTTGTTCATGTTCACACTGGTCATGGCGAACAACATCGGGATCTCCGTCAAAGTTCACAATTGACTGATGCCAATGATATCACCAAATTATTGAACTGGCTCAGAGTGCATTCCCCCTTTCAGAATAGAGATCCACTACAATTAGTCTCTATAGCGACCGGGCTTGTGGCCGACAAAACTGTGAACTGTGACCAAGTTCGCAAAATTGGTGAATGTTGCGTATCGAATGTTGTAAGCAAAACGTTCAACAGCATCAAACTACGACGTGTTGACACTGTGAAGTCTTTCGCATCGATGGCAAATAGCATCAAAGTCCGTGGAAGTAAGGTAGTGATTGACCCCACAATTCTGTTCAACCGCATCACATGTGTTATTCAGTCCCAAGCAGAGATGGAAGAGTATCTCAAATATGAACTCGCCCCGAAACCACCAGCATTGTTTGATTCTGCTGGAATGAGGAAGACACAGAAAAGCACGCTCGGTAAGATCCTCAAAACATACGGTTCCGAGCAAACTAAAATCCCATAACATTCTCTGTTTGTTGTAGATGGTGGATTTTTATTGAGGGCAGTTGTATGGCCTAAACAGTCGCCATATAAGGACATATGTACATCATATTCCAATTATCTAGTGAGACATTTTTGGGCGAACGTCGTGGTTGTTTTTGATGGTTATGCTTGTACAATGTCGACAAAGGGCATGGAACAAGCCCGTAGATCTAAAGACTGGTATTCCATTGATATCAATATCTCACCCGAGTTACCAGCCACTACACCCCAATCCGATTTCCTTGCAAATGCCAAGAACAAAACCCAACTGATCGATCTTCTAATGCAGGAGCTATCTGCTATCAATATTCAGTCCAAGCAGGCCGAGGCTGATGCTGATGTACTGATAGCCGAAACTGCACTTGACATCGCTCAAGATGACAACAATGTTGTCGTTGTGGGAACAGACACAGACTTGTTAGTCATTCTTACCTCTCGAGTTCAACCGGGATGTAATATTCACATGATGTATTCCATTACCCCAAACTTACTAGTTTCAGTTAGTGAAATAGCAACCAAAATGGGTGATCATAGAAGCAACCTCCTTGTAGCACATTCTATAAGTGGTTGTGACACTACTTCTGCACTCTTTCGAGTTGGTAAGAAGAAAGTATTCAGTACAATTGTCTCCGATGTTACTAGCGACTCACAACAGTATGTCAACACAATTTTGGCGGATGACAGTACACCAAGTGCAGTAGCCGCTGCCGGGGAACAACTTCTCCTGATCTTATACGGGAGTAAAACTGTTTCCTCTCTCGACCAATATAGATATGTCACTTACAAGCGTTATGTAGCAAAATCTAAACTGAATAAACCCATCGACCTAGCCTCACTCCCACCAAGCAGCGATGCTGCACAACAACATGTCTACAGATGTTATCTCCAGGTCCAACAATGGCTGGGCACTTCACTTCCTCCGACGGATTGGGGGTGGTCGCTAGACAATGGACTTCTTGTACCGACTGCAGCCACAAAGCCATGTGCCCTCGATAACCTACTGAATCTGATCAGTTGTGGTTGCAAGAGTGCTTGTACAAAAAGGTGTGGGTGTAAGAAGGCAGGACTCTCTTGCTCAGGTTTGTGTAATTGCAGTTCGGATTCTTGTAACAACCACAGAAACACTGTCCTGTCGGAAATTTCTGAGTTCGATGAATAATATGTATATAGGTCATGTCATTTCTGTATATAGCGTTGATAATAGTCAATGTAACTTAATCCATGTTGATTGATTTGTACATTCTGTAAATATTATTTATTGATTTTTGTACATTCTGTAAATATTATTTATTGATCTAATGCTGCCAGACACAGACGTGTCTGTTCGGTCCCAAGCCCGAAAATAGTTGAGTTCTCATGCTGACGAATTTTATGCCAAAAGGGGAACTCGGCCAGAAGCAGAGGGGGTCTTCCATAATGCCTATTTTGTAAGCAATGATAAAAGTCTTCAAATGGTGGTGGATTTTTTATCGTCTGTCCAACTAACATCCCGTTTTGTACTACGACCCTTTGGGCAAATCCGTTAGGAAAATCGTCATTTTTTGCGTAAATCCGATACTTTTTTGTGAATTTTCAATAATTTTTCGCAGAAATTGTCACAGAATGCACATTTTCCTCTAGGTAAATGTATATTAGACATTATGTAGCTCGAAATACGCGTAAACAAAAAATACAGTTGGATCAATTCGAGGTTACAAAGTTCGTGCGATTTTTTTTGATTTTTTTCAAACGCGTTTTCGAAAAAAGGCTGTAGAAAAAAAAGCTCAACTGGGATTTTAGGGGACTTTTGTCTAATCGTTCAGTGACATGTACTCGACATTCCCTGAAAAAATCAGCTTTCTCCGATTTTTTCCCTAGTGAAACCTAATGTTCTTGGGCTATAAACCAAGAAAAGAACGACGAGACCTCCGAAAAAGCCCGTCCAGTGCAAATGAAAATTTCAAAACATACCCCCACAGGCATTAGCGCGGAGTTCGTTCGAAAAACCTGCACGGAGTTTTCGTGGGCTGGTGACATTCATGATCCACACTAAAGTTGGTGGCATACTGATGTGTCCAATCACGCGTATCCAATACCATTTTCCGAAAATATCAACATCAGTTTGGATATCCCCTACTTTTTGAATAGTATATTATTTTACTTGTCCAACCAATCCTTCCCGGACGACTCGTTCCAAAATCAGTTCGTCCTGGGGCGATTCATCTCAAGTAGATTATCCTTGTGGGATGATTCACACGGTACATTTCGTTCCACGATAAATAACGGGATATTTAGAAAATATTTATTTATTGGGGTTTAACGACACTTTTGACAGCCAGGGTCACCTCATGTTAGAGTTTTATGGGTGGAGAAAGCCAGAGTACATGGAGAGAATCACTGAGCAACGATGAGCAACTGTCAGGCTACCCAACATACTAACTCCACACAAGCAGGGTTAGCATTGGTTAAAGACGGGTGCATCATCAACGTGCAGTACGCCTTAGTACATAATGCCACCGTGCCCCCAGTGGCAAATGGGGACTAAGTGTCTTGCCCAAGGACACAGCGCGGTTGCCGCAGGTGGGATTCGAACCGAGGACCTCTCGGCTTGCAGCAGACATGAAGAAATAGTACAAATAAAAAATCACTGTGCACTAGTATTGTAGGAGTTAAGAGGTGGATAATGGAGTTCATTACATCACAAACAAAAACATAACAGCAATACTTATGTGTTCAAAAAATTATGCAAAGTGGAAATGTTAAAACGAGTACAGTCAGACATGACAATGTCATATTGCATTCAAGAAATCAACAGCGTCAAGACAATAAAATTTATTCAAATATACATATACTAGCATAAAAACACATCCTTATAAGAAACAAAAAGAAAATAATAAACATAATAATTATATGTACATATGAAATAATTCCTTTTTCAAGTATCCCTTTCCCTACAGTTAAAACTAGAAATCCTGTCACGAACTGTGTGCTTATCTAGGCTTAAATGCGCGTAGGAATAGCGCGCAATTGCCACATCGAATAGCATCCAAAGCACGGCAGGTTCTCCTGGTTACTCATAGCAAATACAGGCAATGTTTCTGCCAATGGACCTCAGGGTTACCCGGAGGTCCATTGGCTGAAACATTGCTTGTGCACAGGCCATATGTACATAATTTGATAGCCTTACTGAGGTCATAACGCGTAGATTAATGCGCAGATCGACGTGCTATTTGTGCGCCTTTCATGACAGGTCTTCTAGTTTTAACTGTATGTCCGACATAAATTAATGCGATAGTACTCATCTTTAGTGATAAAAAATAAAACCGGAACAAATAAGTGCACTGTAAAGCAATTTAAATATAATCCCTGGGGGATGTTTCCATTTTAAATTACACTTCTAGAATCTCCCTTCAACAATTTTTGTTCCTACCACCATACTGTTGATATTAATATTTCATATAACAATGTTCTATCCTATTAATTATGATACAAACGCAAACTTTGGTTTGTGTTAGACCCACTTTCAACTTTC
This sequence comes from Pictodentalium vernedei, assembly GCA_031216915.1. Classification (NCBI taxonomy): domain Eukaryota; kingdom Metazoa; phylum Mollusca; class Scaphopoda; order Dentaliida; family Dentaliidae; genus Pictodentalium; species Pictodentalium vernedei. Next base: position 788,147,153 of record CM062297.1, read on the forward strand.
AAATCTTCATAGTCTTGGCTGGCAATGGTGGTTGACTTAGTTGCATATATCTGTAAATGACTGTAATGTATTAACAATGGTACTAATTACTTTTAAACTTTTAAACAATCTATTGCACCCCCCCCCCCCCACGCTAGGGTGTCTGACCCCCCACCCCCCGCACACAAAAACCCTCCTCCCCATCTCCTTCCCCCTCCCTGGTGTTTTTGCCAAATTACCCAACCAAAACATAAATAAATACAAATGAACTGACTGACATGACATGACAAAATCTTGTGTCACTTTACCCACTTACTTTTATAAGTTACAATTGGAGCGGTAAAGTTTAGGCAAATGCCTAAGTATGCTGCAACCTGTGTACTCACGCCAAAGTATGGGACAGATGCTAAAATGTTTCTCTGTTTGGGAGAATGGACAAATTGACTGGCACATACAATTTAGTCAACCATCATTGTCATGAGTATCGGGACTTATAGTTGGGTGTAACACAAACCAAAGTAAGTGTTAGCTTAGAACCCAGTTCCCAATCATGTCCAGGTTTCATTACTACATATACCAGGAATAGATTGTTTAAAAGTAGTTAGTACCAGTGACAATACAGATACTGGTACATACAATTAAGTCAACCATCATTTCCATGAGTATAAGGACTTGAAGTTGGGTGTAACACAAACCGAAGTACAGTACGTGGAGAATGTATTATCACTAAATCACCTGCACAGTGGAAATTCCACCAAGCAATAATTGCAAGTTTGTTGCAAAGCAAAACAAGCACAAGCACAGTTCCAGCCAATTGACCTTCATGTTAAACCCAGAGATCCATTGGCTGAAATATTGCTTGTGTTTTTTGTACATAATTTGAAAGTGACAAGTTGGGTAATAACTCCACTCCAGCGGTGATTTAGTTACAATCCGCTCTCCACATACGGTAAGCGTTAGCTTAGAACGCAGTCCTCAATAATGTTCAGGTTTCCTTAAACTGAATATATCGGTAAAACAACAATTAAAAAAAAAAACATTTTTTATTCTGATACACAACATTATATCTTCATACATTAATGCATTTAAAAAGATATTTTCAGTTATCAAAAAATCAGGTGTTGTTATTTGTAGTTATTTTAAAGCCCTGATATGGGCAAAAAGGGGCCAGAAGTTTACTGAACAACCATTTGTGGCATGTGGTACAAGTGTGTGTGTATATGTACAGTATGTGATTTGAAACTAAATATTTGTTTGGCAATTTTATGCCTCAAGTCAGTAAAAACTAAAGCTGTTTTTTCTTCAATTAAAAATGTGCACAGAAATTTAAAAAAATATTTATTGAATTCAACAGGTGATAGGCTTATTGAACACTACTTGCATATAAAATAGATTATATTGGCTAAAATGCATGTATTTCAAAAATATTGATTCCAGCAGTAAACAGTTTGTGACTTCAAAAATGTTTAATGATGCACTGAAAGAGCAAAACAGTTTTTTGAATGATGAAAAATTGTTATCTGCTATCACAGTGAGCTTTCAAAAAAGACTGTTGAAAAAAGTCTCATTACATGGAAATGCAAAAAGAAAATTGGATGTGAGTGTGGGAATGGTGATAATCAGGGTGTGGGAAGTTAAATTAGTTCAGCCTGGGGGGATAAATTGTTATACTGGTGCTTCACTAATGGAAATTTTGTATTTGTGTTTCATGTTCTATGATGAATTTCAATGCCTGTATGAATAAAAAAAAGCCCACGTGTGGAATCTGACCAATGCTAAATGGCCATATTGTACATAAAACAGTGTTCAACTTATACTATGCATACATGTACAACAAATACAATGTCGCCAATTTAAGGACATATCAGATCCAACAATTTCGAACACACAGATGAAAAGCTTGCAGCTAGATTTATTCATCAAAAGTAACAGATTCAACATTTCTACACTCAACATGCATTCTTCTTTTATTATGGACACTTTTGATGTATAGCATGGATCATATCTACATAAAATGACAAAATAATGTGGAAATGAAGAACAAACTAATTACCAATAACAAGTTAAGTCAGATATGTCCTTAAGGGGACGTCCAACCTAACTTAGGTCATATTTCATGCAGTTTTCTTCCAAGTCTAAAAAGACCCATCATGAATAACGCCAATAAATCATATACCAAAATGCTTGGAATGAAACATAGAACATGTGGAAACAGGAATTTGCCATGGAACTGCTGCCATGTGTAAATAGCACCACCTGAAAGTCTGCTCTGGCATAAGTAAGAGAACAAAAGTTTTACAATAAAATACCTCAATATAAAATAACAGCTGTAGTCTATAAACACTGAAGTACAAACTCGAAGAAATCTTTTCCTAATTCATGAAGGTAATAAAGATTGAGACCAAATGTTATAAGTGGAGTGCTCACTGACTGAAGGCAGACATTTTCTTTTGTTTATGTTTTGATTTGGGGAGTTCAACAAAGGTCAACTTGAAGGAGTCCACCAGAAAAAGTATGGAAGGACAAAAGAGTGTCTCCCAATATAAAGATGTATGTGTCACTGTGGTGGTTTGATATGATATGATTCTCCTATGTAGAATGCACTGCTAAGTCATGCATTGCAGTTGAATAAATATATTTACAAACTCATTGCACTATAACCCCTTTTATCCCATGCATCAATTTGATAGTGATTAAATTGTTAAATTTGTCTGGTTTATCAATAAGTATCATAGCTTTGTTTACTCATGGACACCAATACACTCATGATATCTGTTGGAGAAGAAATAAGGGTAACTGTAACCTGTCACTGCAATAAACCATCTAATGTACTTAAAAGTACATTGGTATTCGAAACACATCAAATCAACTTTACATAACCATTATTGCATGTACTTTCCCCAAGGAGGCTTACTGGCATATTGAGATAAGAAGGGCACATCCAGAGGGTCTCACATATTTTTTTCAAGAACGCAGTACACAAAGCAATCAAAAGGTGACAAGTGCACTCCATTTGACACAAAAAATTTCCCGGGGGGGGGGGGGGGGCTCTCTTCCCTATGACTCTACCTCCGGCACTCAAGGCATATGCCTTTTTTCTCAAAGTTTAAATCTTTTTTTTCTTTTTGAAGATCCTGGCCACACATGTTCCAAACACTATCAGACAGGTAACCCTCCAAAGAAGTGTATCTGCAAAAATCATGTTACATTGCAAAACATTCTTTTTAGACTTTAAGTTCTGGACCTTTCATGCTTCTTACTTCCAACTATAACACTTAATTTATCAATTAATGGGTGAATAGAAAAGTCCAGCCATAATCAACATTTTGAGTTCCATAAGCCTCCATAACAGCTCCGATAAAAGTGTCAAACATCAGATTGGTGGCTTTATACAGAATATTCATTAGGTTGTTGCTTGATAAGTAATAGGAACAAAATCTTCACCAGATTGTTTTGTAGCAATAAATTTGAGGGTGTCAGCAGGCACTTTTCAACAAATTGTAACAAATCAACTAGTTATAAACAAAATTTTCTAACTCGAATGAGTGCATAAGTACCATAAATCTGAAAAAATGTGGGAAGAAACACATGCTACAGCAGCTATACAGGCATCGTTTTCCAATGATGCTCGATCACAACACCAAATATCCTTCAAATTGGAGTAGCAGTGGTTGAGATACAAGGGGGAAAGTTGGTACATATAATGATGTATGGGTTACCGGTAAGAGGACATCACTGCACGGCCCTAGATGCACCTTTGGTTTTACAACTTCCAGGTCTGGGGCATAATAATCGCAACTCACCCACTTTATCAATTCATAATTTCAGTAAAATAAAGGGAATTATCAATTTTAATTAATTTATAGATGATGGGAAAATATGTGGCGTCTTTCGCCTTCTCGTACTATTAATTACCATAAACAATATCAGTTTGATGCCGACAAACGAAACTGAACGCTTGTGGTCTGGTTAAAAAGTAACTCGGCATGGAGAATGAAGAAATTGCGAATATTTCGTGTATTTCATTTGTTTAAATACCAACTGCGGCTAACTTTGACCGTGGATTCGATAATTCGTTTGGGTTTTGACCACACGGTCACGCTGACAGCGGTTATGTTTATTATGATATGCAAATTGGGAGATAGTTTCTGGTGAAGGAGATTTGTCTCATTTGTCAGTGTAAAACGATGACAAAAGACATCGATCGACGCTTGTGTTGGTATGGTTGGTTGCAAGAAGAAACTAAATTCTCAACATCGTCCAAACGCACCTTATTTAAAAGCGAGAATGCATCATTTTCAACCCATCTTCAATCGGCCCTTTTCCGACATCAACACAGTCCGTGGCGAAGATCCATGGTTACTATGAAGTAAATAACTTCACAACATCGGGGACATCGACACGCTCAATATAGTTCCAGGCCACTTGGTATATACTTCGAGAAAAAGTGATTTCTGAAGCATTCTGCTTACTTTGTTATGAATATTGCCTTATTTTATGTGTATCGTCCCGATTTTATACACTCGGTTATTTTTTTACAAGTGGTTCATGTTGTCTTTCTAGTGCGCAATAATTCAGATTTTTTGTCAACAAAAAGGTTCAGACTGCCTGTGAACACGAGAGGGAATTTCGAACCATATTTTGCAGTTATGACATTAACAGCTCAAGTATTTGCTGTAACCTGTTTGCAAATCCGCTCATACATTGTCTCGAGCAAATAAAGGACGTGATCACGTCCTTTCATTCTGACGATCGCCCAAAATGAGTATTTCTGCAAGAACCACATTGTAATCACATGACCTGAATAAACATCAGTGTAACATGGCCACATCCGGAACATTCAAAATTTGTGTTGGTTGTTTTGCATTCCGACATCAAAACAAACCAGAGTGTGTGTCAAAAAAATGCTTTCCCCGAGTCTATAGTATGTTATCATTGCATTGAAGGCAAGGCTTTCGAATTACCGATCATTTTGTGGTTTTACCGGTTCGTTACTTATGGTATTGGCAAATTAATGTTCATCAAAATCATAAAATTCTCTTTTTTTCCTGAAAAAAAAATTATATGTAACTTTTCTATGCACTTTACTCATTTTGATATATAATTTGCCTTTCCTAACTTCTCTTATCTGTTTCTGAGGCATTGGGGAATATGTCAACAAAGTGACCAAAGTTACGTTGGACGACCCTGTTACAACCAGTAGTGTATAAATTTACCAGTAATGTCGAAATCGACCAGTAATGTCTAAAACATTAACCAGTAATGTCGAAATCAACCAGTAATGTCGAAAAAATCGACCAGTAATGTAAAAATCCGTAATGTCGAAAAATTAACCAGTAGTGTCAAAAAGTGACGACCAAAATGACGATTTTTCGCAAAAATTTCAATATTTCTTCGGGTTGCTCAAATTGTACTTTTGCCTATATTTATCGACTTTTAACCATTTTCGCGCAAGTTTAAACACATTTACCCCTGTAAATATGGAATTTTATGTTTAACAATTATTTCCCTCTTTCATATGCACACATATCCCATCCTATTTGCTCTCTCTCTCTGTCTCTCTCTCTCTGTCTCTCTCTGTCTCTCTCTCTGTCTCTCTCTCTGTCTGTCTGTCTGTCTGTCTGTCTGTCTGTCTGTCTGTCTGTCTGTCTGTCTGTCTCTCTCTCTCTCTCTCTTTCTCTCTCTCCTCTTTCTATCTATCTCCCCTCTCTTTCTATCACATGTCCCTCTGCCTTTGCCCCCTCTCTCTCTCTCTCTCTCTCTCTCTCTCTCTCTCTCTCTCTCCATCATTCTCCCTCTCTATCCCCCTCTCCGTCTGTCTTTGCCCAGCTCTTTCCCATTCTCTCTCTCTCTCTCTCTCTCTCTCTCTCTCTCTCTCTCTCTCTCTCTCTCTCTCTCTGCCTTTGCCCTATCTATCTGCCTGCCTGCCTGCCTGCCTGCCTGCCTGCCTGCCTGCCTGCCTGCCTGTCTGTCTGTCTGTCTGTCTGTCTGTCTATCCACTGTCCCTCTGCCTTTGCCCCTACCTCTATCTCTCCTTCTCTCTCTCCCCTTCTTTCTCTCTCTAGCGCTCTCTCCCTATCCCCTTTTCCCTCTGTCGTTGTCCAACTCTCTCTCTCTCTCTCTCTCTCTCTCCCTCTCTCTCTCTCTCTCTCTCTCTCTCTCCCCCTCTCTCTCTCTGGATAGATAATGAATTGATACGACGCTGAAATATTTAGTCTAGTATTTAGCGCTCGCACAGATAGACATACAGTCACACATGTAGGCTGGCAAGTGTGTAGGCAGGCAGGTTAGCAGCATCCAGGCAGACGGACAGAAATCCAGACAGACAGATAGCAATGTGGCGTGTGAAAAATAACCCCTGGACGTGGAAGGACAACTGAATGACGGAAAGACAGGCAGACCTACATACAAAGATTGACTGGTTGGTTGATTGATTTCGTTTACGACACTTAGTTTAAAGCACGCGCACCATACACGTGTCATTTCGGCATGTGGCTTGGCACACGAAGTCAACGTGCACCTGGGATAAAGTGTCATTCCCAAGGACACAACTTAACTGACCTCGTCAGGTATAGAACCCGGATATTCATCAAATTGAATTGCGAGGCAATTTCTCGATTGAGCTAATAGTGCTCCCCAGGTACATGCGGGTGACGCAGACTGACTGATTGATGGATGTAGGTAAAATGACAGGTAGCAAATTGGTAGAACTAGATGATAGACATGTAGCAAATATCGGGTAGTGACTGACATTATAATAGTCAGTCATTAAAGCACACGACCAGGGGTGTCATCGGGGGGGGGGTGGCTATACCCCCCTTCCCCGTCGGCAAGTGTTAGGGCCCTTCATTTTGGTCGTCACTTTTTGACACTACTGGTTAATTTTTCGACATTACGGATTTTTACATTACTGGTCGATTTTTTCGACATTACTGGTTGATTTCGATATTACTGGTTAATTTTTTCGACATTACTGGTCGATTTCGACATTACTGGTAAATTTATACACTACTGGTTGTAACAGACCCCTTAGCGCGGTAAAGGAAATCTCAGAGCTGAGTTTGTATTTCAAACGTAATGTTTTCAAAACTTCTTCAGTTCAGTTGCATTTTTGTTTTAGATACAGGCACTTGTGGTGTATAACATGGATATTTATAATCAATCACATGCCGACTGAGAACTAATATCTCAGTAACTGGTCGAAATTAGGTTACACGAAATAATGTTAAAAAACCCATGACACTCGCCTGGTTATCAAATCTGTCTTTCACTCGGTTATAATGGGCCGTCTGTTGGCAAGTTCAATTTTCAGATGTTTAACAGTGTGATTCCCGTAATTCGACATACTCATCGAAAAAATTCAGATTTTGCTATAACAAGCGTGCGTATATTTTCATAAACAAAAATAACTTCCTCTGGTCAAACCGGAAGTATTGTATAACCGATAGTGCACGCGCGCTATCTATCGGCAACCGCCATGGTACGCCTCATTGCCATACCGTTGGTGAGATACAGCATTAACCCTTTACCCAACGTAACGGACAAAACCGACCAGTGCTATATACAAAAATCCCCATTCAAATTGTATTGTGTTTCAATTTTTGTCTCAAATCATAGTGTATGATCCTCATTGAAATAAACTCGCCGAGCTCGTTGCAATGACGGGTCATAAGCTTTGTTTTTCAGGCAAAAATTGAAAAATTTTAGTAAATCAATAATTTATTTTACAAGTTGTCGTCTACTAACCGCAATGGGTACAGAATGACCATTTTCAGCTACTGATACAGTTTAATGATCATGCAAGTGAAGAAGTATGTCAGCACTTAACTCCTAGCACTCTAGTAGTGCAAAATAATTTTCTCCAGTTACTCCAATTATATCTTGTTTGACAGAGCTCATTGAGCTCTGTCAAACAAGGTATATTTACTTAAATATCAAACTGTTTTATGGGAAATATTTACTGCTGAAAACTTTGCCATTTTGACATCAGAGTGCAGAGGGGCAACTTGCATGCGTCACTTTATGCGAGTCAGTGTGACAATGTCTGTCTGTTTTGTAGCAAGTTTGTTCCTTTTTAAACCATATAAAGCAGTAGTTCAAAAGTAATTGATCAATTATTTTTTTGTTCGATCAAGATGTTGATCATTGGTTAATCGATTAATCGCTTAACCATTTCAGCTCTAGTAAACCTCATGCACTGCTCTTCCACTACCACAATCCAGCTTTTACCATAATATGCCTCCCTATATCGGCAAACATTCCTTTAGATTTCCGAAGTGCACTTTCTGAAGAAAACTCACCCGGGTCTGGAAAAACCCAATGCATAGACAATGTTTCTGTCTTCCAGTCGAATTTGAGCTTGTTCAAATGGTTAAGATTCTCATCCAAATGACCTTTTATCCACGTTGGGTGGCATTTTGCTCTAAGACATATTACTTGCAAATGTGGATTCACAAAAATCTCATCTGGGTTCTTCTCGTATACTTTGTAGAGCATATCAATAGGATTATATGGTCTACTTCTTACAAGAAAATGTCTATACATATCAGCTGAGTGTTTTATGATTTCAACACCTTGTTTTGCCATGATAACACCGAAATTGAACATATAGGGAAACGGTTTATCGGTTTTAAAACCTACAGATGCAACAAAGTCATGCTGACGAAGATTATCTGTTGGTGGGTTTACCCAAACTGCATCTAAATCTATATAGACCCCTCCGTATTTGGAGAGTGCATCTAAACGCACAATATCACTTGGATGCGAAACGTGATAGATTCCATATCCAAAATATGATTCAATGTTATCCCTCAAAATAAAATGCACTCTTTTATCCTGTTTTAATTTTTCCCAGTGTGGACCCTGGGGTTCAGGGTTACCATGTATATAGACCTGTGCATTTAACACGTATAAAGAACTAAGTACACTGACATAGTGCAGGAATTCAAAAGTTCTAATTCCAAAGGAAACATAGTGTGCAATAAGAGGAATTAGAGACCTGTCGCTTACTGGTGGTATCATTGGGCTAATTTGTCCATAATAAAGCCATCTAGTAAGCTGTGCAAAGTCAGAAACGTTCTCAAATTCTTCAAACGGAATGATTTCCTTCTCACTGAAGACACACATACTATTTTGCAAACTGAATGTATTGGGTGTAGCGCATTGTGTATAATGTCCATTTTGTATTGCTTTTACTTTACTATCAATGTCAGTCTCTTTGATATAATTTGATGTCATCATCATGAAACCTGTGAAGTTACCATCACTATATGAACTAACCATCCTCTCGTTCTGAAGAGATCCTAACGGCTTTGATAATACACAGTTTTCACTCAAGTAAATTCCACCGTTCTTGGAGAGGATGTCCACCATGAACAGAATTTTATTTTTATTTCCAGCTGTGCATATATTGGTGCTCGACTTCAACTTTTCAACATAAAAGTTAGGTATGTCTCTAAGAATTTCTCCATAATAGGAATAATAACCTCTATCGTCAACTTGCGGTTCCGACGTACAACGGAAAATAATTTTTGATGGGCGGATGAACTTATGTACACTTATAATACTGAGATAATGATTTAATGTAAAGAAACCGCCACACCAAATATAATGCACAACAGATGGTATAGTATAACTCTGTAACACTGAGTAATCAGTAATGTTATGTCCTTGTATATCTGTGGTGGTCCACATATGATCTGGTATGATGTTGGAATAGTGATGGTTAAGGTGAGACTGTGATGCCAATGGAAGTTTATATGTCTCATTTCTATTACATTTTTTAGTATGATTAGATCCAATAAAGGTGTTGACATTATTTTGGGTACTATCATCACTATCCACAATATGAGAATATGTACCTCCAAATGCCATACGGTGTGCACGCGAAAATTTAGAGCTTATGTAATCACGAGCAGGGTTTCCAAATAATACCAGAAAAATGATAACCAACTGGACAATGACAAGAGCTGTGAAGATAGTCTTTCTTCTCGGCATCTCGACAAATGTGATCTGGAATGAAAAAGCAGCAATGTTAGGCCAAACAAAATTAAATAATTGATTTTCTCAGACATTTTTTTTAAAGAATGGAAGGAGAGCGGCTTTTTTATATTTTTATTCCAGGTGGAATGGACCCCGATGCCTAAAATCCAGTTTTAAGAGCCTAAAATCAAATACTAAAGTTCACGTGTTGATTTCACTGATAGTTTTGTTGTGACAGTGATCATATAACACAAAATCAATACCGAACTAAAATGGAGATAAAAAATAATAAGGAGATTGTTTTAACTGGTTGAGTACTAGAAGCCACGATCAGGCTTTTTAAAATAATGTGGTTACAAGTGCAAAGGCCAACATTTTCCTTATCCATGCTTCGTATTCTGTCAAACTTATATAATAGTTTGTTTATACAAATTTGTTCCCTTACAAATTATTGGAGAGTGCCTGCTGAAATCATAATACTGTATCAATGTATACGACATATTGCACGCAAATTGTGATGTGATACCGCTATTATCACCCCCTGTGATAGTTTTATACATTTTGAATTTTGCCTTCGAAATAAATAAGACGAACGCGGGCCGAAAAAAACGAATGCGCCGCTGCCTGAGAATCACAAGATAAATTTTCTTTCGCCTTAGGATAGAAATTTAAATTTCATAGTAAATTTCCTTTCTTATTATACCAACCACAGTTGTTTACAACAGGCTTGGACTACATTGGAAGTCCCTGACTCGGAAGTATACTCTCCATTTCGATCTTTTCCAAGCGATTTGGGAAAGAAAAGTGGTGCAAAAGCACCAAGAAAAAATAAGCCAAAACTGGGCCGAGTGCTACCGGCGCACACCCAGTGAGGGACGCTCTTCTCTTAGTACAGATTTATTTATTTATTTATTTATTTATTTATTTATTTATTTATTTATTGGTGTTTAAGGTCACATACTTATGCACAATGGCTAATCATGACCGTGACAGTTTTACGGGTGGAGGAAGCCGGAGTACATGGAGAAAACCACCGAGCAACGACGAGCAGCTGCCAGCTCCCCAACATCGTAACTCCGCACTGCAGCACAGGCAGGGTTATATTGGTTGAAGACATGCGCACCATCGACGTGCAGTACGCCTTAGTACACGGCGTCATCGTGGTGCCCCCATGTGGACAATCGGGGTTAAGTGCTTTTCCCACAGACACAACGCAGGAGTCCGAATCGATCGCTCAGACGGACACCCATCCGAGGATTAACCGGACTCGACGTTGCTTAACTTCGGTGATCTGACGAGAACCGGTTACCGCAACGCCACCGCGCCCCCTTCCTAGTACAGATCCACGGCTTCCGGTATCAGTGCGCAGACGTGTAACCAATTCATTCTTTTAAATCCGCCAACATTGGAATTATGTGATCAGCTTGGAGGAAGGATTGTTTCCCGAAAAGAAGACGGGAGGGCCTCCGTGTAAACAATTGTGGTAGGCAAAAGAAGAAATGAAATTTACTATAAAATTTAAATTTCTTATCAACCTACCTTACAATTGCGTACTTCAGGCTGAATAGACAATAGGAGGAGGGAATCACATAACCACCCCCAGATGACCCGACTGCACTTGAACCGTGGACAGAAGAAGAGTTCCCTCGGCCTATCAAACCACCACAAACATTAGTAAAAGACAATGAGAGATGAGGCGTATGGCGCTGTGTGACGCACAGACAGTAAGGACAGTAAAAATGCACAGGGCTGGAGCTGACCTTGTAAATAGCCAATGGCTAGGGTAGACAACAGCTTGAGCAGAAGAAAGAGGGCCCAAAGAAAAAAAGGTCCCCAGAGTGCTCCTGCAACTAACGCAGATAGACGGTGGAGAAAGTAGAAGCATTTCTCCAGTAGGCTGCCTGTATAACATCCGACAACTTGACAGAGTTAACATAAGCCCAGGAGGTAGACTAGGCACGTACCTCGTGGGCAAAACCACGATTGGTAATACAATCGTCCGTCGCTACACGAGCGTAGGCCGCGCAAATAGCAAGATAAATCCATGGAGAAATGGATTGTGGAGAGATCTGCTGTCGACCAGGAATAAGAGACAGAAAGAATCGTTTCCTGCCTTTCCTAATGAACTGCGTCCGGTTGAGATAAATGCGAATTGCACGAACCGGACATGTCAAAGGGCGATTACCTTCAGCAGAAGGAAGAGCCCTAATACAGATAGGAGGTGGAGTTGTTTCTGGTATCTGATTCTTGGCCAGAAAGGAGCAATCAGCGGTGAAAGTAACACTGTTGGCGGTGCTCTTGAAAAAGGCCGGATCAACCGAGAGGGCGTGAAGCTCACTAACCCTTCAGGCGGAGGCAAAAGCAATCAGAAAAGCTGTCTTGTATGTGAGAAAACGCATATCCACCTGGGATAAAGGTTCGAATGCCCCCCCCCCCCCCCCCCCAAGAAAAGCAGCACCCAAGAAAGATTCCATCTTGAGGTGAGCTGCAAAATCCTAGGCCTTTTCAAAGAAAAGTGCCGAATAAGCTTGGAGAGGTATGGATTTGTGCCGATACGACGCTTTCCCACATACAAAAAGGTCTCCGAAAGCGTGGACCTGTACCCTTTGATGGTAACAGACTGGAGACCCCGAGAATCAAACATATATACCAGAAACTCCGCGATCTGTGTTATCGAAGGATCGGCATAATCAACAGAGTGATCAGCACATCATCGGCAGAAGACCTTCCACTTAGCCGCATGGGCTAAACTAGTGGAATGCCGCCTTGAAGAAGACATGCATTCCACTGCTCGTCTCGAAAAACCTCTACGGAGGAGACAGTACTTGACAAAGATATACGTGAAGGTACAATGAAGTCGGGTCGACGTGAAACCTCCTCAGGTGACCTTTGCAAAGAAGGTCGAGACGTAGAGGGAGGCATGCCGGAACAGCCGCCAACAGAGAGCGGAGCTGATTGATACACACCCGTTGGGGCGACAGGGGAGCGATCAGAATGATTCGACAAATGCAGGTTCGTATCTTGGCTAGAACCTGAGGCAGAATCGGAGCCCACGGGAAGGCATAGCCAACTGGACCATTCCAACCGAGTGACAGAGCGTCCACCGTGAAAGCCAGAGGATCTGGACACGGGATCACGAAAGTGTCCACCTGACGGTTCCAACGGGTCGCAAAGAGATCGATGTGGGGACGACCCTGGAGATCGCAAAGCGACTGGAACACCGCCCAACGAAGCATCCACTCGGTGGAAATGACCCTGCCCCGTCGGGACAGGGAGTCGACTAGAACGTTCAGACGACTGGGAATGTGACGAACCACCATTGAGCTAGCAGTAGAATATGCCGAGCCAATTCGCACATGGGAACCGAGTGCGTGCCGCCCTGGTTCCAAATGTAAGCGACCACTGTCCAACTGTCGGACACAGAAGGACCTGACGATTCGGAAGCTGGGGGATCCACTACCGGAAACTCAGAAGAAGAGCAAGAAGCACCTTCTGGTTGATGTGAAGAGCTGCTTGACCCTGATCCCATACCCTGTAAAGGGAGAGACCTAGAGGATCCAACGTCGAACCCCATCCGAGATCACTGGAGTTTGCCGTCAGAACACGATCGGACGTGGGCAAGTCCAACGGAACTCCCTGCATAAGCCACTGAACTTCCGTGAAGAGGAGAAGGTGACAATGAAGAGAGGCTGTAACTGAAGCACCAGATCCAGAAGATCGACATTCGGCCTCCACGACTGAGCAGAAAGTGATGGAGAGGTCTGACATGTAGCCGCCTAGAGGAATGAGATCCGCCTCTGAACCCCAGAGACGGGGCAGCCGGAGATACTCCGAGCTGTCGCAGAAGTGGGCTGGGACAGAGCCAGGGCGAAATCCGAGCGAATCACAGCCCTCGCCCGGGAAACCACCACCGTATTCAGCTGAGTACGGAAGTCCATTCCCAGATGACAAAACGACTGAGAAGGGACCAGGACCGACTTCTCCTCGTTAACTCTGAACCCTAGGGACGCGAGCAGGCTCCTCGGTGTGTCGACATCTGACTCCAAAAGAGCAGCATTGGAGTGCCTCTGGAGGATATCGTCCAGATACGCCGAAGTATTCACCCTGGGCTGGGTGCAATGGAAGGCTATCACATGCGACATCAGTCGGGTGAAGGCCCAAGGAGCCAGGTTAAGGCTGAAAGGCATGGCCTTGAACTGGTAAACTCGACACAGAAAAGCGAACCTGAGATATTTTCGCGATGTCTGATGAATCGGAACAGGAAAGTAAGCGTCTCGCATGCCGATGCTGGAAGCAAAATCTCCCTGGTGAATGGAGCGGCGAACTGACCTGAAAGTCTCCATGCTGAACTTGGTAGCAATGATAGCCTGGTTCGGGACACTCAAATCGATCTCATCATCCCGTTGCATATAAGGAACTGTTTAGAGATCAACATTGTTATTATAATTATTTTCTATAGAACCAGAGAGCTTCTTCTGACACATTCTCAACACATTCATGTTTACGTTATTGGAGACAGCAGGTAGACGGCCAATCTGGCCATGCTTTCTCCTAACAGAATATCATTATAATTACTTACATTTACAGATTTTCACAATTATTGTGCTATAATATTCTGTTGAATAAACTTTACTTACTTACTACTTACTTACCTTCGGCGTCCTTTTTACTTCCTTACTTTATGCTGTTTCGTGTCAGAGCATGTCATTTACGTTGTAACGTCAGTCAGATGCAGACCTGTTTACTTTCCTATCTGAAGCTGTTTCGTGTCAAACCACTTTTTATTATATGCTAACCTGTGAATTATCGCAAATTATTTAAACAATATTTCTCGATATCCATCGACTCGATGGATATCGAGGAATATCCCCAGTGGCTTCCTAAATGACGTCACGCTACGCCGCATCACGTCGCCTTGAAGGAACGACCAGCTGATCTTTGTTATTATTTTGACACGTACGCATCTGGGAACGAATTGGGCTGAATATTGCGCAATAAAATGTCTCGTAGCATATAATAAAAAGGAAAATCTACTATTCTGTTTTACTCGGTATCTGGAATTATCTTATGAATGTGGACCTGAACGAATGAATGTAGAGCGCTTGCGCGAGTGAAAAATAATATTTTCAGGTCCACACGATGAATTTTTTCAGTAGCTTCCTAAATGACGTTACGCTTAGACGTGTGAAGTCGCCTTGCAGGAATGATCAGTAACTTTTTCTTGTTGTCTTGAAACTGTTTGCAGTCGAATTGGGCTGGCTATTACGCAGTAAAATGTCGCGTAGCTTACAATAAAAAGAAAATCTACGCTGTTCGGGAATTATCTCATTCGTGTGGATCTGAAAGTTTTATTTTTCACGAGCGCTTAGATAATTCCCGATATTCACTAAAGCAACGTAGATATCCTCTATATTTACGCTGTAACGTCAGTTAGATGCATTCTAGTATGACGTTCATACACTCTCTAAAATCAGTTGGGTTAAAAATCAACCCAAATCAACTGGGTGGAGTGAATATGAACCCAACTGGGTTCATATTCACTCCACACAGTTCATTTGGGTTGATTTTGCACGTATGCCGAATTCCATGCGTGCTGTATCTAGTATATTTCTCAATGTTGTGTCGGGTAACACTAAACACACACAATCGTGGATTAAAATGTTAGCAGACTCATGACCATCCAAATCATTTTGTCGTATACTGCCTTGAACGTCGCCTTGAAGGAACGATCAGTAGCCTTTTTGTTATTGTCTTAAAACTGTTTACAGTCGAATTGCATGGGCTGCATATTGCGCAGTACAATGTCACGTAGCATATAATAAAAAGAAAATCTATGCAGAGGATATCTACGCTGTTTTAGTGAATATCGGGAATTATCTCATTCGTGTGGACCTGAAAGTATTATTTTTCACTCGCGCAAACTTTCACGTCCACACCCATGAGATAATTCTCGATATTCACTAAACAGCGTAGATATCCTCTATGTTTATGCTGCTGTAACGTCAGTCAGATGCATTCTTGTATGACGTCCTTACACTCTCTAAAATCAGTTGGGTTAAACATCAACCCAAATCAACTGGGTGGGGTGAATATGAACCCATTTGGGTTCATATTCACTCCAGCCAGTTGATTTGAGTTGATTTTGCACGTATGCCGAATTTCATGCGTGCTGTGTCCAGTACATTTCTCAATGTTGTTTCGGGTAACAATCGTGGATTAGTCGATTCATGAACACCCAAAGCATTCTGTCGCATAGTGTGATTTATTGATTTATTGGGTTTAAAGTCACTTTGACCATCTATGGCTATATGACTATAGCTGCCCACTTTAGGGAATTTCAATCCCACGTTTTGAACACCATTTCCTGTTTTATCAGTAAGGCAGAGGTGGCGCGGTGGCTCAGTTGGTGGAGGGGCAGGCTGCAAGGCGAGAGGTTCTCGGTTCGAATCCCACTTGCGACAACCGCGTTGTATCCTTGGACAAGACACTTCACCCCATTGCCCACGTGCGGGCACGGCGATGTTGTGTTCTAAGGCGTACTGCACGTCGATGGTGCACTTGTCCTCAACCAATGTTAACCCTGCTTGTGTGGAGTTGGTATATTGGGGAGCTGACAGTTGCTCGGTGGTTCTCTCCGGGTATTCCGGCTTCCTGCACCCGTAAAACTGCCGTGGTCATGATTAGCCATTGTGCATAAATATGTGACCTTAAACACCAATACATAAATAAATATCAGTAAAGCAGAACTTGTTTACCACAGTAAACAAGCACTGCTCATCTTCCCGGGGTTTTCATAGGAGCCTATGCTGTGATGGCACAGGGGTAAATTCTTTTGTTCCGAAATGGGTGATATTTTCCGAAGAGTTTATATGCATGACAGCATATGCCGTATTCTTTGATACAATGAATAGCACAAAATTGTTCAGTGATAAAGAATATTTTCATAAAAGTACAAAGATATTAACCCTTTGAACCCTAGTGGGATCTTCCATGTCAGTTCAATAGCAGCAGTTGGAAGAGTCCATATTTATTATTTGGGGTCAGATCAATTAATATTTTTAACGCGCAGCCTTGGTAATCATTATATTCTAGGGCAAGGAGGGCTAGTTTTCTCCCTCCTCAATTTTTTTAAGGCGAGCAGTAGGCGAGCGAATAAATCGCTCTCCTAAAAATGCTAGGCCTGTGTTCCTGCAGTGAACTTGAAATTTATACAAGTCGAATTTTAAGTATAAAACTTAGTGTATTATTTATTTTAAAGTTGGTTTAATAAATTGAAGTGTTTAAAGTAATCCGAACTTAAAATGTTAAGAGATAAATGCCATTTTGTTAATTTAAATATTATTATTTTTTCCACTCTTTTGCAATTTACATTTTCCGGGGAATTTTGGTATTTAGGCGTACCAATATTTTGGGGTAATTCTACGACTACACACTAAAAACTAAAGTGTTAAAACTGACACTTTCAAGGTGTTAAACACATTCTAACTCTTAGGGTTTGATTTTAACACTCAAAGTGCAATGCTTTAAGCACTTAGACATTACAATCGTCAGACATCTGAAACTTGAATGGATGGCACTTCCCATGTGTCTAGCATTGGTGGTTCTTCCAGAATCGTCCATAATTTGATTTGCGCTTGGTGGGTACATCATTAAAAGGACATAACGCAGATGACGCGAATCAGGCTCAAGAGTTCGAGCCTGATCCGCTTCATCTGCGTTGTTTCCTTTCAAGTGTCGCGACATTACACTTGCCAAGTGTTATTATTGTCAACACCTGTCAAGTTCTGGGATACCTACACTTGAACAAAGTGCTAGTTCAGCACTTAGTAAGTGTTAAATACAGCATTTCAAGTGTAGTTTTTAACACTTTAGTTTTTAGCGTGTATTGGTATCCGTGATTCGAATTTCCTGTAATTTCATTCTGTTTTTTTTTTTTTTTTTGGAGGGGGGGGGGGATGTAACCTTTCGCCAATTCTGTTTGCATTGTACATCAAAGATTTGGGAGATGAACTCTTGCAAGACGACGATGGGGTAAAGTTGGGGGCCTGAAGATCCCAGGGCTATTTTTCGCGAATGATACGGTACTCGTGACAGAAAGCGAAGTGGAGCTGGAGAAAATGCTGGCAATTATTGTTGGGAGATATGGGAACAAATGGAGACTTGAACTAAATGAAAGCAAAAGCAAAGTTATACCTGTGGGTCGTAAAGTGGATCCTACTCGAAGGTGGAGAGTAGGGGAGTTCTGTATTCCGGAAAGTAGCAGCAAACTTCTTAGTGTAGGAGAGACATTTGACTACGAGTATTTATTGGAAAATAAAAACATTATGGGAAAAGGCATGTACCGAAACCACACGAATAAACTGACTGTGAAAGGGTGGCGAATTCTTTATCAAATGGAACTGATAGGGAGAAATAGCTTCAATAAAGTTTTCGTGGAGAAAACAATCTGGGAAATGGTGGGTGTACCAAGTATAACACATGGTACGGAAGTTTTATATCAGACTCGGCTTCGCCTCACCTAGTATAAAACCTACAGACCAGGTACCAGCCCGTACCCGGTCAAGTGCTGACTATGTAACTAATATTTCACTGACAGTATGTCGGCGATCAGAGGGATCTGCAGAATACATTATTCTATACACTGCCAGTAGGCCAGTGAATTACAAGATAAAGAGAATACATATCTGTCCATTGACAGCAGGTCAATAAGCATCAAAACCTGCAGAACATCAAGCAATTTGTGTCTCAAGCCCAACTGCATTTACAGGAAGTGAATCGCCTATTCCAAATCGCTCTGGGACATTTAATACACTCTAACAAACTTTACCACTCATCCAGAGGATTTACTGTTTTGGGTGGTTTATCCGGAACTCCCTCCTTTAACCACAATACATATATTTGGTGGCAGAGTGTTGGGATAAAGGAACAAATCAGTTAGATATTAAATAAGGATCAAATCCTTTAACCCTTTACCTAACGTGAAAAGCAGACGACACTTGCAAAAACAATTCTTGAATAACTAATGTTTTTCATTTTTCGTCCAAAAACATAGGTTATGACCCCTCGTTGGAACGAGCTCGTTCCAACGAGGGGTCATTACCTATGTTTTTGAGACAAAAAATGAAAAAATAATGAAAATTAATTGGAGATTTTTGAGAATAGTGCTGGCCTTTTTGGCCGTTATGTCGCAGGATTACAGGGGTTAAATTGATGTTCGAAATGATGGAGGAAAATTTACGTTCTTATCAGTGCTCAGCCGACAGCCAGTGACAGTCGTCTGAACCCCAGTTCGAACGTAAACCTTGCCACCTTATCAATGCCCTGTCCGCTTGGGACTCTTAGGATTTCCTGGAGGTGCCTGTGGCTTACAACGCCAAAGGGTGATCAACGATAATTTACTGAAAAGATTATTTATTTACATGTACGAAGAAATAAAATATGAAACGAATTACTCACAAAATTATCCATAAGAATACACTAATTACGCGGTTAAAAATTTGTTCTTTTGGGCCCTCGACGGCTCCCACAGCTAGCTCTGTCCGCTGGATCAACCTCACATCATCTTCATTTTCACACGGTTTGTGATACATACAAAGTGTCTATTCACTTCTCGTTGCTTCCTCCTCGCCGGGTTAACTTTAAAGTCATTCGGGCTTAACACATATAATATTCTGCTTGTGTGACTCTATCAGCGTTCTCACAGTTCAATCACGATTCAATCGGCGTCTGCCACAGTTCACGATCACTTTGCGCCTTGCCTGTCTCTCACGGGGTTGAGTTATTCTTCGACTTCAGATATATACTTAACAAAGTTTACATAAAAATATTCTGCAAAGTGTTCTCAACATCACCAATTCTCGCACCGCCTAAAACTATTTTATCTCGCGAGCTATTCAAGCGCTTACTCAGGCTCTTAATACAGTTTCTAGACCTCAGTGTCACAGCTTGTACTTCTTTGGCTACTATCCCACTACGGATCGCAACCGTTAACAAACTACTATCGGTTCCTTACAGGCCTGACAGGGTTACGACAATACACAGACTTTCAATCTCGGTGCCTATGACCCTCGACGGCCAAGGCTAAACTCGAACCTTCTCTGAGTGCCCTCAGGCCAACTGCCCCTCAGAATTCTGCTTCACTCTTTATACAGTCGGAACGCAAAGTTTAAACATTAATTCTGATTTAACGAGTGCTTTGTAATTCGATATGGATAGAGATATTAATGCGTATTTTGTTTGAGTTCGACTCGACATTTCGTGGACACTTTTATTATTATGAGTTCGTGTTCTGTGATGTCTGGCAACATATCTCGGAGCTCTCCTGGCTTGGTAAGATATGCCTCTTTTGAAACAACCAGACATTTTAATGATTGTCTGAAACGACTAGAGCGCGATTAAACTGTTTACGTTCAAATTACCCGTGAACAATCGCTAATTCAAATCCATGATGGACAGGATAGATGCGTAATATGGGTGCGTGTCCAGAACATATGTGATGCACTGGTTTCCAACAATTAATGACAACCGGAGAATACTTCTTTGATCAGTTATCAGATAGCCCATGTGGCGTTCGACAAACGCGACATAATGGACATTAAATTTCATACTTCATTTAGAAGCTCTTGAATTTTCGTTAGTTTGACAAATCGGTTTTCGGGGTCCGTTATATAAACGCACATTCTGGTACCTTGGCCCGAATGAGAAAAATTATCAAAGATATATACACTTTTATACAACAAAATCGAAACTTTTAGCTATCACCTTGACACGTTAGGTTGGGTAAAGGGTTAAATAGAAAGGAGTAGAAATCAGTATATGGTAATATGCTAAGGCCCCACAAAGAAGATCTGTTTCTCATCCATATTTTGGTAAAATTACATGTGGGTAGGCGGTTTTTTTATTTTATTTTTTATTTTTGTAAATATTTGTTAATTTGGGCTGTTGCGACTATCAATATTCATAGTCGACTAATCGCCAGCATTAGCCGACAGTTAGCCGATTAATAGTCGTTTCCCGTGAATTTAACAATCTCTAATATACTTACAAAATAAATTTAAAATTGACGATGTTTGAATGTATACCTTTCTGCATCGAGATAAAATAGAAACACCGGAATATCTCTGCCAAATTTGAAGAATTTAAACAGAAGAATATTTGAGCAAATGTTTCTTTTCTCTAACTAATATTCAGAAATTTCGAATATAAAACCACCTCCACTCCAACACAACTTACAACGTAGTACTATAAGTGATGTTAGGGAACAGGACAATCCACCCCAGAGACAATCCGCCCCAAACCGACTGGGACAACCCGCCCCGGATTAACCCGCCACAAGTTTTCACGCGTCGCACTTATCATAGTGGCCGGTTATTTGACTTTGATATTTAACTATGATAGGAGTATACGTAATAACATATGAATAAGTCCGAATGGACTATTCTGCTGTAATTACTTATAATATGATAATAATTTTTGCACTCGGATATTCCACATCGTTTATTCCCGTGTCACACAAACGATGTTGCCATCTCCCACAAACGTCGCAGTCAACTGCATATGGCTTTGGTTGAGCTTCAAGATCACAATGAATTCAAGGAAACAGGTTTGTTGAATGAATGAAACAACACGCCACTTCTGACTGGTCTCTAAATGCTACCGATTTAGTATAGAACTATTAGTAGTTTAATTCAGTCATTCTGGGATGTGTTAATAGGATCAATGTGGATACTTTTCGATAAACAATTGAGTAATCATCTTTTTTATTCATTCCTATCCCCAAAATCTTTTTTTAAAAAATCGGGACAACCCGCCCCAAAATAGGCCTGGAGCGGGTTGTCCCTGGGGCGGGTTGTCCCTGATCCGTGAAGTTACCGCCGCTGTGGGTCTTGTGACAATTTTTTCACTTTCGCGGTTCCAATTATTCCAAAGAGGGTTGTTCGGGTGTACAAGGCCGAAGATTCTATTTACTCTTCAGTGACTTCCCAAACTGCAATTATTAAAAGATACACCGTTTGAACGATTCTCTTTAGTACTGGTCAAGGGGTTCTGGTTAATACTACAGAGAACAGGGATTGATCAAATGGTAATGCTCAGTGTTTCAAAATTACGTTGTTGCACAATAATGCGGAAAACAAAGGGCATGGGGCATTACAAGTAACTATGGCGAGACATTTCAAAGGTTAGCAAACCTTTAATTTATCTCATAACACAGCACAATTTTAATCCAGCTTGTACCACTTTAAAAATGAAAGACGATCGACTAAAAAGAAAAACCGTCGACTACCGCACAGTCGCCGGTTAGTCGATTAATCGAATAATCGCAACAGTCCTAATTTGTTTGCCATCAAAGGTTCATGTTCTTGGTTTGTTTTATATTTTAGACCTCATAATCTACAGAATAGTAAAATCATTGTAAAGCCTAGTTGCACTCAAGGGACAAATTTCTCAATTTTATTAACTTGGGTAAAATGTCAGATATAAACCATTTAATTATTATTTTTTTTTAAGTTTGCATTGGTTATAAAAAGAGAGCACCCGACAACCAAACCGACCACGCGGGAGGGCTTGAGAAACAGATTTTTAACTTTTTTAGGACTAATGTCTGGTAAATCATTATCACAACCCATGGTCTTTGGAGAAGAGGAGTTCTCTGAACACTCTGCAGAATTTGTTATGAAGGCTCAAACAGACAAAACGCACTTAGTGATGACTGATTATATAGTGTGGAGAATAACAGTGCCCCTCGGGAGCATGTTAATGGCGACATGCGTGATCTTAAGACTTTCCTTTCGGCACTAAAAAGTTCAGTTGACTCTCTTTTGACATTATCACACAAGTTAACAAATGCAAATGTCAGTAACTGTAATGAGAGAATAGCTACTCGTCAGCTTGAGGATAGAGTACAGCAGTTTAAGTTTAGCTCTGCGATATGAAACATTTAACCCTTTACCCAACGTAACGGCCAAAACCGGCCAGCGCTATTCTCAAAAATCGCCAATTAATTTTCAAAATATTTTCATTTTTTGTCTCAAAAACATAGGTTATTACCCCTCGTTGGAACGAGCTCGTCGAGCTCGTTCCAACGAGGGGTCATAACCTCTGTTTTTGAGACAAAAAATGAAAAAAATTAGTTATTCAAGAATTTTTTTTGCAAGTGTCGTCTGCTTTTCATGTTAGGTAAAGGCTTAACCCTTTGAACCCTGACGGCCGCTTTTCCTGCCACGGACGTGATACGACATAACGTCATTAAATAGGATGGCTGTTCAGTAAAACTGTGGGGTAGACCAAGCAATATTTGCAGCGCGCAGCCCCGGGGATGCACGTAGAAAATATTGATTGGTCAACCCCAAATAATGAATATGGACTTTTCTAATTGCTGCCATTGAACTGGCAATGAGATACCACCAGTGTCCAAAGGGTTAAAGTCAGTCGAAACAGGAGATCGGGGAATTTATGGAGAGAATGCAATCGCTTTCGGATGACCACAGAAATACTGAAATAAACTTAGAAATGGATGCTCTCGCCAGTAAAGTAAATGAAATTGTTCATACCGTGGCTAATATTAATGAGTCTGAGTTGTCTGGTAATTCTAAAGATAAAAAGTATTTCTACTGCCACAAGCGAGGTCATTTGCAGTGAAAGTTCGGAAACTGCTTCAAGCGCCAAAGGGATAAAGCAGAATCAAAATCTGCATCGACTGCATATTATTTGAAGGCGGGTCACCAGAGCCCCTCTTCCCGAGCTGATATTGCTATACAGGCACAACCTCAACTGGGAAACTACTAGATGCTCAGACCTTTAGATCAGTCTAATTTGGGCACAACGGCAAATATGGATGTGGCCTGCATGGTTTTCAAAAAAGCACCGGTATTTCCTTCTTCTTGGCGTCTGTTTTAGGTTTTCCGTCCCCGTCTTAAAGTGATAGTTTACACCCTATTGTTATAGGTCTTCACCATTATCACTGGTCATCACCACCCTTTGACGTAAGTTTACTCGACTAACTCGAGAAGGCTTCTTAGTTTCAAAGTGTCGAGCCAAAGGCCTATTTGAATGTAAGCTAAATTATGCATGGCGTTTACTGGGAACTGCCACAAACATGAATGCAGTTGATCTCAAGCTTTAAGTACATGATCATATAGAATTCGACACAGAAAAGCAATCGCCATCAACAGCGTCGTATACGACACTGTCGACGGCGACTGCTTTTCTGTGGCAAACTCTGTGGGCTTTTTTTAAAATTTATTTATGAGCTGCATTGTTTGATGAGCTGAGGCCCATTGAAATAAGTGAAATATTAGAAATGAGTGGAACAAAAATCATGCTTTAGACCCCACAAATTAAATCTTCTGTTTCTCATGCCATTTTTTTGAAAATTTCATGTGGGCGGGCGTTTTTTTTTTTTTTTTTTTTTTTGTTTGCAATGCTAAACATTGCAAAGCCTTGTTGTACTCAAGGGTCAAATTTATCAATTTTATTAACTTGGGTAAAATATCAGACATTAACCATTTAATATTTATTTTTTCAAGTTTGCATTGGGTGTAAAAAGAGAGCATGCGGCAGGGGAGGTCAGGCAAAAAATTACGGATACACGGTGGAATTTTTTACATTTTCAATTTTTGGGACCCACCATTCCCGGAATGCAAATTTTTGCCAGTCATGTCTTGGACACCCACCCCTCCCGCACAGTTTTTCCTCAAAGACAATTTGGGACCCACCCCCAATTTATAAAATCTGTTTAACGAAGTATTCTAATAACCAAAATAAAAAAAAAAAAAAATACTTTTCCTAAACATGAAAGGTGCCGCAAACCAACTTGTTTGATATCCCAGCCCTGCTACTGGGCGTCCAAGGCATCCCTAGCCACAGGTGGCCCCAAAACAACTTCTCTGCACATAAAGCCACAACGGAAATGCAGCATTAGACCCCCAGGCAACCACTGGAACCCGCCTCCACCAACTGAATTGCAGACACACACCCATTCATGTTCCAAGAAACACAACCCTTACCCCGTTGTACAACATGTCTATGCTGTTCAGACACCCACCAGTCGAATCCCACCCCCAAGAAGCCCTGCCCAAAATATATTGTTCCCATCTGGATATCTTCAACTGTCCACAAGAAATAGTTGTTTTTCATTTCATTACTTTTCGGTTAAATGTTTAGTTTGTACAGCTGGTCTGATAGAGACCTAATACTGAAGTTCTTTGGCCCATGCCAGGGTGGTTTGTCAGAGATGAATTGACTCTTATTTATCTTTTTTTATGTTAGTGTCACCAGAATCATATTTACCTTGAAATTATACACGTTTTCCACTATCAAGATTTTTATTCTATCACTCTTTCCAATTATTCCATACATGGAAGCACACTAGACCAATGGCATGACGCACCCTGAGGCTTACAGAAGAATCAAAGAATAGGAGCCACAAATCACCAATAAGAGGCAGACTGCCTTAGAAGAGATATAAAGGAGTGAAAATCATGACCAAATAGCTGGGAATCACTTTTTTGTTTTGCAAATTTTTGCCAGACCCAGAACAGGGAACATGGGGAGAAAATTCTAACATGGAGCCCCCAACACATTATCAATGCTCTATTCTGTTCTAAGTTATGAATCTCAGCACTTGAATTCACTTTGGTTGTAATTACTTGTCTGTAAAATGATATTTGGCAAAAAATTGCATGACACCGGCAAAAACTGCACTTTGCTCGGACCCATCCACCCACGCACCCGGATCTTGTATCCTGGCATTTTTGTGCGCCCCCCCCCCCCCCCCACCTCCCCTGCATGTGGCAGCCAAAAGAACCACACGGGGGGGGGGGGGGGCTGAGAAACATATTTTTAACTTGCTTAGGCCTTATTTAAAATTATTGAAGACAGTTTGCCTGGTATGCCAGTTAACTGTTTGGTTCACACTGGTGCATCAGTAACAGTACTGCACAGAAGGCTGTCTAATTAATTGTTCTCCGGGGTCAGGCCTAAACTTCAAGACCCTCCAAGAAAATTTTGAATGGATGATGGAGAAATTGTCTCACCTCTAGGTAAGGTTTAACCCGGACATGTAAATTAATGGAAAGCTTTATTGTGCTGCCATGATAGTTGCTGATATAGAGGCTCATATCATGTTAGGTTTTGACTTTCTGAGCAAAAATGAAAGCTTGATCAATGTGGGTAAAAATGAAATTACTTTAAATGGAGAGCAGTGCCATGTCATTTGCAATGCCATTTGAAATCTATATATAAGATCATTTTTGCAATGGATGTCACAATACCTGCAAGTAGTGAAATAATTGTACCAGTGAAGTTTTATGGGGACCCACCTTGTAATAGATGTGCCATAGAAGAACCAGTCAGCAAAAGTTCAAGTGAAAAGGGAATTCTCACCTGAAAGATGTTTAGTAGATACTAATTGAGATGTAATGCCATTAAGAATTTTAAATTTGTTTGATGAACCACAAGTGCTTCACAGCAAGACATTTGTAGCTAACTGTGAGACAGTTTTGAATAGCTGCAAAACAAGTAGCAGTGACGACAAGCCATGCAATTCTGATGTGCGAGGCATGTATACTTTTCCAAAAAAGTAGTGGATATCCAAACTGATGTTTTCGAAAAATGGTATTGGATACGCATGATTGGACACATCAGTTTGTTACCAAGTTTAGTGTGGATCATGAATGTCACCAGTCCACGAAAACTTCGTGCAGGTTTTTCGCACGAGCGCTGCGTTATAATGTCTGTGGGGTACGTTTTGAAATTTACATTTGTACTGGACTGGCTTTTTCGGAGGTCTCATCGTTCTTTTCTTGGTATAAGCTCGTTCATCAATAGTTTCTGGTCGAGACGTAACTTTTGAGGTCTCCGAAGATTGACACGTGACGAACGTTTACGTGCCGTTGGCATGTTGGGAGCTGGCAACAGACAGACTGCAGTGGCTCAAATTCTCAACGTTACTCAATCGGTGATTAGCAGGTTGTGGCCACGCTACCGTCAGACAGACGTCGGTCAGGTCGTCCAAGGGCGACAACTGCTAACCAGGATCGTTTCAACCGAACCACAGCATTACGTAACCGCCATCAAAGAGCCTCAGAAATTGGACAGCAGCTGCACCGAGCGACAGATGTGCCAGTCAGTGGTCAGACTATCCGAAATCGCCAACACAGCTGGAATTTGAACGCTCGACAACCTCGAAAAATTCCACGCTGGACTGAACGTCACAAACGATCGCTGAAGTCATTCACCAGATGTCACATTGCAATGCCTCAACTGCCTTTTTGATGAAAATATAAATATATTTCGTCATATTTCTCACTTTTATCAAATATCCCATACTTGTTTTGAATAGTGTATCTGTAAGACAATGTAAATAAAACATGCGATGAGCTACCCGAATTCTATTGAAAACAATCATAAATATACGATTTGTGAGACCATTAAGCAGTTACCTTTGAAACATGGCGATGTATTTGTCAAGTCAAAAATGATTAGAGGAAAACAAGCTTGGTATATCACAGAATTAATACTGAAGGGTCAAATCCTGTCAAACAAAATCCCCGTAAGATACCACTGACACAGCGTGAGGAAGCTAAAAATGAAATCCCGTGCATGCTGAACATGGGAGTGATCAAACCCTCAAAATCTCCCTAGGCTTCCACTATCATTTTGTTGAGAAAGAAAGATAACTCACTTTAGTTGTGTGGAGACTCCCGAAAATGAAATGAACTGACAATAAAAGATTCCTACCCACTTCTGTGAGTGGATGATTCTCTCTATGTTTTAAATGGAGCTAAATGGTATTTGACACTACGACCTACTGGCCTGTAGAAGTTTATCCCCATGATCCTGACAAAACAACATTCAAAACAACTTGTGGGCCATATGAATTTATATGTATACCGTATGGTGTTTGTAACGGGTGTCCACATTTACACGATTAATGGAGTTCATATTTCATGGTCTCCAGTGTCTGTTCTACATTGATGAAATACTTATTTTCTCTGAGATTCTAGACACTCACATAGAGAGGTACGATGAGGCATTAACCTTTTCCCAACATAATGGCCTGAATCAGCCAGGATTATTAAAAAAAAATTCCATTCAATTTTTTTTATTTTTTTCATTTTTTGTCTGAAAACATAGTTTAAGACCCCTCACTGGAACAAGCACGTACAGCTCATTCCAATGTGTGGTCATAAGCTGTGTTTTTGACGCAAAAACTGAAAAAAATAGTTATTCACGAATTTGTTTGCAAGTGTCGTCTGCTTTTTGTGTAGGGTAAAGGGTTAAGTAGAATTGGAAAAGCTGGATTACAAATACCTCCTAAGAACTGCAACTTGCTCAATAAAAGGGTTAAGTTCTTAGGACACATAGTCTCAAAAAAATGGGACTAAGGCAGATCCCGAAAAAGCCTATTACAGTTGTTCATCAACAAAGAGTGAGAGAATTTACTGTACAACAAGAAAGGAGTTGTCAGCAGCTGTAAGTGCAGTCAAACAATTTCATCACTACCTGTACGGGTCCATTTTTTGTTGCAGAGAGATCAGGTAGTTCTCTGATCGCTTTGATACTTTAAAAGTCCCGAGGAACAATTAGCGCGATGGCTTGAACTATTAGACACAAAAGATTTTCAGATACAGAATATAGCGAGGAAGGGTGAATAATGATGCCGATGGATTGTCAAGGAGACCCTGTAGTCAGTGTGAACATTGTAATAGGAAGGAGCAAAAGTTTTTGATCAAATCACTGGTAAAGGGCCGCCATTGACACAGCGGCTAATGAAGACTTCCCCAACTTGGAAGAATTACTGAGGAATTTGGAGAAATTGAGAAAATTGAGGATACACAGAAATCCAGAAATTGGATTCAAAGCAAATCTTCTGTAGAGAAGATTAGAGAAGCTCAGTTAAAGGACATTATTTTAGGGGATATCCTCAGTGTGAAGGAGACAGGTGAATATCGTCCTTTGTCGGATGTCATACCTCACTGGTGCAGTGAGAAGAAGGATCGCTGGGCCTTGTGGAAACAGTTGAGGGCAGACAAAGGTCTTCTGTGCAAAGTACATTATGATGCACAATGTGCGAGTGATATTTGGCATATAGTTCTGCCACCAACGTGCTGGGAAAAGGATGTACTAGGACTGCTTCGTAGTGAAGCAGCCAGGGGACATATGTACACGAACAGTGAGTGGCCTGAGCGCAGAAAAGATTTTATTGGTGTAATTTGGCTGTTATAGTCTCTGGGTTTATTGGGAGGTGTAACGAGTGCCAATCTAGGAGGAAGCCTGCAACAAGCAGCCGCGGTACACTGAAACAATACATATACTATGGGCCCATTAACTGAAACCAGAAATGTTAATAAGTACATTTTAGTTGTGAGTGACTATTTCACCAGCTGGGCTGCAGCCTACCCACTGAAAAATTAATCAGCCGAAGTTGTGACAGAAAAGTTAGGGTTTTTTTTTTTTTAATATTTTATTCAGATATATATATATATATAATAGGTCAGAAAAAGCGTACAAACCACAATCAGTAGTGTCTCATTATAAAATATTACATGATAATAATTGTTGGTGTTACTTATATGCTTAGTAAATGATTAAATGATATACTTATGCGAGTGTTAAGTGTTGACGTTGGCCAGTTTGAAGGAGTATTCGGGGCCGGGACAACTTCGCATGTATTCATTATTGTGACCTGTCTCTGGACTTTGTAGATCTTGGACACTGTCCCATCTGCTTTTTATAGCAGTTGCTTTTTGGTCATTATACATGTAAGTGGATATAAGTTCAAGTGTTCTTCTACAGCTTTAATTGTTCAATAAAACTTCTGAATTCTGGCAGGCATCCTCTAACTTTGCAGGAGCTGTGAATTTCTTGTATATGTGTATTAATAATTTCGTTGTCTCTGCTTGCCCTTCCTGTATTGGGGTACAGCGGAATATATACTGGGGTGTCAGAGGAAAGCACAATGGTTCAAACTATCACAGAGATTGAACGGAATTGTTTTAAAGTAAGGACATTCAAAAATAGATGTGACGATGTCTCTTTACTATTTACTACAGAAAGTGCATAACTCCGTTTCCGATAATCCACCTTTGTACAGCTAGTGCAGAGTGTACTGTAGAAAATTTTGTATTGGAGACTCTGAATGTATGAGTCGTCACATACGGTGAAATGACTTTTGTATATCATCTCCCAGTCTTCGGACTATAAGCCGATACAAATATAAATATAAATATTCTTCCCATGTTTGCGATTTGGTTGGGGTAACATCTGTTTGGGTAAAATGTATTGCATGCTTTATTTGTGAATTTGAGTTTTTAAAGATGATCTTGTTTGATTATTAGTGGTTTGGGGGTTTGTTTTATTATGTCTTTCCATGAATGGGGAGTCACATGGGTAGGTTGTGATGGGTGTCCTAAGACTGTACCTACTGGGGAAGTCAATAAAAGTCAGTAAGGTCCTTTGTTCCGTTAACAAGTCACTAAAAAAGAAGTGGCAGAAAATGTAGTAGATCGGTTTATTTGTCGATTTGGTGTTCCAAAACAGATACATTCAGATCAAGGCCGACAATTTCAGTAAATGTTTTTTAAGAAATTGTGTGACATTTTATGTATTGATAAAACAAGAACTATTGCTTATCACCCTATGAGTGGTGGTTAAGTTGAAAGACTTAATAGTACAATCGGTGACATGTTAAGTAAAGTTGTATCAAAGAGATTGGGACCAATATTTAGTTATGGTTATGTTAGAATACAGGCCATCTGTGCATCAAATTACAGGGTATTCCCCTGCATTGCTGATGTTTGGAAGACAGCCAAATTTACCGATTGATCTGTTGTATGGCAAGCTTGTTGAAATTAAACAAACGGTGGAGGAGCCCTGTGAATATATTGAAAATTTGGAATCTAAGAAAGATAGGGAACATATGGCGGTAAAAGGACAAATGATAAGGGCTAGCACAAAGCAAAAATTTTATTTTGACTAAACTCGGATAAGACTGCATTTAACTCCTTGCATGCTGCTGGCGGATATTTCTGCAAAAGGACATAAAATCTCTTGCCACTGAAATAAGAAGATTTTTGGCACGTTTAATCAAATTTCTCTCGGTAAATTGAATGGACGTTTCTAAATTTAAAAAAAATTAGATGAAGCTTTCTTCAAATCTAGTCATGACTGCTTAACAGTAGCCATGACTAGATTTGGTGAAAAAATAATTTTACAATACTCAGCAGGTTAAGAGTTAAAGTTGGGAAAGCTGTTTGACTTTATTACCTCATGACCAGAAAGGGTAGATGTAAGAAGTTAACAAACCACGGATGGCAAGTATACTGTTGAGCAGAGGATCTTTTGATTTAAATTACAACCTACAGAAAAGACCAAGTAGTGGGCAGGTGGTCTTCCATCATAACCAGACAAAAGTATTTCATGGAACTTTGAAGAGATTGTTTAACCCAAATCCACCCCCCCCCCCCCCCCCCAATGCACACTTGGAAAGGAGGGGTGGTCAAACAGTGCTAGATTGTTTCACGAAATGTAAGTTAAGTTAAGGCATATTAGATACTAAGAACTCTCTTTGTCATTTCAGATATATCATGCTGTAAAATCTGTTGCTGCAATGAGGTCTGACATTTCCCGGCAGCAAGATGCACATGTCAGAATGCCACCACCACACTTCCAGTGTTCTGCATACAGACGCGAGTTCAACACCAGCATCAACAAAAAAGACATTACAGTGATCGCCACGGTGATCCTTTCACCGTGGTGATCTGTATCTTGAAAGGTTTGAATGCACCGAGCCAGGTTGTGAAAAGACATTTGCGACAAACAGATGCTACCAATTCAAAGACCACCTGGCATGGCATACTAGAATGGAGCTGATGGAGAATGAAGAGATAAGGCTGGTCAGAGAGGGAGAAGCAGGAGTCAGTACTCCAAAGGCAGAAAAAGGTCGAAGCCATCTGGGCGTAATGGTAAGGGTATGGTGGAGAAAGTTGAAATATGGTTTATTTTTTCGAGGCTTCGCCGAGAAAAAATAAACCATATTTCAACGACTTGTATAACACAGATATAAAAACACACTATATGTTTATTGTTTTTATCTGATAACAAACAGACACCCGTCTCGTGCGGCTACCCGACTTATATATCCTTCCCACGGGCCTCCAAAGAAAACCATTCTACGAGACAAAAGAAATAGGACAAGACGCATAGAGTTGTGTCCCTTACATTACAAAATCGATGACGGCGATTTTAAAGTGCGATTGCACTTCTTGCATCATGTAACTGCGCTGGAACAAAATAAATTTCAACTATTTTATTAACAGTAACAAAACGGTGTTTCAGAAGAGTTATTCTTTTTTTTGACATAGTTCCAGTTTTCTTCCGTGTTTTATGCTGTAGTCCCAATATAACAAATAATTTTGCGTTTGTTTACAATTTTTACGAAGTGTTTTTTTTTCAGGTAGAGCAGACGAACTTTTAATTAGCGCAGTTCCGCGAGTACTTTTGATCGAGGCCGTGACTATAAATAGTTCGCAGTCGCCGCATACTAATTACTATTAACATTCAAGTAATTTCTACAATGTTTTGAAGCAAAATTTTAGGTTGCCTTTATTGAAGCAAAATAAATAAGAAATGACACCATCAGAGGATTTTGACAAAGTGCAATAAGCGTACAATTAAAACCTGCCCTGTGATATAACGATGTTTCATGAATGAATGAATGAAAATGGAATTGAAAGAGGTCAGAGGTCGTTCGCATAAATTATAATTATATACAACACCCGCTGTATATACTTCAAGTATATACAACGGTTGTTATACTCTATGGTTATCAGATAAATGCTGTTTTATCTTATACCTGTTGAAGATATAGCCCATGTGTTATAGATTATCTATAACACATACCCCTATGTCATATAGATTGGAGAACGGACTATAGTCTTTTTCTATATTATAATATAATGATGGCATTCGCAAAATTGTTTATAAATTGTGTCAAATCTGGTGAAATTGATTATCAAACATATTTTTGTCATAAATCATAAGAATTGAGGCGTAAGTATATTTTCTGTAATTGTTTTCCCAGTTACAGAGCCACTTTCTAAGGGGAACTATACTCTATCATTCACTTGAATTTGTAGCCTTGTTACGCACCAACAGCTTTTCCGGGCACATCACATGTATTCATGCCCAACAAGAGAAAGCAGTCGACTCCACTCCAGATGAGTCGACATTTTGACACGAAATCATCCCCAAAACCCTTTTAAAAATGCAGAAAAGAACAAAAATGGTCGGTATAAGATAAATACAATAATACCATAGTGTGTTTTGATATGTTTGATATCTCAACTCGTTGAAAGTGAGTTTTTTTCGCTCGGCAAGCCTCGCGAAAAACCTCACTTTCAACTCGTTGAGATATCAAACATATCAAAACACACTATGGTATTATCGTATATTTATCATTACTTTCCAATAGTATTGGTTAATTAACCTTTACCCAACGTAAGACCAAAACCCGCCAGCGCTATTCTCAAAAATCGCCAATTAATTTTCATTATTTTTTTCATTTTTTGTCTCAAAAACATAGGTTATGACCCCTCGTTGGAACAAGCTCGTTCCAACGAGGGGTCATATCCTATGTTTTTGAGACAAAAAAATGAAAAAAAATTAGTTATTCGAGAATTTCTTTTGCAAGTGTCGTCTGCTTTTCATTTTAGGTAAAAGGTTAACACATGAATGATTGCTACCTACCTAACAGATGACAAAAATGTGATGTGGGAAAAAAATGAATTTACTCACCAAAAAAATGCTTTTGAATATCCTTAACTCGTTGTCAACTTCTTGTCACCAAAACTTAAAATATGAATCTGAAATTGAAGGAAATGTTTTCAAAATGCACTAGAGAACAACAGTTGAGTCACAACTTTTTTAAAAATAAATCCAGTCGCATGTAATTCGGATTTTTGAAGGAACACTGTATGCACTGGTACAGCCATTTCTTCACAAGGAACTATTTACAGTTCAAAAGTATGGCACTCCACATTGATCAGTAATCTAGTTTACCACCCTTGCAAATATAAGCCATACAAGGAATGATCGTTCATTTCTGTCTTTTTCTTGAGTTCTGAACCCCCCGAAAACAAAGGCCAAACCTAGTGTAAATAGGCGTAATAAAAAAGGCATAATTTTCTAAAAATCTGAAATAACGATACATTTCACTGAAACATGTTCTTGTGTCATTCAAAATTTTACTGACCAATGAATTGCGCAAGTTAAAAGGAACGTCATAGGCCACGCCCACACAAACTTCAATCTCCTTTTCCACTTGACGGGAGGGTGCTGTTATTCACTAAGTTAAATTTAATTCTGATTTTGACCATTTCCTGAGAAACTGAAAACACAGTTTGTAAATGTGGAGTTCGATATAAACCCAGATGTCTTGAAGTTGGTTGAACGTTGTCTCATAAAGAGTTCATTCAGGCTATTTGGAAATTGTAAAGTTTTGTTCGTGTTAATTTCGTTTGTGGATTATTATGACCGACCATTGTTTACGTTTGATTTGGGTAAAACAATGAACGCAGACGATCACCTGTTGCGTATAAAAAAACTGAACGTGGTATAAAAAGCATGATAAGGATTTCATTGTTCATTAAATTTTATTTTGAAAGTCTATTTAATATGATGAAATAAATATTAATTACTTTTCTTGTTGAAACAATATGAGCGTGCAGGGTTCTTTTCCATTCACACTGTGCAACGTAATTATTTTTAAGACGGACATTGGGTGTATGGTTTAGGGCTGTCCTATATACGTTTTTTGTCGGTTCATTGTGTTATGTAAAAAAAGAAATGCTTTAGCCGATCATTTTGCCTGAAAATGCATGAACAGAAAAAAAGGTTTAATTATATAAGTATTAAGTAATATAAGTATTTCGCCCTCCTCCACCCGTAAAACTGTCTGACATGAGACGACCCTGTCTGTCGAAAGTGTATCGCCAAACCCCAATAATAAAAAAAAAGTTGACATTAATATCGCCTTCAACAGCAGTAGACCGATTCAACACTTGATGCTGGTTCACATCTCATCCGCAACTGAGACCCTTTTTAACAAATTAACAGTGGAACCTTTCCAGGTTGGGCTGGAATTCTGCAGCATTCCCGAGACACCTTCAATTTCTAACTATATTGAGTATTATTTTCCATAACGGTTGTCCCTTGTGCCCTCTCATGGACAGTATGAAACCCGAGCAGTAAATATTATAAGCAGAGAGTTCAGGTTTGTGGAGCTTTCACTAATCATCCCAGAGTTCCAGTGTGTTCTATGTTCCAGTTGGCACATAGAACACACTGGAACTCCGAGAACGTAGTGGCGATTGGAATCAACGGACTATGTTCTTCTTATTCAGTCTCTGACCAGCAGCCCACCACCATCACTTCCAATGGTATGATACAGCTCAGATAAATGGCCGTTTAGATTTTATTATTTGTAGAAATTCTGTAACACAAACATAGCCTGTGATTATGATCGTCAGCTGGGATGAGGTTACTGACTCGTTCCAACAAGGGGTCATGAGCTCTGTTTCTAAGGCAAAAAGTGTCAATCAGGCGCGTAGCCAGGATATCAAAGTTAGGGGGGCCAGACTAGTATCTGGGGGGGGGGGCGTATACAGAAAATGATTCTCTGCATCATCCGTGGTCTCGCGGGGGCAAGATGGGGGCAAGCACAGAGTGAAAGTCCCCGTTTCGTTAGAGGGGGGTCCGAGGGCGCTGGCTCGGAGAAAATTTTGAAAGTTTTGAAATGCATCAATAATCAGGCCACAATGTGGCCTAACAAGTTATGAAAGGCATCAATAATTAGGCCACAATGTGGCCTAATTATTGATGCCTTTCACAACTTATAAATTATGGGCACAAACGGACTCAGAATTAAGGAATTGTTAGATATTAAAATTTCTTGCCTAATGTCCCCTCTATGGGTTAACATGGGGAGGGGGTATGTGCCCCCTGAGCCTCCCTCCCCTGGCTACGCCACTGGTGTAAATATTCTATGGTTCTCGAAAAACATTATACAAGTGCCGCCTTTCCTCCGCATTATGGAAAGGGTTAATCGTTTGACTCCCCAAAGCAAACCTTACCATCGCCAACCAATCTTGTTCAAATGAGGGTTGGTTGAGGTACAGAAATTGGAAAAAAGAAAAAAAAATCAATATGTTGGGGAATGGTGCTGCTTTGACGTGCCCAGTAAATCAGGGTTTTGTGTAGGCGCTTTCTACGTCCAAAATAAGGCCCCATTCATTCCGAATGTGGTACATGCTATGAAATTCCCAATTTCTGGCACAAAACACTAATATCCCCAAACTTATATAACATAATCAGGATACATAATCATTGTGTTTTTCTGATAGTCAATTCTAAGAAACTGATATCCATTTTAAGGACTATGTTACCCCAAATTTCAACCAAAAGGCACAGTGCCAAAACACACAATTGAAACATTTTGGATGTTGATGTTTCATGTCTGTTGGATATTTGATTAACACATCAATGATAAAGGAAAAGACCAAAAATGGATTTTGAAGTGAAAAAATGACTTTTACCTATCGAATTTAAAAAAACAGCTACAGCTGAATACGTGGGAAATATCACAGGAATAGTTAAACCAAAATATTCCGGGAACATCCATCTAGTGGCAATTACCAACCAAATAATTTAAAAAAATATCTAAATAATTTTAAAAATGAAAAGATCAAATTATATGTTTTGTTTCACTTTGAACGATGCCCAAAGCAGAACCTTCAAAACGCTAAAAAAAATTGATACAGTTGTGATTGAAATGCAAAGTTGTTTGGGAATGTTTTGTTTTAAATCAGACATATAGTTAGAAGGGGGAGAGGGAACATTCACTATGAAATGAGAAAAACTTGTCAAGATTGTAACTTGATGATAAAAAATTGATATAAAAAATTTATTTATTGGTGTTAACTGTTAAAATGAACTTCACTTGTTAGTTCTAAATCAGTTAACTTTTGAAAACAAAAAACGAAGGATAACCAATTTTGCATGAGTGGAACTGAGTGTAATTTGACAAAAAGCATTCAGCTTCTGTTGGATAATTGGATTATACGGAAGCGTATTAGGGACATGATAAAAAATAATTCTCAGACCCAGAAATTCGAAATTTCGACTTTCTATCTCGAAATTTCGACTTAAAATCTTGAAATTTCGACTCGAAATTTCGACTTTTTATCTCGAAATTTCTACTTGTTATCTCGAAATTTCGACATAAAATCTCGAAATTTCGACTTTTTATCTCGAAATTTCGACATAAAATCTCGAAATTTCGACTTTTTATCTCGAAATTTCAACATAAAATCTCGAAATTTCGACTTTTTATCTCGAAATATTTCGACATAAAATCTTGAAATTTCGACTTTTTATCTCGAAAGTTCGACTTAAAATCTCGAAATTTCGACTTTTTATCTCGAAATTTCGACATAAAATCTCGAAATTTCGATTTTTCATCTCGAAATTTCGACTTAAATCTCGACTTTTTATCTCGAAATTTCGACATAAAATCTTGAAATTTCGACTTTTTATCTCGAAATTTTGACTTAAAATCTCGAAATTTCGACTTTTTATCTCGAAATTTCGACATAAAATCTCGAAATTTCGACTTTTTATCTCGAAATTTCAACATAAAATCTTGAAATTTCCACTTTTTATCTCGAAATTTCAACATAAAATCTCGAAATTTCGACTTTTTATCTCGAAATATTTCGACATAAAATCTTGAAATTTCGACTTTTTATCTCGAAAGTTCGACTTAAAATCTCGAAATTTCGACTTTTTATCTCGAAATTTCGACATAAAATCTCGAAATTTCGACTTTTCATCTCGAAATTTCGACTTAAATCTCCACTTTTTATCTCGAAATTTCGACATAAAATCTTGAAATTTCGACTTTTTATCTCGAAATTTTGACTTAAAATCTCGAAATTTCGACTTAAAATCTCGAAGTTTCGACTTTTTATCTCGAAATTTCGACATAAAATCTCGAAATTTCGACTTTTTATCTCGAAATTTCGACTTATATCTCGACTTTTTATCTCGAAATTTCGACATAAAATCTTGAAATTTCGACTTTTTATCTCGAAATTTCGACTTTTTATCTCGAAATTTCGACTTAAAATCTCGAAATTTCGACTTTTTATCTCGTAATTTCGACATAAAATCTCGAAATTACGACTTTTTATCTCGGAATTTCGTCTCTTTTATCTTTTATTCCATTTTGATCTTCATCTATTATGGGTGTTGGTGCGTCGGGATTCGAAATGGGGAAATGCTAGGTTGAATTAGAGGTTGAATTAGAGGTGGACTGCCATTATTTCTACGATTTTTTTATTTTCTGCTGTAATTTTGAGGCACTGCACTGGGTGAAAGTAGCAGATCTTCGTAAGGGTGAGCCACTGCAGTGATATTTACAGGCAGCACTTTACGAGTAGTGTGTGTGGGAACTTCCGCAGCATTGCTCATTGGCGGGTGGGAAAAACATGCATGCACGTCGATGATTCACTTGCTTTCAGCCGCAGCTAACGTTGCTTGCGCAGAGTTAGTAAGTTCGAGAGTCTGTCAGTTGCTCGCTCAATTGTTCTCTCTGGCTTCCGCCCACCGTCAAACTGCCCTACACGATGTCACTCAGGCTGTTGAAAATGTGGTTAAATACAAACAAACTTCTCCCGAAAACAAACATCGATATCCAACCGGATATGCCCGCACCCAGAGAGAAAGACTCATAATTCTGAAAACTGTAACCTCCTTACGAATATCTACATACGTATACCCTTTCAAGTATGTAAATTGTTGGCTATATATCTTCATTATACCTGTCTTGTCCAGAAATGAATACATGTGCAGTCCCCCTCCCACCTCCACACACACACAGCCACCACCACAATGTGTTGACTCGCTAAGACGAGTAGAAAGAATGATCCCCTATAAATGCATTAGAGTGTACATAATGAAACACCGACTTTCTGATTTCTAACTTACCCTATCGAACGGACACGAATCCCCCCCCCCCTCCCACACACACACACACACACACACACACACACACAAACCCACACACACACACACACACATACACACACACACACTTCCTTCAGATTTCTAACTGGGTTTGGGTGGTCACTGCCTCCTTTTTCAACCATTCATGACCTCCCCTGCCTGTTGGAAGTGTCGTTAAACCCCAATAAAAAATACAACAATCATGGCCCTCCACAGATGTAAACAAGCTCTGTTTTTCTGTTAAAAGATAGGAGTCAACCATCAATGCTTGGGTGGAAGTTCTCTAATATGGGTATAAACGATTGACTAAACTTGACTTTATATCTATGTTGCGGTCACGATTACCCATTGTGCAGAAATATGTGACCTTAAACACCAATAAATAAATAAATAAATACTCCAGCGATATTTACTGGACAGCACTTTCCGGGATTGGGGTGGGTGGGGGTGGAGGGGGCTGATGCAGCATTACATATCAGAGGGAGGGAGACGCATGTGTGCATTGGTATTATTTGGATGTATCGCTCTTTTTGTGATGTATAATGGCGGGGTGGGGAAGACATCCAGGGGCATGTCATGTGGTAGTCTTCAGTGAACCTCTGCGGCCTATAATGGCGCGATCGGGAAGATTTCCAAGGGTATGTGGGAAGTCTTCAGTGAACCTCAAGTACTGGATTTTATTGAAAAGCGAGTTAACGGTACTCTCAATGGCCGGAGGTGGGGTGGACAGTATTCCTGTCCTGTCGGTTCGGTGAGAATTTGTTAAAACTCAGAATCTGGTGTATCGGAATCTATCCCACATTGCTAACGTACAAAGGACCAAGTGTATACCAAGTGAGATGAAATCGAAATTTCGAGATTTTAAGTCGAAATTTCGAGATTTTAAGTCAAAATTTCGAGATTATAAGTCGAAATGTCGAGATAAAAAGTCGAGATTTCGAGATAAAAAGTCGAAATTTGGAGATTTTAATTCGAAATTTCGAGATAAAAAGTCGAAATTTCGACTTTCTGGGTCTGAGAATTATTTTCATCATGTCCCTAATACGCTTCCGTAGGATTGTCTCATGTATGGAAGGAAAATTTCTTTTCATTACCGAGTATCAAGTGGTAATCAGTTGAACTGTAATCATGCATGTTTGTTATTGTTTAGCCACCCTGACCAGTTACAATGACTCTGTACATGTGTAATGGTTAAGTGTATTGGGATTTTACGGTATCGCGGAACTAAATATTTAAATTAGAGTTAACCACCTTAAAATGTTGCACTCGGAAATGATACAATCTCTAAACATAAACAGACTTGGGAAAATATATTGTTTCAATAAACTTTTGAAACATTCTATTGACATCTTGCATTATTGTTGAATATTCCTGATAAAAAAAGAGTGTGATTTGATGACTTTTGGACCTAAAAAATACAATTTACTTTTTGTGTGTTTTTGTAGGGAATTCCCTGCAAAATATGTGCACGTGACCGGTACTTCCCTCTGTGTCAGTTTTTCTCTCTAATTTGTTGCATGATCCCCTGTTTTCGGATGAGAAAAACTTGTCTGAATAGCTATACCACAGGCGTCTGGAAACCTGATCTAAAGGGGTTTATTATGACTCACGTTTGTAACATCAGCCGTGATTGGTTAATTTGACACCTTCTAAAAGTCATAGTACTGGAGTTTTGGGGGAAAACACGCATACTATCGGAACGTTCTTCCCTGGAGACATGAGAACAAAGAAAATGTAAGCTCCACTACCATTGATCAGAGTCGATTACACACGCTCTGATTGGAATTTCTCAACACCAAACGCTGGCGCTGTGTCTAATTAACTTTTTTCGTCATCGAACTACACAAACTTACCAACAAATATATCATCTTCAGTGGGTGTGTTTTTAATTTTAACTGCAAACACTGAATCCAAAAGAATCAGAAATATTAAACACTCACGTGTTGTTCACCACTTCAGTGAATCCTGAATATGAGTTATGACTTCAATCAATTATATTTCCACAAGTTTAGTACTCCTCGACCTCACTGAGCCTCCACCTCAAGTTCAAAATAAGTTGTTTCACTCCGCTTAAGGTGATTCTAAACTGAAGATTGTAGTTTGAGTGGACAGGTGGAAAACATGATGTTTTTTTCATTACTTTTCAATAGTAATGGTTATTTAATACAGGAATTATTGTTTCCTACCTAATAGATTACAAAAAAAACGTTATAAAAATTGGAAAAAAACGAATTTACTCACCAAAAAAATGCTTTTGAAAATCCCGAACTCACGGTCAGCTTCCTGCCACCAAAACTTAAAATATGAATCTCACATTGAAGGATATGTTTTCTATATGCACAAGAGAACAACAGTTGAGTCATAACTTTTTAAAAAATAAATCCAATTGTATGTTAATTTAAATTTTTGAAGGACCACTGCATGCACAGGTCCAGCCATTTTTTCACAGGTAACTATTTGCAGTTCAAAAGTATGGCACACCACACTAATCAGTAATCTAGTTTACCTCCCCTGCAAATATTAGCCATACAAGTGATATATCTGTTCTGCCATCTTCCACAAGTAAAACTGTCTTGACATGAGATGACCCTGTTGAAAGTGTCTCGTCAAATCCCAATAATAGAAAATAAAAGATTGCGTGGCCACCCCCCCCCCCCCCAATAAAAAAATTGAATTATCAAAATTAAAAAACGGACATAACTCTGGCCAAAATTGTCGGACTGCACGATTCGAACTGGACCTGTATTTTATATTGGTACACCTGCATACCAAATTTCATTTGATCTGGTCAACTATAACTAAAGTTATCATAGGAGAACCACAGTGGGACGGATACACGAACGGACGGACACCGGCTATTTTAATAGTCCCCCGAAAAAATTGTACAGGGAAAAATGGTACATATTAATATTGCCAGAAACAGTAATAGACCAACTCAGCATTTGATGCTGGTTCACATCCCATTCACAATAGAGTCTACTTTAACAGTGACTCATTTCCAGATTGGACTGGAATCATGCAGCATTTCCAAGCCACCTTCATTTTCCACCTGTATTCAGTATTTTTGTCATAAAGGTTTTCTCTTGATTCGTGTGCCCTCTTACTAGTATGTACACCGTGAAACCTGTGCAGTAAATATTGTAGACGGTGAGTTCAGGTTTTAGGCTCTAGTGTTGACAGTCTATATTATTCTGATTCAGTCTGTGACCTGCAGACTAGTACCACCCACACCCCCAGTGGTATGATACAGTTATGCATTCTTCTCAACCATTTTGCTTGACATTATGTTTTCATGAAAACAT
The DNA here is from genome assembly GCA_031216915.1 of Pictodentalium vernedei. Classification (NCBI taxonomy): domain Eukaryota; kingdom Metazoa; phylum Mollusca; class Scaphopoda; order Dentaliida; family Dentaliidae; genus Pictodentalium; species Pictodentalium vernedei. The sequence goes on from CM062297.1 coordinate 788,189,479, forward strand.
TTTGTTTCCCCAAAACACCCATTCAAGATGTTGAAGAGTCCCATGAAATGACAATCTCTTACCTCTTTATCACTATGTACTTGTATTTAAAATAACTGGAAGACAATATTTATGACAACTTTCTTTCAAGTATTTATCTAACACACTGATCAAATCACTATTGTTGCACAGATAAATGGCCATTCAGATTTCATTACTTGTACAAATTTCAACACAAACATAGCAAGTGATTATGATTTTCAACGGTAACTGATGAACTTACTGGAGCCATTCCAATGGGAGGTTATGAGCTCTGTTTTTTAAGGCAGAAAGTGTTTATATTCTGTGATACGAGAAAACATCACAGAAGTGCCACCTTCCCTCTGCATTATTGAAAGTGTTAATCGTTTCCCTTCCATAAGCAAGCCTTACCATTCCAACCAAAGCTTGTTCACATGAGGTGTTGGTTGAGGTACAGAAAATAAAAAAAAAGAAAACCTTTCAATTATATGTTTGGGAATGGTGCTGCTTTGATATGCCCACTACATCAGAGCTTCGTGTGGCCACATTCTGTGGCCAAATTGAGGCCTCATTCCCAATGGGGTACATGCAATAAATTCCTAATATCCAGCTGGGTTTATGTCTAGATGGCGAAATTAATAATTTCCACAAGACCATGAAAAAGGCCCCTTTCCCAATTTACCTGGATGAAGCCCTGAACTGTTCATGTAGGTTAGATACAGTGCTTTTCATATCCAGTCAAGTTAATACATTTAAAAAGCTGTGTTTTACCCATGGCCACCAAGTTAAACGAACACACGGGAATATATGAAAAAAGTTTGCTAGAATTTACTTCTTTTAACCGTTTTCCTAATACTGTGAATCCATCCATCCTGTGTTGTTAGTAAGAATTTTAGAATACCTTGACCTGTTGAATAATAGTGCTGAATTACTATTATACATGAAAATTTGAAGAAAAATTTCAGTCACCACTATTATTTAAAAGAGCCCAAAGGTGAAATGCCATCACTATTGTTAATTTTCAATAACTTTTGTCAAATGTGCAAGACCTCACCATTTTTCAGCCATCACTATTATGAGGCAAGTAAGAGTGTAATGCAAAAAATAAACCACGGACAGATGGACGGACATGCTTTGCCTGAAAATATATTGCCTGATTTATGGAATGTATAATGTCTTGTGAAGATTACGTAAATTTATTTTGTGTCTGTGTGTGGATCTCTTAGACTCTTGTGCTATTCAGAGTGGCCGAGCCATTGACAATGAATTCGTATATAATCTTCTTGGTATTTTGGTTATCTAATTACTGTTTTTTTAATTCCGTTTTCTGGATTTTTGATTATTTAGAGGCTCTATTTGTAACTTTGTGCAGAGATATTTTGTGAAAATAGGGATTTATTAGCCAATATTTCAATAAAGCAAAGCACTCAAAAATTTGAAGCTCGATTGTGCCTTGTGTGTGTTGCCATACTTCACTTTCGTTGAGAATTTCTATGCAACGACTGATAAAATAATTTCCTAGAGAAAAATTTCATGTTCACACTTCTGTCATATTTTAATTTGTGATTAGGAGGCCTAGTGGAGTGGATAGAAAGAAAACATATTATTTTTCGCACTTTGAACAAGCGACTTACCAACGCATGTGACTTTCAGGTGACAACAACTTCGATCAACAAACACTTGCAGGCATGAGACTAATGGCCCACAGATTATTCGAAATTCTCGATGATCTTTGTGGATTGCAAACAAATATAATGAAATACATCGTTCACAATGATTCGCAATGTAAATCACACCAGATCGCAAAATTAGGAGCATTATTTCTGGAATTCACCGAAACCAGACCGAAACGGGGCCGAATGACAGATTAATAAAGTTAACCATCAATATTACATGACGAACAATAGTTCCCCCGATTTGCGATTAAAAGAAGTGAAAAAGCAACCAGTTTACGAATATTTCAACAACGAAAGAATACAACATGGGTTTCTAATTCCACTATATGTCACATGTTTGTTAATTAAAGAAAACTGAAATTTTTGTTCTCTATTAGTAATTTTGGCGCATGAATACAAACTAATGGCAAGGTCGATCTATGTAAACAAATTGATTGCTTCAGTTGGTGAGGGAAAAATATTTACATAGAACAGACAATAAATGCAATTTGCCTCTATTAATCTGTTTCCCGTGAGATATATCGACAATCAGAATTTCAGCAGTGGCATTGTCATGAGAATTTACGGGACATATGGCGAGATCTTTCGTCGCAATGTTGCCCACAACCTTCAGTGTTTTGAATTTCCCACCGTAAACATGGCGGCCACTTTTGAGACTGAAAAGACCCAGGTTGACAACGTGCTTAGTCCTATTTTCGATGTGTTTTATTCAAAATTAAGACTCAACTGCTGCAGTACATTACTGATAGCTCACGTTGGTTGTTCATTGGAAGGTGAGGCATCTCGCTATTTTTTGAAAACCTGACCACGCCATTTCCGACTTTTTGACAGTACACATTTTCTAATGTCTCCAAATGACTCGTAAATTTGTTAAATGCACGTTCTATGTGACATGACCATTCCCCCAACCCTGGTATCCAAGGGCAAGGCTGTTTCGTTGCCAAGTTATTGTTCAATGAAATGTTCACATTTTTCTGTGTTTCTGGCTTCCATGTTGGCAGCCATGACTTTAGAATCACCTTAATTCTAACAACTTTCGTCGTCCAAGAAACATGAATTTATATTCCATTAATTTATACCACTTATCACACAAGCATTAACAATGAATTATAGCTTGAACAGCATGATGCAGTTGTAAACACTGGCATTTGGTGATACAGAAACTCCCATAGAAATCGGATATAAAAAAGACAAGAATGGCTGGTCTGTGTTGATTGGTCCATCTCTTTTGAGGCAACGTCCGCCATTGCTCGTACAGGCAAAAGAAGTAAACAAATACACGGGCTTTCAGTTTGTTTTAACGACAGAAGAGCATAGTAGGTTCACGTTTTTCCTCTATTTTATGGTACAAAAGTTTGAAAGCGCGAGGACAAGAGTAATGTGCCTCGTCGAATAGATCAGATATCGATTTTAAACCTATGGGATGTTTATCGAAGTGCTTTGGTGATGATAATTGGTAATTGTTGATCAAAACAGAAAGGGGAAGGGTTTGCACTCACGGTTCGCAAGCATAACAATAGGAAGCAAAAAAGAATACTGATTTAAAAAATGGAAATAGGAAGAAAGGAAAGTTAATAATACAATTTTCAATCGATGCTCCACAGATGCTCGATGCTCAGACATAATGTGATTAGATATTTGTATAGCGTCAATTGAAAACAAAAGTGTCCTAATTTCGTTCCATAACATTGCAATATTTATTGTTGTATGATGAACTACAAATTGCGGAAGCGATCTGTTTCGCTCCTTGTAATTGACTGATAACTGGAACAAAAAATGCAGCTGGTATTTAACAATGTTTGCATGGGAGACTCAACTCAGTTGCAATAGGCCCAATGGAAGGAAAAGCCCAAGTTGAAAAAAAGTGGTTTCATAACCAAGCTAAACAGTGAACTACTTCTTCAAGATCTGGGGTTTTTGGATAGCATCAAGATCTGGGTTTTTTTCTGAAAGCTCTTATGGAGAGCTTTTCAAAAATGCCAGAACCTGGTTATGTTGATCTAGGAAAAAAGGACACAGTGGTTATTTTACAATTAATTTCGACTTTTAGTGTGGAAAATACCAGAAAAATCTAAAATAATTTGTGTTCTGCAGAGCAACAGTTCCTACACTGAATGGGAGAAGAGCGTTAAAATGGTCACTTTTGTTAGTGGTGTTTTAACACTTAAGGGTCTAGAGAATTTTCTGGAAGTCACCCCTACCCACCAGTATTTTAGTCATATGATATTCTAGTGATTGGTTGATTGCAAGTTAGGCTTCCAAAACTTGACTAAAAATCATTTCCAGAGAAGGATTGCTCATATTTAGAGAACTTTCCTGCGAATATGTTGGGGCCCCTGCTCTGTGACTAAAAATGCATTGTAAAATTCAGACATGAAGCCAAACTCTCCCCGACGACAGATTATAAGGGGAAGGGGGTCGGACTTTTGAAAATTGCTGACAAAAAATGTGAAAATGCCCTAAAACGACCAAATAAGCTCCATTTTGTATGCTAAATGCATCAAAATTCTAGTAAAAGGGAACCAAATTTCCTGACAGAGGTGGCCAGTTCCCCCCACCCCCTGTAATAGCTTCATGCCTCATAAAATCTGGAAATAGGTTCTTATGGGTTAAAAAATAAAGGGATGTTATCTCCATATTCACTTTATTCAGTTTGGAAAAATATACAGCACAGCCAATGCGAATAGGGCAAAATGCACACATAGGCTTTGATCTGCTATGTGATCAGGTTCATCTGGTGCTTCAATTGTGATTCTTTTGTTAGGTTCATAGCAAAATCATCTCTGAATTGTTTTTATGTAAAACAATGCCATTGCAAAGATTCTGACACATCCACGATAGATGAACTGTAGAAGGAAATCACTTTTTTTAACTGTAAGAGTAAAATGAAGAGATTATTTATTTTTTTTAGAAAAGCAATGAAATCATTTTATGAAAATAGTCACATCTTGGGAAAAGTCGGGAACTCACTAAAAAGCTTTCAATGTGACCAGAAAAGAAATAATGTTAATTTCTTAATGAAATGTTGGAAGTTGAAAAGAGGTTTAAAATAACTGCACTGGAAAAATTCTGATTTATGCAATCAAAACCTAAACCATAACCTTATCCTGAAAAGAGGGTTAAGAACTTGGACGTATCACATTCGTTTAATGCAAATTTCATTACTTGAATTGATACTTGCTTTGTGATCATGGTATAGTTTTAGGCGTTGAAAGTGACCACAACCCTTTTGCTAACAGTTTGACTAAATTAACCCTTGTAATATACAAAAAATGTCATTTAATATTTCAAAACATTTTTTATCTTTCAAACCATAGCTGATGACCCCTCATTGGAATAAACTTGTTTTTTGGAAGAAAAAAAAGGAATTTGTTTGACTTCTCAGAAAATAGATTTAGTGTCATCTACTTCTAATGTTAAGCCACCGTTGATTAGTTTTCAATTTAGAGAAATATTTCCCTCATTTTGTGTTTGGCTCGGATATATACCTCATTTTCTTTATCACCACTGACGATATTTTTGGACATGATTAACATTAACGTTTACAAAAAGCAGATTGATCACAGTTCAACATTATCCCATACCATGCAAAGTATGGTCTGTCCTATACTTTTAGCCATTATACACGTACATGTAGGTGATGTAAAAACTACTTATATCGGTGAAAAAGAGTCTTGTAGTACGAAGCGTGCCCCGCCCTTGTAGTTGTAGTATATGCATAACAACCAAACTGTTCAGCACCATGTGCAAAACTCAGCATGCAATTTCATTACCTGAACAGTTTTTATATGCCCATCTTGAAAAAGGTTGCATTATATTAATGGTTTGTCCGTCTTTCTGTCTGTCTGTCAGTAAACAATTTGTTTCTGATCAATAACTTGAGTTTGGATTGGGGGATCAATTCAAAATTTTGTTCCACTTAAAACAGCTTCTTAAGATTGAGTATACAAAAGGCAGTAGCAATTCAAAATGCATTAGCTGTCTCGTGAGGGTTAAACATTAACACACAAAATATGTCTCTTCACCTTTGCACATTGGACACTAATTGTAAGTGTTAAAGTGTGGCTTTCCTTAATTTGCTGGTGGAGTTTGACATTTTTGGAAAATTTCAGCAACAGATAATAATCTTTTCCCGCGGTTCGCTAGTATAGCGGGAAAGCATTGTCTGGAAGTAACTGTAAAATGACTTTCGCGGGAAAGTGAATTATGGGAGATTGTATTAGCCAATCTATTTACGAGTTTTCGTTGGAAAGATGGGGAGATAATTCTGTTAGTATATTTAGTCAGTTCTAGTACAGCCACCGCCATAGTAACATCTAATTTTCACAATGGACGACAGTATCGAGCGGATAGTACAACAAAAAGTCAGAGAAGCGATAACAGATTCCCAGGATGGTATGTTAAACAAATTGGACTCACTTATTTTAACCAAATTAACTAGATTTGAAGAGAAAATGATTACTACTCAGAGACATATTTCTGATCATCAACTCAACAGTATTCAACAAAACATAGAATCCATTGATCATCACAAGTTCCAACGGAAGTCTTGTGAAGACCAGTACTTTTTCAACAAGAAAGTGTCGAGCAAATTATTGGACGCTGAGCTACATTTATCCGAAGCTACGAGTACCAGTGAGGTTGTAAAAACAAAGCAATGTATTATAGAAGATTTAGGATTGATGAGCAACATAGAAAAAGCCCTAGATGTCACAGGAATTCCGAGAAGTGAGGAAATATGTAGACTTTCAGACAGTTTAAGTCGGTATTTATTACGTTCTAAAAGTGACAATACAATCAAAAAATACTATAGTAGTTTCAGAAACTGGTGTAAATATTGTAACACTCAAGGAGCCGTGTGTATTCCCGGTGAGCCCATTCATGTAGCTTTATATCTTACTCAACTATTGGATTCCGGACATTGTTCACATACTGTTGCCGCTGCTTTTTACGGTATCAAGTGGGGCCCATAATGTAAGTGGACAAAAGGACCCCACTTCTAGCGCATCTGTCACGAATCTGTTGGAGGCATCTAAGCGTATAGCTAGCACTACAATCATCAAAAAAGATCCCATTAATGTTGAGCATTTGAAAAGGCTTTGTGATATGTATTCTGAGAGGACCGATTTAGCCATTATCAGAGATCTTTGCATGATCTTGTTGTCCTTTGCTGGCTTTTTGAGGTTCGATGAAGTTAGTTCGCTTCATTGTTCAGACGTAGTCCTTAATCCGGACTATTTGGTACTTAAAATTTCTAGATCAAAAACTGATCAGTATATCGTTCTGGGAATGAAGTTTGCATTTCCAGAGGATCCACTTCGACATGCCCTTACTTGATGTTGACCAAATATTTACGTTTTGCAAATCTGAATACATCTCTGAATACATACAGTACGTGGAGAGTGTATTATCACTAAATCACCCGCAGAGTGGAGATTCCACCCGAGGAATAATTGCACTTTTTTGCAAAGCATAACCAGCACCAGCAAAGTTTCAGCCAATGGACCTCCGAGTTAAACCCGGAGGTCCGTTGGATGAAACATTGCTTGTGTTTTTGTCGATATGTACAAAATTTGAAAGTTATAGCTTGGGTGATAACTCCACTCCGCGGGTGATTTAGTTACAATTCACTCTCCACGTACTGTATCTGTTTCAACCTATTTATAGGTCCGGTGCAATTTGTAAATTAATTTCCAAGGACAAAAAGCTGAGTTACACTCGTGCAAGAGAATGTATGGTGGCCAAGTTGAAATCAGTGGCACCGGAATTGAATTTAGGTTTGCATTTCCTTCGATCGGGCGGCACGTCTCAGGCCGCAACTGCAGTGGTCAGCGAAAGGTGTTTGAAACGCCACGGTAGATGGCGAAGCAATATTTGCAAAGATGGTTATATCTCTGATCCCATAAGCAGGCGTTTGGAGGTCAGTCAAAATTTAGGATTGTAAAATTTCATTTCTTTAAGTCCTTTAGAAACTAATGTCAAATTTATCTCTTAACAATTTAATTTATGTAACATTACTCCTTTTTCCCGTTCTTTTGTGTCTACTGCGGCACGGCTTGGTAGTCGGCAAAAGATTTTGTTATGTTGTAATTTTCGGTTAATATTAGACTAATTTTTTCCCGCGGTTCGCTAGTATAGCGGGAAAACACTGTCTGGAGGTAACTGTAAAATGACTTTCGCGGGAAAGTGAATTATGGGAGATTGTATTAGCCAATCTGTTTACGAGTTTTCGTTGGAAAGATGGGGAGATAATTTTGTTAGTATATTTAGTCAGTTCTTGTACAGCCACCGCCATAGTAACATCTAATTTTCATTAATACTGAAAAAATGAGTAACTTTATTTGTTATATTTCATGTCAAATCATCATTTTTTAATGCCGACAATGGAGTGAGGTCCGACTTTCCTTCCCTTGAGGCGATTCGCAACATAGCTTCGGATACAGGTTTCCAGAGTGAATTTTTCAAATAGTTTTATCTCTGGTTTTTCCTGACTGGTTCAGTCGTCCGTGACAGAGAACTCAGTGTAGAATTTATTTTATGTTAATATTGTGTACAAGGCTGAAGAAAATCGCACACAATAAAGGCACCGTCGTCTGTTGCGGCACGGCTTGCTAGTCGGCAAAAGATTTTGTTATGTTGTAATTTTTGGTTAATATTAGACCTACATTTCTCGGGGGCTTGGCCACCCCTATTTTTTTTTTTAAAATATATACTCAAGTTTCATTCTTATATCAAATTACTAACTCAGAATTGGTGTTTTATTTAATGCTCAGGCATCAATTCACGCTGAAAAATTAAGTCATATTCCCCTGTCGGTCGGCAAAACGAAATATCAAAATGATATTTAGAAATCGATATTTCATCGTAGGTTCGGATGACGAATCACATGTACTTTAAACGAGTCAGCACATCAGTAATGAATTCCAGAGTCCCAAATACAAACGAATTCGAATAATTGATAGTGACAGTGACTAAATCAATTCATTAAATCAGCGGTTTCAAAGTTTGACTTTCTCATTCACCTTCCAGCGAAAAGCCGAAATCACTTTCAAATTTCTTCAGTTCAACTTCACACGTCTTCAGTGCATTGAGTTCAAAAAAAATAAAATGACGTGTCTTGTTATTGAAAATAAGAAAGTGGTGTTTTTTGTTATTGTTCTATTTCTTCGAAACACATTGCGATTATTTCCATTCGCCAGCCTTGGTAAATCGTAAAGTTAGGGGAGAAATAAGACGGGACTACTTTTTGTGCGGATATTCACACATTCCAATGGTTGGAGTTTGGTTGTTGTAATTTTTGTATGGACGCCGGTTCGGCACATAAATTTTACGCCTTAATGGCAAATAAAGGCCACAAATTGGAGAGTTTGTAGTCGTAGAGCATTAAATAAAAAGAAAATTCACGAAAATTTGATGAATACCGAAAATATCTCGTTCGTGGCTACAAGAAATATGAGGATCTTCACTCGCGACTGCGTCGCTCGTGAAGATCCTCATATTTCTTTGTAGCCACTCACGAGATATTTTCGGTATTCATCAAATTTTCGTGAATATCCTCTATTTCTTTGTTATTAAAATTGACAATATTCTTCATTACTTATTTTTGTTTTCAATAATCCTCTCCATTTCTTCATTTCGAAATTTGTATCTTATATAAGTGCTGACGATGTTAGTTCACAAGCTTGCCCGACTGAAATTGTCTGAACTGACAAAAATCATAAGTTTGTGTGTGCTGTGTGTGTGTGTTAGGCAGATGCGGTTAAACATGTACATGTAGCAGCCTTCCAGTTCCACAGGTTCTACTTCAGAAAAATGTTATGTCTTTTAGATGTTGCATTCAACTGACCTTTCTTGCCCTCAATGAGTTGAATTGCTGGAAGCAGCTATCAGGATTTGGGAAAAACTTTTGAACGTCAACATTTTCTTTACTTATGGTTTCAAATTCACTAAAAAGCAAGTACCGTCTTCTCATAATGATCTGCTACAATGTATATAAATTATTGGAGAGTGCATACATACACTCTCCAATAATTTTTAATAAAACATATTCTGATGAACAAATTTGACCACCAAAAATATGTAGCCATCGACTAGTTAATTGGTTCCACCTTATTTCTTGTTAGCTGGTGATGGTTGTTGTCATCCCCATTGAGATGTATCACAAAAATGTAGAAGATTCATCTTTCAAACTGGTTGAAAAATATGTAACAAATTCAGTTGTCTCTTGTCAGATTTGTAACAGCATCTCATTGTAATCATTAAATCTCACAATAACATGTATTAACCAAATCTTCCATAAGAACTTGAATTTATTAAACTTTTACCAAATGAATAATAATATACATAAATCCACTACTGAATTTTGCTACTTGTTTTTATTTCTCCAAATCATAGTGTCCGACACCCTGGATCATTTCAATTACATGTGGGGTGCATGCGCTAGGGCTTGGAAGGAAAATATGAAACTAATTGATTCTGTCATTTGTTATTTTAGAGGGTAAACAAAGAATGATAAAAATGACAAATGTTCAGTTAGTAAGATGTCTTCATTTAGAAGATCAAAATGTTCGTACCTTTACACTAGAGAATCCAAGCCTGTCAATTTAATTGGTTGATCAATGCCAATATTTCGTCAGTTTCCACTTGATCTATAGATTGATGATAGTGGTCAAGTTGGCATATCCAGGGTTGAGGTGTTAGGAAAACCCATGTGACATGCCAAAATTGAAGAATTTAAAAAGATCACAATCACTTCATTCAAATTTAGATGTAGATACATGTATTCCATTGTGCTTCAAAATTGTTATTTAACAATTTCTTTTCTGTTCTACTGTAAATTAATAATTTGTTATCATTGTAAATAAATCTGTCAACAGGAATTTAATAAATTACAACTTTTAGAGTGCCTGTATTCAAGTTGCAGTTATGATTAAACTAATAATCAGTTTCCATTATAACAGCATGATCAGAAGTACATTCAGTAATAATCTCCAGTCAGCTTCGAACTGGCACCATCTCAGTGCATTCATTGAATGAACCTTACACCAAGATGCACTGACCAGTTGTGCTATGGAGAGAGGATTGCAACTTCAGTACTTCAGTCTCAAGCATGTAAAATCATTGTTATTTCATCGTAAATTTACAACAATATATCAGTCTAAAAATACTCACCTTTGAACCCCCCTCCAGTCCCACTCACGTTACACCAACAAAAACATCTTGAATCCCTGTGCAGTTGCCTGAAGTTTAGCTTGCAAGAACTTAAGTGATCCCACGATGGCTACAACCAAGCCTCTGCATGATGATTACAAACAGCCCATCAACCCTCAGGCATGATCTCCAATCTGCGGAAGGGTCAGTAGATAACCTTCTTGCAGAACAGCATATTCCTAGGCACACCACCTTTCTCCATGTTGGGAACTGCCCTTTTTTATCATCCATGTAACTTTCTGGGCACAAGTTACAACATATCCTGTGTAAGATTGCTATTTACTGCCCCTTTTCCACTCCATGGTTTGAGCCCCATGGTTGGGTGACAGTATATACTCATCTTTGAGACTAATACATACCTATCCCTATCAGAGTGGTCAATCCACATCGTCGGAAAAAATTCTAGCACCACCAGGGATGGGATGTCAAATGTGGGAATGAAGTCTAAAAGCACCCCCAATTAGTCAGCAGACTAGAGGACCATGACAAATGTGCAGATGGTCGAAGGCAAAGCATTACTACCATTCAGGCATGAGCTACAGTACATGTAGAGTGTATTATCACTAAATCACCCGCGGGGTGGCGATTCCACCCAAGCAATAACTGCAAATTTATTTCAAAGCTTAACAAGCACAAGCAAAGTTCCGGCCAATGAACCTCCGAATTAAATCCGGAGGTTCATCGGCAGAAACATTGCTTGTGTTTTTGTCCATATGTACAGAATTTGAAAGTAATACTTGGGGTGATAACTTCACTCCACGGGTGATTTTTGTTACAATCCACTCTCCACGTACTGTACAGTACAGTCCCAGTGGCCCGGCCGTAATCCATGTGTGGGCAGTGATGCTCACGTGTGCATTTACCAAGCAAAAGTCTTCAGCAGCAAAATTTTAATTAATGAAGTACCCAGTACTTTTTTTTTCATTAATCAAAAGTTTAATCATAGTATTCCTATAAGTTGTGTTTGGAATCTTATATTGTTGCCATGGAAATATTGCCCACTCACTAGAAGTGACCAGTCCACGATGGGCGTACTATATTATTTTGAAGGAAGTTAAAGAACAAATGGTGGGGGAGGTGTAATGAATACTGAAATTCCAAATTTTCTTCAAACACTGGCAACAGCAGGAATTAAAATATTTCCCTTTTCTGACAGGACCCTTATATAACTTTCTGCCACATTCATGTCACAAGTCTGACATTGTGATGGATCGGTAAACAAAAATCTGTATGGATTGTAACATTCACTTGTGAAAGTAAATGCTGTTGCCCAATGTAAGGCCAAATATTACATTGGATATGGCCATTATGGGTATATTCCGATATTTCCTCGGGGCTCTCTTACTTTGTGAGGGTCGGAAGGTTTTTAGTTTCACAATCGCAGCCACACGCCCACAGCCTCAGGGAGGCTCAGGTTCTGACGTAGAGGTTTCCAATATAAATGTTTTGATGAGCAAAGTGTCGATTCAGTTGAGCTTTTTAAAAAATAATTTTACTGATAGTTCAAACAAATAGAAACCAAGAAAACATCTATCAAATTTGTACAAAAAATATCATTGAAGTTTCGAAGGTTTCTAATGTTAGTAATACCTAAAGTAATGGTATTGCGTCGTTGTGCGTCGAAAATAGGTTGTTATCGAGTCAAAAAATCAACATTTCCATATAATATAATTTCCAATAAATCCAAACTAATGAAAGGTTATGTCGAGTTCTTTTGCTTCAGTAGAACCTCGGAGCATCGTGCAGCCAGTGGCTGCGCAAGTATCTGGCTTTTTTTTAAATACAAACACATGTTCAGACGCGAATAGCACCCAAATCGTCCCCAAGCCGAACCGTCCCCACCTATGCAACCCAAGCCGTCCCCACCTATGCAACCCAAATCGTCTTCAACCCCCAAAACCCAAACCGTCCCCACGTTATTATTATTTTTTTTAATTATTATTATTATTTTTATACAGATTTATTTTTATGCAAAACCACTTACCCAAAAGAGAATCATCAAATCCAACAAATTATATGCAAATGAATAAAATTATATCTGATTGCATGTGAATTACATTAAATCCAACAGAATGAATGAGATAAAGCCCAATTTTCATGCGTGCATACCCCCTCAGACCCCATTTGAGGCAATAGGAAAGCTAGGCCTGTGTGATCCAAGTGAAATAAAATAAGTTTAACCGGGTCGCAAGGGATTTGTGAATCCCACGTCGTCCCTGCACGCCTTCGGCGCGCTAAAACCTTTCATTCATTCGTTCAGTACAGTTAGGGCAGATACGACGACGACAGCTAAATAAAACCAAAAAATTTAATGATCAGGTGGAGGAAATCTGGAAAGCATACGAAGAGAGATCGATTACACCAAGTCAGATACTTCTAAAATGTGCCAAATTAATTTCTAAATTTGATTAATGTTATTATGTAAAATATGCTAGTACTATTTAATGTAAAATGATCAATGTTTTTAATGTTTATTATTTTTAATTTTGTATTGAAATAAATCATAAAGTTCAGTCTTGTTGATCATTAATT